>OY776676.1:139516126-140716126 GCA_963675555.1 Leptura quadrifasciata | reverse complement strand
AAGAAAACCAAACCAAAATTCGTCGAGCTTTTGCAACAAAAACTGTGCAAATGTTAGAGCGAGTGGTAAGGAAAACCATCAGTAGGGCTAAATATTGTACTGAAGTTGAAGGAATGCATTTTATAACTAACTAATAATAAATTTTGTAAATTTTATTTAATCTGTGTATTTTTTTAACAATACCAATTGGTAAATTTAGCATCTACAGAAATCATTATACAGGGTTACTGGTAATTCGATACATTCCTTTGGAGATGTGATGGGGCATGAGCTAAGGAGTAAATCTAGCCCTAACATACATTATGCAAAACTCAATAGTTTTTGAGATATTTCAATTTTTTTGTTTTTTTCAAAAAAGTAGATCTTAATGTCTTAAAAGTTAATTTCCGAAAAATCTACTTGACATTTTTAAATTTTTTTTTACTGGATTACTTGTCCAATATTATAGATATCCGTTTGGAATGAAAAATATCCGGAAACATTTCGATCATGTGAACATTTAAAATAAAAACTTGTAAAAAATTGTTTTTTAAATAAGATGAAATTTTCAAAAAAATATTAATGTAGCACGCGTACAGATTATTATAAAAACTTCCTTATTTCAATAGCTATCTAACTAGGTAGAAATGTTTAATATACCCTTGATAGTTCTAATAAAAAAATTAGTAAAGATAATGCTGGTGGCGGAATTTATTAAACGACTAATCGTTCATTTTCATTTAAGTCAGTCAGTCCTTGACTTTGACGTTTGTGCATATATGTCATTAACTGACATTCTTATCTCCGTGTCCCTTAAGTTTGTTGGTCTTGTTAAATTAGTTATCGAAGATTTTGATTTTGCTCGTAGTTGTTGTTATTAGTTGTTGTTATTGTATTTTCTGTGCCATGGTCGCGTATGCCAACGCAGAATACGCTGATATCTTGTTTGTCTATGGATACTGTGGCGGCAAAGCTGCTGAAGCTCGCCGAGAATATGGTCTTTGGTACCCTAACCGCCGCTTACCAAATGCGCGTGTATTCAGTACGGCATATCGAAATATCGCTGAAACTGGCTGGTGGTCCTCCCGTTTATGAACCAGATGATGAGGAAGAAATATTGAGGTATTTTGAGGAAGACCCAACTATTTCAACTAATAAAGTCGCAAGACTAACCGGGGCGTCACAATGGAAAGTTTGGTCTACGATACGTAGAGTTGGATGTCATCCTTACCACTATACGCCTGTCCAAGGCTTGGAGGAAGGTGATCCTGGAAGGAGAGTGGAATTCTGCCGCTTTATGTTAAATTCAGATGCAGAAAGTGCAAATTTTTTAACAAGTATTTTATGGACGGACGAGTCGAAATTTAATCGCGAGGGTATAACAAATTTCCACAACCTACATTATTGGGCAGAGGAAAATCCCAAGTTAACACGTGAAACTAGTTTCCAAATGAAGTTTTCTATTAATGTGTGGATGGGATTCATTGGCCACTATTTAATAGGGCCACACTTTCTTCCTCAAAATTTAAACGGGGAAATCTATGAAATTTTTTTAAGAAATGATCTGGCGGCGATTTTAGAAGATGTTTCTCTCGCCGTCAGACAGCGAATGATGTTTCAGAACGACGGTTGTCCAGCACATTATCGGCTGACAGTACGACAGTTACTTGATCAATGTTTCCCTAACCGTTGGATTGGAAGAGCGGGCCCAATACCTTGACCAGCGCGAAGCCCTGACTTAACACCCCTTGATTATTACGTATGGGGTCATATGAAGGAGATGGTCTATGCCACACCAGTCAATACTATAGAAAACCTTAGACAAAGGATAGTCGATGCTGCCCAACACATAAGGCATAATCTGACAACCAGAGTAACAAGGACGGAAATAAGAAGACGCTGCCGTGTCTGTATACGGAATAGGGGTTCCCATTTTGAGCAAGACATATAAAAAATAAAATACAACTTTGAAATTAATGAAGAATTAAACTCTACTTTTAAAATGTTTTTTACTGTTTCGTACTACTTGTGTTATTTTTACTAGTATTTTCTTAGAACTATTAAGGGTACATTGAACATTTGTACCTTGTTAGATAGCTATTGAAATAAGGCAGTTTTTATAATAATTTATACGCATGTTACGTTAATATTTTTTTGAAAAACCTAATAGGTAAATTTCATAGCTGATTTTAAAAGAAAAATTTTAAAGTTTTTATTTCAGATGTTCACATGATCGAAATGTTTCCAGATATTTTTCATTCCAAACGGATATCCATAATATTGGACAAGTAATCTAGTAAAAAAAAATTTAAAATGTCAAATAGATTTTTCGAAAGTTAACTTTTAGGACATTAAGATCTACTTTTTGAGAAAAACAAAAAAAATTAAATATCTCAAAAACTATTGAGTTTTGCATAATATATGTTAGGGCTAAGTTTACTTCTTAGATCATGCCCCATCACATCTCCAAAGGAATGTATCGAATTACCAGTAACCCTGTATATCAAATGAAAGGTTAATTTATTGTTTTGGGATCTGTTGGTGCAAGTAAAAAAATATGTCACCATTTAAAAAAAATTGAATAAAGTCCATTTGCTTTTTAAGTTGTTTCGAAAATTTCCTTTGTTGCTATTTCAGTGCAAAAAAATTTCAAAACAACCAAATTCATAACCGTAATTAGCTTTAATTACGTTAATAAAACATAATATAATATTTTACCATTAATTCTTTCCCTCCTTTCTTAATTCAAACGTCAATTTAAAAAATAGTTTATATGCATAACAAATACTAGTAGAACTATACTAAATGTAGGCCAACATCTGCCTTAAGTTTCCTTGAGTTTTTTACCTAAGAAAAGCTATAACAGAATTACTACAGTTTTTTTGAGTCATCCAGTACAACTACATCCAATTAGCCTATAAAATATATCCTATTACCATAGTGATATATGGCTATAATATGAATCAAAATTAATAACATTATAATTTTAATCATTTAATATATATCTACCATTAAATCTTATGTATTATCTTGGAATTGTTATATGTGTCTACCTACAAATTAAATGCATGATGCATATTGCGACACTGATCATTATATTGGTTATATTTATCTTATACGTAGTTTGCAAATTGCACACAAGCTATGTAATAGATATTTGCCATTTTATATGTAGGTGGTTATGATTCAGGAGATATAGGATTTGTGATACTACAAATAAATGTATTACTATTTGTTTTACTTTGAAGTTTGGTAAAATCTAAAATGCTAGGAAAATAAAGGATAATATTTGACCCCCAAATAATTAGTAGGGTTACGAAAGAGAGTGCTATTAAATTAGAGGGTACAAATTAGAAATAGGGGTGAAAATGCAACCCTTTCAGTTTTTTAAATATAACTCGAAAACGAAGCAAAATTCAGGTACAGTTAATAGGAAATTTTTTCTAGAGAGTCAAATTTCCCATCGAAATGGCTTATTAAAATAAAATAGAATACAATTTTTGTGCGAAAAGTATCCTAGAAAAATATTTAAAAAAGTAAAAAATCCAATTTTTGTTTTTTTTTAAATTTTTTTACCAATAACTTTTTTTGAGCAGAGATAGGTATAGGCATTGCTATGTAGAAAAAAATATCGATGTTTCATTCACCGAGATATAGTCGCTCAAACTTTTTTTCGATTTTTATCGCGTTTAATTTTTTGTAACAAAATTGATTTTTACTCAATAAAACAATGTATTTTAAGTTAATTTGTTAATAATGGATAATTATTTTCACAAATGTATAAGATTGCGATGGTTCTTTAAAGAAAGTAACAATAAATTATTCTTAATGATAGAACGTACAGTGTCCTGCCGGCAGTACGAAAACAACTCATTTGAGTACACTAGAAATCGCTAAATATTAGGATTATGGGACCTGCCCGCAGGACTAATTTTTACATTTTCTAGAAGCCAATGAAATGCTCTCAAAGCGCATCTTTGTCCGAAGGCGCTATGTTTATTAGTTCCAAAGTTATGCCGGCTTGAACTTATCAGTCATTTATACTCAAATGATGACCAGGAGCGCGTATTTCCACGCTGGCAACGGTTTTTGATTCGAAAAATAATCATTGTGGACAGGACTGGATCAAGGTAAATTTTGCTTGCAGGCAAAAATATTTTTCGCCCCTCTTTACGGCAAAATATGTTGCTTTTTCGATTTTGTCGGCCTTTCACTTTTTCGCTACCTCAATTATTTAACTCTTTTAATTTCTTTGCTCTTCCAAATTTTTTCGCTCTTTTTATTTTTCCCCTTAAAAATTTATTCGCTCTTTTAATTTTTTAATCCTTTCAATTTTGGCGCATCTCCAAGTTTGGCGCCGCCAGGTGTTTCGGAATGATAAAAAAAAAATTTCAAATAAAAGAATCTGGTGTTGACTCACTCAACATCGATGGAAGCACCACGAAGATTAGTTGTAGTAATTGAAGGTAAGTAAATGCGTTTTTTGTATACTTGGACCTAAAAACCAATTTACAAATACTAATGATAATAATAGCAGTACTTGTGGCGCACGCGCTGTTATGTGTTCTCCAACAACAGGAAGAAATTCATTTACCTACCATGTTCAGCATGGTATCCCATCATAGACGACTAAAAATATATTTTTTATTGAACATTTGTTTTCATTTTTCCTTCCCGTATTTGACTTAAAAATAAATTAAAAATAATATTGAATTTATTTAATAAAGATATTAATATTTTTGAATTATACTTTTATTTAAATCATTTACAATATGCTCCAAATTTTATTTATTTTGCAACTAAAAATATCTCTCAATTTAAAGCGCTGCACTTCTGGCAGCACAATTTACGATTAAAGTGAGTCCTGCCAGCAGGTCTTCAATTTACGAAAGTTAATGACAATAAATAGTTCATTCACGTTTTGCTGCATATACTGCTGGTAGTACCTTACGTCCTGTATGCAGGATAACTTTATGAGCGGAATATTGTCCTGCTAACAGGACCAGGGTCTCTGTGCAAAAATCATTCCGGAAGCGCTTCCAGCAAGACAAATCTCTGTACGTTCTATCATTAAATATTGCTTTTTTAATCTATCTGATATACAGGGTGGACCGTTAATAATAGGCCATAGTGCAGGGGTAGTAGATTCTTTGGGCCACAATATGAGGATATATCTAAATATGCTTTAGTAAAATGTTGCTGTGGAAAAAGATGCAGGGTATCAAAGTTCAAATTATTTTTTCGTTTTTTTGCAATAACTCAACATCCTCATGACTGATCTCCGCCAAATTTGCAAGGAAACTTTTTTGTTCTAAGAAACAATTTATGTATTAGATCACGTTAGATCCTAGAGGGCGCCGCAGGACCTGTATCTGATGATGATTTTTTTCATATTTTTTTTACGAAACGTGTACTCTGACCAGAAAATCTGATGAGGGCGTCATTTCCACGTATAAAAGGTACACTTGGTAGAACTTGATAACTCCAATCGTTTTCGAGGAAAGTGCCGTAAAACATTTCAATAATTTTTTGAAAGACAAATTCAAATTTAATGAAACAAAGTGTATTTATTGAAAAGTGTGCCTTGGTTACGTTTTAGTTCTGTCGTTTACGTCATTTAATCATTTTATCTTGTTCTTGTGTTCCTCGAGATAATTTATTTAATTTCTTTATTTACAGTGCCTAGACATAATAATTATTCAAATAGGGAAATGAGGGATACGATATGTGTTTACGCACAAAATAATTTTAGCGGACGTGCTGCAGCGAGGAGATACTCATTGCAATATCCAAATAGAATAAATACAGCCAGACCATAAGCTTTTCAGAGATCTGTTTCGTCATTTGGGAGAAACGGGTTCATTTCGTCATAAAAACGATGTAAGACGACCAAAACGAATACTCCAGATCAAGAACTAGAAATTTTAGTTCGTGTGGATGAAGATCCTCAAGTCAGCTCAAGTCGTTTAGCAGCGGGAACAGGGGTGAGTAAACAATCTGCCCTAAGAGTCTTACGTAAAGAACGCTTCTACCCATATCATCTCACTCCTGTACAAAATTTACTTCGAAGGGATCTACAATTTTGTCAGTTTGTTCTAAATAAACACAACAGGGATCGAAATTTTGTTAAGAACACTTTATTTACCGACGAAGCAACTTTTATTCGCCGAGGCGTTTTTAACTGGAGAAATACCCATTACTGGGAAGTAGAAAATCCTCATACCGTTAAAGAAAGGCATTTTCAGCAAGAATTTAAGATTAACGTTTGGTGTGGTATCATCGGCAATCAATTATTGGGACCATTTGTCCTTCCTCCAATAATTACAATTTACAATTTAAAATGCTTTATTGAATAGTATTTACATGTCAAATTCTATTTTATTTATATCATTCATATTCAGTGTATAATATCTATGTTATCCCGACGCGTTACAGATGAGCATCAAGCTCAGAAACGAGACGGGGGGCCGATCTTATGCCAAATGATAAGAATAGAATTAAAAATTAATGAAATAAAAATTGTTTTCCAAAAAAGGTTAGACTAAATATCAGTTTTTATACAACATGTTTAAGGAAAATAAAAATTATTGAAATTCTATCTGATACATTAAAATTATATAATAAACTCGCAGGAAACTCATTGCCGAGAAAAAACCTTCTTAAAAAAATATATATTCACAATTAAAAACGCACCGATGATTTCAGTGGTATACAAAAATAAGAAAAATAAAACAACTATTTGAAATAAATTAAAATAATATTTTTATTAAAACAAGTATGTATAAAATGTTTCAGGGACACATCAAATCATCATAGTTCCACTTGAACCTGTAAGAAAATTATAAGTTTTAAAAATTATGTTATCTATCCGAATAAATCGGAAGATTTTCATGTATGAGCTTATGGGTGTGCTCAAAATTATGATGTTCCCGTATGTCTACCATATTAGTGGTAAGCGGGGAATTATGTATCTTTGTTTTAAAGAATTTTTGGGAAGTTTCTATTATATAATCCCTGATTAGAGGGATGTTATACTCTCTATGAAACGTTTCAACAGGACTATACCTATTTGTGCTTGTTAGTGATCTAAGGATTTTATTCTGTCCTTTGTAGTCTATTACATTGCGCATCTGAAATTGTGTTCCAAGACGCGCATGGATAGGTAAGGATCGGTTTTAGCATAACTTTATAAAGGGTTAACTTGTTATCCTTAGTTAATGTGCTCCTTTTGTTGACTAATGGAGTTAGTCGACTTAAGGCAGCATACGTACGTACTATTTATTACTCTGGTTATGTGAGGTCCGAAGCGTAGTCTCGTATCCAGGGTTACCCCTAGATACTTGACCGTGCTCCAAATTTAAATCGACAGTCATCTGTTTTTTCTTTAAGATACTCTTGCTGATATATTACATGCTTTCATGCTAGACATACGAAAAAGAATGTGGTTCATGCAAGATGGAGCTCCCACTCATTTCTCCATTGAAGTTAGAAATTATCTTGATGAGACTTTTCCACGCAGATGGATCGGTGGAGGAAGTGAGTTTGGTTGGCCACCAAGAAGTCCTGATTATAATCCTTTGGATTATTATGCGCGAGGACATAAATCAATATACGAAACGCCGGCCGTTTTAAAAACAACGAATGTATAATTTTGATTTACACCATAAGACATTAATTAGTTACAATAATATTAATTTTTGATGACATTAATATTTTTATGCATCACGGTATACAATTGTTACCGCTTGCTTATAATTTTTTAAATATCTAGTCAACAATAAATAAACAAGATCCAATCAGTTTTGAATATCCAAACTTCTGATTACATTGAAGATATTGCGAGATAGACAACCGTTGTCTCATGCACCAATAACCATAATATTGAAATTCATTGTAAGCAAAGATTCTTAAGACATCTTTACTCTAATGCCTGTTAATTTGTATAGTTTCCCATAGACTGCATTTTACAGGAAATTGTGTTCATAATGCCACAACTAATTGCTGATATTGCCATAGTAAAATGCTAAGCATAAAGGCGGCGCCAGTAAAGTTGGGTCCCAGTTTCCTTCGACGCGTACTTCATATACAGTGAATGTCAATTTGCATCTCAATAATTTTTTTACTTTTAGACATCCATGTAATTCTTTGTATACGGATGTTTTTGTGAAGTGTGACGTAAATATTGCTGATACTGTTACTCAATTTCGTAATTCGGATGCATGTGTGAGTTGTAAACAATTTTGCTCTTTAAATTCATATGGTGTTCAATTAAACAGGCGAGGTTCTGTTTGGATGTTTGACGTGCTAAATTAATGGAACAAATATAAGATATACTGAATTTTTATACAGTTGAGTGTCGCTAAATTTATTTAATTATGTTTGTTTGTTTGTTTATCAGTTTCGTTGCAAATAAAATGTCGTGGATGTAGAAGTCAAATATTTTAAGAAAGTAACAGATAACATTGTTTAGATTTCTATTTTTAAAGTCCGGGTATATGCGCGACATCTTCCAAATTTCAGGTATTTGATTTGAAGTCATAATTAGACTAAAAAAAATTTTCAAGAGTTGCACCAATAGGGGAGCACAATACTGAAATAAAAAAACCTGGAATTTAATCTGAATATTTAGGGCATTTTTTTAAGATTTATTTGACGTCGGTCTATTTCCGCTACTGAGGCCTATCACCGACGCCTGTAGCCGAGCTACCCCCAACCAGGAATTTTGCTGAACCTCTTCCCTTAAGAAGAATAGGGATCTTTTACTTGCCTAACATTTAATAGACAAGGGACCGCTTAAAATCCCCTCCGAAGGATGGTATATCACCTACACAACCCTCGCCAAAGGTTGCATAGCTTCCGTGAATACACTGATTACAAGACGCTGGAAGATATGTGAGGAGAGGACACGGTCTTCTTTGAATATTTAGGGCATCGTTTATATTGTCGTTCAAGTAGCACTCTGTATATTTAAGTCACTTTTCTCATAAAGCTGTAATTTCTCTCTCCAACGCTTTTTTCAGATTCAAAATCGGCACTATTTGAAAAATTGAATTTCCAAATGGAAAAATGGGAAAAACATTTTTAAATCCAAGCAAATGAATAGGGCCAATTTTACATTTAATTGTTGAGAAATACTCTTTTATTCAAATTCAGTCTACTTCGAAATTTTTTAAATTTGTTCCTGAATTCCAAAGCCAACTAGAAATAGCAAATAAATTATTTTTCATCTGATTTTAAATCTGAAAAAGGCGTTAGAAAGAGAAATTACAGCTTTATGGGAAAAGTGACTTAATATACAGGGAGCTATTTAAAATAAGAAAGTTGTAGCAATTTCCGGCCATACCGGAAGTGATTTTTTTACCACCGAATAGTCAAAATGTGGCCATTGGTCTATATTTGATTTCCCAAATTTCAGAATTTTATTATTAAAACTGTAGAAAAAAGTGGGGGGTAGGTATATTTCA
This sequence comes from Leptura quadrifasciata, assembly GCA_963675555.1. NCBI lineage: Eukaryota > Metazoa > Arthropoda > Insecta > Coleoptera > Cerambycidae > Leptura > Leptura quadrifasciata. The sequence goes on along the minus strand of OY776676.1, from coordinate 140,706,683 downwards.
AGTAGGAAATATCTGAGACAGAAAAAACATACCAAAAACTTTACGACCTCATTAAAATACCGGTACTTTTTTGTGCTATTCGCAAACTGACTCGCTTACCTTTAGTGCATCGGAAATGTTTCATGTCAGACTTGGCGCCATGACCCGCGGCGATATAAGGATGTCGTAATTTTTTTTTGCGTTTTTTATTTACTGGGATCTATTTATTTGAACTAGCGCCATGACCCGCGGCGATAATAATTATGTCGTAAAGTTTTTGTTATGTTTTTCTGCCTCAGATATTTCCTACTTGAACTATACTTTTTGGGTCACCCTGTATATATATATATATATATATATATATTGTTATTATACATGATTTGCAGGAAACAACTACTCAGCGGGCAAATACCCCGACCTGCATTGAATTACACCTTACAAATCATGAAAAATTGGTAGCCAATGTCATTTGTCAACTCCCTGACCAGACATAGACCGGTTTCGAACTTATTAGTTCTCATCAGTATGCCATAGGTCATGGAGCAGACAAATGACAGTGGCCAACCTGCTAGTCTTATACAGACTGATGTAAATGGTGTAGTGGTGAGAGGTAAGTGAATCCTGGTGTCTGGTGTATAGTAGCATTAGACCACATGAGAGGATTCACTTACCTCTCACCACTACATATATATATATATATATATATATATATATATATATATATATATATATATATATATATATATATATATATATATATATATATATATATTGCTATGATATTCACTTATACTTAATTACAAACATGAGGAATATGTCCTTATGTTCTCTAGTGTGTGGAATTAGATGAATACTCTGTATTATACACAAATTATTATTATCTTTAAGTACTCTTGGTACTTTTTGTAGGAATTCGAGTCTGTAGATCGCAATACACTGAAAAGTGTTTTCAGTTTATACTTTCAATGGGGGTTTTTAGTTTTAAAAAACTTATCTTTATCAGTATTTTAATTTAAAGTATTTATACTTATTGCATGTTATCTATTATATTTAACTTACCTTTGATGGGATACTGTACTGGGTTTTATTATGGTAGATAGCAAGAAGGACTGGTATAGATAAAGAGAAAGGGACAAATTCATATTTTATAAGCAATGGAATGATTTCGAATAAATTCTATAGTATATTGTGTTTGTGATGCAAACCATTTTAATTAGGGAATCTGTATGGATAAGTTATTGGGTTTTATTGCTATTTTAAAGCAAATTTTAATATTTGGTTTTGACATAAGTCAAATAATTTCTTATTTTCCATACAATTTCTTAATTTAGCCAATATAAGCAATTAGAGATTATATAAACTGTTTATTATGATATGAATAGTTTTTATACATCTGGGTATCTGTATCGGACAGTCATAAAACTGAGATTACTCAAAATCATCGTTAGTGATCATAATTCTACTTCTAAACCATCTCTAATTGTTTATTGCATTTTATTGTTCTATTACTTTTAAATTTGTAAATTAATTTGTGCGTGAGTGCGAATTTTGACACAAAACGGATCTAAGCTGTACCAGGAAATAAATACTCACAGAATAAGATAAAAATTAGCACAAAAGATGTGTAAGACTCTCGGTCACACATTTTATTAAGGAATGTCAACCCCAATTTAAAAGGGGTAGACAGAAAACGTATTGTTAGAACTGTAACATTTGCGTTGCTATGGCAATATTAAACGTCAAACCGACCCTATATAAAGAGCTGCAATAGCTGAAAAAAAAGTTTTTTCAATTAGACCACTCATCATTGATACCATATTAGTTGATGTAGATTTATTTTTGCGCATATTAGACAAGCAGTATCAAAATATCTTAGGTTCATTCTCAATGTTTTTCCCAGTCGATATTATGAAATTTTTCCGAGCAGTAAATATCGTTTATTAATTTCTATCTCAGTTCACTAAAAGATGAATATATTGCAGGATCATTATTACATTTTTTATATAGCATCCATAGTTTTTGTTTCTCCCGGACATCATACGTAAGCTGCCTGTTAAACCACAGAGGATAGTTACGTATATTATTATTATTGGGCGATGTAACATATCAAACGGTCGACCACACTTCATATGTTTAAAGGCGGATGTTGCACATCCTCCTGAACTAGGTATAAATAAGGTTTAAAATAATAATAATAATAATAAATTATGCAAATTAGGGGGAATATATACTAATATAATAACATCAGCATTTAATATTTCTACCAATTTTTGCAATTAATATCATTATGTTCAATGGTAATTCCGCTAACCATTAGTGAGTATTTACATGTAAGAAGAAAATCATCCTATCTAGAAGCGGCCATAGCAGTAAATTTACGGTCTGAGCGAAGAAATATGTAATTCTGATATCGAAAAGTTCATTGTCCAGCAGACTTCAAATCAGCTAGGTCATTTATAGGACCACGGATTTCAATAGGGAAAAGTTTGACAAAAATTGCAAAAGTTTTAAATTTTGATGTAGCATTGAAGGAGGTATAAAAATGACAAATCCGGTTTTTGCACCTTTTTCCACCCTCGGAACATTGTTAAATTAATAAAAAACGTAAATTTGTAATAACTTTTTGATAAAAATTCCGAAGCTTATACAAACTGGAGAATATTTTAACGATTAATGGATATTCTATCAAGTTTGCACCCTGCTATGATAACCGGGACATTGCAAATAGTTGTTTATAAACAATAAATGGGGGTCTAAACAATTGCGAAAGCCTTAAAATCAGGTTACGAATGTTTGACATTAAATACTGACGTAATCTGAATTTGCAACCTCGTAAATGTCCCGGAACTCAATGAAATAACCTATTATTTAAATAATAAAGTTATGTTTGACTAAAAAAATTGGAAAAAAATATTTAAAAAAAAAGCTTTTATTTAAATACTCTAAAAAGTAGAAAATACATTACATAAGTTTTTTATGATATAAAAGCTTGCCGCGAGCAATCTCCTTTACACAGGAAAATCTCGCGACAAGCTTTTATATCATAAAAAAATTATATAATGTAACAAAATGGTGGGTTTGCTTTACTTCAAAGTTTATTTTCTACTTTTTAGAGTATTTAAATAAAAGCTTTTTTTTAAAGTAATTTTTATATAATTTTTTCTTATTTTTATTATTAAAAGCTTTTATTTAACTTGCAATATTTTTATCAGTTAGTTTGTTTAGGTCAAATCTTGCAATCAAAATTTCGATTAGTTCTAATTAAGCTAGAACTTTGAAATTTTTCACTTGTGTATAAGTCCGGTGACAATACACTTTAACATTTTCATATAAGAAAGAAATAAGCGGCTTCAAGATGGCGGACGAGTTTACCGTTTATGATCCGATTCGACTCAAAATCGATATCTGGGGGTTTTCGAGATCGCCATTTATGAATTCTTGGTCAAATTTTAGATATTCAAAATGGCGGCTCCAATATGGCGGACGACTTTTGTCATTTGTGGTCCAAATCGATCAAAATCGATATCTGAAGGTTTTCTAGTTCGCCGATTAGGAATTTCTAGTAAAAATTTAGTTCAGGATGGCGACTTCAAGATGGCGGACGACTTTACCGTTTAAGATCCGATTCCACTCAAAATCGATATCTGGGGTTTTCGGGGTCGTGGATTATGAATTTTTAGTCAACATATAAAAATTCAAAATGGCGGCGCCAATCTGACGGACGATTTTTATCATTTATGGTCCAAATCGATCAAAATCGATATCTGGGGGTTTTCGGGGTCACGGATTACGAATTTCTAATAAAAAAATTTAGTTCAATATGGCGGACGGCTTTACCGTTTATGATCCGATTCGTCTCAAAACCGATATCTGGGGATTACAGCATATCAAAAGACTAAAATCTAAAAAATAAAATTATAAAAAAAATATTTTAAAAAAGATTTTATTTAAATGCTCTAAAAAGTAGAAAATAAACTTTGAAGTAAATCAAACCCATCATTTTGTTACATTATACAATTTTTTTTTATGATATAAAAGCTTTTCGCGCGCAATCTCCTTTACACAGGAAAATCTCGCGACAAGCTTTTATATCATAAAAAAAATTATATAATGTAACAAAATTATGGGTCTGATTTACTTCAAAGTTTATTTTCTACTTTTTAGAGCATTTAAATAAAAGATTTTTTTTTAATATTTTTTTATATTTAATCATTGTAAAATGGGTTTCCCAAATATGGATTCTCAATATTTATATAAGGTGATTCAATGTACGGTCTCTCTGAGGCAATTTCCTCAAAGACCAAAACATTTGAACACTACTCTGGAATATTTGCGAGACGCCAATCATGTTGGCATCATCTGGAGATAACGAAATGTTCTCTGTCATCCCCGACCCCCTGCTCTTCCACCTTGAAATAAACCCTGCCAGCGCCCATCTGCAAAACTATTTTCATTGCCTCTATTTTCATAGACACCATATTTTACGTAAGCAAATGTAAGGACTGTTGACCTTGTTGGAAACACAATTGCTATACTCGGAAGTTATGCAACATTCGAGTTGGACATACTCATACAAAAAAAAACAATTGGTTTTTCAGTTTTTTGTATCACCCTATATATCCTAATAATTATCATTCCAACAATCGCTAGCTCGCCTTATAATATTGCATAATGGCCATGAAAAATTAATATGAAAAGGTCAATATGTCAGAGGGGAACCTAGGGCCTCAATCAGGTTGATCTACAGTTCACCTTAAACTTGCGATGTAATCGTGACTGTTTAAATACATCCATTGTTGTTAGTTTGTCTACAAATATTTGATATTGCTCAAGTTTTATTTGACAATGTTAATTAACAATATCAGTAATGGAAAAGCAGCGTTACAAATCAGTAATCACAATGAAAAAATGTATGTTGCCACGCTGGTGTATGCATTAGAAAAAAAATTTGTTTACTGTGATTCATAAAATGAATAGCTGTTGTATTTGAAGTGATTATAAAAATTAAATCTGTTTATTATTACTCGTTAGTGACACAAGTGCATGCATATGTATCTTGCGCAATCAGGGCTGAACTGATACTCTTGCGTCAGGGCTATATTTAAAGACAGATCCGTATCAAGGCATATTTTGTAGATTATAATGCCTAGTATACTTTAACTTGGCGTGTGTATGAACTGACATATTGCGTATGATTTCATTTTCTTTTACACGCAAAATTAAAGCAATAGCCGAAAAATATTGTATCTACTAAGCTTCCTCTCCTCTCTCGCCTCTTTTGAGACGGAAATATCTGAAGAGAGAGGATAAATAATCATGTTTTCAATAACTTCAGCGATTCTAAAACTCTGAAGATATGACAATCGTTATTGTGAACTGTTATTTATTTGGAATAAAAGTTGTCTCATATTAGAATTAAATTCGTCTTTATATGAAATATTTGAAGTTGAAACAATGGAAAAGTGGGTTCGGCGAAACAGAGAAACACACATGAAACACACATGATCATAGACTTATATATATATATATAGACCACACGATGGTTTAAGAAACTATGGGGACAACATATCAACGATATATTCTTTTCAAGCCATCTATTTCTTACATGTGATTACGTATAATTCATTTTCTCTCTTCGTTTCACAATGGTAGGAGAACTAGTTATGTTTGTATCCTGATTTGCGTCCAAAAAAAGACGAGTTACCAAATAGCCACCATAAGTGAATGCTCGGCGGGACATTCACGCGGGCATTCGCACAACGCACAGGCGGCAAACATGCTGCTGAAGGCGCACATGGCTCGTGCCACGGCTTATTACGACCAGTGGAAGATTCGGGTCAACGCCGAGAAATCGAAGGCGATATGCTTCACGCATCGATTCACTGAGAATCGCATTCTCACACCAATTTCGATCAGGGGCAACCAAATTCCTATCAAGGGATGCGTGAAGTACATGGGGGTGAGACTCGACCGAAGACTGACGTTCAACACCCATATAAACGAAACCATACGGACGGTCTACTCCCTGTCCAGGAGTCTGTATCCGCTCATGGTCAGGGGTAGCAGACTAAACAGACAGAATAAGAAACTGTTGTACACGATGGTGGTCAGGCCGTCTATCACATACGCGGCGCCGGCGTGGTGCAGCATACCGGCCACGACAATGAGAAAACTTCAAACACAAATATATGCGCCTCATACCAAATTCAGGAAGGTACACCTCCCTCAGAGACCTCTACGAACGCTGCAACGACATAACCCCGATAGCCGATTACGTCCAGCACATCTCCCAGAACTTCTATTCGTTCAAGCTGGGCGATAGTCCGCTAACAAAACACATTACACAAATTAGACAGCATAATGCCCCATTTCAGATTAAACACCCATTACCGTACCAGACGTTACCGATTTTTCGGCAACCACTCTTGCCAAATTTTCACCTACTATACCTTTCTCTAATACTATCCACCTTTTGCTGATATTTCATACCTTTCATCATCTTTAACTCTTTCCTGTCCCGCATCAACGCGGTGGTCGCAGGGTTGGTCCCGAGGCAGGTCCTAGGTACGCAGCTTTTTGTACACTTTACCTTTAATAAAGTATTTTTGAATTGAATTGAATTGAAGTGAACGCTCGGCTTTCCAATCGTTTTCCTTATTTACCGGAAGGTTCGATTACTACCAACAGACGTCTATTTTTTTTATAAAAATTGTTTATTTCAGCAATAACATCAATGTACGATATATTAAATGAAGTAGCCACATTTTCTTGGATATTTCTTTATATAAATTCCGTAGAAATTGATTTCAAGTTGAAATATCGTAAGTAAAAAAAACTATGACTAGTTGAAGATAATTGGCAAATATTTTAAAATACAAATGACTTCACATACTCCATCATATAATTCAACTTCTTGTGGCATGTAGGTAGGTAGCTATTTTAATAGATTTTATAATCTTATTTTATAAAGTTTTTCAAATATCTTTAACTAACTAAATTTGTAAATAAAATAGGGTTCAGTGCGGAAAACGAGAAGCTGTTTGTTGCCGATTCAAGTTAAGACGTATGGCACCGATACAGAATTATAGGAGGGGAAAAAATTACATTAGCGAAATGCGAGTGAGTGAGCGTTATCAAAAAATTCGGGTTAAAAACAAAGACAGGAAAAGTAGGCATTTTACACATGATGACACCCTACTTCTCGATAAATTTGCACTGATCGCTCGGTCTATATATATATATATATGTCTATGGCTCTGATAGACCTGGAAAAAGCATCGACAGCGTTCCCATATCACAACTGTGGGTAGAAATGCAAAAACTTAACATAAGATCACCACTAATCCAAGCTAGTCACCGATACAATTTGAAAATTTTATTTTTAAAACTGTAGAAAAAAATGGGGGTAGATACTTTTTGGGTCACCCGATATATATAGGAATATATGAAGAATTTTAGAAACCCTCTGACAGAATCACCCTTATCTAATACCTCATCTGATACCATATTAGTTGATATAGATTTATTTTTTCGCATATTAGACAAACAGGATCAAAATATCTTAGGTTCATTCTCAATGTTTTTTCCAGCGAATACCTATTATATGAAATTTTTCCGAGCAGTAAATACTTTAAGTGTCTGACTGAGTTTTTTTTATTATGTTTTGATTTTATGGACTGAAAATGATGTTTATTTTGATAATTATGAAACTTTTAAAATGTATTTTTTCGCTTATGATTGAAAGGTACTATAACAGAATACGCACCATGAAAGTTGAAGGAGGTTCTCAGACTCTCATTGAAAAAAATTCAGCAGCTCTTAGTCCATAACAAATTATTTAGTGACAAAGATATCACCACATTTATCAGAAAATTTACAAAACACTTGCATACATTATGAAAGTAAGTAAATTATGTTGAATTCTACTGGGCTATTAAAAAATATTTTATTTCTTTGGTCATAAATAAACTTTTTAAATTAGGCACAATTAGTTTTCATGCTGTCGTTCTAATTAGTCTGCCGTTCTACATAAATTTACATAATCAAAATATTGATATTCCTTCGACTAACGTCTAATTAAGAAGGAAGTGAAGCTCAAAAATGCGCGTTATTTTTACCTGCATTCTGATTGTTAATTTGCCTCATAAGCAGAATACTCTGAGGCGCCAGCACAAAATGTCTGCAATTCGTAGAATTAAAACACAACATTTATAATAATTTATACAGGGTGGATTTCCAACCGTTTTAGAGAAAACTGCCGCAAGAGATTTCAATAATTCTTTGAAAAGAATCTTTAGTAAATTTTATTTTTCTCCTTTGTTCATTAAATTTAGAAGTTTCTTTTACTTCTTCATTTGAAATGCCTCGACATAATAATTTTCCCGATAGAGATAAATGAAGGATGTGATTTGTGTTTACGCACAGGAAAATTTCTCCAGGCGTGCTGCAGCTAAGAAATATAATTAAATGTATCGAACTAAATAGACCAGATCATAAGCTTTTTAAAGTACTGTTTCATCGTTTGGGAGAAAGTGGTTCATTTCGCCATAAAAATAATGTAGGACGACCGAAAAGAATTACTGTAGACCCAGAAAAAGAAATTTTAGTTCATGTGGATGAAGATCCAATAGTCAACTCAAATCGTTGTTAGGCGGCAACAAGAGTGAATAAACAATCTGGTCTAAGAATATGACGCAAGGAAGACTTACACACGCATCTCACTTCGCTCCTGTACAAAATTTACACCGATGGGATCTACCACTAAGGGTAAAATTTTGCCAATTTGTTAACAATAAACACAATAGAGATCGGCATTTTATTAATAACATTTTATTTACTGATGAAACAACTTTCACTCGTCGAGGCATTTTTAATTGGAGAAACAGCAATTACTGAGAAATAGAAAATCCTGATACTGTAAAGAAAGACATTTTCAGCACGAACTTGTAATTAACGTTTGGCGTGGTACTATCGGCGATCAGTTTGGGACCAATTTGTTCTTCCTCCAAATTTAAATAGTGAGTCTTATCTGCATTTTCCACAAAATACTATCGCTGATGTATTTAAGGGACAGAATGTGGTTCATGTAAAACGGCGCTCCCCTCATTTCTCTATTTCAGAAATCATCTTGATGACACATTCCCTCACAGACCTATTGGTCGAGAAAGTGAATTTGAATGGACGCCAAGGAGTCCTAATAAAAATCTTTTGGATTTTTATGTGTGGAGACATATGAAGTCCTTCAATTCAAGACAATAATTGTGGGAACAAATACAAATTTTATTAGAGGACAACGAAATGTATTTTTTAATATAAGAAGATATATTATCAAAAGAATTAGAAAATGCATAGTAGTAGGCACATCGAAAGTTTACTCAAATTACTAGTTTAATGGATCGGCACGCTTCTTTCCCAACAGCCACCTACAAAAAGTCGTCCCTCGCTTGTAAATTGTGAACTTTTTTGGCTTTATAACACCGGTAACCATTTTTCTTTAAAACTTTTCTAGCACTTGTTTTATTTATATAACAAGCAATTTGAATTTCTCTTAATGATGTTTCCAAATTTTCAGTATTTTTATTTCTTACATAATTAATAACTCGGTTTACCTTATTTACATTATCAGTAACACTGTTCAACCTTGTCTTCTTCTTTAAAAATGAACCATTATTTTTCAGTTTCGTAGCTAATTTTCTGAACAGAGTTTTATTCGGCTGTAGTGCTTGTGGAATTCTGTTTCTATATTCTACTTGAGCTAATCCAGAGTTAAAATTGCATTGGCAATATGTAACGAACATATTATAACGATCAATGTGAGTGAAAATCATTTTTGAAAATTCTAAATTCTTAAAACGAGTGTGATTGAGTGAGAGTATAAGTATTAACTGGGATGATCTGTCAAAAAATTAAATTGTCAAGTTTGTTCCTAGCCAACTATTTTAAAATAATTGAAATAATAGTGAAATCATGAAATACAAACAAATGGATATTATACTTAAATTAATTGGTAAAGACATTTTAACTTTCTGAGCAAGGAGTGACGCTTTTATGGAAGACCTCTATACATTGGCATAACTGCGAATACTCTTTCCATAATTGCTCCATGTTGCTTTCTTGATTATTATTTTCTTTTTGTTACCTGAATTTACTTTATTCTTCTTAATTGTGTTAATGTTTTATTATAGCAAAGATTTGAACAACTTATTGAATTATTTTATCATTTTATTTAATCATACTTCTCCACGGCAAGTATAATGCTTGTTAAAAAAATTTATTGGTTTTAAAAAAATGTTTTTATAACTACTAACGTAGTACCAACGAATAAATATGACAGTAATATATCATTGAAAAGGGAGGAAAACCATTTCCCGCCCGTTTCAAAATATTTTTTTTAACAGCCTGAAGAGTAAATCTCAAAATACAGCTGTTTTGGAAAAAATTAGATAAAACCTCGTTGAAACACTTTGTTTTGCAAAAAATGTTCGCCTTAGAATTTTTCTCGTATCTCTTCAAATAACGGTGATATTTGACCTAAACGTTTTCCACATTTTCCTCTTAAAGTAGGCCATGGATTTCAAATTTCTTTAAACCATTTTGTAGGTTATATAAATCGGCACAATTTTCGTAAAAATAATTTTTTTGTGCGACCGATATTAAGTGAGATATTCTCGAGTGCCCTAATAAAATGGGCAGCCTGTACATCTAGTATATATACAGTGTGTCTCACTTAAGAGTGTAACAGCGTAATAATTCTTTTGTTTTTGTCCGATTTAAATCGAACTAATCTCAAAGGATGAGGTCACCAAGGTCTATTTAAGACTACAAAATCACTTTCCATCTTTAAATGTAAGGCCATCTACGATGCTAAATTATTTTTAAAAAATCAAAAAATCATAGTAGGCATTTTTTAATCAAAAAATTTTGTTAACAACACTTGTTTGAAATCATTCAAAAACCCCGAATCCGAAGTTTAGTTGAATTCTAAAAAAAATTCCAGTCCCAAATTTCTCGTCAATTTTGTAAATATCAGATAAGTTGTCGAGTATATCTGCTGTTTGTATTGTTTCAAAAAAATTAATTTAGAAATAAATCGAAGCAATGTGGTTCTTTGCCCCCCTCCTCCCTCTCGTACCATCAGACTATTTTGAAAAAGTTTTCACGACTTATTTTTTATTAGTACCTCATTAGCAACCGCTGCAAAACGTTTCATCAACTTCGGAGCAAGTCGAATTTTTACCCCCATTATTTTCCCCTAGATGGATGTTTACAGAAAAATATTCACAACATAATTTTTATTAATGATCCACGAACAAAAAGTGTATCATTTTAGCAGTAGAGCAAGTTGATTCTTCGAGAGAAGACGAGGAGGTTATGGGGGGGATTAAATGCAATTTGAAAAAAATATATCGCAGTAATCAGGAGGGTGATACAACTTTACAATAGAAAGATTTTTTGATTTAAGGCCTGGGTTTTTTAAAATATGGTCGAGAGGAAAGAAAGTAGGCAAAATGAATCAATTTTGGTAGAACCTCGAACAAAGATATGAAGGTATGATGTTGAAAGTCTACATTAGAAACAAGACTTTTTGGAAATTATTTATTTTTATTATACCTAAATAGCCACAGTTAATGCACTTTCCAAAATTTGGCGGAATCTAAAACATAACATGATGTTCCGCTATCAGTAGTATATCAGTATATATATATATATATATATATATATATATATATATCGGTACTTGCAAAATGGCAAGTCGCTATACATCATGGAGACATCTATGATGTCTGGTGTATAGTAGCATTAGACCACATGAGAGGATTCACTTACCTCTCACCACTACACCATTTACATTAGTCTGTATAAGACTAGCAGGTTGGCCACTGTCATTTGTCTGTTCCACGACCTATGGCATACTGATGAGAACTAATAAGTTCGAAACCGGTCTATGTCTGGTCGGGGAATTGACAAATGACATTGGCTACCAAATGATTTGTAGGTATAATTCAATGCAGGTCGGGGTATTTGCCCGCTGAGTAGTTGTTTCCTACAAATCATTTATAATAACAATATATATATATATATATATATATATATATATATATATATATGTAGTATATATGAGTAGTTGTTTCCTACAAATCATTTATAATAACAATATATATATATATAAGCGGGTATGAGCAAAGCTTAGTTGCCGCAGCCTTCGAGGGGCCCCGGCTCTAGCCTAACCTAGGTTTTATACTTCATTCAGGGATAGCACTCGGAATGAGTCGGAATCGGAAGTCTTGTGCCGTGTCCTGTCGGGTACGCGTCATGCATCGGCGCTTATGAATCGCCTTCCCCTACCAAAATAGATCAATTCAATGCGTTTATTTTGGTTCTGAGTAGAACGGTTCTGGAACAGTTCCCATCATGTGCAATAAAGTAGTAGTCATGGGCAGTGTCTTAAAATTGGTCATTTATTAAACTCCGCAAGATGGGAACGGTTCTGAACTGTTCTTAAATTTGAATCAGAATAAACCTAATGCGTCTAACCAGTCGACTAGGTTTAGGCGGTGTTGATACACTTAACATCTGAACCGGGATCGCTTAAATATGAACCGTGGAAACAGACATAAAAGTGGCGCTTTAAAAAAACAATTAAAGAAAGAAAACGAAATAAGAAAAGCAAAATTGCCAAAATTAAGTGTGTATTTTAGCTACCCGTTGAAAAGTCGATAGACACAAAGAATCCTGTAGATGCGGAAAATGAAACATTATCAGAAATCATTGCTTATGTCGCTAATATAAATTCTACGCCTGGCACACCTACATCATGTGACTGTCAATTTCAATCGAGTAAATCATAATTATCATGTGAAAACTCTGGAGTGGAACGGAAGATGAAACATTGGCTCAAAACATTGCTTGTGATGGTAATATGAATCACAATATAATAACGACGAAGATTTGGGCAACTTGTTAGACAACTAATTAAATGATAAACTAAGGCGACTTATAATAAGTTGCGTGGAAACGTTTTACTTTTGTATTACAATGTTTATTGATGCACAGAGTTTTAACAGAAATAAATTTCCCAGCAAAAATTTTGCAAAGAGAGAAAGAACTTAGATCTTAGTAAAGCAGTGAAGGCACTATCTCGTACCAATTTTTTTTTACGAAATATCAGATCGTCCTATGATACTTTTATCTGCGAAGAAAAAGATTTATCAAGAAAATGGGGAATTGAATCATGTTTCCCAGAAAAACGACACCCAAAATTTAAAGCATATTCAAGAAGAATAATTTAAAATCACTGGTTTTTTGTTCACATTAGAAATTGTAATAGAACGGCTTAAGAGTTGATTCGAGAGCTTTGAAAAATTATCAAATAGTTTTGAATTTTTAATACCAAAAAATATTTTGAAAATTCAAGAAGCTATGATAGTTCGTTGCTGCGATTCGTTTCAAAAAGCGTATTCTGATGTCCTCAATAATAATCTCGCCATTCAGTTTGTTAACGCTGTGTCTTTGTTGAAACATGATTTAGATGACGGTATGAGTGTTCGAGATTTGACAAATCTGTTACTAAAGAAATATGGTGTTCTCGAAAGCGATCTTGGTGAGGTTATTACTTTTTTGCTATTATTTTTGACTTTACCTATAAGAATTGTCACTGCAGAAAGATCATGCCGTAAATTAAAAATAATCAAAAACTATTTAAGAAATTCAACAAGTCAACATAGGTTACATGATCTTTCAATGACAGCAATTGAGCAAAAAGTTGCGTCTACTATGGACCTTATCGAACAATTTGCGAGTAAAGCCAGAAAGAGAGATTTTTTACTTCTGACCTATTTGATTTTTAAAACATTTTTATTGTGAAGTCTGTCATGCATGTCATGATGATTTAATTTTATTTTTTGTGATATGTACTTTTACTGTGTTGTTATGACATAAGGATTTCCTTATATTTTTTGTTATATGTTCTTTTGTATATATTTTGTAAAAGGGGCCCATTTTTCATGTTTGCTGACGAGCCTAAGGTGCTTGGACTAGCGTTGTTCGGCGCAGGGCAATTTTTTCTGTAAATTTAAATTTAAGCTAGACGTCTCTGTATGTCTCAGAATTATCACTACGCTTGCGTTTGATTTGAAATTTTGAAATGGCGGCGTATTTGAAAATGATAACATAGTCCATGAAAAAATTGAAAGGATGAAAGGGATGAAACATGATTGCTTCCCCCCGTTTCCAAGGGCGCTGAACACGTGGTGATATTTTTAAGGATCCCACCCTCAGCAACTTCTCCTAAACTCGAAAAACCACCCCTATTTCGCATTTCTTTCTGTCGTAGGCATGCGGATCGGTATTTTGGGCAGGATTCGGGTAGATCGTATGAAAATTAACCATACAACATCTTATCTACCCCGGGATTGAAACTACCCCCTCCCCTAATACTAAAATATCCCCAAAAAATCAAAATGCACGAAAATTAGTTTATCCCCGTTTTTGATGGTAATATTCATTTTTCCCCCACCCTCCACCAGCCACCACTAATTTGGAGGTGGTTGATGGAGAGTGGGGGATGAAATAGTTTTGACATCGTGTTTAGCGTCCTCGAAAACGGGGAGAAAACTTTTTCCACTATTTTGTATTTTTCAGTGGATTCAGTGTTAGGGGGTGGTGGTTGTTTCAACTTCGTAGTTGATGGCTTCTCTCTTCACTTAACTCCCTTTACAATGTCGAAATTCTCCATACGCACAGTATCAATAAATATGAAAAGGATGTGGTTGGTGGAGGGTGAGAGATAATTGAATATTACCATCGTGTTTTTGCAAAAAAGGCGTTTCATGGAATAACAGTTTGTACAGCCATGGACAATAAATAATAGGACAAGTCTTTTTACAAATTTTTGCTAATATCTAGTTGTTTACGTTCAATTTTAAATTCTGACATTTTCATTATACAGTGTGACCCATTTCAAATGGAAACCTCTCTGTAAAAAATGTATTTATAATCCTATGTTAACGCCTTTTTTTAATGATAAACCATCGAAAACTCCACTTTATGACAAAAATTTAGAGATAAATTTCAATTTTCAAAGCCTTTTATGATTTATTTTCAATGTCGAAAATGGACAAATTTGATTAGCGATTTTTTTATTGAAATTTTAACTACACTACTGGATTCAGTTACCTCTCAAATGGGTAAATCCTAAGTTTCATGAAAAACTATTGAAAAACGACAGATTTATGACAAAATTAATGTAGGCTCATAGTAACTTTTACTTGATTTTTTCTAAAAATCGAAGTAACCCATGAAAAATAAACAAAAGAAAGATATGTTATGTGAATAGTTTTAATAAATATTGTCATTTAAACAAACTTCATCATATTGCACTTAAAAACATAAGTATGAACAATTAAAAGTAATAATAATTAGATACCTATTAAATAAAAAAAATAACACATGTGCAACATTACACTAAAACTTCTTAAATTTTTGTAGCCTCTACAAGGCCGCCGTTTATTTCGATGCACTTGACGAATCGTTTTTTAATATTTTTTACGACATTCTGTAATTGTTGCCGGGTAGCTTATGCACAAGCTTGTCTTATTCTTGCACACAAATCTTCTCTATTACTCGGGTGTGACCTGTAAACTTTAGATTTTATTAAATCCCATAAAAAGAAGTCCATCGGTGTTAAGTCCGGGGATCGGAGTGGCCATTCAATTAACAGGCTACCACGACCTATCCATCGATTAGGAAAGTTAGCATTCAGCCATCTGGTAACCACTCTGGCATTATGGACAGGGCTTCCATCTAATTGAAAATGTAGATTTACTCTTTCTTGTATTGGAAGTTCATGTAGAATATTCCAAAATTCATTTCTTAGAAACTGTAAAAACTGCACGCTATTCATATTACCTTCAAAAAAGAAAGGGCCAATGATTGTTTCATTGAGCAACCTACACCAAACATTAGCTTTTTGAGAATATTGTCTTTTAGAATTAATGACAAACTGTGGGTTTTCTATAGCCCAAAACCTAGAATTTTGTGACGATACTACCCCGTTTGTTGTAAAAGTTGCTTCATCGCTGAATAAAATATTTTTATTAAAATTTCTGTTATTAAGATATTCTCCTTGAGCCCACAAGGAAAACTCCATCCGTCTGTTATCATCACCAGGTGTGTGTAAAAATTTGGGTTTGAATGGTTTTACCAAATTCTTCTTAAGGCATCGGCGAATATTTTCTCTAGGTAAATTCAAATCTAAGCTAGCTACTCTTACACTGGCGTTTGGATTGTTGTTAAAATAATTTAAAACTGACTGCTCGTACCTGGTTCTTCTTTGTATATTATCTGTTCTTATAATACGCCGTGTCACAGCGCCACAATCATTAAAAAATTTGTTTATTTTATAAACAGTACTTTTAGTAATGTTGGGCCTATTCGGATGCCTGTTGTTGAATATTAAAGGCGCACAAGTTCAATTTTTTCCTGTACATTTAGATTATCCATAATTAACTACAATAAACTAATACTTGATAATAACTATCGATTAATTTTATAATTCAATAACAATGAATATGAGAATATGCGAATTTTAAAGATTTGACGTTTGACTATAAAATTTGTTTTCCATGGCACCCTATTATTATCTGCCATTACTCAATAAAAATGTAATATTTATTAAAACTATTCACTTAATTTATGTTTCTTTTGTTTATTTTTCATGGGCTACTTCGATTTTTAGAAAAAATCAAGTAAAAGTTACTATGAGCCCACATTGATTTTGTCATAAATCTCTCATTTTTTCAATATTTTTTCATGGAACTTGGGATTTACCCATTTGAGAGGTTACTGAATCCAATGGTGTAGTTAAAATTTCAATAAAAAAATCGCTAATCAAATTTGTTCATTTTCGACATTAAAAGTAAATCATAGAAGGCTTTGAAAATTGAAATTTATCTCTGAATTTTTGTCATAAAGTGGAATTTTCGATGGTTTATCATTTAAAAAAAAAAGCGTTAACATAGGATTTTTTACAGAGAGGCTTCCATTTGAAATGGGTCACACTGTATTTAAATATATAAAAAATATTTAAGTATAAAGAAATGTGCGCAAAGAAATAAATACGTATTAGCAATTTTATTAAAGATTTAATTATTCTTAAAGCAGGCTCAGTGACTCAATGCTTACGTATTAGGGTTGCAATCATGGAACCCCGGGTTCCAATCCTGGCTAGGGTATGGGTGCGGTGAGTAGCGTTTTTCATGTGTTGCCGAGTTGGTAACAGTGGACTAGATGATGTTGTGAGAGAGACAACACGACTAGTCGCTATACCATTCCCCGAGTTCGAGTCTCACCTGCGACAGATGGCAATGTCGTAGGGTATGGTCATTGTATTATAATTGTCTATGTGTATGTGTGTATAACTGTGTAACTGGGAACATAGTTCCTGTAGAGTGGTGATTAATAAATAAATAAAAAAGTTGCTCAATATACAAATTTTCTCTACATTTAAACACATTTGTTACAAATTTAATATTTACCGTTAAAATATAAAATAAAATTATTTCAATAATTGCTTTATTTTGATTTCTTACTACGCATTCAAACAAAGATGGATTTACAGTAGGCTAAAAGAGTTGTCCTAGTATTCTTTGTCCAGGACTGTCCCATTATCACATTACGATTTTTTTAAACAACAGAACAAAGTCAATAATTAAACATAAAACTAATTATTACTACTATCGTAATTGTGAAATATTAATTATTAATTATGGTTAATTTTATATAATAGCTTATCCTAAAATAAACATTATGACAGACCATAAACACTTGTATTACGTTACATTACTACGATTCTAATGACCAGATATTTGTGAAGGGTAGTTTTTGTTGAGACACACTCTATAATTATGACACTTACCAGTGCAACCTAATAAAAAACTAATCATTTTTGTTTTGTTGCTAAATCAATTTCTGATCATTTATCCGTGCGTGGATACTGGATAGAGAGGGCGCTGAGACTAAACCCAATTCATAAGCATAGTATTGTCATTTTAAGATATTTACTTAGACGGGGAATGAAATGAGGCGAATGGCACACCGAATTAAAAAATAAAAAAGCCACTTACTACCAACTTGTTTTAAAGCAACCGGTTCCATAACCGAGCTCTTAAAGCACTTACAATAAACCTGTTCCGGAGGTTATGCACCACATGTGAGGAGGGAGGCAAAAATCTCAGCTCCCATCCACTTTTACAATTGCAAAAGAAGCGACGAATATTCTGAGATCTGCAGAGGTAAGCAGTTCAGTATGTTAAATATGGTTGCGATTCAAAGGTAAACTGCAATTACTTGTAGTTTAAATGATTTTGATATAAAACGGCATAAAAAATTAATAAAAAATAAAAAGGAAACTGCTTAATAATGTACATATTATACTATTTAAAAAACTAGTTATATTTAAAACAAAAATAATTCTAAGATGTTATGGAAAAAGGCAAGATTTTACAAATCAAATGAAATATAAGACATAACACCCAGGAGAATAGTAAAATAACACAAAATAACTAAAATTTCACTTTTTCTCAGAAATCGCTGAAAATATAGTAAAAAATTTAAAAAATGATAACATTCGAAATAAAGAGACAGTTTTCATTTTTCAACAACATGACCGCTCGATTATTTTTGATAGATAGTTTCGTTTACACTGAAATATTTTTTTACGAAAGAACATTTCGGTGGGTGAAGCGGATAGCCGGTTTTTAAACCATATTGGCTAGACAATTTCCAAATTGTGCAATTTAAGACTATAATAAATAGTTATATTAAAAACGAATTATACTAGCAATAATAATAATAGTAATAGCAGTATCAGTAATAATATTTACATAAATATTTCATTAGTTAAATGATTTCAGATAATAATGACAAGAAATTATGAGAAAAAATTAGAACCGCAAAAAATTCTATATCATGCTTTTTTCTGTAATGTTAAATTTTGTCAAAGTTCGCACAATGTTTCTATTTTTTACTTAAAAGTAAATATATTTTGATTTTTTCCAATAATATTAACTTATTGACCAAAGTATACAAAAAAAGTGATTTATTTTCTGTATTTTAGAATGAAAATATACAGGGTGTACCAAAAGGGGACGATCAAACGAAGTGAGGCGACGGGGAAGCCATTTTCAATCAAAATAACCATATGTGTTTTAAGTGGGCTCTATAATTTTCATAAATTCTTAATATTGTTACGTGTTTTCTCTCTCCAGTAAACGCCTCCAAACGTAGGTTCAATGTTTGCATCAAGAATTTTCACTAACCACTGATTTGTTAATCACGAAAATACAATACAATAATCAATAATCCTTATAATAACACACTAATTATAACTTGTATCTACTATTTATAGACTCACTACTATAATTCACTTGTTACTGTTCTTCACCTTATCTGATCACTTGTCGCCTAAAAATATAATTGAACTGCGTGTATTGGACCCGCTTCTTATATATCCGTGGCGCTTATTCTCGAATCGTCCATTTTCCTCCAGACCGTTCCGGACAACTTCTCGATCCATCTCATCTATCCTTACGGATTTTTCTACCGTGTTCTAATCCATCCGTGGTAATGGTAGTTCGACAAATAGCCCAGAGATGGTGCCGTTTTACTGGTGGATGATTAGACAGGCCTCCTGTTGCTCTGCTACTAGGGATTAGACCTCTCTTTGTAAGAGGGCGCGGGTGTGCATATAGCATTATACTTAAATTTAATAATCAACCATAAAAAGTCCAAATACTTTTTCCAAATTAACACACAGCAATGTAAACAATTGCCATTTTGCGTTGGGATCTTGGATATGCCTAACAGGCCTGGAATTCATGTAGGTCAGAGTAAATTTAAATATCATGTGATACTCCGAACATACGCAATTTATGGGGAGCAAAAATAAAGTTACCTTCTTTATCTTAAATGAATATCGTTCTCCATGAAGTATTTACACAATTTTATAAATTACTTTTACTGTCATTAATTTACACTTTTTCTATATGCCCCACCATATTTGACAGATCATTCGACAACCTATATCTTGATCTGTGGGTATGTCAAAAGTGTATTAAATATTTGTTCCACTATATATTATTATATACATACCTATGTCATTCAAATATAAATAAAATGAAAGTTAAATTTAAAAAATGTTTAAGAATAAGTTGGAACTCGAAACATTAAAATAACGTTTATCTTATATTGAAATAATGTATTTAAGACCATTATTAGACAACATTACATTTACATTGAATAAACATTTACCAAATCTATGGGCATTATGAATATTAAAAAAATAATTATATAATACAAATTTTAAAATGTTACCGACTTTATCTTATAAAATGTTATGTAATATTCTTGTTACGTAACATTTTTAGTGATAATGATTATACTTGTGGTACTTTTTCTTAGGAAATATAAAATTTTGTTGATCAGTCCTAACAATGCATGAAGAACTAGAAAAAGTAGAGTAGACTAAAGAAGAAAAAGTAAATTTTACGGAATGGAAAAATAATGACAATTGTTTCAACGTGCATGTCTTGCCTTACATTTCCTTCTTATACAGACAAAGTGTATTTATTGAAAAGCGTGCTTAGGTTACGTTTTAGTTCTGTCATTTACGTCATTTAATCATTTTATTTTGATCTTGTGTTCCTCGAGCTAATTTCTTTAACTTCTTTATTTACAATGCCTAGACATAATAATTTTTCAAATAGGGAAATGAGGATATGATATGTGTTTACGCACAAAGTAATTTTAGCGGACGTGCTGCAGCGAGGAGATACTCATTGCAATGTCCAAATAGAATACAGCCAGACCATAAGATTTTCAAAGATCTGTTTCGCCGTTTGGGAGAAACGGGTTCATTTCGTCATAAAAACGATGTAGGACGACCGAAACGAATTACTCCAGATCAAGAACTAGAAATTTTAGTTAGTGTGGATGAAGATCCTCAAGTCAGCTCAAGTCATTTAGCAGCGGCAACAGGGGTGAGTAAACAATCTGTCCTAAGAGTCTTACGTAAAGAACGCTTCTACCCATATCATCTCACTCCTGTACAACTTACTTCAAATGGATCTTCCACAGAGGCTACAGAAATACCCATTACTGGGAAGTAGAAAATCTTCATGCCGTTAAAGAAAGCCATTTTCAGCAAGAATTATCGGCGATCAATTATTGGGGCCATTTGTCCTTCCTCCAAATTTAAATGGACAGTCTTATCTGTTTTTTCTTCAAAATCCTCTTTTGCTGATATATTACATGCTTTCATGTTAGACATACGGAACAGAATGTGGTTCATGCAAGATGGGGCTCCCCCTCATTTCTCCATTGAAGTCAAGAATTATCTTGATGAGACTTTCCCACGCAGATGGATCGGTCGAGGAAGTAAGTTTGCTTGGCCACCAAGGAGTCCTGATTATAATCCTTTAGATTATTATGTGTGGGGATATATGAAGTGCTTAGTCTATGCAAATACTATTAACTCATGAGAAGAACTGTGGCACAAAATACAAAACGCAGCGAATTTTATTAGAGGACAGGAAAATGTATTTTTCAATGTAAGAAAATCTTTTATGAATAGAATTAGAAAAGGCATAGAAGTAGGTGGATACCACATCGAACATTTACTCTAAGTTGCAGCAATATGGTTTTCGCATGGGGGGGGGGAAGTTTATAATGTCATTAAGTCAACTTTTACCTTATTTTTTTGGTCTTCTAATAAGATTAGATCTTTATTTTAGACAATCTTTTGTTGATTTATGTATTTATCTCAATACCACGAGAATAATCCATTAGTTCATAAGAAAGTGAGAAAGAGTTATTACGATTTTGTTTTCCCTTACGTTTTGTGCTTTTTCAATAAATGCACTTAGTTGCATTAAATTTGAATTTGTCTTTCAAAAAATTATTGAAATATTTAACTGCACTTTCCTCGAAAACGGTTGGAGTTATCAAGTTCTACCGAGTGTACCTTTTATATATGGAAATAATGCCCTCATAATATTTTCTGGTCAGAAATACCATGTTTCTTCAAAAAAATAAATGTGAAAAAAATTCATCACCAGATACAGGTCCTGCGGCGCCCTTGTTAAAGAACACACCAAAACCCTCGATGAACTTTTCGACACTGTAACAAAATCCGACTTGCTTCACGTAAAAATGCCGTTGGAAGAGGTTTTTATATAACTCATCAAGAGGTGTAATTTTAGAAAGTGTAGTAAATGTCGCTGCACGGGGACGCGCCGACCACAAAATTATAAAAAGTATAACGAAAACCGAAAATAAAAACCTTTTTACGAATCCACGTTGTGCAGCACTGTAACTCATGCATTATGTTAAATATGAGGACAAGTTATCCAGTCTCTAGTCAAAGTACTTCGAGAGTTTTAGACAAAATAGCCCTTAGGGTCGAGGGTGCCCTATCATTTTCTAGCAGTCGATTTTGACGGGAAAATGATGGGATTTAAGCGTATTTGCCCTAAACCGGTTCCTCAGTGATTCGGTGTCAGAAAAGTATAGTTACCATGTACTCAGAACGTGCATGGGACCGCCTTGCCTGAACGTATGAATTTATAATTGCAGAATATAATTCAAAGTCGTTGCGATTCAAGCATTTTTAAGCTCCGAGGAGCGAACTAAATTAATATTGAACTGATAATACGTAAATAGACAGGCAAGCAAAAGCCCACCAAAATTATAAACATTGAACTTTTCTTGAATCTTTTTGTGTAATCGTTAGCTATAAACCGCACATTGGATGGTAGTTGGTTACATTATGAGTCGTTTCGTTCCTCATTATGTGTTGTACACGGGCCAGACTATAGTTTGTCAATACATTTTCTTGAACGTTTTTGTAAAACATAATTTTTTACCGAATGACGAGGGGTTGTGGCCAGCTATCAAGGAAATGTTGCTGCAAGAAGGCCGAATCCAAGACCTAACCAGGTCTATGTTTGTCCTGACTGCGGTCGACATGTGCTCTCCCGAATTGGCCTCTATAGCCATAGTCGTGTGTACCGTAGATGAGTGGGAATTACAATAGACTACACCTTTTACTTGTTTTTTATTGTACACAATCTATCGACTGTAACATTTTTATACTCGGACTCGAGTAACGGCTAATAATAATAATAATTTTTTAAAAAGATTTAATATATATTTTTGAACTTTATATTGTCTTTTTTTGTGTTTTCAAAATTCCTCTTCAGGTTTAAATTTAAGAAAGTGTTAGTATTTACTGTGTTAGATTTATAGTACGTCCAATTGGTACCATCAGTGAAGCAGTTAAGCAAAAACGAAACAGTAAGTAAAGATTTTGTATTATTCTCGGTCTGAAACAGTCGATTTGAATCCTTCTTTGTGAACGTTTAATATCCCTTTTGGAAAGTAGAATAAAAGTCCTTCAGGCGTGAAAAGATGGATCGTTCACACCCTCTATGATATATCGTGATGTAATACATAAATTATTGTTTCTTAGAATAAAAATAGTTCCTCTAGCAAATTTGGCGAAGGTCAGTCAAGAGGCTGCTGTTGAGTTATTGCAAAGAAACGATAAAATAATTTAAAATTTGACACCCTGTACCTTTTTCCACAGCATATATTTGGTTATATCCTCATATTTTGACCCAAAGAATCTACCCCTGAACTAAGGCCTATTATTAATGGTCCACCCTGTATAATTTAAGAGGAATATTGAAATATGATACAGACTAACGATGAGAGTAATGCCTGCATCCTAACAGATAGAAAATTGTAAAATGAAGAGTCAAATCATCTTTTGTTAAATTACAATATACGTTTGGTCCGGTTCTGTCCAGAGGTTACATTACACCGATTGCATTGAGCAATGATATCCGCCAAGGTCAGAACACCTCTGAAATACAAAATCTCATGAAATGGTCCATCTAGCATTAATCCGCTGTGCTGCACCTGTTTATTGCTAAAGTTGTAATTTTTATCTATTGTATCTGATAAATGCAGCTAGATTTAAACACATTCTCATAATATCTTGATTTGACAAGTAAAAGGTGTGTATTGATTGGCAAACGTTTTTCTTGTAAGAAATTACGCAAAATGCATTGCAAGCATAACTCCCATTTACTATTGTGTCATTATCATTGTTCCCTGGATAATAACGATTTGAATCGTAAATTTGAAAATATTTTGTTTTGTATATATTTCTAATTTTGCTTTTAATCACCTTAAAAAACCGAAAAATTAAAGAAAATTAGAGAAATCCTCAGTTTCTACAAAAAGTAAAAAAGAAAAATTAACAACACTAAGGTAAATCTCCATTTAGTTTTTTTAATATCAGTTTGTCAATCATGCACAGTGGTTTTATGTTTCAGATGTAGGGCCTTTTATGGTTATTGCACCGTAGGTCTGCAAGGCTACTAGCCTTCTTTACTTAAACGACGTTTCGGCAGAATCACATCTGCAGTCATCAGGTTCCTGCTAACAGCTGTTTACTGGTGCTTTCTGTTACTCAAATTGAACCAGTTCCATTCTAGGAGTCGGACCAGATACGCGTGACTACCCCAGAAATACAATAATTATTCATATTATTATTATACAACTTCTTTCTTGTTCAAGGTACGACTGGATGACATTGACCGAGACTTAAGAAGTTAAGAAGAATTATTATAGACTATCATGTAACAGAAAAGAAAACTCTTTGCGTAAAAAGAATTCACCAAAAATTTTCTGAATATACTGGATACAATGGTTGTGTAGATTCACTAAGGAAGTCCGTGCCATTGATTTTAGATGGCACAAAACTAAAACCAGCCGAAAAATTTTGATGGAGAAACATGATATACGTCAACTACGCCACGATTATTTACGGAATATCAAGAAATATGAAGATGAAAATAGACCAATAGTTTATGTGTATGAAACATACATGCATGAATCCCAAACCAACAATAAAAGTTGGAGTGACAACAGCAATGAAGGAATGTTAAAAAAAATGTCAAAAGGATCAAAGCTAATAATTGTTCACGCCGGTGGAAGTGTATGATGCTTTATTTATCATGGAAATCAAATATGAAAACAGGAAACTACTAGGACGCAATGAATTTTGAAAATTACAAAAAGTGGTATAGACAAGTATAGATATTTAAGAGTAGAACTATCTTGTCTTCCTCCAACATCTGCTTCTGCTTATCAACACTTATATCGAGTATACTATCAAGTTCAAGTGTGGCTAGATAATCAAATGGACCCAGAAGACTGGGTTGGAAATTAATAGATAACCCTTTGGAGTCAATTCAAACTTTACTCCCACCTGCTCCTGAAAACTTCTAACACCATTTCTTGCAATTGCAAAAGAGGTTGTAATGCAAACTGTGGCTGTAAAAAAGTCGGATTATTTTGTTCACCAGCATGTACCAATTGTCAAGGTCAGTCTTGCTCCAATGTTGAATCAAATACAACACATGAGGATTTTTATGATATCGATGAGGGGACTGATGTATCCTTCTTAGAACAAATTACAGATATCCAACAAGAAGAAGAAGAAGAAAGCGAGGAAAGCTGAGGAAATGAGAACTGTTGAAATAGCGTTTAAAGATTATCAGTCAGACTAAAATTTTCCAGAAATCAATAATAATTCGTGCCACTTTAATCATTTCCAATAGTACCATTTTTTAGTTAATAGAATATTATTTAATAAAACTAAATCACAATATATCGTGGAGTATGCCTACCGAAAAAACTACGTTAAAAAATGCTCCAAGTACACTACCTCACAGGTGGTGCGGAAATGTGTGCATATTATGTAGAATATGACTTCTTCAACTTTTGGAATAGCGATATCGCGATGGTGATTCGTAGGAAAAAAGTATAAGAGCAATTTTTGTAGATTTGTGAAGTGAGGTACGTCATCGGCAGGGATTTTTGATATTTTATTTGTAATAGTGTATCTAAGACCTGTACCAATAGTCAGCTCTATGCAAATTATAGTAAATTAAAATGCCTACTTTGACCGAATTATGTGTCTCGAAGCTCCCTTCGATTTCTTCAACCATTTATGAATCTGAGGTTTATTTTAGCTCACCCTGTATATTACCTTAGTCACCCATGTGGTTAAAGTAAGAACGAAACATGTAAATCAGATTGTATAAGACAATGAAATATCACAAAGAACAAAACTGTTCTATTTTTTACATTCTTGACAGCTGGAAAAAATGTGCAGCTCTTAGGACACCAAATACGTAAAAATACAATATGCAAATTGGATCATAACCAAATTTAGATAGACACATAGTGAGTAGAAGTGCCATTGCGAAAATTTTATCTGACGTGTCCTTATGGAAGAACATGACCCCGCTGATGAAACATCTATTTCCACTTACCCTTTGTACTCTATTCAGTACTTGCACAGGTTAATTTCACCTTCAGCGCTGACCTTAGTTAAAGTTAACTTCCTTGCCGTAAACAATTCTTGATTATTGCATCACATCCTATTATTTTTTACAAACTTTTACAATAAATCTCTCATTCACCAGAATACCGTAATTAAGAGGAATTATATACATTTAAAAGAGATTTTAATGAGGCTTGTAATTATCAATAAGTTTACTTGTGTAGGTATACATCGGTTGTTAAATATGTACAATCGTAGGTCACCACCTATCTATTGATTTAATGTTCAAAGGTCGCAATTTAAAATGAATGACTTCATTATTTCTATTACACATTTTCTACTGATGTCAATTTTCTCGTGTTTTTTACAGATTTGCGTTGTGTAATATTCCCAGATTTGTATTTGGACTATGTTCTATTGCTAATTCTAAGATAATGGAAGACAAAATGATTAATATGTTTCTAATTAAAAAAAAAAACGTAAAATTGCTTATGCAAATGAAAACAATGCACGGCTTATACTAGAATGATTTCTTATAAACGTATTAGTATAATTCCAACAGAATATTTATTTTTCAAAAAATGCTACAACACAAATTTTGCAAATGGTGCTGAAAGTATCTACCTAGCAAGGTGGAGGTGGTGGCTTTTTAAAAAATTAATACAAAATAAAGAATAATAACAACCGATTATTTTTGACTCCAAACCCAACTCGGGTCATCAACAGTCAAAAGGTTGGAACAAAAATTGTCCTGCTGGAAAAAATACAACAAGTGGTTAAAACATGCTGCAACCAATGTCGGTATTCACACATACAAAAATTAAGGTTACTAACTCTAGCATGGCTGTCAAATTTGGCAAAAAAGGAAACTAGCGACAGCAACTAATAAAGATGACAGATGATGATGCTAAGGACGTTTTGTTACTTTTCCTCAATTTACGTTCACCTCAAGGGTTCGATATATTCAGAAGTAAAATACAAAATTTATGCTTACTTTCGATTATTGGTTAACTGCTTTCACCAAGTGGTATTAATCTAACGTGGCTGCACTGTCTTAAAGCTAACACTCTTAATTTCTAACAATTTCCTAATCAACCTGAAAGGGAAATTTGTTAATATGGACTCAGTACGATGCAATGGAAAAGGATAGGCTTTTTAGGTAAAGGTATATATTGGTCTTTTAAATAATTTTTGTTAGTTACAAATTTCGAGTAGAGTGTCGGCCCATACCACACATGGTGAGGATTAGGACGACTCGTACAATACAGTCTCCAACTACCATCCAATTATTTACTTTAAGCAATCAACTGACACCAAAAAGGTTCAATTAAAAGTTTAACGTTTACGACTTTGTGGGCTTTTTAGCTTGCTTGTCTTTATTCTTATTTTAGCAAATATCATATAAAATTTTGGGCGCTCGTAAAGTTTGAAATTACTTGACTCGCAACCGATTATAATATTTAATTCATACATTTAGGCAAGGCGGTTCCATGCGCTATGTATATGATAATAGAGCGACATAAATTTCGAATCACTGAGAAACCATGTGTGGGGAGATACGACGGAAAACACATAAGCCAAAAACGATTGGTAAATTTGAAAATGAGAAGCAGTACTCTTTTAATAAAGAATTTATTTAGAAGTAGTCGATTTTCGAGGTAGTTGCTAAAATTACATCTCGTGGAACGTAATTTGATATAATAATAATAATGTCTATTGGTTTAGTAATATTACAATTTTTACAATTGACGTACATTCACAAATAAGCAAGACCACAAAGCCTAGGGCTATCCGTGGTGTGGCACAACAATTTATCAATAAACTTAATAATAATGTAATGCGCATAGCTGTAATGAACTTACAAAAATGAGAGTTTAACATAAAATGCATGACAACTTAATTACTGTGATATATACAGGCCTATGAATAATAGGCCATAGGTCACGGGTAGATTCTTTGGGCCAAAATATGAGGATGTAACCAAATATGCTTTAGTAAAATGTTGCTGTGAAAATAAATACAGGGTGTCATATTTCAAATTATTTTTTCGTTTTTCGCCAAATTTGCTAGAGGAACTTATTTTATTCTAGGGAACAATAATTTATGTATTACATCACGGTTAGGTCATAGAGGGCGCCGTAGGACCTGTATCTGATGATGAATTTTTTTTGGACTAAACGTTGTGGTACTTTTGACCAGAAAATCTGATGAGAGCGTCATTTCCACGTATAAAAGGCACGCTTGGTAGAACTTTATAACTCCAACCGTTTTCGAGGAAAGTGCCGTTAAACATTTCAATAATTTTTTGAAAGATAAATTCAAAATTAATGAAACAAAGTGTACCTATTGAAAAGTGTGCTTTGGTTGCGTTTAGTTCGTCTTTTACGTCATTTAATCATTTTATTTGGTTCTTGTGTTCCTCGAGCTCATTTCTTTAAAGCTTCTTTATTTACAATGCCTAAACATATTAATTTTTCACATAGTGAAATGAGGGATGTGGTATGTGTTTATGCACAAAATAATTTTAGCGGACATGCTGCAGCGGGGACATATTCATTGCAATATCCAAATAGAATACCGCCAGACCATAACATTTTCAAAGATCTGTTTCGTCGTTTGGGAGAAACGGGTTCATTTCGCCATAAAAACGATGTAAGACGACCGAAACGAATTACTCAGCTCAAGTCGTTTAGCAGCGGCAACAGGGGTGAGTAAACCTCCTAAGAACCTTACGTAAAGAACGCTTCTACCCATATCCTGTACAAAACTTACTTCGAAGGGATCTTCCACAAAGGCTACAATTTTGTCAATTTGTTCTAAATAAACACAACAAGGATCGAAATTTTGTTAAGAACACTTTATTTACCGACGAAGCAACTTTTACTCGCCGAGGCGTTTTTAACTGGAGAAATACCCATTACTGGGAAGTCGAAAATCCTCATGCCGTTAAAAAAAGCCATTTTCAGCAAGAATTTAAGATTAACATTTGGTGTGGTATCATCGGCGATCAATATTGGGAACATTTGTCCTTCCTCCAAATTTAAATGGACAATCTTATCTGGTTTTTCTTCAAAATACTCTTTTGCTGATATATTACATGCTTTCATGCTAGACATATGGAACAGAATGTAGTTTATGCAAGATGGAGCTTCCCCCTTATTTCTCCATTGAAGTCAAGAATTATCTTCATAAGACTTTCCCACGCAGATGGATCGAACGAGGAAGTGAGTTTGCTTGGCCACCAAGGAGTCCTGATTATAATCCTTTGGATTATTATGTGTGGGGACATATGAAGTGCTTAGTCTATGCAAATACTATCAACTCATGAGAAGAACTGTGGACCAAAATACAAAACGCAGCGAATTTTATTAGAGGACAGGAAAATGTATTTTTCAATGTAAGAAAATCTTTTAAGAATAGAATTAGAAAAGGTGAATTAGAAGTAGGTGGCGACCATATCGAACATTTACTCTAAGTTGCAGCAATGGGGTTTTTGCATGGAGGGGGGAAGTTTATAATGTCATTAAGTCAACTTTTACCTTATTTTTTGGTCTTCTAATAAGATTAGATCCTTATTTTAGACAATCTTTTGATTCATGTATTTATCTCAATAGGTACGATGAAAATAATCCATTAGTTCATAAGAAAGTGAGACAAAGTTTAAGCTGTTATTACGATTTTGTTTTCCCTCACCTTTTGTACTTTTTTCAATAAATACACTTTGTTACATTAAATTTGAATTTGTCTTTCAAAGAATTATTGAAATATTTAACGGCACTTTCCTCGAAAACGGTTGGAGAACGTTTCAATCACACGTTTCGTACAAAATTCGACACCAATTTACAGAAAATGGATTCATTAAATCAAGATTTGTGGATACCTTTAGTTTCCTATCCAAACTAAATATAACGTTATAACCACATCAATGCCTAGAATTAATGACACTTTACAGTGATGACGGGGCAGGAAGAGGTTGTCCATCCACCACGTGACCTTGATCTCGGCTGCCAACATGCGGCCTTTGTCTCAAAGATGAAGGCCCTCTTCGTCCGACACACGACATAGTGACCTTGAAAAGCTGTTCAAGGTCACAGACCGCTACCTTAGCCGTCGCGCACGCTTGCTGCTGCCTTGACGTTGAACTTCGCCAAGAGAGTGCAATTTAAATGAGGGAGCTTTTGCATTGCCGTGCAACGTGACCTTTAAAATTACATCTCTTCAATACGTACGTACACAGTAAAATGTGGTGGGGTTTGTTAGTAATGTGTATAAAGGAGTGAACGAAGTTAAACGTGTGGTCATCCTTAACGTCAATTTCCATGAGTAAAGCTCTATATGGTCTGAATTAATTTTGGGCCGGAAATAGTTATAGGTTGCACATGATTCGAGGCATTCGTGCCCGGATGTGTTAAATTATGAAAGATGTCAAATACTGCAAGTCGGAAAGACTTTGTTGCGATGCTTGATGCTTGATGCTTAATTTACCACTAATGTGATGTTTAGTGGCGAATTTGGAGATGTAATGCGAGCAGAAAAGTTATTATTTACGTACACCAAAAGGAGAAAACTTAATCTTACAACTCATATGCTGAATGGAACGATTCTAAGCATTTTCAGTGAAGTCAAGTGTCTAGGAGTGAAATAATCCTGGATTAAAAACTACCTCTAATCCACATCTGAAGAGGACACTTACTAAGGCGTCTCTATGGTAAGACCTGGTGTCTGAAGCCGAAAAAGACACATTAGTCTTATAAAGATAAGGCAATTTCGGTTGTTAGAGATCTATGGGTGACGTACGCATCATGTATATGTTGGCCAAAACAGAGGAAAGAATAGGTCAAGGAAAGGTGCAGAGATTGCTACGTCTTGCCTGTTTAGGCACTAATCGCACGCAGTGTCTGTAACTAAACAGATACTACATCAGCAAATGTATTTCTATCCCACAGTAAGTACGGAGGCAATGAATGCATGACATGACCTATTGCATTCATCCTGCACTTAGTTAGTGTCTCACGATTTCGTTAGGCACATAAACTTATATTCGGCTGAAAATGTAGGAGTATGCGTAGCAGAGCCTAGTTGTGGGCTACCCGGAGCCGGTAACACGGTAGGTAACGCCCCAGCCATTTTCCAAGTAGAAATTCACGCTGTAGATTTGTGTGATTGTTGTGTACGTTTCGTAAAAAAAAAATGAAAAAAATTCATCATCAGTTACAGGTCTTGCGGCGCCCTCTATGATTTAACGTGATGTAATACATAAATTATTGTTTCTTAGAATAAAAACAGTTCCTCTAGCAAATATGGCCAAGATCAGGCAAGAGGCTGTTGAGTTATTGCAAAAAAACGAAAAAATAATTTGAAATTTGACACCCTGTATCTTTTTCCAAATAGAATAACATAATAGATACAATTATATATAACATATGTGTGCAAACTAGGTATATAATAGATGTAAGACATCTATAATTTAGGAATATAGTAGGTAGATATAAAATATAGTTATAATGTGGATATAAATTATAACCAATATACATAATAGACACTAATTCCACTTGTACATACAAATGAGGGACATATTTTCAACTATATTTGTAGTACTAATTTCTTTGTAGTAAGGCTTTAGGATTTTGTTATATTAATTAGTTTTCATTTCTATGAAATCTTATTCTATTTGAATTGGAGATGAAGGATCTGAAGTGTTTTTTAAAAATCCGTTTGTTGGTCAGGTTTCTAATTTTATCGGTAAGTTCATTATATAATTTTGGTGCGAGAAATGTAAAACTTCTTTTTAGTACAATAAAATTAATCTATCGTTTGGATTTTATTTCTCAGGGGATAATTTTATGATCAATAGATGTGGAAAAATGTCAGGAACAACATACTGAAATGTTTAAGACTTGGGTAGCAATTTTGTAAATAAACAAAAACTATCAACAAATTGGCCTTGCTTGACTTTTACGCGGTTCGACGGCCATAAAATACTACTAATGATTAAAAAATATATATCACGTTACAGAGAAAAAAATTCTCTACAATAAGACTAAAGGTAATCCACAAAAGCCATAATATTCAAGCTTTTGAATTTATATTTCGCGAGAAACGCAATCAAAAGCCTTACTTAAATCACATAGTATTATAGAAGAGTAAAGTGCCTCGGCTATATCGTCGATGACATATGAAACCACTGTTACTGTGGGCCGGTTTTTCCTAAAGTTGAATTGATAAAATTCATAATGTTGTTTACTTCTAAAGATTTTACCATTCTTGGCTTTAATGAAATTTTCTCAAAAAAATGAAATGATGGATTTTGGACGGTAGTGAGATGTCTCCTTTTTTGAAAATCGGTATGACTTTAGTTATTTTAAAGAGGAAAACACCATGATCAAAGCAAACATTGTATAAACTGCTTAAAGGTGCAGCGGTAAAGTTGATTGTTTCTTTCAGCATGGCAGTACTGATATTATGTACCGTAAATAACAAGTGAACTGATATTTTTTACGGATATAACATTAAAAACTTCTTGAGGTGTAGTGGGATATAAAGAAAATTAATAGGATGTTTTTTGTACATCTAAATCTACACTGATATGTGAAAAATAGCCCTTATACAAAATATACCAGTGGTGGTCCGAAGGGTGGGGGGGCATGGACACATGAACTTTGTAACTGTCGATTACCATTTATTAAGATCCTCTCTACCATACATTTACATCCAATATATCACAATAAAATATAATATGCCCAGTAGTGCTGTATTCAACTTTAACCTAGGTAAATTTAGTAATATTACTGATTATTGCTTAAATAATCTTTAATGTCCCCCCCCATGTCAAAATTCTGGAATCGCCACTGCCTCCTACTGACCAGGGTCCGGACCCAACGTAGGGTCGTCGGAGGGGAATCCGACCAAAAAAATTTTGAAGCCGCCCGTCGCGCTCTAGCAAAAAAATTTGAAAAAAATACCTTTTTTATGCCTCCATCCTTACATGTTTTACGGGTAACGGGTTATGTCATCTCATATTAGAGCTAAGGGAGTATCCATGTGGTAAATTTGATCAAAATCGTTAGAACCGTTTTTGAGAAAAAATCGTTTTACTTTTTACATTTTCTTATCGATTTTTACTGCCCCCACTTTGAACTAGGACCTTCCTGAATACTCATACAAAATTTGAGCAAAATCGATCCCGTAGTTTGGACTCTGAGTGCGACCACAGCCGGCAGACAGACATATTCTAAAAATCACTTTCTGTCTTCAGGGGATTGGAAACGTGTAAATTTACTAAAAACTCAAAATCGACTTTTTGCACGATCGCAATACCTTCGTATATACTACATATATGGGAAAGTAAAAATGGGTTAATGAAATTGACGAAGTCAGAAATTCAGAATTATAAATAGCAAAGTATGTTACATTATCGGCATGATGTGACCACTAGGCTAAAAAAATAGGAATAACATTAATCCTCTTGCTAAAACAAATAATGCATAAAGTTCAGAAGCATGGTTTGATTTGCGGTTGTTATTATTATATTTTTTGTTTAAATGAGACGTAGGTATATCGGCAATCAAGTGTCCGTTGGCTTCAATGCACTTTTCAAACTTGCCATTGCAAATTATTTATTATTATGTACAAGGAAAAATAAATAGGGTAATGAGGCATATATTTTGATAGATTTTATATTTTAAAATTAAATTAATGATTCATCAATTAGTTTTAGAGGCCTCTTTCATTTGAAAATGGAATATATGCAAATGGTTTACCTTGATAATAAAATAACGTTGCTAATATCAAATTCTCTTATAATTTCACAATATGAATGAATTAATTACGGATTTATTTTATTCTAGAAACCGATGCGATGCGCTAATTGCTTGTATACCAGTTTCTCGTAATCTAAATTGAAACAAAATGCTCTGGGTCATTACTTTTACAAATTTACGGTACAGAATGTTTTTAAAGAATTACTAATATTTCTTAATTACAAGTGATAGATGAGTTGGCCAAGATTGCTGCTTTTTAGTATTTACTTTTGTGCCTGTACCTGTACGTTTGAGAATGGACTATGTATTTTAATTTATTTGTCGTTCATACCTGTTATTATGTTTCAATCACGTCTCGTAAATAATATCACTTTAAGCCGTGTCGCCACTATTTTCAAAGTATAAATATTATACAGGGTGTTTTTGAAATACAGGCATATATTCAGATTCACAAATCGTCATATTTTTAAAATTCGTAGAACAATATCTATTCAAAAAACCAAAAAATAAATAAGAAATTAAATTTTGAATATTGCAAATAATTATCGATTATTTCGATTTATATTATTATCGGGTTAGGCTACTGATCAGTTTCCATATTGTTATGTGCACGACTACGCCTCTGGAATCATAGAAAATTCGAGAACGGCGCCAGAGGAATCGCGAATGTTAAGCCGGAACATTCTGGAATGTTCTACTACATTCGACGCGGGTATATATAGGGACTGAATCGACGCACTGGAACAGTTTGATATGAGACCAGCAGGTGAACAGATGGAATAAGAACCGTAATAAGTTGTGAATTATAGTAGTGAGACTATAGTAAATGCAATTTATAATTAGTGTGTACTGTCGTGAGCAAAAAAAAAAATAAGACAACTTTTTTTTCTAATGTAAATCTGTCTCTATTTGAATATGTAATGAGTAGCCGAAATAAAACAGATATCACTTTTAATTTATTTTTTATTTTAATGCTGTAGTTATTGCTATAGTAAATGATGGATGGTTAATGAGACAAATTGCACTGCGTTATAACATTAACAAAAATAACTTCTATAAGTCTGTTTGGCATAGAATTAAATAACCTTATACAATAATCATTAGTAATAATATTTTCCCATGCATTATTTACTATATCCAGTAATTCTTCGGCATTCCGTGGTCTCACATTTCGTTTTTGGATATTTCCTACGAGTAGTCCCCATACTCCTTCCACAGGGTTAAGATCTGGAATATGACTGGGTCAGTTAAGAACATTGATGTTGTTCTCTTGAAACCAGTTAGTTACGGTATGAGCGGTATGAACGGAACAATTGTCTTGTTGAAATATGAACTCATTATTAGGAAATAATTGTGACACAGAAGAGAGCATAATATTGTCTAAAATCCTAATATACGTTTCACTATTAAATCGTTCGTCAATATGCCACAAAACACCACGACCACGTGCCGATATCCAAGTCCACATATTGACGGAGAATCTACCACTTTTATCATTGTTCGATATATATTTCTCATCGAATCGAGTATTCGGAGAGCGGTAAACACGAATACGACCGCTGTGTGTTGACTGGAAAGTTTTTCGTCTGTAAAGATTACATTGTTCCAAAAATTTACATCATGCGTTAAAAATTCAAGCGCAAATCCTACTCGAGCTTCTTTATGTTCAGCTTTAAGTAAGTATTTCTGTGCTGCTGCATGACAGCGTAGCTCCGATTCTCTTACTTGCCGGCGACCAGTATTACTCGATACAGGAAAATTCGTTTCTTCGGCAGCCTGAATAACTGAGTAAAATGGATTTTCTACTAAAGCATTTACCAATTTCAAATCTTGTTGTTGAGTTGATATCCTTCGTCGCCCTGATCCAGGATTTCTACTAATCGTACCGATTATTTTCCACTTTCTTAAAATGTTACACACCGAATTTTTGTCAATGTTATAACGCAGTGCAATTTGTCTCATTGACGATCCATCGTCTGCTTTAGCAATAACTCCAGATTTATCTAAATCGCTTATATGAGGCGTATTAGTTTTTTGCACACTTGCAATAAATTATGACAACGTCACAAAAATTAAAGTTGGATGTACACAACTAGATTTTAGCAAAATACCATTATAAGACTTGTCTTATTTTTTTTGCTCACGACCGTATTAATGTGTATAAGAACTTAATTATTGTAATTAAGTGATTAATAAATCAGTGGTTTGTGACGATTCTTGTTGTAATTATTGAACCTACATACAGGGTGTTTACTGGAGATTGTAAACACGTAACAATATGATACTTGTGACCGTGAACTTGTTGCTTACTTTTGGTGCACCGTTACCAAGTAGCAGGTAGTAGTAGCAGCAGCCGTCGATAGTTTACGATAAATCTCTACGTGTTAATAGCGAATTACTGAATTACTTTGTTTAAATTTTTTAATGATTTAGATTTAGCATTTAGAGCCATGGCCAGAAAAAATTGGTTTTGGGCACATCCACGGATTCCTTAAAACATCCGCTATATTATGGTAGAACTCTACCATTATGGTTCATTTGAAAAAATTAA
Organism: Leptura quadrifasciata; assembly: GCA_963675555.1. Taxonomy (NCBI): domain Eukaryota; kingdom Metazoa; phylum Arthropoda; class Insecta; order Coleoptera; family Cerambycidae; genus Leptura; species Leptura quadrifasciata. The sequence continues at coordinate 140,669,980 of OY776676.1, read as the reverse complement.
GTTTTGTTAAAAAACTCTTCAGGCCAAATTTTATGGTTTACGAAATACACATTCTCAACTTTTATGCTTGATTTGATTTTTATGACATCAAGCATTTTTTTCTGGTCATTGCACTCTAAATGATCCAACAAATTTTGAGTCATTTTTTTTCCTGGAGTCGAAATGTCACTTAGAGTATCACCGTACTCAGAGTTTTCAATGATTTCAAAAATATAATAATATACATGATGTTCCATTTAAAAATCAAAAGTTGAGGTTATTTCCGGTGGCACCGGCTGGAGGGAAAAATCACAGTTATGTAACAAAGTGTCATATAATACATCTACCAAGTTTCTTTCGGATATTCTAAAAAATAAGGGAAAATGGGGCTACCATAATCCGCTGACACCCGGTATGATAAAGAACATTTAGAATTTATACCAATTTCATGGAAATATCATCAGAATTTAATGATGATCAATGGGGTGGAGAATTTATCTTAATCGAAGTAGACAAGGATAACAATATATTTCCGATTTATATTGATAGCCCAGTTGTCAAAGACCAATTTTGATGAAAAGTTAGAATTAATTGTTACCTCGCCAATTGTTTTATGAAAGGTTAGTTTTTTGCTAGTAGAAAATGACTCAAAAAGTTGACTACAATTTTTCTCCTCGAACCCTACTAAAAAACCTTCTGAAACGGAAAAATCCGGTTTTTTGCTAATATTTCGAAAAATAATGAAAAAAAACGGATAGCACCACGTGAAAGAGCGGGAAATTTTTACAAAAAATTAGTATAATTTTTTAAAAGTTATTTTAGCCCTAAAGAAAAAATAATTAAAAAATACCCCCTCGAAAAAATAACAAAAATAACATAAAAAAACAATTTTTTATATGTTAACAAATATGACAGGTATCAATAAAATAAACAGATTTATGAAAGAAATGAAAAGTTTTCGTAATTTAATCCGCAACTACCCCCAAGAACTACCCTCTGAAATGGAAAATCCAGATATCTCGAAAAATAATTAAATACATTACAAAATAAATTTTATAAATAAAAAAATAAGGTAATTGTATTAAAAATAAGAAGGATATAACAGTAGGTAAATAAATAAATTATCATATTTTTATATAAAAAACATTTATTAAAAGTTGAGTAAAGCATTAAAATTAACTTATTTCATCTTCGACATCTTCTTTTTCAGAATCACTACAAGTTTCTATCAGTAAAGTACAATCTTCATCGTCATTATCGCTGTCTTCTTCTGTCATGACGGTAGGGGGTAAATTTGAGCACATTACGGTGAAACACGATTCACAAACATTTGAACAGTATAAACCAGCTCTTTTGCAACCCACAACTGTTGCTGCAACCTTTCTTACAATTACAAAACATCAAATCTAATAAACACTTCGGGGCTGGCTTTTTAGTCATTTTAACTGGATTCAAAATATTCTCCATCTTTCAGCCCCAATTACACTATTAAACTATTAATATATAAAAGTAAGACACAAAATAATAATAAATAACACGTAAAATATTAATTTATAATTATTCGATGATTTATATTTTAAAAAACCTACCACTATCAAAATTAATTTATTTTATATACAACTCCGATTTATGTTTATATACAGCATATAAACAACGTACTCCAAAGTATTCTTGAAGCGTACACTAATGCAGAGAAACCGCATGTGTTTTAGAAAAATCAAGAGTTGGTATAAGCGCGCTCTACCGGCTCTTGAGTGTAAACTTATAGGACTTGGATTTCGTCAATTTTGCTTTACTTCAAGTATCATATACTTGAAACCTGGACACCAAACGATGAAATAAATATTTGGAAGGGAAAGTTTAGACTGTTATCTTTCTTTCATGTGTTAAAATATATCTTTTTTTTGTTACAACTTATAAAGAGCACAAATAGAAAAAAGTACGTTTCTTCCAAGAAATATTTTCATACTCACATTAAAAATGAAATAAAAATATTTCTGAAAATAAAATGATATCTACTTATTAAGTATATCCTACTTTTCACGTTATAATTTTTTTTACCTACAAGCCTTTTTTGACCGTTTTAAACAGGTTTTCAAGTGAAAATTTCCTAACCCTAAAAAATTGAAAAAAATACCAATGATTTAAAAGTAAAAAAAGATTTTTACCCTGGATTCTTTAGAGCATAAAAATTAATATTAGATTGAAGTTTAAGGTATAAACAAGCTATATCTACTACGATTTCTTTTTAACTTTCACGTGCAATTTATAAGAAATAAAAATTATAAAAATTAAAATAATTATACCTTGGGAAAGCTCTTCTTCTTCCTCTTTAAAATGCTACCTTTATTTTTCGTTTTTAATGGGTACAAATTGTCTTTTTTATTATTATTATGTAGCGGCGGTCGAGAAATGTGATAATTTCTCATGCTAAGAGAAAAATTTATTTAAAAAAACTTATGTATTATTTTTTTGTAAAATTTCCCGCTCTTTCATGTGGGTTATCCGTTTTTTTTCATTATTTTTTGAGATATTAGCAAAAAAATGAATTTTTACGTTTCAAAGGGTTTTCTATAAGGGTTCGCGGGGGTAAATTTTGGTAAACTTTTTTGAGTCGCTTTCTACTAGCAAAAAACTAGCCTTTCATGAAGCAATTAGCGAGGTAACAATCAATTCCGAATTAAAATCCCTGGTAACTGGGCTACGACTAAACCACCACTTGTTTCAAAACTTATTTCTACGAGAAGCTCGGCTATAAGCATGGTCTTGTGCTAACATGCCCCCTATCATGCAACCACATGTAAATTATCACAGGATTGCGTAAATATAAATGATAAGATATTGTAAATCTGAATGCAATTTATGTTTAAACTTTGGACGGCGATTACGACACTCCATACATACTGATAAAATTTTGGGTCTCTCCGGACGATGCTGCAATCGTAATATTGTTAAAGCTTACGTAATAAATATATACAATGCATGTATGAATGGGATAACTGTAACTAATAACGTAGTAATAAAACGAATACTGTTTAGAAATGAGAGGGCGATAGTCTTGAGAATTTCTCAATAAACAAACATTATACGGTTTCAAAAGAATAAAGCAGATTGATACAAATATTTCACGCAAGTGTCATGTCTATGATGTATTTCACAACGTGATAACCTTTTATAGATGTAATACTTCACTGAGAACTATTAATTATATATATTTCTCCAGGCTTACGCTGCGTCTGCTTGTGAAACCAATAAATTTTATAATAATTATTAAAAAGATTTATATCCACAGGGATTTCTATTATTTTTTATGTATGTGTGCACATTAACAATTTCGAATGAAGAATGAACTTGACTGTATCATTATGCCTAATCTAAATACTTATAAAGTAATATAATTAATGAGTATTTTTTGCAAACGAAAAGATTTGTGCAACGACAATCAATGATATATTCTGCAGGAATGTCATATGATGGTGTTCAATTTAAAACATCCCCATTTTGAACGTTATTTACAGCATCACTTCAATTTTCGAGCATCATTTGTATGAACTTTCCTATCATATAAATTTCAAATGTTCTTATGAACAAATTGTTGAAAGATCAGCCAAGAAGTTAAAGACTATATTGGTTTTACTAAACTATACACGAAAACAAAAATTGTTTCCAATTCATGTTGGACGTGGGAGTTTAGTGAATATCAATATATTATACTATCAAACACTTTTCCACAAAAAGGTTTTATTAGTGAAAATAAACACTATGTGTGTAAGATAAACAAATAAATGGCCCAACTAGCGCCGTTGACAATACTGTACACTCAATAAACATATCTCTCACATAATCTTGGTCACGGAACCTTATTCCAGTACCAAAATTTAAAAGAAAACCATACAAAAGCTTTTGGATTAAATGAGGGTCTCTCTTCCTTATGCCTCTGGTTGAGTTTCATTTTGGATAATGCCATAAATAACGTATCAAAGTTCCTTTGAGGTAATAATAATAAGTCTTTATTTAACACTTGGCTAGTAAAATACAGATTCTTATATCTAATACTAATAAATTGCACTTTTATCTATTGCTTAAATAGCTGAATACTTCACGCTTAAATACGTGAAGATTTTACCGCAGTAAAAAGTCAAGAAAAAGATGCTTCCTTCTTGAAAAATTTTTTTTGAGGTATAACCAGATGAAATTTTCATCGAATTTTCATAACATCATTAGATAGGTCACGGGACATCCGAAAAAGCCATGTGTAAAATTTGTGAAAATTAAAAAAACGCACTTTTTATTACTCACTTCGCCATATCTTCGAAACTGTATGACATATTTTAATGAACTTTTTTTTAGTTTGAAAGCAGACACATAAGCGCAGGTGACAGCCTAAAAATTATTTGAAAACTATCATCAACTACTTTGTTTTTGATGCATTTAATTTTAATTTATTTTGGCAAAGTCAGTGGTACAAAATTCGAAGTTCATCTTTCAGAGTATCAACAATTCCTCTGAAATCTTTTCCTGCAACACAAATTAGAGTATCGTCCGCAAATAGATTGGCAAACGATATTTTTAATGCTATATAAATATCATTCACATAAATGATGAACAAAAGAGGACCGAGGACGCTCCCCTGAGGAAGCCCCGGGTAATTTCATTTCTACTTGATACGTTACTCCCTACTTTTGTCATTTGATATTTGTTCATTAAATAATCCTCAATTCAGTCTAAAGCACTACTATTTTCACCATATAACTGCAACTTTTTAATAAGAATATCCCAATCAATTATTTCAAATGGCCTTTACAAGCCTACAAATATACTAATCACCACTTTCCCTTCATTCATGTCATTTCTCCATGTTGAACACCATACTGCAGGGCTGATTCACAGAAATGGTCACCTCTAAACCCAGATTGCCCAGCAAGTAATAACTGATTAGCCTCAAAATAGTCCTTTAGCTGTTATACATACGATTATCTCAATGATTTATCGACAACTGGAAGTAAATTAATTGGCCTGAATTCTGCAGGAATTTCATCATATTCTAAGGTACCAGCTTCAAAGAATCCTGGCTCCCTTGTGAAACATTTGCAAACCCATGTCTACAGAAACTTTTTTCATATTTTTGCAAATATTATCGTCGTCTAAAGATAACGACGAGACACTATGTATACTTCAATCTCCTGAAACAGTTTTATCCATCCGTAATGTAACTTTTATATACCCTTGATAAACTTTGTTTCGCAATTTTGCGGCTTTTACCATCTTTATCCCAATCTTTAAAAGGAATATGTGTAAAATTCCAGCTCAACTGGATAGAGGAAAAGCGTGGAACGGAGCCCCTATTTAAAAAAAGAATGAAACTAAAGTTCTTGATATAGATATTCTTCTTATTCCATGACGAACAGTTTTCAAAAACTCGAAAATCCGTGGTCCATTATCGCATATTTTAATTACTTTGTTTTATATATAATGTTAGATAATTATTACATTAATCTATTTTGTAATAATAGTAATAAATAAATTTATGCAATAATCAAGATTACTGCATGATAAGTTATGTATACAATTTTACGTAACAATAGATATAGACTGGTTTACGTTTCTTTAAATTAGAAAATTTCAAAAATTTAGTCCATTTCATTTAAGATACTACTTTCGTTTTTAAAAACTGAAAGGTCGTAAAGTTAGATATTCAGCTTTGAATTTCTCGATCATTTTTTGTGTTTTTTATTTTTTTCAAGACCTTTGAATAGTAATAAAATAACTTTATTAGATGCAATAAGATATATACATGAGTATTTACACTTAAACAATTTAAACTATGTACTTAAACAACATAATAAAGTTAAGAGTATCCACACGGAAAATCCGCGCATGGATATCTACTGAACCTTAATCTAAATGATATTTTAATAATATATAATATAATTTACTGAATAAAAAAGAAACAATATATACTTAATAAAACAAAAAAATATAAAGGAAATAAAAGAAAAAAATAAAACTAGAAGACACTATGTCATAATCAAGAAATAATAACTATTTACAATATTAAGAGTTTGTTACATGGTCTATGTCCATTTAACAATTTTATTTATTTATTTATTTTACTTATATTTAGCACGATCTGTATAGTATTTTGATTCAGTTTTTGCAAGTGAGACTGTTTCAACTATCAGAAATTTTCCTTGTATAACTACTAAATTATTTCACATTGTTTTATGTACCTATTTTTGAATCTTAAGAACTCAGTCATGTTTCTTTAACACTATTATGTATCTCCGTTACAGCTCTTCAGAACCCATTGTCGATGTCAAGCTACAAAAATACAAAAACATTTACATTCACTTTTATTTCATTTTTATACTGTGTTCTCTGCACATGTGGTTATTTTATTTACCTTTGAAACTTGCTCATTTTCTGTTATATAGTGTATCCTATATGATGTAATATATTTACTGAATTCTCACAAAACAGTTTGTAAACAATTTTGCAATTTATTACCACAGTTCGTGTTTTTGGTTATGTATACAAATTGCAAAGTAACTATCTAATCTGTGGTATGCAACTAATGTCAACCTAATACTGATTAAAGATTCCTTTTATCGATTGTGTACCTGTCACTATTTAAGGAAACCTAACTTATGAAACGAGGTTGTGCGCTTAAGTCGCCCATCAACAGATGGCGATACCTGTATAACATTACAGCTTTCAATTTAGTAAAACTATATTTTTCAAGATTGTATATTGGTACTATATTGTAGAAAGTAATATAAAAAAGTTTACCTTATTAGTTAAAATCACGAAGGAATCATTTGCCTGCCGATTTTGATCTGATTTAGACTTTCAAACGTTCTGTGGCATCCCCAGTAATTTATATTACAATCAAATCCGCATTTCGCGTATTTAACACAACCAGGTAAATTTTATTTATTAGTAATTTAAATTTCAATAATTTTCAGTTCTGTCCTTAATGCAATTTCAATTTTTTAAATAAATTCAATTCAAATGTTTTTAATTCAATAAGTATTTAAAATACTACATGTTACCACATGGTAATAAAATATTCTTTACTGTTTCATTTTTAGCAATTTATAGTTCACAAATCAGTTTCTACATTTATTCTGCAAAAAATTAATTCTACATTAAATTTGAATTTAATTCTACATTTATTCTACTTCAAAATTTATATTAATTCTGCTTCTATATTTATTCTACATTAAAGTTATATTAATTCTATAGATTTAAATCTATATTCAGTCTATGCATTATACAGGATTTATTTATTAAGTTTAATTTTCCGTAATTTTGCATTTACGTTTGCGATTATTATTTTTTCCAAACCGCATGGTTGGATAATATTTCTCTGCTTTTGTTAAGGTATTTAAGCCTTCGGTTTTGTATCATTTCTACAATCTTCACACATAAACTTCCTTTGAAAATGCACTCTTGCAAGAATAAATTGCCAAAGATATTTAGATTGGATGTTCCAAGAGACAATTGGAGCCTGAATTGCAGTACTAGAGCTTTCCACCTTCAACCATACTTCTTCTGGAAATCTAGGAGATTGGTATAATATTCACTATTATTTTTTTTGCATTAATTAGTCTTTATATTGTCTGAAAGTTATTTATGGCATTTTACGAATATTCTTTCCTTTTATTTAGGTTTTCTATTACATGCAGAGGGTTTCACCAATATTCTATTATTTTGTAGATTCGGTGATTTGTTTTTGAAGAGGACAATACATATAGTAGAAAACCCAAATAAAAGGAAAGAATAATTATTCTTTGTTGGCTAATACAATTTTATGAACATAAAATTTCACGTAAATTTATATTTCAAACAACTTCACATTATAAAATTTATTTATTTATGTAATATATTGTATCATTCATTTTATACAATTTTTTAATTTGCCTTACCAATAATTTCAGTCATAGGAGGCTGGTTTTACGAGAAAAAGAGACAACTCAACTAATTATCAACTATAGATGGTGCCCAAATAATATAAATTTTTCATTGTCTCCTTTTCTCAATCAAAACAAAAATTTGTCTTTTATGTTATACATTCTAAGAGGGTAAGTTTCACATCTCTTACAAGTACTTCGAATCTACGACTCTTTGCGCCAGCTTAAATCAGCTAGTCGTCCGCGCATATGTTGCCTCAATACTTTCCCAAAAATATATAATCAGGGAAAGGAGGTAACAAGTTTCAAAAGAAGACTAAGTACACCATTGTAGGTGTCAAAGTTGATATGCTGCACAGAAGGTGGCAAGTAACACTGGGTAAGTCGATCAATTTGATCGACTAGGTAAGTACACGTCATTGTAAGGAGTATAAAGTCAGCTAAAATGTTTTATACGCATAGATATTTTTACAATCTAGAGTCAAATGTATTTCTATTCGTTTATTATCAAGTATCCAGTGTTTAATTCTTTTTTTATGCAATTTCAATGAGTTGTATATTACACTACCTACCTATGTACCTGTGAGTTCTTTGACCAACTGGAATCTTCACTGACTCTATATTGTACCTCGTGTTATGAGGATGGTCAATAGATTCCAAACATCTCTTGTTTTTATTTTATAAGAACGTAACAGCAAAGATTGACAAAACAGTTGTCTTAGATCAAAAACTTTTACACTCTTTATACAGTTCCTCAGAGGTTTTTGGTAAATAACTTTAAGTACCCATTTTTGCGCCGTTTCTAAATCTTTTATGTAATAATTTATAGCATTACCCATACCACAATTTAGATGTGACTGAACCAACGCATAGTAGGGCATTTTTAGTTTACTTCCATCTAGAATTAACTTAAGGAATTTAAATTTTGGGACCAAGTAGCGAATTTTCTTTACTAATACCTTACCTAAGTATTTAATGGTTTTTAACTATTTTTAAATATATTTCTACTTATTATCCTCCATAACCCGGGAATAAAATTTTGGCAGTCCTCGACTAGTGCTGGCAAAGAGTAAGACAAATGTTTCTTATAATCTCTGTTAATTGTTAATCATATAAATACTTCGTAATTTCCAATATCTCACGCTCAACTTTATTTTCTAGTCTATCAGTCATTACCTTCAAAAAATAAGCAGTGTTATCGGCAAAGCTGATTATTTTACCACTAATGGGTATATCAAATAAGTCATTAACGTATATTATGAAGATTAATAGCCCGAGGACTGTACCCTGTGGAACTTCGTCAAGGGCGGTCATATATCTTCTTCAAGAGGGGCGCATTTTAACACGTATAAGTAAAAATTTAATCATTTACTAAACAAAATTAGACACCATAAAACCTGAAATTCAGTGTAATGCCGGCATTCTCTTTGTGGGACATGGGCGGCGGTAGAAATATGAAAACGTTTTATATACTAGATAAAATAATTATATTTATTGTTAAAGGGACTTCTATAATATCTTTATTCAATAGAATGGGGTATTTTCTATTGTTTTAAATTTTAGTTTTGGTGGTTTACAGTATGCTGCACTTAAAAGTGTAACAGCCTTATTATAACTTTTTTGTTTTCCGATTTGGAACAAATGTTACTCAAATGTAGAACAAAGTAAGAAATACTTATGGTTAAAAAAACATTCGCCTCCTACAAATGCAAAGTCACCTGTAATACCAAGATAAACGAAAAAAATGAAAAAAATCATATTAAGCATTTTTTTATCGAAAAAAATTTATTTGTGAAAGTTGTTCAGAATTGTCTTAAACCTTTAGTACAAAATTTCATCAAAATTTAAAAAAATAATTATATTTAAAATAATGTCAGTCCGAAAACATCATTTTAAATAACTTACAGATTATTTGACAAACACATGACAGCTTGCGTTTAATTTAAAACAAAACACACTTTTCTAAGCAAAGAAGCACATTACAATTATATTTTTGGGCTTGGACATTATTATAAACAAAAACTTAATATATTTTTTAATTTTGATGAAATTTTAGACTCAAGGTTTTTAGACAACTCTAAGCAACTCTCAATATTCAAAAATCCCGATAAGAAATGTCTAATAAGATTTAAGATTTTCTGATTTTTTCCATTAACTTTGGTATCGTAGGTAGGTTTGCATTTATAGAGGGCGAATGTTTTTTTGGCCATAGGTAGATCCTACTTTGTTCTATATCTGAGTAAAATTTGGTTCAAATCGGAGAAAAAAGAAAAAATTAAGGACGTTACACTCCTAAGAGCGACATGCTATATATAAAGTATTATTATTATTTTAGCAATTACTAAGTAGTCAATTTATAGCAATAAGGTCGTCTAAAGGCAGTAATTTATTCTAGAGTTGAATGGAGATAGTATTCCATGTAAATTCTCAGAAGGGGGGGCCATAAGGGCCCCCTATGACCGCGCCTGAACTCCGTACTCGACTATTTTAAAATCACTGTAACTGTCCCCAATCTTTATGTAGTGAGATCTTTCACAGAGGTATATAACTTTGCAGCAATGCATTTGCTGGACCACGAATTCCAACATCATTTAGAGTAGGTAACAACTCCAGATGACTTACCGTGTCAAAAGCATAGAGACTAAGAGACTTTTTTTGTGTCTAAAGCGTTGTGTATATGTGTTGTCAAGTCAGCTATTGCATCATATCATCCGAATATCGTACATGTATTGATTTCTAAAGAATTTCATTGTAAATAAGCTGGTATTTTTGTTATTTCGATCCGATTACTAGAGCGCGATATTTACCTACCTAGATAAGTAGAAAATTCGTGTAAGCGTATCAGAAAAGTGCGTATGACTTTTTAATCTCCACCCACTTTTTGAAGAAAACATTTTTTTTTTTTTGTAATCAGGAGCTTAAAATATATAAGAATCGTCAATAGAATTTCCGCTGAAAAGTTGTCGCCAAAAATAATCAATTCGATTTTACTATTATAGTTTTAAATAACACAGAACATACTTTATAATATAGTTGCCTAGTCAAAGGAATGGCAAAAGTTACCTATAAATTTCACTATACACACAAGAATGTATATTTTATGACCATTCCATTAAGGCAAAATTAATGAAAAATGTGTAAATTTTATATTTTTATCGATCATTAAAAGTTTTTTAAAAAAGAAGTGTTGACAGTCATGCTAACTTTTTATGATCAATTGAAAGGATGTTGCACAAATTTAGTATGTATGTACTCAAACTCGAGAATTTATGTAACATAAAATTTTGCAATGACATAAACATACAAACCATTAAAAATGATTAACTGGAACAGGAAATCGCTTAAAAGTAAGTATTTTTAAGGAAATATTTATTATTTTTGGCCAAATTTTTTTTTTAAATACATTTAAAAAAAGTATAACTACCTAAGTAGAACTATGACAAGGGTAGTGATATGATGTTTCACTCAATAATTTCAGCTATCTGCAAAATTAGTTAATTTAAATTAAAAAATAGTGCCCATCTTCATATCTTGTAATTTTAAATTAACTAATTTTAGAAGCAACTGAAATTATTGAGTAAAATCACTACACCTGTCATAGTTGTACTTCGGTAGTCTTATACTTTTTTCCCAATATGTGTTAAAAAAAAGTTATGGCTAAAAATAATAAATAATTGCTTATCGGATCTTCCTCTCTCTTGAATATGCCCACCTTAAATGTTTATCGAAAATACCATCAAACGACACGAAACGATCGTTGTAAAACTGACACAATTATCCCTGTTCAAATGGTCTATGACATTAAAGAAAATTGAAAAAGTTGAAATATTTCTTTTTACAATGTTATTATTATCAAACTTGCATTGTGCACTTTTAGCCTCTACGCCGGAAGAGCTTCAAGAACTTTTAGATGTGTATGCCCAGAGCTATGATTCCTTGGGACTTAAAATCAACATTGGAAAGACTAAGATTATGTCAACTCCTCATCAAGTGAACCAAATAGACATTACACTTAACGGAAATTCTCTTGAAGTGGTGGATCAGTTCAATTACTTAGGCAACGTTGTTAATGACAAAGCAAACATGGACAGCGAGATTCGCAATAGAATTAACGCTGCATCTAGAGCACTCTGGGGACTTAGAGAGAGAGAGTATTTGACAACCACGACCTTGCTTTGTCAACGAAAATGGCTGTCTACAGAGCAGTTGTCATTCCTACACTGCTATATTGATGTGAAAGCTGGGTCACTTACCGTCGTCATGTGAAAGGATTAGAACGTTTTCAGCAAAGACACCTCAGAAGTATGATGAAAATCCGTTGGTTCCATCACATATCAAACGTGGAAGTACTCAGGAGAGCAAACAGCCTTCCAATTGAGGTGCTTATTTCAAGAGCACGCCTAAGATGGGCAGGTCACGTTCATCGTATGCATGATAACCGCCTTCCTAAATGTACACTTTATGGTGAATTGCTAAGCGGTAGAAGAAGGCGTGGCGGTCAACGAAAGAGGTTCAAAGACGCTCTCCATGAAAATCTAAAATCCTGCGGTATTGCAGACGAGCAATGGGAACAACTTGCAGCGGACAGAACCGAATGGCGAGGGGTTGTGGGCAGCTATCAAGGAAATGTTGCTGCAAGAAGGCCGAATCCAAGACCTAACCAGGTCTATGTTTGTCCTGACTGCGGTCGACATGTGCTCTCCCGAATTGGCCTCTATAGCCATAGTCGTGTGCACCGTAGATGAATGGGAATTACAATAGACTACACCTTTTACTTGTTTTTTATTGTACACAATTTATCGACTGTAACATTTTTATACTCGGACTCGAGTAAGGGCTAATAATAATAATAATTATCAAACTTCAATTCCAAGAGAGATGGGATGGGAAATACATGTGTTTATGGAATGCGTTGCTGCTTGTGTCGTGATATGGAAGTATTTATACTATTCTATTTGTTTTTTGGTTGTTCTTTTGTAGGTTTTTATTTCTTCTGTTTTTCACTTTATTGCGAATTCTATATATCTTTATTTCTTACTGTTCGTTCTTAGTGTAAGTACTTGATCTTTGATTCATTGATGGTCCTCTCAATTATTTTTATCCACGTGTAGCATGGTCTCCTTATTTTTAGTTTGTTTCTGTTTAGTATTAGCGCGTTGTTCAGTAGACGTTCTTTGAACCAATACTTTCTATGCTCCCTCCTATTAATTCTGACATTTTCTGTTGTTCCTAGTCATTGTTTTTTAGAGTAATTGGACGGTATCCCTTTCAATCGTTCGGTAACATGAGAGCTATGTATATCCATTTGGTCAAAGTACGTGTTGATTTTTTTTTTCTTTCGATTTAGTGTCTTTATTATCCTTATCTGAAATTGGTTGGCAGGGTGGTCAATAAAAATTATTGAACCACAGCACTTGGGCCCCATTGGACCCCTTGTACATCCTCCCCATTGGAAACATTATCCTTTTCTCCTAACTTACATTATTCTTTGTGAACCAGGCTGTGTGGACCCCATGAGTGGTCTCATTATTTTTTTTTTTAGGGAATTGAGAATACCCTGCTCCTCTTCCGTGATGGTTAGGAGATAGTCCGCATTAATATTTCTACGTTTTATTAAAATTTGGTCCTTCATTTATTGTTCTTTGTATTAACCTGGTGTATAATACTGGGTTGCCTCCGGGTTTCTTATGTTTGGTCTGTATCATATATTTTGCCTTTGAGCCGAGGTGTTTAGTAGTCTGGTTGTCTTCAGATATGTTTCTCCAATTGTTCAAATAGAAATTGCGTGTAGTATTTAAATTCTAAACTGCAGATCGTTTTCTTCTGTAAATAATCTATATTATACAGTTGATTTTAGGGTAGGTATTTGTATATTCGTGTTCCATTCTGTAGGTAAAGGTATGATCATCCATGCTCTGGTAATTATTCTTAAGATTTGCTCGTTTCTTTTATTCTTACCAGTTCATAGTGCATTAAATTGTTGCCTATTTTGTCTATTCCAGTTGTAATAATTCTACTAATTAATTCTAGTACTTGATGTGGTTTTTAAATTTTTAAAATATCTCAAAGCTGAACCATAAAATATGCCTTTTAGATAGTTAGATAGTTTAGACAGTTCATCCTATATCTAATTAAAAATTGTAGAGTTCAAAATGTATATTACGATTGAAATTTGGTGATAATTTAAGTACACATAAGGGTAGTTTTAAAAGTTTAAAACTATTTTTTCAATGTTGTTTTTGTCGAATTTTGAGAAAAAGGGTTGGTTGACAGCTGTAGGCATGGAAAACAAAACAAATAGTTTCGTATAATATGTTAAAAAAATTAGCCTGCCTGGGTTTTTTTAAAAGATGCCGGTTCTTCAAGAAATATTGAATTTATACTTTTTATTACATTAAGATTCCGCATAAACTGTGTCTATTGACACATCATTTGTAGCACTGAAGTAAATACTGCAGAATGCGTGGGATTGAAAATATCTATACCCGACAAGCAAAATCAATCAATTTTATTTATTTTCATACTTATACATAAGAATGACATTAATGAAAAAGCGTCAGCTCCAACACTAAAGATGTTCAGAAAACTAGGCCAAATCGAAAGCATAAAAAATGTTCTTCTTATTGTTTATTATGTCATTCTTACATTCGATTCGCAAAGATTTGTCCCCGACCCGCTTACTAACAACCTTGTTATTGAATTGATGCAGTCACTTAGCCCAGTTATACTTGACCTAACGCAATCGACAAATTTTATTGGTTTTTCTATATTAGTATATGTTTGTCTTACAAGAGCGACTTCTTTAGGCAATAATGACTAATTTTATACGTGAGTCTTCACTTAATTAATAGCCTAATTTATTAATTGTGGAATTTGTAGGTTGTTCGTAATAATACCCTCATTTATATTTTAAAAAATTAAATATTTTCTTCGCATAGACTTCGTGACCTTCACTAAATTCATTCATCTTTGTTCGTACGTCAACGAATCCAGTCAATCGGTGTACAAAACTGCCGTTTTCATAACAAAATTGCGAAAGTTTTCTTTCTAACGGTGCTATAAGTTTTTGGGGTTCTGAATTCGAATTTAACGTTTGTTGTCTTGTAGGAGGCCGGCTTCACAAAGGAGAACGCAAGAAACCTCAAAATTTGCCCACTTTTTTCAGTTTTTCGCTTATATCTCGAAAACTATGCATTTTTCAAAGATGATAATTGTATACAAATTAAAGTAGTCAAAATTTCCTACAAAATCCACTAGTCAACTTTGATTTTCTGATGAGCAGCGATTTTTTATCCTTCCGCGAAAACGTAAAAAACGCCCACCCCCTACAACTCGAAAAATATACATGTTATTGTGAACGATCAATCTTTTCGCGTCTGAAGGACTTTTATTATACTCTCCAAAAATGAATATTAAACGTTCACAGAGAAGGGTTCAAAACGACTGTTTCAAACGGAGAATAATACAAAAATCTATACTTACTGTTCGTTTATTCTTAACTGCTTCACTGATGGTATCAATTGGACATCGTAACACTATAAATCTAACACAGTAAATACTAACACTTTCTTAAATTTAAACCTGAAAAGGAATTTTGAAACACAAGAAAAAGACAATATAATGTTCAAAAAATGTATATTAAATCTCTTTAAAAAATCATGTTTGACAAAAGCGTTCTTGAAAAATGCATTGACAAACTATAGTCTGGCCCGTGTACAACACATAGTGAGGAACGGAACGACTCATAATGTACCAACTACCATCCAATGCGCGGTTTATAGGTAACGATTACACAAAAAGATTCAAGAAAAGTTCAATATTTATAAAATTTTGGTGGGCTTTTGCTTGCCTGTCTGTTTGCGTATTATTAGTTCAATAATAATTTGGTTCGCTCCTCGGAGCTTAAAAATGCTTGAATCGCAATGATTTTGAATTATATTGTGGCAATTATATATTCATACGTTCAGGCAAGGCGGTCCCATGCACATCTGAGTACATGGAAAAGATACTTTTCTGACACCGAATCTCTGAGGAACCGGTTTAGGGCAAATCCCGTTAAAATCCATAATTTTCCCGTCAAAATCGACTGCTAGAAAATGATAGGGCACCCTCAACACTAAGGGCTATTTTCGCTAAAACTCTCGAAATACTTTGACTAGAGACTGGAGAAGTTATCCTTATATTTAACATAACGCATGAGTTGCAGTGCTGCACAACGTGGATTCGTAAAGGGGTTTTTAATGTTGAAATTTCGAAAGTCGATTTTTGTTACACTTTTTAAATTTTGGTGGTCGGAGCGACGTTACGTCCCTGTGGAGCAACATTTATTATACTTTCGAAAAGTACACTCCTTGATGAGTTTCTGATATTATTAAACCTCTTCCAACGACATTTTTACGCGAAGCAAGCTTTTCATGCGAAATGTTTCGGATTTTGTTACAGTTTCGAAAAGTTTATCGAAGGTTTTGGCGTGTTCTTTAACATTATCAACAAAAAACCACTATACCGCGTGAAAGTATATTAAATTTTCTACAAGACATCTCTAATATTCAATTTTCTCATAAAGGGGGAGGGAGTAAAGCGAAAATTACGAAAAATTCCTTCTGCGCCCTACATTCAAAACGACCCCTCCCACCTGTCTATGTCTATGTCTCATCGGCGCTATACTTTCGATGTATTACGCTTAAAGGAGGTTGTCTTGAATGAATTGATGGCAAAACATGTTTGATGAAAACATTAACAAATTATATTTACAATATATTAGGTACATGACACTGAATATAAAGCTGAATATGAAATATGTATGTAGTTAATGTACATATGTGTCATGAAATGAGTGAAATCGAGCCCAGGAAAAAGAAGGCATTTAATGTTAAAACATGGTTACAAAAGATAGATAAGTTGTATAGTGAAATATCGATGCATGAAGAAATAGCTGATGTTATGTGCGCAGTTGTTTTAGTCATCTGGTTGTTGGTGGTCCAGACAATGTTTCTTGGGCACTAGAAGATTCAGGGAAAGGGTCTTGGGCAATAGAAGGTCCAGGCAAAGAGTCAGGGTCAGGGAATCACACTGCTGTCATAAGACTAATGATAACCTATGGAGTTGTGGTTTGGTGGCCTAAGAGCAAACAGACTACAGCCAAGGTCAAGCTCAGCCAAGTGCAGAGAATTACCTGCCAAAGCATAAAAGGAACTATGCGAGCAACGCCAACGAGAGCTATGGAAGTAATACTGTGTCTGCAACCACTAGATATATATCTAGGAAAAGTGGCTCTGACAACAATG
Source organism: Leptura quadrifasciata (assembly GCA_963675555.1). Lineage (NCBI taxonomy): Eukaryota > Metazoa > Arthropoda > Insecta > Coleoptera > Cerambycidae > Leptura > Leptura quadrifasciata. The sequence continues at coordinate 140,652,801 of OY776676.1, read as the reverse complement.
GTACGCCCCAAATCCATTGGCATACAACCAAATGTAGACTATGAAGAGACTAGAAGTCGCCTGTGTAATGAGGCTATCAGGAAGACGTCTCTTCTACAGGTGTGCACAATTGGCATTTCTACCTGGTTTATCTTTGACAGATTCTAAATAATACAGACGAATAATGAGAACGAGGCTGCTGGCGAAGGTGTGATCAACATCTTCACAGACGGATCAAAAAAGAAGGATGGGGCAGGGTGTGGAATATACTCCAGAAGTCTTCAATCCAATATAAACAGGCGATGGATGGCCGAGCGAGCGTAGTAAAGACGGAACTGGCGGGCATAACCAAGGCTGCAAAAGAGATTGTCCATAGACAAACTACGGGCAAAACAATCAGAATCTACACAGATTGTAGACAATCATTACTAGCCTTGAGAAGTTACAAAATTACCACTGGAGCAGCATGGGAATCTCACCAAGCACTTGTGGGTGCTTCCAGCATGACTAACATACTGATCTGCTGGGTGAAAGGACATGCACAGTGTAGTGGCAACAAAGTAACCGACAGACTGGCTAAGAAGGTAGCAGGCCTAAGTATCGTTGGACCAGGCCCGGCTAATCTATTACCGATCGCGGCGATAACATAAATAATTAAAGAGAACACCCACAATGAATTCAAAAAGCTGTGGGATTATATAAACAGCTGTCAGCTTACTAGGGAACTACTAATATATCCCAACAGGAGTACAACAATTGACTACCTGGCAATCTCCAGAAGGAAGCTATGTTTTATAACGGGAATTCAAACTGAACACTATCCGTTAAGGAAACATCTATACAATATGAAATGAAGCGAAGTACCTCTCTGTAGAGGTTGTGAATAAGAGGATGAGATGGTCAACAACTCTGTGACAGTTCTGCTGTCTCATCAATCAGAGAATCCATTTTGGGAGAAAGTTGGCCTACTCTGGTTGATGTAACGAAGATGCCCCTAGGCAGCATCACCACTTATTTCGCAAGATTAGGTTGGTTGGAGGCCTAGGCGAGGGTCTGCCTACAGGGAGGAAGTACAAGGGGCCCAATGGGGCCTAAGTGCTGTGATTAAATAATTTCAATTGACCACCACCCCCCCTCAATTAATTTGATGTACTTTCACGTGGTATAAGGGCTTTTGTTGATAACATGTATATCTTTCGAGTTGGAAGGGGGCATCATAAGGACCAAAAAATCGCTGTTTTTCGGTGAGCTGCAGCGCCGAAACAGCTCATCAGAAAATCAAAGTTAACAAGCGTATTTTATAGGACATTTTGCCTGCTTTAATTTTGTATAGAATGGTCATTTTCTAAAAACGCATAGTTTCCGAGATATAAGCGAAAAACTGATAATGGTGGGAAAATTTTGAGATTTTTGCATTTTTCGTTGTGAAGCCGACCTCCTACAAGGCAGCAACTTGAAATTCAGATTCAGCACCCCAAAAAACATAGAGAACCGCTGAGAAAAAAACTTTCGCAATTTTGTTGTGGGAAAACCACCATTTGGTTGGACTAAATGGAAATTGTGTGATTCTTCAAAATTGCAAATAATAATTCAAAATATCAACTGGAATATTTGTACGAAATAAGATGCCAAAAAAAAAAAAAAATTAAAATGCGTGTTCTGTGATGTGACTGTGATCTTAAATTACCAGATCGTTGGGTTGGGATAGACTATTTTTATTTTTCCATATACGTAAAAATAAGCTAATTCAAAAACTGGACTCATAAATTAAAACGTCATATATTGATTTAAGCAAGAAAGGGAAGAAAAATATTAACAGGTTTTCTTTCCCGTCGTCAATCATATGAATTTTTGGCAATTTTATTATTTATTATTAAATAATATTCTTTATCAACTTTAATCACAACATGTGTACTCTATTATATATTTATAAATTTTTTGTTTATAGACCAAAACATTGTTTCCACTTTACTGTCATTTAGTTTATTTAGTGAACAAAAAACAATAATATAGATTTAGATACATTATCAGTTATCTTTTTATAAAATTTAACCTTCCATCGTCCTGATATTTGACTCTGGTAACCTGTTGCCTTCATTCAGATTATTTTATCCTTCCGAATTTTCCATAAAAATCGCAGCATAGTCCAATCAATATATACATTTGAAAACGCATTAAATATAGACATTTTTTTTAGTATTATAAAAAAAATAGGAGGAAAGGCTCTAATTAAGAAATCGAGTTTTCGGCCACAGGGACGCTACTTAATCGCTACCTTTTCTTAAGAGGGGGTAAAGTCGGTTTTTTCGAAATGATTCGTTTCCTGTTGATCCTACGGACAAAGCAGTTATTATGAACTTTTCAAATTGCAAAACTGTCGACAACTTTTGTGATTTTTATTTGTGGTGCTGTTAATAGATTGAAAGTTATAGCGTGGCGACAGCATAACATTTTCTTTTTGGTTCGGAAAATGTTTGCTCCAGATTTCTGGTGTTTTACGACTTACGAGAGCAGGCGACCATCGAATATTAATAATAGTATGTAAACTTATTAATATTCATTATTTATTAAATATTTTGACAATTATTACTTGGTGATTCCCCACTGTTTAATTTTTTCTCGGTATTAATACATAAGAGGCCGATTTTACACCGGGTAATTTTTTTTTTTAACATAAACCTATTTTCTCATGAAAATTATTCGAGGATTAAGGGTTCTTCGTGTCGCGATTTTTCCTATGTCCCTTAATTCACGCCAAATTTTCATGGAAAACAGGATCTGGAATTGGTTGGGAGGGTGGTCAATGGAAATTATTAAACCTCAGCACTTAGGCCCCATTGGGTCCCTTGTACTTCCTCCCGGTAGGCAGACCCTCGCCTAGGCCTTCAACCAACTTAATCTTGCGAAATAGGTGGTGATGCTGCCTAGGGGCATCTCCCTTACATCGACCAAAGTAGGCCAACGTTCTACCAAAACTGATTCTCTGATTGATGAGACGGCAGAACAGTACCTAGTTGAAGTTCCCGACGTCGACGAGACGAAAAATTAAAAAAATTAAAAATTTAGTTATTGAGATCGTAATGATGTCGGACGCATTTTATTTGGTCTTACCGACACTGTAAATGAATAAAAGTAAATTTGCACCCCCAAAATTTAGCTTGATGGGCCGAAAGGTGTCACAACCCTTAACTAGCCGCAAACCTCCCGCAGCCTCCACCACCCCAATCAAATAATCTTCAAAAATTTATAAAAAATGAACTGGGCGAAACACAAAAATCGCGCAATGATTTTTGTGTTTTTGACAGGTCCTTCTGCATAAAATTTCGTGGCAATCCATGTGACGGAAGCCACCCCTACCTACCCTCTCGTATAAGTAATTTCCAAAAATTCGTACAAACAAAACGGGGCGAAACACTACAGTCGCGCAACGATTTTCCTGCTTATGACAGATCCGTCTGCACCTCCATAAAGTTTCGTGGCAATCCATGTGTCGGAAGCCAACCCTTAGCTCTACCCTCTCGTCTACGTTATTTTCAAAAAATTTTAAAAAATGTACTGGGTGAAACACAAAAATCGCGCTATGATTTTTGTGTTTCTGGGAGGTCCCTCTGCATCTCCATAAAGTTTCGTGGCAATCCATGTGACGGAAGCCACCCCTACCTACCTAACTAATTTCTAAAAATTCGTACAAATAAAACGGGCGAAACAGTTGAGCCCCACAACGATCTTTCTGCTTGTGACATCTTCCTTTACACCACCATAAAGTTTCGTAGCAATCCATATGTCGGAAGCCACCCCTTAGCTCTACCCTCTCGTATACGTTATTTTCAAAAATTTATAAATAACGAATTGGGCGAAACGCAAAAATCGCGCAACGATTTTTGTGTTACTGATAGGCCCCTTTACACCTACATAAAGTTTCGTGGCAATCTATGTGGCGGAAGCCACCCATTAGCCCTACCCTCTGGCATACGTTATTTTCAAAAATTTATAAATAATGAATTGGGCGAAACGCAAAAATTGCGCAACGATTTTTGTGTTTCTGATAGGCCCCTTTACACCTCCATAAACTTTCGTGGCAATCCATGTTGCGGAAGCCACCCTTTAGCTCTACCATCTCGCATACGTTATTTTCAAATTTTTTTTATTGAAAATAACGTACACGAGAAGGTGGAGCTAAGGGTTGGCTTCCGACACATGGATTGCCACGAAACCTTATGGAGGTGCAGATGGATCTGTCACAAGCAGGAAAATCGTTGCGTGACTCTCGTGTTTCGCCCCGTTTTGTTTGTACGAATTTTTGGAAATTACTTATACGAGAGGGTAGGTAGAGGTGGCTTCCGTCACATGGATTGCTTCGAAATTTTATGGAGGTGCAGAAGGACCTCTCAAAAACACAAAAATCATTGCGCGATTTTTGTGTTTCGCCCAGTTCATTTTTTATAAATTTTTGAAGATTATTTGATTGGGGTGGTGGGGGCTGCGGGTGGTTTACGGCTAGTTAAGGGTTGTGACACCTTTCGGCCCATCAAACTATATTTTATGAAACCAAAAAACGTTGTACCTTATTAGCAAATTAATTATCGTAGCAGTTACAATACTAGGAATTCTAGGGGTTGTTTTTGTTGCAAATTTACTTTTTTTAATTTACAGTGTCGGTAAGACCAAATAAAACGCATCCGACATTATTACGATCTCAATAACGAAATTTTTATTTTTTTAATTTTTCGTCTCGTCGGCGTCGGGAACTTCAACTAGGTAGAACAGTCACAGAGTACATGCAGAACCGTCTCATCTTCTTATTTGCAACCTCTACAGAGAGGTGTTTCGCTTAATCTCATATTATGTAGATGTTTCCTTAACGGACAGTGTCCAGTTTGGATTCCCGTTATAAAACGTAGACGTTCCTTCTGGACATTGCCAGGTAGTCGATTGCTGTACTCTTGTTGGGATATTTTAGTAATTCCCTAGTAAGCTGACAGCTGTTTGTTTCATCCCACAGTTTCTTGAATTCATTGTGGGTGTTTTTTGCATTCCCCGCATTTCTAAATTCTAAAGCAATAAATGGGTTAAAGCTCTTATATTCTTCGAAGTATCTTTCTCGAAAAATGTTTGCTGTTACATTCCACATTGTTTTAATGAAATCTTTATAAACCTCTCTATTCGATTTTTTCTTGTTATAACCCTAGTCAATCAAAATATTTGCAAGTTTATCGATGGTCGTATCTCTTTCGAGGGAATGATGCTTCTCTGTGCAAAAAGCTTTAAATTGTTTCCGTATAGGATTTCTAGTGTCTCTCGTTTTAACCGGGACACTTTCATTGATAGCTTCGTTAATATTTTCTTGTGAAACATCACCAAATCGCTTTTCTCATTCATTTTGGGTGCAAAAATCAAGATGAAAATGCGAAATGTCAGATTTTAATAATTTCAATGACTTTTTTAGTTTGACACATGGCTACTATGCAAATAGTAACATACATTTTTGTTGATTTTTTCCACTTATCGATAGCCGTTTTTTTCAAAAATCCTATTGGTCGATTTCTTTGAAAATGTACGTTTTGCTTGGTTAATAAAGTAAGATTATATTAATCTATTAAAAATTTTTTAAATCATTCCACACTACCTTGCGGTAAAGTTATTGCGCGTTTTTTTAACATAACAGTTCAATAATCGTTCAGCAATTTTGTGTTGAATGATATGGAGGTTTGGTCTTTTAGAAAAATAAAATAAATGGGGTAAATAACCTTTTCAATAATATTTGTTTACATGAAACAAACACCACAGCTTTAAATTTTAAAAAAATAGAGTAGGTACCATCAAAAACACCCAAAAATAGTCAACGAAAATAAACCAGTTTGTATCAGTTATCCGCCACCTTACATTAACAGACTGACGCATATGTCTAAGAATTTTAAAGTCGGACAAGAGAGGAAGTGTTAATAATTTTAAAAATATTTAGAAGGGATGACAATTATGTCGTGTGTTCTTTCTTCATTATCGTGTATCTCCAGCTCGTAAACATTCTTGTACTTCGTACTCTTAAACTGCCTCGGAATCAGAAGTTTATCTCAAAATTTATGATTGTGAGACTATAGTTAGTTATTGTTTCTGTTTTTCTTTTGTTGTTATTGTCAATAATGTCTTTATCATATCGAAGTTGTTTGTGTAGGGGGCTCAAATAAAAACTGTTCATATCCATTATCCGTCACAATTTATTGTTTATATTTTTAACTCCTACTTAATGTTCTCAGATTTAACCTTTCGTGAGCCTTAATCACGGGCGAGTGATTTGTGAGGGGAAGCAATATATTTTATCGTGGTCTTTTCAATTATTACATATATTAAGGAGATAATTCTGATAATGGCGGATAATATTACGTTATCCATCAAACACACTATACATAGGTGGCGAAGCTTTATATTTGTCATTGCTATAAAGTGCTGGGAATTTTTGTTAACACCTGAAAAGGGAATACAAAGTACTAGGTACCTAATCATTATAACTTCCGTGCTGTAATCCTATTAAACATGGTAAGGTTTCCTAATCACTGTTCAAGTTTTGAGTCGTGAAATACAACTGTTACGTATTTACAACCTCCAGTAAACACCCCCAAACATAGGTCCAATAATTGCAACAAAATTTTTCACTAACCACTAATTTATTAATCACTATGACTGATCATATGACTGATGGTCGAGAGGTAAGCGCACTTGCCCCTCACCCAAAAGTCCCGATTTCGATTCCTGGTCGTGGCAGTGGAAAATACTGTGAGAGGGATTTTTCCAGTATACGCGGATATTGGGTGTGTGTCCCTTGTCTCTAAATGTATAGCCCCCTCCCACGCAAGGCTCTCCTAGAGCTTTCCGGGATGAAGGGGGCCGTAATTACTTGCGGTATTATTTATATAATATTTTATTTTACTAAATTACAATAATTAATCCTTATAATTACATTCTAATTACAACGCTTAACTACTAACTACTATAAATTCACTAATTATTGTTACTGTACTGTTCTTTATCTTATCTGATCACTTCCTCATCAAATATATAACTGACTTCTCGTTTCAATTCCAGACTGTCCCAGACGACTTCTTCCTTCTGGTCTGACGTCATTCCGGATGATTCTACCGTTTTCTGGCTATCTGTCGTAATGGAGCCATCTCTCGGTCAACGGGCGAACTACCATTTTACTGGTAGCTAATTCGGCAGTCTTCCTTTACTCTGTTACTAAGGATTAAACGTCTCTTCGTAAGAGGGCGTGGGTGTCCATATAACATAACATTACACTGGCACGTTGTATGAGGCCTTTGTGAGATTTGCCCTTTGCCCTAAACTCACCTTCAGCAACTTTGTATGGTAACTTTCTAAAATATAAAGTTGCTGATCGATCACACCGGCAATTTTAAAAACGGTAGAAACTTAATTTCAAAGACGCATAGCGTGTGACGATCAAAATGAGCAACATGTGGAGCGCTTATTATAATTTTTTCTGTTCAATTATTTGAAAAACCTCTAACTTTTTAAGTTTATTCTTGAATTTTGTACTTATTGCTCAATAAATCGAAAATGGGTACAAATAGCCCAAGAGATGTTTTTAGATGTTTTATTTCTGCATCATATGGTCGAAAAATATACAGAGTATTCTATTTGAAATAATTTACAAAATTGAATTTAAAACCATTTTTGGCTACCCCGTGTACTTTTAGGAAGTGAAAATGATTCAAAAACATTGCACAGTTGTCTCGTAATTGGCATTTACAATTTTTTTCTTAAAGCCCATAGTGGAACCTCTTAAAATAATCTATAATTTATCTTTTAAAACACATTTCCTAACATCTGGAAGAGATCCCGAATTACGCAGTATATCTTACAATATCTCAACAACGACATTCAAGTTGACGTATTATATACAGATTTCTCAAAGGCCTTTGACAGGCTTGATCATGGTAATCATTAACTTCTTTAAATCATGTCTTAACAATAGAACACAGTATGTGGAATACCGCGGTCATTGATCAGTTAAAATTAACTCCACCACGCCACCTCAGGAGTGCCGCAGGGCTCTAACTTGGGACCTCTGTTGTCCGTACTATTCATTAATAACATCGTGGCGGATATGAATGTCGATGTCTTACTATATGCCGATGATATCATACTTTGTTCTGCTATATAAATACTCACTTGATTGTGAAATTCTTAAAGATAATCTACTAAAGATACAAGCTTGATGCGACCATAATGATCTGCCTCTTAACGTCGACAAATACAACGTGATATCTTTTTCTAAGAAGTGAAGTGAGGTATCGTCATCGGTTTAAGCGCTGAGACCTCGATCGGCGCCGGCGAAGTTAAGCAGCGTTGGTCGATCCGACACTTGGATGGATGAACGGCATCTCATTTCGCCGTCCTGGTTGAGTGGAAGAGTAGCTATAGCAGCTAAACTCTGCCAGGACGTAAATATAAACAAGGCATTTAAAAAAAAACGTTTCTTTATAAACTGGACTTGACGCGTTGAAGATACAGTTTTGTCTGCAAAAATTGTTATTCCATGCACCACGTGCCAATACACGACATCATACAACATTTTATCTTGCTAGACCCCGAACGAATATATTGAATGTCTCTCCCTTACATTTCATGTATAAAGCTCCAGTCACAAGTAGTGGCTGGTAGTAGCACCAGCAAGAAATTGCTGGCAATGTGGTCAGTCATCGCTGCTCTAAAAGCGGCTGTCAGACTGAGCCTCTCTAATCTATGGAATAAGCTGGTGGCTGGCGGCAGCGATGACGAGTGAATCACGTGATCGGCTGCTTGCTGTTAAAGTTGAACATGTCCGACTTTACTAGCCGCTGGGAAATATTCACCGGCCAGCGAAACCAGCCACTATTTTTGTGATCACACTACGCTCTTTGGTAGCGGCTGGCTAACTAGCTGCTGGTAACCAGCCTAATGTGATTGGAGCTTAACACCTACAACCACCTGCAAGATGAGCCCGATATTTTCCATAGTTCTGTTTCGTCCATTAAACGCTTGAATTTGTAATATTAGTTTCCTGTACACTCTGTAGTTTTACCCGTGCTGTATTAATGCATTTTATTATTATTATTATACTAGTAGGTAAATAACGAATGTAGAAGTGAGGCATAATTGTGGTGTACAGGTTATTACAATATTTTTTTTATACATTTATTTAACTTCGGCCTATTTCCGCTACTGAGGCCTAACACCAACGCCTATAGACGAGCTACCCCCAACCAGGAATTGTGTCGAACCTCTTCCCTTAAGAAGAGTAGGGATCTTTTACTTGCCTAACATTTAATAGACAAGGGACCGACGGCTTTACATCCCCTCCGAAGGATGGTATATCTCCTATACAACCCTCGCCTAAGGTTGTATAGGTTCCGCGCATACGCTGATATACAAGCCGCTGGAAGATGTGTGAGGCGAGAACGCGGTTTCCGTTGGAATGGTCACCCATCCAAGTACTAACTGCGCCTATCGTTGCTTTACATCGCATACCGAAGTATGTACATAGTAAAGACGCACCTACGCTCGCCCCCTGTTATTACAATATACAATATAATAAATAGCCATTGGTGTCGTTGGGATAAATAGGATATAGGCGTCCATGCTTTTATTTGATCGAAATTATAAAATTATGTTTACCAATTAAGCAGTGGCGATGCCAGAGTTTCGACATTGGGGGGGGGGGGGCAACAAAGATGGCCAGAGGTGGTGTACACGTAGCGTCAGCTGCAAATTTATCGGTGGGCGAAGATTTTTTGAAAGATCAAAATTGCCGTGATTTTATTGTGATTTGTTGAAAAGTAAATGTATGTTAGAAAGATCCTTATAATTGGTAATTGATAGTTACAAAGTTCCTCCCACACAACAAAATCATATGCAATGTACATACAGTACATATCGATGTCATGGATATGTATATCCACCTGATGGAACAAGTATATTTAATGTATATGTAATGGATACGAAATTGACATACATTGCATATACTTTTGTCGACGACGTTTATATCCATTAAATATACATCATATACATAATTTTATGGATATACATTACATATTTCAGTTCAAGTGTGGTTATAGAGCGCAGAAATATTAAAACATAATATTTCTGTCGCAAGCTCCTCTATAAAATCCTTATTTTACTATCAGGAATGTAACCAGACTACAACCAACAGCTACTCTCCGGGCTATGTGCCCCGCCGAGCGCTGAGTTACAAGCCTGGCACGTCAAGTGTAATAATCGCATATTACCAACAAAACGCTAAGCTTCGATTGCAACAAACACCAGCCGAAAGACTGATCCTACTTAAAGGAGCTCTCGTGCCAGCCATCTCATACGATTAGTAGAAGTCCTGGATCAAAGGACAAAGGATATCCTACTTAACAAGAATCTAACTATTAATATTTCGTTATTGCACCATTTCTATTTATAACTTCTATAGTCTGTTTGGCATAGAATTAGATAAGCTTATACAATAATCATTAGTAATAATATTTTCCCATGCATTATTTACTATTTCCAGTAATTCTTCGGCATTCCGTGGTCTCACATTTCATTTTTGGATACTTGTTACGAGTAGTCCCCATACTTCTTACACAGGGTTAAGATCTGGACTATGACTGGGCCAGTTAAGAACATTGATGTTGTTATCTTGAAACCAGTTAGTTACGGTATGAGCAGTATGAACGGAACAATTGTCTTGTTGAAATATGAACTCATTATTAGGAAATAATTGTGACACAGAAGGGAGCATAATACTGTCTAAAATCCTAATACTTATATGTTTCACTATTAATTCGTTCCTCAATATGCCACAAAACACCAGAACCACGTGCCGATATCCAAGCCCACATACTGACGGAAAATCTACCACTTTTATCATTGTTAGATATATATTTCTCATCGAATCGATTATTCGGAGGCCGGTAAACACGAATACGACCGCTGTGTATTGACTGGAAAGTTTTTTCGTCTGTAAAGATTACATTGTTCCAAAAATTTACATCATGTGCTAAAAATTCAAGCGCAAATCCTACTCGAGCTTCGTTATGTTCAGCTTTCAGTAAGTATTTCTGTGCTGCTGCATGACAGCGTAGCTCCGATTCTTTTACTCGCCGGCGACCAGTACTACACTCGATCCAGGAAAATTCGTTTCTTCAGCAGCCTGAATAATTGAGTTGATATCCTTCGTCGCTCTGATCCAGGATTGCTATTAATCGTACCGTTTATTCTCCACTTTCTTAAAATGTTAAATGTTTTGTCAATATTATACGCAGTGCAATTTGTCTCACTGACCATCCATCTTCTGCTTTAGCAATAACTCCAGATTTAACTAAATCGCTTATATGAGGCATATTAGTTTTTTGCACACTTACAATAAATTATGACAACTAACTGACAATGTCACAAAAATTAAAGTTAGATGTACACATCAACTAGATTTTAGCAAAATACCGTTATAAGACTTGTCCTATTTTTTTTTTTGCTCACGAACGTACATCATATGACTTTGTATAATCTATGTTTGTCAAGGTAGTTTAGAGTGTTGTATGCCAAGCGGGACTACTCACCAAGTTGTATATCGTGTCCTAGGTTCAAAATAAAACAAGGAATATTTTAACGTAAATATATTTAAAGCATATGTAACATCAACAGTCATTTACAGAAAATAATTAAAATTATTATGTAACTCAGGTTCATATTCGTCTACTGTAGTGTCTTGAGAACAGAATGTAATTAACAACATGGAATTATATGTTTTCTCCTTGACGTGATCTTCTGCCCCTTTCTTAAGGGTTTGTCATATACAAAATACTTAGGTACATTATATATAATGTACGAAACTAGCAAATTTCTAACCTAAAAAGTGGACTGTTTTAACATCTTTTTTAAGAAATTGGCCCAATAATTTATAACTACCTTATAATCACATGTAATATAAAATTTACAGAAGCAAAAATAGTACCTATAGCATACAAGTTCACATAAAATCACACACTTTTAACAAAAAACGAAACCGGCACAAACTGCGTTATAAATACGATTCGGAATATACGGATTCGACATTCGACGAACATGTCTTTTTGCTCATGCGCATTGGTTGATCACCTACGCGAAAAGGTTTATGCCCCGCGCGCAATTTAATTTAAAAAATAAGCTTTTGTTTAAATATTTTTATTTAAATTCCTTTTCAAATTAAATTAATCTTATTGCTTAATATAATTATTTTTTTACTAAAATATTAAATAAACACGTGTAATGCAAATGTATGAATAAACAGCTTCTATAATAATTATTGAAAAATGTTAATTTGTCACATTTAGCAGATAACCATCATACTTTCAATATTTAATATTTAAATAAAAGAATATTAAAATTATTCGTACTAGGTTCTAAATTCACCATGTGAATATAAATTTTTTGCACAATTAAAAAATATATGAATTTTATCATATATATTCATCAGATTTTTGCCTGTCAAGATCTTCTAGTCTAGAAAAACTTATTAATACTGTTAATATTATGTATATTTCTTTATGTATATAGTTACCTCCAACAATATACATATGGTATATGTCACTGATGAATATCCAGTAGTTGCATATACATTTCATGTCATATGTACATTTAAAAATACACGTACAAATTGTAACATCTTATGTATATGCTATAGACATACATATCCATAAGATGTTGTGTGGGATATGTTTATATGTCCCCACTGGGACCGTCACTACAATTAAGGAATGGTAAAAACTCCCCTTATGGTTAGTTTACTTTTAAGTTAGTCAATAATAATACGACTAAACAATTAAGTTTATGAAACCGAATTAATTCGGATTAAGATTATTATTTCGCGTTAGACCGTAGACACCGGAATGGTGAGCCATTCCGGCGTTTATGGTTATAGATTCACATCCGGATTTGACGTCATTTGTTGCTGGAATCCAGTATTTTAAAATAAGTGAAATGTTGTTTTTTCCCTTTTAACTACTACGTAATATATACACGTATATAAAATATGTCGATAGGTAGTTGATTTCTAAATTTTTAAAATATATTTAGATGGTTTTTTTTGTATATTACGTTTTTGAAAACAGAAATTTGATCTGTTTTTTACCTTTTTGACTAAATACATTACTTGGGAAAATTTATTTGTACAAAATATTTATTGTAATGTTATTTTGGATGCATGCAAATGTTTTATCTCTTGTCTTTACTTTGGGATTTATAAACTACAAGCAGAAGCACATTACAAAAATCGTACAATAAAGAGGCTTTTGGAGTGTGCAGTGTCATCTGTGGATGAATAGTTGACCTAAGTTGCCGCAATTTTAACTTGTGCAAGAAGCTTTGTTAGTTTACGCTTCTTGAGCTTTACCGGGGAACGGCTAACTTAACTCCATTCGAATCATGGCTGAACAACTAATAAAAAAATAAAAAACTAGCATAAAATTTTACATTTTAATAGCTTGGAAGTCACTAAAGTCATAACCTGTCAGTGTCAAAATGGCAGGTACTTTGGTGCGAATAACGAATTTGGCGAAAAATCAGATCGGTAATTATAATTTTGCTGATTGTGATTAAATAATTGTATTCCATGTTTTAATGCCGTCACATTTTAGTAAAATATGTGTTGCATACACAACCTAACTTTTTTTGTTATATAATATAGAATTTAATAGTGTTTTTGTTTATTCATTTTAGGATCGTTCGCACCAATTATTAACAATGTCCACGTCGTTTATTACTCTGGTGCTGCTAAACCTGCTGGCCCACCCCCAGGAACTCCGCCACCGCAAACTAAAACCAAATTTGGACCTTTAGCAGACGAAGACAGAATTTTTACGAATTTATATGGCAGACATGACTGGAGGCTAAAGGGGGCCATGAAACGTGGGGACTGGTACAAGACCAAAGAAATTTTACTCAAAGGAGCAGATTGGATAATAAGTAAGTTTAATATCAAAAAGTATTATGTATTTTAATATGTAGGTAATTAAAATGGGGGTTTATTTCTAAACACAACCATTTTTCTGTAGACGAAGTGAAAGTATCAGGCCTACGAGGTAGAGGTGGAGCTGGTTTCCCCTCCGGTATGAAATGGTCATTTATGAATAAGCCAGGCGATGGACGGCCCAAATATTTGGTAGTAAATGCTGACGAGGGAGAGCCAGGAACTTGCAAAGATAGAGAAATTATGCGACACGATCCGCATAAACTTGTCGAGGGTTGTCTCATTGCTGGCAAAGCTATGGGAGCTAAGGCTGCTTACATTTATATTAGAGGAGAGTTTTATAATGAAGCTTCTAATATGCAAGTCGCTATTGCAGAGGTAATTTATTTTTTACTAATGAAAAGTCATAGTGTTTGTAAGCTACTGGTGTAGTAATGTAACTTAACGGACTTGAGAACGAAGTTATTAATTCTAATATTTCTAATATGACAAAGTTTTTTAAAAATCATTTCGTAAAATGCACTTTTGCGTGAAACTAAACATACATTTGCAAAATTTACTGCTATCTTATATTGGGAAGATTATAGAGCCCTAAAAAATAATTTAGAAAGGACCTCAAGGTTTATTTTTATTAATACTAGTTCGATATACCAAATATTGTACGCTTTAAATATTGTAGAGATTTTAGTATCTTTCAGCCATTTTTTAAAAACATTTTAACATATTTTAATTCAAACATAAAACTTATTAATACAGTGAAAAAAAATTAAAAAAACATCTATTACCCACCAGTATTACCTTTTTACATAAAATATATTTTATATAAAACCAGCAAAATCATTCAGCAGTGCCTTAAAGGGGCATCAAGGCACAAGTAAAGTAAATACAACAAATAATTTGAAATCCATTGCCAATAAGGCTGGTCAAGTCATCAACCACAATATACAGAGTACAGTTCTACAACAACCTCAAATAGAGATACAGCCTGAAAACGAAAATTTTCAAGTAGTAAAACGCAAGCGAGGAAGAAAATTACAAATTGGGATAGCTGAGAGTATGAGTGAAAATAATGCGGAGAATGAATTTGAGGGAAGACAAACACCAAACAAAACTGATAAAAAGATATGGCTTTTCTTATCACGAGCGAAGGACCATGTTACTGAAGAAAATGTTACAAATTATATTAGTAACAAAGCAGCGGTAGACAAAGGGGGTATATCAGTAAAGCTACTTAGTACATGGCACAAAACAGAAAATAATAAGTGCTTCTTGGTTGGACTTGACCCAGTTCTAAAGGATACAGTGTATGATGTAAACTTCTGGCACCGTGGAATTGCTTTTGACAGATTTAATTTTAATAAAGATACTGAAAACAATCAACAAAATGAAGATTTTTTAACCCCAACAAAAAACCCCTTACCATAATGCACCTCAACATACAAGGATTATTTGGAAAATGTGATGTGTTAAGCGTAATTCTCTCTACACACAGGGCTGATGTACTATGCTTGACAGAGCACTGACTTAGGGAAAATGAGTTACAATGTACTCGTATTGAAAACTACAATCTTGTAAATTACTATACACGTACCAATATGCAGCGTGGGGGAGTGTGCATTTTTGCCAATGACACGGTCAACATCCAACCGCTAAAACTAGATTATAGCATTGAAAGACATTTTGAAATGTGTAGGGCTGTGATGAACTCAATGAAGGGACAAAAAATCTATGTGATTGCATTGTACAGGACACCTTGTGTGAGATGAAAAAACTTGAAAAACAATTAAAAAATCCTATATACACAGCTAGATATAGAGAGTTTAAAAGTCTGTACCAGTTAACTAAAAAATTATAGAACAAAAATCAATGATGATCGAATAGCTCATGCTGATAACGTCATGAAAGAAAGTTGGAAAATAATAAGTGAAAGTAGTAATAGGATGGATAGTGCGAGAAGTATATGCTTATCTGAGAATGACAAGCATATCACAAACCCAACAGACATTGCTAATCTTTTCAGTAACTATTTTGCCAGTTTGACTGAATTCTGTACGAAACCAAATACTCAAAATGTGGAAATAAAAAATCACTGTCACAGTTTTTATTTGTCACCTACAAGTGCAGATGAAATTGAAAATATTATTAATAAAGCCACAGCCAAGCCTGCTGCAGGAATTGACGATATTCATGGTAATGTACTGAAATCGGTAGGTCATTTAATATCTACAATCTTATCTTACTTAATAAATGAATCATTTAGTACAGGGCTATTTCCAGATCTACTTAAAATAGCGAAATGCATACCAGTATTTAAAAACAGAGGGTCAAAACTTGATGTTGCTAATTATAGATCAACACAATTGCAAAGCCAGTTAGCAAAAATTTTTGAATTAGCATACTGTAGTAGACTAACAAATTTTGTAGAAACCTTTCATTTACTTAATGCTGCTCAAAACGGCTTTAGGGAAAAGAGGTCCATGACCACCGCAATCTCTGAATTTGCTCATGTAATTTATAAAGCACTAAATAGTTATTATTATTATTAGCCGTTACTCGAATCCGAGTATAAAAATGTTACAGTCGATAAATTGTGTACAATAAAAAACAAGTAAAAGGTGTAGTCTATTGTAATTCCCATTCATCTACGGTGCACACGACTATGGCTATAGATGCCAATTCGGGAGAGCACATGTCGACCGCAGTCAGGACAAACATAGACCTGGTTAGGTCTTGGATTCGGCCTTCTTGCAGCAACATTTCCTTGATAGCTGGCCACAACCCCTCGCCATTCGGTTCTGTCCGCTGCAAGTTGTTCCCATTGCTCGTCTGCAATACTGCAGGATTTTAGATTTTCATGGAGAGCGTCTTTCAACCTCTTTCGTTGACCGCCACGCCTTCTTCTACCGCTTAGCAATTCACCATAAAGTGTACATTTAGGAAGGCGGTTATCATGCATACGATGGACGTGACCTGCCCATCTTAGGCGTGCTCTTGAAATAAGCACCTCAATTGGAAGGCTGTTCGCTCTCCTGAGCACTTCCACGTTTGATATGTGATGGAACCAACGGATTTTCATCATACTTCTAAGGTGTCTTTGCTGAAAACGTTCTAATTCTTTCACATGACGACGGTAAGTGACCCAGCTTTCACATCCATATAGCAGTGTTGGAATGACAACTGCTCTGTAGACAGCCATTTTCGTTGACAAAGCAAGGTCGTGGTTGTCAAATACTCTCTCTCTAAGTCCCCAGAGTGCTCTAGATGCAGCGTTAATTCTATTGCGAATCTCGCTGTCCATGTTTGCTTTGTCATTAACAACGTTGCCTAAGTAATTGAACTGATCCACCACTTCAAGAGAATTTCCGTTAAGTGCAATGTCTATTTGGTTCACTTGATGAGGAGTTGACATAATCTTAGTCTTTCCAATGTTGATTTTAAGTCCCAAGGAATCATAGCTCTGGGCATACACATCTAAAAGTTCTTGAAGCTCTTCCGGTGTAGAGGCTAAAAGTGCACAGTCATCCGCATACTGGAGATCACAAATGAATCGTGTGCGTGTCTTCGTGAAAGCTCTAAAGCGCCCTATGTTAAAGAGACCGCCATCAAAACGGTATCTGAGACCTATTCCTCTGACTGTCAGTTTGTTGTCAACAATAATTGTTAGAGCAGTGGTGAACAAATTAAAGAGTAGGGGTGCCAGGACACATCCCTGCCTAACTCCAGTGAGGGTTTGGAAAGGTTCGGTTGCCTCATTATTATACATAACCTGGGCGTTGTTGTTTGTATGTAGACTGCGACATACTTCCACAAATTTTCTAGGGATACCTAAGCGGAACATAATTTTCCAGAGCACTTCCCTGTCCACCGAGTCAAACGCCTTGGTTAAATCAATGAAGGCCATGTGAATTTCTTCTTGATGTTCGAGTGCTTTTTCTTGAAGCTGTTTAAGTGTGAAGATTAAATCCGATGTGCCTCGGTTTGGTCTAAAGCCACTCTGTGTTTCAGGAAGTAACTTTTCCATAACAGGTGTTAGCCTATTTGCCATCGCTTTAGTGAGTATCTTCCCTCCAACAGCCAGGAGAGCTATACCCCTGTAATTTCCACAGTCCGCAGCGCTCCCTTTGTTTTTGAAGAGGTTGATTAAAAGTGTATCACGAAACTCCTGCGGAGCTTGACCACTTTCCCACACGACATCAAACAGTTTTTTGAAGTAAGGTATGAGCTCTGACGACACAGCTTTAAAGATCTCAGCTGGGAGTGAGTCGCCGCCGGGAGATTTGTTATTTTTTAGCTGCCCAATGGCGGTTAAGATCTCTTCCGTTGTTAGTGGTTTATCTAAGTCTTCGAAGGTGTCATATTGAGGGATAAGATTTATAATATCGTGATCGGCTTGACTTTGCTGGTTAAGAATGTTAGAGTAGTGTTCTTTCCATCGGGCTCTCATTTCCTGGTCTTCTTTGAGGAAATTTCCATTTAAATCTTTAATAGGGCACATATTTTTCCGACTGGGGCCGTACACTGCTTTTACTCCTTGAAAGAAATTCCTGTAGTCGTGTGAATCGGCGTACCTTTGAATTTCTCTGGCCTTGCTTGCCCACCACTCGTTCTTTATTCTTCTGATTTCGCGTTGCGTTTCATACTTAGATTGGGTAAAAGCTTCTGCTTTTGATGAGTCGTTGGGGTGGTTGATAGCGTTTTGGAAGGCAGTATGTTTGCGGTCAAGAAGTTCTTGTATAAAAGCTTCATTATCATTGAACCAGTCCTCCTGTTTTTTACTTGCTGCACTGCCAAGAATTTCCTCACTCGCACTTTTTAAACTGTCTTTAATTTGTGTCCAGGTAGCAGCGACATCTACAGAATTGGTTTCTTCTAGTGCACTCAAATTCTCTTGAACTTTTTGCTTTATCTGTTCGACGGTTTGTTGGTCACGCAATTTACTAATACAGAGACGGAGTCTACGTTTTACTTGAGTTCTTCGGTGTTTGGGTCTCATAACAATTTTCATTTTAGAGACAACAGGACGATGATCGGTCCAACATTCGCTATCAATGCGCGCCTTTGTAATTTGGACATCCTTGAGATGCTTCCTACGTACGATAACATAGTCCAGTAGATGCCAGTGACCTGATCTGGGGTGACGCCAGGTGCCTTTAAATTTATCCTTTTGTCGGAAAATGGTATTTGTTATAACTAGATCATGTTTGGCGCATTTAGTTAGGAGTAGCTGACCGTTAGCGTTCATGTTGCCCAAACCGTTCTTGCCTATGATGCCTGGCCAGGTGTCTGCATCTCTCCCTACTCTAGCGTTAAAATCGCCAAGAATAACGAGTCATTCCGTTTTAGGTATTCTACAGAGGGTTTCTTCCAGCTGTTGATAGAAGCTTTCCTTGGTTTCGTGACTTGCATCCAGAGTGGGAGCGTAGGCGCTTATTAGATTTACCGCGTTGCCATCTGATAGCTCATAGCGTAGCAGCATTAGACACTCGGATAGGTCTTGTGGTACTTGTGTTAAGTTGGATACAAGTTGATTCCGAACGGCAAATCCTACTCCATGTTGTCTTCTTGAATTGGTGGGAAGACCTTTCCAATAGAAGGTGTAGTACTTTTCTGTGAGAGAGCCTTCCTCCAAAAATCGAGTTTCGCTGAGAGCTGCAACGTCAACATTGAGTCGGTGAAGTTCTCTATCTATTAGAGCAGTTCTTCTTTCAGGCCGATCGGTGCGAGTGCTGTCGTTCAAAGTACGAACATTCCAAGCGCCGTAGACGAAAGAATTAGTTTTGTTGGATTTAACTTGTCGGTGTTTTTTCGACATTCGATGAGGTGTCCCTGTGGGCACCCTCCCCCGGAGATCCGATCGGGAGGGTATTTTACCTCCGGATGATTTTCTCCCACTTGAACGCTCCATCATTTTTTAAAGCCTTAATCGACTGAAAACAAAGCTGCATTTGAAGTTTTAGCTGGAGCAGGTATGCAACTGACCAGCTCGGTTGCGGAAGGCGAGTGGTGTGGTCCCATGGCATAGTAAAGCGCATACAATAGCTTTATTCTATGACTTGAACCGTGCTTTTGATACTGTAGACCATGAGCTATTATTAAACAAATTATATGGTGTGGGAGTTCGAGGTGTAGCCCATGAGTGGGCTGCCTGTACCTGCATCATAGAACACAGAATGTTGTAGTCGAAGGAATCAAGGCAGATACAAAAAACATAGAACTGGGCGTGCCACAGGGTTCAATTTTGGGCCTTTTATTATTTATCATATTTATTAATGACCTTACCGACCAATGCATTACTTCCGACAAAACTATTCTTTATGCTGATGACACAAACTTCCTCATGTGTCATAAAAATATCGATACTCTTATACAAAACTGTAATTTAGCATCCACAGAATTAGTCGATTGGTGTACAAAAAATGGACTTGTACTTAAAGAAAATAAAACATTACATATAAAATTCTGCACGAGAAACATCACACCAGATTATAATGCATTAATTAAATTGGGTAGTAAGTCAATACCAAGTACTGAAAATATTAAATTTCTTGGTCTAACTATAGATCAAAAACTTACATGGGAAGTGCATATCAACAATGTCTGTTCTAAAATTAGTCCGTTTCAGTTGCTATATTGAAAATCTTGTATTATGGCCTAGTGCAATCAACTTTGCAGTATTCGCTAATCTTTTGGGGCTCTTCAGCCCATTTAGAGAAAGCTTTTATAAACCAAAAGAAAATAATTAGATGTATGGTTAATGCTCATCCATCAACCAGCTGTAAACCAATTTTCAAGAATCTCAACATATTGACACTGCCATGTCTATATATTTTACAACTTGTTTTATACATACGAGTGAATGTAAATACTTTTTTGAGAAATCATGACATACACCATCATTATACGAGAAATAATGAATTGATACATCAGTCGTTTTCTAGACTTGACATAATCACAAAAATCTCCTAATAATATTGGCATAAAATGTTATAATAAAATAATTTTTTTTGATAAGGATGATAGTATAAATACTTGTAAGAATAAACTAAATAAATTTCTTACTTTAAATTGTTTTTATTCTGTGGATGAATTTTTGAACTATCAGTTATGTCAGTACCTAGTTGTCTCTTAATATGTGTTTTAATATCTTGTTTTTATACATGTTTCATACATTTTATACATATTTTTTTTATACATTTTTTACATGTTTTATTAATTTCGTAATTTACATTATAGACTATTATATTCTTAGCTTTTTTGCACCATTTTTTGACTAGTCAGATAAGTTAATTCTTGTAAGTGTTGACTTTGTAAGATGAATAAATGTTTCTTTCTTTCTTTAAAATCCTGACGGAAGACAAGCATATACCTACACATACCTAATTGTGTCATATTACAACTGAAACTTTTATATCCGTGTATTTCAAACTTAAATAATCACTTTGTAGGCCTACCAAGCAGGATTCTTAGGTAAAAATGCTTGTGGCTCTGGATTTGATTTCGATGTATTTATGCACAGAGGTGCTGGAGCCTATATTTGTGGTGAAGAAACAGCCCTTATCGAATCAATTGAGGGAAAGCAAGGAAAACCTAGACTAAAGCCACCTTTCCCTGCTGATGTCGGCGTTTTTGGTTGCCCAACAACTGTAACTAATGTAGAAACAGTCGCCGTGTCTCCTGTAAGTTGAAACACGAATCAATAATGTCGTAAATTTAGTGGTTCTACGTAAATGATGTATTATTTCTATTGAGTCTGTATTAATAGCTCTAAAAAACTAGGTACTAATTTCAATAACTTCGAGTTTTTCTGTTTTACAGGCCATTTGTCGTAGAGGTGGTGCATGGTTTGCATCCTTTGGAAGAACTCGTAATTCGGGAACAAAATTATTTAATATATCCGGCCACGTTAACAGACCTTGCACCGTTGAGGAAGAAATGAGCATACCATTGAAGGAGCTCATCGAACTGCATGCTGGAGGTGTAACTGGAGGATGGGACAATCTTCTAGCCGTCATTCCTGGAGGTTCCTCAACACCTTTAATTCCAAAAAAGTAAGTAAATTCAGTTACCAAGAGCAACACGTCTCAAAAAATGAATTGTTTTTGATAATACAAAAACAAGTTGGTGTCTTAATAATTCTGGAAGATGGCGCAAGGGATCCCTGTGGTGTACAGTGAACGAAAATGATGCATAATAAATGCCACATTAGTTTAATAATGTTAGGATTTGAGTTTCAGTGGTTAAAAAAAAATTGATGTGGTCCCACAATGTTAACAATGAAAAAATTACTTGTTCGAATTTCGTGCCAAAAATTTCAAAAAAATTACATACCCATAAGGAAAGTATGATGATCGTGCAAAAATTAGATTTTGAGTTTATCACGGATTTACATGTTTTCAAGTCCCCTGAACACAAAAAATTTGCCTTTAAAAAATGTCTGTCTGTCGTCTGTGGTCGCACCTAGAGCCCAAACTACTGGATCGAATTACATGTGTATTGAAGACGGCCACACACCTGGAGGCGAAATCGCAAAATCGATCCTAGCTCAAATGTGGAGGGAGTAAACCCCTAAGAACAGGAAAAAAAATTGAAAATAATTTTTTTTTCTAAAATGGCTCTAATGATTTTGATTAAATTTGAAACATAAATACTCCCTTAGTACCAGCATAAGATGGCATAACCAATTGCTCCCAGAAAATGCAGGAAGAGGTGCTACAGGGGGGTGAGCTTTAAAGAATCTAAAACGGCTGTAACGATTTTGATAACATTTATCACATGGTTACTTCCTTACTTTATATGATATTTAATATTTTTCTCAATTTCATAATGTAAAGAGAAAGTAAAAAAAAAGTTTGTACCTGGTTTCAAACCCACGATCTCAGTATTACAAGGCAAAATGTTTATCACTGCGCCATCGTGCTTTAAAGCTTCTAGCGGTAAAGTGATTAGAAAACATTATTTATGCATTAAGTAAATCACAACTCTTTTATTTAATACTGAGTTACCTACTTTCTGTATATTGGTATCTTAATCTGGTCACGCTAATATACTAGTTAGACAAATACTTATGGGAAAGTTTGTCTGAGTTATGTCAGACTGATTTTTTTATAGCTAATCGGCGTTTGAAGAAAAAACAGCATATTTTATTTGGAGTAAAAGCCACTTGCTGTGACTCGTTTGTAATTGCTGGACTCGCTTCGTTTGTCCGGCAAACCTATAGACTCGTCACTAAAGTTTTACTAGTTTTACTCTTAATAAAACAATATACTATTATATGTATATTACATTTTTTAGAGCCTGCGAGGAAGCTCTTATGGATTTCGATGGTCTCGTAGCTGTTCAAACTAGTTTAGGTACTGCAGCTGTGATTGTTATGAACAAACAGACCGACATTGTTAAAGCTATTGCTAGATTGATCATGTTCTACAAACACGAGTCCTGCGGGCAGTGCACACCTTGTAGAGAAGGTTAGTAATTTTGCATTAAACATTTAAATGAACTGCTTACTATCTGAAGTATATTCATCATTGTTTAACTTTAATTTAAACTATTAATTGTTTACGTTTATTGAATATTTTTAACCGAAGCAGGAAATTTGGGTCATTCTATACCAAGTTGTAAATTTTGTTTTATTGTAGTATGATTTGGATTAACTTCCCATGAAGAAAATCTATCGCTTAAACTCTATTTTAAAATAGTTGCACAAATTTTAGTTTTCAAAAAATTACATTTAAACTGAAATGTCTCGAAAACGGTTGGATTTTATATAACGAAATTTCATTGAAAATTAAAGCTTTTTTAAATACCTTCCATTTCAAAGTGCCTGCCATCGAAAAATTTCTTTGCAGCACAGCGCCATCTACATTTTAACATATTAAGAAACAATATCCAAAACTGAAGCTATTTACACATTTTAGTAATTGGCTTTCGAAATATTATCTCTGGTAGTTTTTATTGATGCGTCCTGTATATGCTTGTTCTCGATGATGAAAAACTTTTTACAGTCTCTGCTTTATTTATACGATTTCCTATTATGAATTAGTATTATAAATATTAAAATATAGTCCGTTCTAAGACATTATTTTTGTTATTATTTTTAGGTGTCAATTGGATGAACAAAATGATTTATAGGTTTGTTGATGGAAACGCTAAACCTGATGAAATCGACATGTTGTGGGAAATAAGCAAACAAGTTGAGGGACATTCGATATGTGCTTTAGGTGATGGTGCTGCATGGCCCGTACAGGGTCTCATCAGACATTTTAGGCCAGAATTGGAGGCTAGAATGAGTAAATTTGCAGAAAAACAGAGAGCGAGCAGTTAATGTTGATATTGATTTGTCTTAATATCGTGTAAATTGAACCATTTTTGGTATTTTAGTAACGGAAACTTAAGTACTAAATAAGATAGTAATTTTTTTTAAATAATAACTTAAGTAAATCAATTATGAAGATTAACTTTTTACTGTATTTATTTTATAAAATAGGTGATGAATTTTCTTTATTTTAAAATATAAAATTGATTTGTTAGTATTATGTGGGTTAGTTTACAACTCAGCATATTCTTGGCACTTGCAAAGTTGTTGAATATTTGTGTTACAATATACCTTATTCTCTGTATATACATCTATAAACATTAAAATTTAAGACATTAAAACTTGATTTGTCTGAATGCGTCCCTACACAAAGCAGTTGTTTTAATTCAGAAATGATCTTGGCCCTGTATCCCCATTTTTCTGATTTCAACAATAAATTTCATATGGCTATCTTCCATAGATGGTCTCCCAGAAGTTCCGATTTTACGCCACATAATTTTTATGGAAATTGAAGTTTACAAAAAGAATCACCTGATAGTATCAATGAATTGGGGGAAAAGATTATTGAAGTGATTGATCATGTAGATTGTAGATTGTTTTACAGGGTCATTTGGCTTCGAACAGCCTTACTTCACTTCAACCTAAAAGATCTTTTTGTAATTTACCCTACATCTAGTGGTTATCCCAGGACTTTTTACAAAGCTTGTGATTTTCCTGGGAGCTAATTTCCCTATGTCTTCTGGCGTTAATTCCGCCTGTTCTAGGAATTTGAGCCTAGTGCAGACTAACACCTTGCATTCACAAAGTATGTGTTCCGCAGTTTCAATTGCAGTATCTGCATTATTTATCTACCGCCTTGCCCATATTCTTCAGATGGTATCTCAAGGGGCAGTGGCCAGTTAGAAGGCCTGTGATTAGCCTTAATTCGGACTTTTCCAGTGCGAGAAGCCTTGTGGCATTCTTTGTCGAATAAGTTATAAACTTTTTCGCTTGTCTTTGGCCTGGAGTATTCCTCCAGTAGGACTTTTTCTGATCCTTTTCCTATTCTTGGATCTCCCCCGCTATATGTCCCTTGGCTAGGCCACAAAACGGTTCAGGTCCAATGAACGGTGCTTCAGCTCCTTTTTTTGCAAGGCTATCAGCAAGTTCATTTTCTTGTACTCCCTCATGCCCTGGCACCCACATCAAGGTAACCTTGTTGTTATTAGCCAGTTGCTTCAGGGATTGTCTACATTCCCAGGCAATTTTAGATTCAAAGGTATAGGACCTTAGAGCCTTTAGTGCTGCCTGGCTATCTGATAGTATATAGATCTTTGCCCTTCGGATGCCTTTATTTAGGCATACCTGGGCACACAGATCTATGGCATAAATTTTTGCCTGAAAGATGGTTGGGGTATTACCGAGGGCTCCGGATGGCCTACAATTCGGCCCTGCTACTCCCACTTCTACCCCTTCAGCCATCTTGGATCCATCTGTATACCAGATAAGTGACCCTTGTTCCAATCGCAGTGACTCCATCTTGCTCATCTGACGACTTTCATTCATTCATTTATAACACTAATGTGTTAATTCAGGCTGATAAAAAATAATGAATTACAAAGAAATATTTTTAATGTTGGCATGTATATTGCCAAATCACATTTAAAATAAGTGAAATATTGTAAACACGAAGGAAATAATTATTGAACACAATATCTAGGATCTTTTAGTATGTGGTGATATAAATGTTAACGAGAGATAATTATGAAACTACACATTTTTAATTTATTCAATGAATTCAACCTAAAAAGACATTAAGACCAAACCAACACATATAACTAATACAAGTAAAACTGCAGTTAATGCAATCTTTCAAATTTAATAATTAGTGATGTTTCTGTTAGTGATACATCTCTATTTATCTGTCACCTACCAGATGTGTAAATTTAATATACCTTCACGAAGTAACAATGTAAATAATATTTTGAGATTTAAAAATGACATATCACAGAGCAATTTATTTATTTTTTAAAATTTACTCAAAAACGAAAATTGGGAAGAAATATATGACAACGTAAATTTACTGAGAAGTTAGGTTATTCATTTTATTTATCATTTCTGTGCCATTTCTGCTGCAACTTATAAAGAAAATTAAATCAAATGCATAAAATAAAAAATGGTTCAGTGATGAATTAAAAGTTACATTTATCTCGTGTGTGAATTGCACAAAATTAAAAAATAATAGGGCAATTAAAAATGCGTATCTAAGATGGAAACAAATTTATACTGATCAAATTAGGCTCGATAAGATAGACTACAATGATGAGCGAGTAAAGAATGCTCAAACTATAATGAAGGAGAGTTGACGAATTATAAACGAGGCAAGAAATAATCCAAGACAGACAGTTACAGAAATTACTATTAATTAGGAAATTTTTACTAGTACGCATGACATTTGTTAATGGTTTTAACAGTGTTGTACTGAATTTTCAGTGCCCCAAACTTGAATTTAGCAAATCAGTATTACAGGACAATGTTATACAAAATTTTTATCTATTTCCTACCACAACAGAAGTTAGAGAACTATTGCTTAAAACGACAAGAAAATCAGCTGCAAGGATAGATGAGATAGGGGGTCACGTACTTAGGGGTAGTTAATGAAATCTGTATTGTACTGTCTTAATGAATCAGTGTACAGAAACAATTTTTTCAAAAGTTTTTGAACTCTGCTTTAATAATAGATTGATAAACTATTTGGAATTCCATAAATTGTTAAATTTCAAGCCGATATGGACTTAAAAAAATCCACAGTAACCGCGCTTAAAAAATTATGTGATTATGTTTATAATGTACTAAATAGTAAGGATAGCTTTATTTTCTGACCTCAGTGGGGCTTTTGACACAGTTGATCCCAATTTGCGCTTGGAAAGACTTCTCAGTATGGGAGTACGTGGACTAGCTTATCGGGGGGTCAAAACAGGGCCGGATGAACATGGATGGGGGGCCTGTAGGCAAAATTGGGGTGGAGGCTTGTTCAAGACCGGTGATTTTCGGAAAATCAACCTCCATAGCTTTCTGGAATCTGAGGCGCAAATCATGGGGAGCCTTTTATTTACATAACGTTTTTATATTTTTAATTTTTGGTGAACAAACATAGAAATGTTTAACATTTTACATTAAACTTATAAACGAATCCCAATGTATATCTAACATTAAATTATTGACCTTTTGAGATTTTTGATTAGCGAATTCTTCAATAATAGTGGAATAGTCCAACGCTCGTAATACAGGATTGGGCAATAGTGCGTCGGACCTCGATATCTCAAGTTCTACGATAGCTGCAAATTTTTTTAAAAATTGCAAGTAAACTAGATAAAAGTCTGGAAAAAACTGGAAATTATTTTCGAACATATAGGGCGAGCCAAGACAAAATTACAGGACCAAGTGTCTTTTTTTAAAATGGAATGCTATGTATATCTGTACATTTTTTTGAAGCCTCTTTTTAGGCTCTTCATTCCTATATTAGCATTGAACATCTCCCAACCACTTGGATGTAATGAATTTTTTTTTTTAATAATGCAATTAAAAAATCGCCAGTCACAATTATGGGTTTTAAGAAAAACTTATGTGAATACCAGTTATGAGACATCTAATTAATGTTTTTGAATCATTTTCATTTCCTAAAAATGTACAGGGTGGCCAAAAATTATTTTTCAATTAAGAACGTTTTAAATTGAATTTTCTCCATTTTTTCAAATGGAACACCCTGTATATTTTTCGACGATGTAATGTAGAAATGAAAACGAACATTTTTTATAAGTACTTCCTAGGGCTAATTGCAACCAATTTCGATTTATTGAGCAATAATTACAAAATTCTAAAGTAAACTTAAGAAAAAGGTTTCTTCAAATAATTCAGTAGAAAAAATTATAATAAATGTTCCACATGTTGCCCATTTTGATTGACACACACATCTCTATGCGCTTTTGAAATAAGGTTCCCACTGTTCCTAAAACTGCCGGTGCGATAGATGTAAAGGCAGTTATTATTCTTTCCTTCATATTTTGTACTGTTGTTGGTGTGTCGCTATAAACAATTTCCTTCACGCATCACCATAAAAAGAAATCCATGTTTGTAAGATCTGGGGATCTAGCAGGTCATTCCTTCCAATCCATTGATGAGGGTAGGTATTATTTAACACGTTCAATGCCGGTCCTTCCGCTCTGCACTCCACCTAGGTACACACGCGGGCGCCTATAAAACCGCTTTACACCATACACTAAGCAGAAACTAGACACAAATTAAAACCCGCGCACGGAAAAATTTTTCAAAGTACTTTATTTAGGTGCCGACACATACACGCGAACGTATGTGCCGAACCAGACTGAATAATACGCATTAGTATCAGGTTGTTTCGGACTCTTTAAAGCGTTGGCGGCCCTCGCAGTTAGGCACACGCGGCCGCTTATAAGCGTCGCCGGCATTGAACGTGTTAAGTGGTCTCTAACTGCATTTAAATAATGTGGTGGAGCACCATCTTGCTGAAACCAGATCCTATTTCGAATTCTTTCAGGGAGATTTACAAACAATTGTGGCAGATAGTTTTTCAAAAAATGAAGATAAATAGCTCCAGTCAGTACCATCAAAGAAATGTTGCCCTATTAATGTTCTCCAAGAATTCTTCCCCAAATGTTTATAGACTATCTGTGTTGGTTATCAACTTGCATAAAAAAAGTGAGGATTTCCGGAACATAATAATGGAAATTGTGCCTATTAACAAATCCATTTCTATGAAAAGTTGCCTCATCACTGAATAAAACAGTATTGAAGAAGTTGACATCATGTTGCATTTTACCTCTGGCCCAATTACAAAATTGTACGCGCTTTTGAAAATCGTTATCAGATAATTCCTGGTGCATTTGAATATGATATGTATGCAACTGTTTTTAAGATTCGGCCCACAAACCGTCTACTTATTCCTACTAATGAGCTCACTGCTCTTTGACTAACATGAGGATTCTCAACCGTTGCCAGCACTACAGAAAACTAATTTTTTTCGTTCACAACACGTTTTTTTCTTTCACTTTTTTTATATTCGACATTTCCAGTTTCCAGAAATCTATCGAGAAGGTTTTGGAAGCTGCTAACATTAGGAATTCTTCTTTCAGGATAATGCGTTGGTGATAAATTCTACTGGCAAGTAAACAATTTCTGTCTGACTCGCCCAAAACAAAAGTCATGTTTACAAGTTCTGCTTTATTAAATTTATTGCTTGTCGAATAACGAAAACAGCAAAAAAATATACAAAAAAACATTACAGTAAAGGACCAGTTAAATACTATTTACTCATTTCAATGGATTGGAAGAAATGGTCCCACTAAATGGCCACATTTCTAAATTGCATAACGACATGTCAATCAAAATGGGCAATACGTCGAACACCTATTATAAATTTTTCCAATGAACTATTTGAGGGAACCTCTTTTTTTAAGTTTATTCCTGAATTTGACACTTATTTATTTATAAAACGAAAATGGTTGCAATTAGCCATGGGGAAGTACTTACAAAAAATTTTCGTTTTTCATTTCTACATCACATCTTCGAAAAATATGCAGGGTGAAAAAATGGAGAAAATTCAATTTAAAATGTTCTTAATTGAAAAATAACTTTTGGCCACCCTGTACATTTTTAGGAAATGAAAATGATTCAAAAACATTAATTAGATATCTCCTAACTGGTATTCACATGAGTTTTTCTTAAAACCCATAATTGTGAATGTG
This sequence comes from Leptura quadrifasciata, assembly GCA_963675555.1. Lineage (NCBI taxonomy): Eukaryota > Metazoa > Arthropoda > Insecta > Coleoptera > Cerambycidae > Leptura > Leptura quadrifasciata. The sequence goes on along the minus strand of OY776676.1, from coordinate 140,622,761 downwards.
GTGATTTTTTTAATATCCATCTGCAGATTGCATTATTTCAACAAAAAAATTCATTACATCCAAGTGGTTGGGAGATGTTCAATGCTAATATAGGAATGAACAGAGCCTAGAAAGAGGCTTCAAAAAATGTACTGATATACATAGCATTCCATTTTAAAAAAAGGCACTTAGTCCTGTAATTTCGTCTTGGCTCGCCCCGTATGTTCAAAAATAATTTCCAGTTATAGACTTTTTTGTTTAGTTTACTTGCAATTTTTTTAAAAATTTCTAGCTATCGTAGAACTCGAGATATCGAGGTCCAACGCACTATTGTCCCACCCTGTATAACATTATATTGATACTCATACTAATTAAATGATTGAACCTGTCTTGGCTCACAGAAGCTCTTAATTTATTTTTCGTCAATTTTAGCTTTGGAAATGATCTCTCATCAGTACAATTTGTGATCATTATTACGAGATACATTTTTGATAGTCTCCACATTGGGGAACGTATCTTTTAAATTTCTATCTACCACTGATACAAGCGAACTTCATAGCTAATTTTTACCTCATCATCATCTTCAGAACGTGTTGGTATATTACACATGGTCAGTATACTAGGAACCACGTGCTTAGCTGAAGGGCGGGAGTTTGATTTGTCATCCCAAATTTCGAAATAAATCAGAAATCATTCATTTTTTTAAAAGTTTTAATAAAATATATTTTCAAGGCAATTTGGTGGGGGCCTCGAGGCAATGCCTCATTGCCTTGAGGTTAATCCGGCACTGAATAGAAAACTAGCGGTATAAATCTAATTCCAGATAAGTGACCCGATCTTTTATTCTTTTTAATTTTTGTGAATGATAAGCCACATTCTTGCATAATACCTAATCCATCAATTGTCTATGTTGATGATACAAACTTTTTAAATTGCTGTAGCTCTTTGGAGACCACAGTTATTCAAGCTAATACATCAGTAGATCAGTTTTCTAAATGATCTTTAAGCAATGGTCTAGTTCTAAATGCTGGTAAAACAGTATTTATGTAATTCTTACCAAAAAACGTTGTCCATATCTCAAGTATTTTAATTAAAGCAAATCATCAATCAATTGTTCATACAGAAGAGACAAAATTCCTGGGAGTAACTTTGACATGGGAGAGTCACACCAAAGATTTATTGAAAAAATTAAGTAAACCATGTTTTATTATTCGATACCTCTCTTAATGTATTAAAATTAGCATATTTTGGTGTAGTCCAGTCTGGTATGTCTTATGGTTTAGTTTTCTGGGGAAGTTCATTACACACATCCAAAGTATTTACAACTTGTGAAGTAGTTTCTTCCGGGTCTTGCCCTGGTCGTCAAACTTGACTTGATGTTTGTCAGCTTCTTCAGAAGGATTCTAATTCTTCTGAATTCTTTAGAATTCTTCTGAAGAAGCTGACAGGATGATCAGCGAAACGTCAAGTCAAGTTCGACGACCACGGCAAGACCCGGAAGAAACTACTTCATTAGACAACGGCCGTGAAAACCTGCATTCTACTATTTACAGCTTGTTGGTCTATCTGCGCAAACACATTGTAAAGAGGCATTTATAGCTCTATCAATTTTAACCCTCCCATTTTTTTTTTACCTAGCGCCACCTTGTATATAACACGAAGGTGTAAAGCCTAAAGAAACAAGGCTAATCTATATCTTGGTAGGAATAAAGGTTAAACCAAAGCTTAACACCCAAACTTTTCTGTAAGGAGTATATGGAGTGGTATGACTTGCTGTAAGTGATATGTTTTTTCTAATATATTGAGGCTCCGAATGTGTTTGTATGGTTTTTTAGATATTTAAGTGTTTGCTAGTTATCTTTTATGAATTGTGTTGAAATGGCCATTTCTACCCTTATTAGTTTGTAATATATATGTAAGTAATTTATTTGTTTCTTATGTTGAATTTTGTATATATATTTTTCTTGATATTTCGTTTTGGATTGTCTGCAACTTCTTTTGTAGCTAGAGGATATCAGAGGGCGGGTGCATATGTAACGATGAAACAGATATAATAGTTGTAAACGAGGGTGGTTATATGTGAAAGCAGAACTAGATGAAAGCGGATAAAAGGTAGAAGTATGCCACTACCATTTTCCTATGAGATGGAGATGTACAATTGGAGGAAGAAAATATTCAAACCCAGAATCATACTGAGATGTTCTTGTGGTCTAACCAGGGTTGTAACCCTTAATAACGAAGGTGATGATAAGTCAATAAGCAATGCTTATTGACTACTACTTGAAATTTGAGGTTAAATATGTATGATTGTATCATATTAAAGACATGGATAGAATGTTCGTGAAGATTATATAGCAGTCGAGAATACTAGGCTCTGTCAAAAGCGTTTTCAAAGTTCAAGATCCTGTAAATTAAATTTTCCAAGTTAATACCTCTGCACCTGAAGATGAGTTAAGATAAAGATGCCTAGGTGTTTGGCAAGGGATTAACCAGCCTGATGGGGGAGCAATTTGCAGGACTGCCTTTAGGCTTATTCGACTTAGATAGGTTTATGATCTTCACTTCTGACTGTACCTGCAGAAGTAGGTACAGTACAGGCACGAATTGCAGTTTTATTAGGTAGAGGTGCATGAGGACAGGAAGGTGCTTTTTTGCATCCAGGTGTATTTTGGAAGGGCCACGAGTTGTTTGCCGTTCAAATTTTGGAGGGTGAAAAAAAAAATTGGAATATCTTTACTTTACATATATTCAACAAATGTTATGAACACAACCTATAAGCCATTAACAAAGTTGACTACATGTGGCTCACTAATTATAACTGTATCATTTACTATATAAATCTATCAAGTCTTGTTACCTTAGTATATTAATCATTGTAAATGTGATCAGATTTTAATTAAGTGTAAAATATTTATAATGTACTTAAGTATGAAAACCTACAATCACATATTATATAGGCGCATATAGATATGGAGCCGAATTTGCAACAAGCCTCCCAAGTAGCACAAATTGCTTTTTAAAAACTCTATGACTATCTACTCCACCTTTTTATAAAGCTTAATACTTTATAATTAAGAGTTAACAACAATAGTCCAGTATTAATGAAGTATCTATATACCCAAAATAGGCACAGTTTATACAGCCTCGGTAAACTCTGTAAAAGGTACATATATATGCTTAAAGTAACATTATGGCAACCTCTTTGTTTCGCCTTACCAGCTGTTAAAAATCATGTTATATGACTGCTAAGAAGTTGTTATATAATTGTTGCAAGTAAGTTCTTATACAGTAAAAATTCCTCTTAATGTTAGTTACTGTTTGCAGTTATAAAGCATCGATATCACAGTGTCTCTGGCAACTTCAATGTAATAACTTTCCTATGACAAATTATTAGGAAACTGAATGAATATTGCCTGCGAATTAGTGTATGCTGTGGTTGGTAGAAAATAAAATTTGTCATGGGAAGAAAATTTTTCTGTTGAAATATACTATTCTACTTCGAAATAAATAGACGCGCCTCCAAAATTCCTTGAATTTGATAAGTTGAAAATTATTTAAAAAAATATATTTTTTAATTTTTTTCCATAGAATTGTTTTAAAATGATAGACCACCTATTTTAAACACCCCATAAACGATTGATGTAAATATTTTGCAAGGTTTTCCTTTTCAAGTGATAAAAAGTTAATTATACGTCAAACCGGTAACAATGGCCGTCCTGTCATATTTACTTTTAGAAAATACAATATGGTTCCCTATAAGTATCCAAACAAGGTCACTACAGAAGCAGTTACAAATTCTTAAAGCAGCACTTTGACTGTGTAAAAGTAGTAGTTAAAGACAAAATCATCGCACAGGTGATTTTACTTTGACAGAAATCCACATTTTGTGTAATAATTGAATCCATGATAACATTATTTTGTTTTTGAGGGATATGATATTATCACTTTTGTTTGAATTTCAGACCTAACTTTTTATTGATTTTGGTGGATTTTTGTAGTTTGTAGTGAGAAAATGGCTGCATAATTTCTTTTAATAATAATAATAGTAATAATAATAACACCACATGTAATTACGACCCCCTTTATCCCGGAAGGCTCTAGAAGAGCTTTGTGTGGGAGAAGGCTATACATTTAGAGACAAAACACACACCCAATATCCGAGTATAGTGAAAAAATTCCTTTCACAGTATTTTCGACTGCCACGACCGGGAATCGAGCCCAGAACTTTTGGGTGAGAGGCAAGTGCGCTTACTTCTCTACCATCAGTCATACATAACAAGAAAAATTCGAAAGCAAATCAATGAATATTGGAGGTTATGAAATGGAGTAAGTTTAGCTGTATAAGAGTTCTATAAAGGCGGAAAATTGCAGCTACATAGCTCCAAAACAGAGTTTCAGCTGAATAAATGCTTTATAAAATACTCCTTCTACTATACGTAAAAAGCATTTATAAATAATCTAATTTAGGGCTGACGTAAATGGTATTTGGCTTAAATAACTACATTGCTGTATAATTTTGCTTTATAAACCTTTAGAACTCAGTGTTATAAAACCGTTATAGAGAAATTGCTAAGCTGTAAAACGGATGTATAAATGTTATGTAGGGGTTTATATACCTGTTATAAATATACATGGTGTGTATCTGTATAATAGAGCTTACTAAGCTTCTTATAAATTTTTAAAAAACTGTATAAGATGCTCTAATAAAGAAGCTTTATATTTATACTGTGAAAGCATTTTACCAGCAATTTAATTCCACCGAGTTACTTTATAAGCAGTTTAGTGTTGAATAAAGCTTCAATATAACCAATTTTCTGTACAAGTTGCCATAATGTATTATTTATAAAGCTTTAAGTGTAATAAGAGAGTGACATGTGTTACTTGGGCTATTATGCTATAAGGAAGATGGCATTTACCCTGCTATCGGTTTTCCTCATAATGCACTTTTAAATAGATTTTCATCTTCGAGCCTAGCGACATGCAGAATAATAGCACAGCAAATATTTCTTTTTTAAAGTATTACATAATATAACAGATTGCAGCGTTATATTGGACTTATTAAATTTTCGAATATCTAGACCCGGTTCTAGGCAAAACACTATCGTATCTGCCAAATTCCAGAAGTAACGTTCTGAAATTCTCGGCACTATATAAAATGTGTGAAAATTACAATAATCTTCAAGACCTGTTTGACATTTTCCAATGCAGTGTAGCTGAGATAAAAAGATTAACTGCATACATTTAAACTTAACTTTGTTTTTATCTCTGTTTCTATTATCCATGTCACATATTGATATTTCTACATCTCTTTTTCTTATATTTTGTGAACATTTACTTGTAAGTTGTAAACATTTGTAATTATTTACTTATAATTTCCTGTCCAGTAATTGAAATCTTCTGTTGGGCAGTGTATTTTGTTAAATAAATAAATATTTTTTTCTAATCTAGAATGATTTTTTAAATTCAGATAAGAATGTAGACGACCCACAAGGAAGACGAGGAAACAGTGCTGTACTGGGATAGAACTTTAGATCATAACTGCCTGACATCCTGGTGATCAAAAAGAAAGATAAGAAAGCCACAATAATTAATATAGGATGTCCCCTAACCAGCACCTGCAGAAAACGGAGACAGAAAAGAGGAATAAATCTATCACTCTCCAAGCGGACCTCGATAAAATTTCCTTGTGGTGTAATAACTGGCTTATTCCTCTTAACATTGACAAGTGCGCTGTACTCTATGTTGGTAAAGACAACGCCAATTTGTCTTACAATATCGATGGTGTCGTAATAAAATCCGTGCCGTCTCAACGTGACCCAGGAATCATGATCACCGATACCTTAACTTGGTCTCACCACATATTTCTCTCATGTAAAAAAGCTAATAGTGTTTGTTATATATTGTTATGTGCTGCCCTCTAACAGAGAGGAGAGTTGTAATTACTCCCTGGCCAGAAGTGTGGCGCCATCTGTGGGCCAACTGGCGAACCACCATTTAGTAGTGCCTAAGAAAATTATAGAGAATTCCAGTATATTTCTGGAAAGTTCTACAATGATATTCTGGACATTCTAAGTGGGTATATAAAGAGGTGAAGCCAGCAGATGGGAACAGTAATAGTACAGTTTAGTGAAGAATAAGGAACAGTTCAGTATCCAGTTCAGTTCTGGGTAATCTGTGGTTCTGGTTACAGAGACAGTTTGTAGAAGAAGATTTCAGTTGAGTGAAGTAGGCAATATAGTTCAGTTCAGTGAAGTAAACAAACAGAGAGTTTTTAGGTTAGACAAGAGTTGACAAGTTTAAGAAGACAAGTAAAGTACATAGTGTATTAAAAGTAGTGAATTTATATTAGAGCAAGTTATTATTAGTTGTGTAATTTTTAAGTATTTACTAGTGTAATTTTAGTGATTAAATAAAATAGTGGTTTGTGAAAATTCTTGTTGCAAGTTATTCGAATCCACGGAGTGTTTACTGAAAATTGTAAGCACGTAACAATTGGTGTCAGAAGCGGAATTGCAACAGAATTTCTGAAGAATTCGACGAAGTTCCATAGTGTTCTATTTGGAAACCACTGGAGATAGCGAAGTGAGTCGAACTGGAAAGTGATATAGACATTAGACGAGACTTATTTGTGCTACTGTGAAGAAATTTCTGCAACATTCTGTTTAGAAATTAGTGTAGTTTTATTTAAGTGCTTTCAACTGAGAAGTGATATAGACTTTAGAAAATATTTGACTTGTACCTGGCATAGACTTTAAATAAGGCTTGTTAGTGTTGTTTGTTAGTTTTTGAATGGAAACAAGAAGCATGGCTGCTGAAAAACAAATGCAAGACATGTTCGCCGCATTTAGAAAAATGATGCTAGAGGAAAAAGAGGAACAAGAGAAACGACGTCAAGAAGAAAAGGAAGAGCAAGAGAAACGACGCCAAGAGGAGAAAGAAGAACAAGAAAGGCGTCAAGAAGAACAAGAAAGACGACGTCAGAAAGAAAAACTAGAAGAAAAAGAAGAACAAGAAAGACGCCGTCAGGAGGAAAAAGAAGAACAAGAAAGACGACGTCTGGAAGAAAAAGAAGAACAAGAAAGACAACGTCGGGAAGAAAAAGAAGAACAAGAAAAACGACGTCTAGAAGAGAAAGAAGAATTAAGGAAAATTATACAAGGGCAACAAGATGCTATCCTGTCAGCCACTAATGAGGTCAAGGAAAAAGTAGATAAAGTTGAACAAAAAGTGACTGGCGTCGAAGGAAAAGTGACTGCTGTCGAAGAAGAAGTGAGTGATGTCAAAGGAAAAGTAAATAAGGTTGAAGAGGAAGTAACTGAAGTCAAAGGAAAAGTTACTGGCGTCGAAGGGAAAGTTACCGATATAGAAGGAAAATTTCGTGCAGTTGAAGGAGAGGTAGAGCGACTTAAGCGACTGTTAAGAGAACAAGGAGGCCAGCTGGTATTATCATCGTCAGGTCCTCGATTACAACCGCCTTCCTTTGATGGTCAAACTTCTTGGTCAACCTATAAAAGACAATTTGAGGCAGCGGCATACGCAAACAATTGGAGTAATGAAGACAAAGCTATGGCATTGGTGCTAGCATTAAGGGGCCAAGCCTCAGAGTTGCTCCAGAGTATCCCAGTGACGCAGCAACGGGATTTTAAAGTTTTGGAAGCTGCACTAGATCTAAGATATGGCGACCAACACCTCGCCCAAGTATACAGGACTCAGCTCAAATCACGCACACAAAAGGTTGGGGAAAGTTTACAAGATTTTGAAGCAGCTGTTGAGCGACTGACGTACCTGGCTTACCCGGATGCACCCAAAGAATTCCAGGAACAGTTAACAGTTGATACTTTCATTGATGGCATAAGAGACGAGGAGATCAGGCGAGTCCTTAGATTATCTCGAGCTAAGACTGGTAGCGAAGCCTTGATCCATGCCCTCGAAGTTGAAGCCGCTTATGAAGAGACTCTACATCCGAGAGTACGAGCCATGAAAGTAGAAGAAGGGAACCATTTAGAAAAATCAAATATGGAATCTTTGATGGCTGACATGCACAAAATGATAAGCCAGTTGATGACCAAACCAGATGCTCCAAGGAAGCAGGAAAGAGAACAGAGCGAAGGACAGCCAAGGAAGGTGATTCGGTGTTATCAGTGCAGCAAACCAGGACATATGATGCGGCAGTGTCGAGAATGGAATCCTGGAGAAGTAAACACTGCAAAGAAAGAGGAAGTCCGCTCTGATAAGATGAGATTGATTGTTATGTTAACAGACATACAGAAAATGGTCGCACAAGTACTAAACGAATTAAGTTCGCGACCGGAGCTGAAACAGGAACCGCAACCGCCGAAACAGGAGCCGAAGCAGCAGCGAAGTGCTGGAGGTCCGACAAAAGTAATCCGCTGTTATAATTGCGGCAAATTGGGGCATGTCAAGAGGTACTGTCGCCAGAGGAGCCCTAAGGAAGTGAATGCCGAGAATGTAAAGAAGCAGCAGGATATAGCAGAAGTGAAGGCAGTTAAGATAGAGGTTCCGAAGGACTGGTCAAAGAAAGTTCTAAGAGAGGAACAACTGAACGACGATGAAATTGGACCAATGTTGAAGGCGAAAGAAAAAGGAATCCGCCCGGAATGGAAGGACGTTTCCAGTAAAAGTGTTGGACTGAAGGCTTTATGGGCGCAATGGGATTCACTTAGGGTTATAGATGGACTATTACGGAGAGCATGGGAGAGCCCGGATGGGAAAGAAGTTACCATGCGGTTGCTGATACCTAGGTGCCGAGTACCAAAAGTACTTCGGGAAGTGCACGAGGGAATATCCAGAGAGCACTTTAGCAGAAATAAGACTTTGGCTAGAGTACGGGAGCGATTTTACTGGGTAAATAGCTGTCAGGATGTGGAGGCTTGGTGTCGCAGTTGCAAGGTTTGTGCGAATGTGGCTGCCAAGAGGTCACCTACAGGGAGTGGTGATCGAATGAAGGCTAGATATGACCGCAATGCCAGTTCAGCAGGATTCAAGGTGGGGGACTCGGTTTGGCTGTATAACCCACAGCGGAGTGAAGAAGGATTCTCGAAGCCTCGCTCACCTTGGGAAGGACCGTATTCTGTCATCACTCGGATCAACGACGTTGTTTATAGGATTCAACGTAGAAAGAAGTCCAAGATGAAGATCGTGCACCTGGACAGGTTGGCAAAGTATACTGGGGTATCTGAAACGCCTGACCGGGACGTTCAGGCTTAAGGAGGGGGCAGTGTTATGTGCTGCCCTCTAACAGAGAGGAGAGTTGTAATTACTCCCTGGCCAGAAGTGTGGCGCCATCTGTGGGCCAACTGGCGAACCACCATTTAGTAGTGCCTAAGAAAATTATAGAGAATTCCAGTATATTTCTGGAAAGTTCTACAATGATATTCTGGACATTCTAAGTGGGTATATAAAGAGGTGAAGCCAGCAGATGGGAACAGTAATAGTACAGTTTAGTGAAGAATAAGGAACAGTTCAGTATCCAGTTCAGTTCTGGGTAATCTGTGGTTCTGGTTACAGAGACAGTTTGTAGAAGAAGATTTCAGTTGAGTGAAGTAGGCAATATAGTTCAGTTCAGTGAAGTAAACAAACAGAGAGTTTTTAGGTTAGACAAGAGTTGACAAGTTTAAGAAGACAAGTAAAGTACATAGTGTATTAAAAGTAGTGAATTTATATTAGAGCAAGTTATTATTAGTTGTGTAATTTTTAAGTATTTACTAGTGTAATTTTAGTGATTAAATAAAATAGTGGTTTGTGAAAATTCTTGTTGCAAGTTATTCGAATCCACGGAGTGTTTACTGAAAATTGTAAGCACGTAACAATTGGTGTCAGAAGCGGAATTGCAACAGAATTTCTGAAGAATTCGACGAAGTTCCATAGTGTTCTATTTGGAAACCACTGGAGATAGCGAAGTGAGTCGAACTGGAAAGTGATATAGACATTAGACGAGACTTATTTGTGCTACTGTGAAGAAATTTCTGCAACATTCTGTTTAGAAATTAGTGTAGTTTTATTTAAGTGCTTTCAACTGAGAAGTGATATAGACTTTAGAAAATATTTGACTTGTACCTGGCATAGACTTTAAATAAGGCTTGTTAGTGTTGTTTGTTAGTTTTTGAATGGAAACAAGAAGCATGGCTGCTGAAAAACAAATGCAAGACATGTTCGCCGCATTTAGAAAAATGATGCTAGAGGAAAAAGAGGAACAAGAGAAACGACGTCAAGAAGAAAAGGAAGAGCAAGAGAAACGACGCCAAGAGGAGAAAGAAGAACAAGAAAGGCGTCAAGAAGAACAAGAAAGACGACGTCAGAAAGAAAAACTAGAAGAAAAAGAAGAACAAGAAAGACGCCGTCAGGAGGAAAAAGAAGAACAAGAAAGACGACGTCTGGAAGAAAAAGAAGAACAAGAAAGACAACGTCGGGAAGAAAAAGAAGAACAAGAAAAACGACGTCTAGAAGAGAAAGAAGAATTAAGGAAAATTATACAAGGGCAACAAGATGCTATCCTGTCAGCCACTAATGAGGTCAAGGAAAAAGTAGATAAAGTTGAACAAAAAGTGACTGGCGTCGAAGGAAAAGTGACTGCTGTCGAAGAAGAAGTGAGTGATGTCAAAGGAAAAGTAAATAAGGTTGAAGAGGAAGTAACTGAAGTCAAAGGAAAAGTTACTGGCGTCGAAGGGAAAGTTACCGATATAGAAGGAAAATTTCGTGCAGTTGAAGGAGAGGTAGAGCGACTTAAGCGACTGTTAAGAGAACAAGGAGGCCAGCTGGTATTATCATCGTCAGGTCCTCGATTACAACCGCCTTCCTTTGATGGTCAAACTTCTTGGTCAACCTATAAAAGACAATTTGAGGCAGCGGCATACGCAAACAATTGGAGTAATGAAGACAAAGCTATGGCATTGGTGCTAGCATTAAGGGGCCAAGCCTCAGAGTTGCTCCAGAGTATCCCAGTGACGCAGCAACGGGATTTTAAAGTTTTGGAAGCTGCACTAGATCTAAGATATGGCGACCAACACCTCGCCCAAGTATACAGGACTCAGCTCAAATCACGCACACAAAAGGTTGGGGAAAGTTTACAAGATTTTGAAGCAGCTGTTGAGCGACTGACGTACCTGGCTTACCCGGATGCACCCAAAGAATTCCAGGAACAGTTAACAGTTGATACTTTCATTGATGGCATAAGAGACGAGGAGATCAGGCGAGTCCTTAGATTATCTCGAGCTAAGACTGGTAGCGAAGCCTTGATCCATGCCCTCGAAGTTGAAGCCGCTTATGAAGAGACTCTACATCCGAGAGTACGAGCCATGAAAGTAGAAGAAGGGAACCATTTAGAAAAATCAAATATGGAATCTTTGATGGCTGACATGCACAAAATGATAAGCCAGTTGATGACCAAACCAGATGCTCCAAGGAAGCAGGAAAGAGAACAGAGCGAAGGACAGCCAAGGAAGGTGATTCGGTGTTATCAGTGCAGCAAACCAGGACATATGATGCGGCAGTGTCGAGAATGGAATCCTGGAGAAGTAAACACTGCAAAGAAAGAGGAAGTCCGCTCTGATAAGATGAGATTGATTGTTATGTTAACAGACATACAGAAAATGGTCGCACAAGTACTAAACGAATTAAGTTCGCGACCGGAGCTGAAACAGGAACCGCAACCGCCGAAACAGGAGCCGAAGCAGCAGCGAAGTGCTGGAGGTCCGACAAAAGTAATCCGCTGTTATAATTGCGGCAAATTGGGGCATGTCAAGAGGTACTGTCGCCAGAGGAGCCCTAAGGAAGTGAATGCCGAGAATGTAAAGAAGCAGCAGGATATAGCAGAAGTGAAGGCAGTTAAGATAGAGGTTCCGAAGGACTGGTCAAAGAAAGTTCTAAGAGAGGAACAACTGAACGACGATGAAATTGGACCAATGTTGAAGGCGAAAGAAAAAGGAATCCGCCCGGAATGGAAGGACGTTTCCAGTAAAAGTGTTGGACTGAAGGCTTTATGGGCGCAATGGGATTCACTTAGGGTTATAGATGGACTATTACGGAGAGCATGGGAGAGCCCGGATGGGAAAGAAGTTACCATGCGGTTGCTGATACCTAGGTGCCGAGTACCAAAAGTACTTCGGGAAGTGCACGAGGGAATATCCAGAGAGCACTTTAGCAGAAATAAGACTTTGGCTAGAGTACGGGAGCGATTTTACTGGGTAAATAGCTGTCAGGATGTGGAGGCTTGGTGTCGCAGTTGCAAGGTTTGTGCGAATGTGGCTGCCAAGAGGTCACCTACAGGGAGTGGTGATCGAATGAAGGCTAGATATGACCGCAATGCCAGTTCAGCAGGATTCAAGGTGGGGGACTCGGTTTGGCTGTATAACCCACAGCGGAGTGAAGAAGGATTCTCGAAGCCTCGCTCACCTTGGGAAGGACCGTATTCTGTCATCACTCGGATCAACGACGTTGTTTATAGGATTCAACGTAGAAAGAAGTCCAAGATGAAGATCGTGCACCTGGACAGGTTGGCAAAGTATACTGGGGTATCTGAAACGCCTGACCGGGACGTTCAGGCTTAAGGAGGGGGCAGTGTTATGTGCTGCCCTCTAACAGAGAGGAGAGTTGTAATTACTCCCTGGCCAGAAGTGTGGCGCCATCTGTGGGCCAACTGGCGAACCACCATTTAGTAGTGCCTAAGAAAATTATAGAGAATTCCAGTATATTTCTGGAAAGTTCTACAATGATATTCTGGACATTCTAAGTGGGTATATAAAGAGGTGAAGCCAGCAGATGGGAACAGTAATAGTACAGTTTAGTGAAGAATAAGGAACAGTTCAGTATCCAGTTCAGTTCTGGGTAATCTGTGGTTCTGGTTACAGAGACAGTTTGTAGAAGAAGATTTCAGTTGAGTGAAGTAGGCAATATAGTTCAGTTCAGTGAAGTAAACAAACAGAGAGTTTTTAGGTTAGACAAGAGTTGACAAGTTTAAGAAGACAAGTAAAGTACATAGTGTATTAAAAGTAGTGAATTTATATTAGAGCAAGTTATTATTAGTTGTGTAATTTTTAAGTATTTACTAGTGTAATTTTAGTGATTAAATAAAATAGTGGTTTGTGAAAATTCTTGTTGCAAGTTATTCGAATCCACGGAGTGTTTACTGAAAATTGTAAGCACGTAACAATATCCTAAAAAAAGTGTTCAACAAACCTTCGCCAGATACTGCATGTGCTTTATGTAAAACCTATGTGAGACCTGTACTTGAGTTCGGTTCTGCAGTTTGGTCGCCGTGGTTAGTGCGCGATAAAGAAGCAATTGAAAGTGTCCAACGTAGAGCAACGTGCCTTCCATATGTAATCCAGAGACCGCCTTAAAACGAGAGGCTATACATATTCGGGTTAAGTACTCTCACGGACAGATTAACTCGCAGAGAGCTTATCACGACATACAGAGTGTTAAACGATACGTACTCTTCGGATTTGAGTAATTCGTTTTCTTTAAACAATAATAGTAGACTCAGAGGTCACAACTTCAAGCTATGCCATGATGTAGGGAATCCTTTATTAACAATGGAGTGTTTGAGCATTGGAATTCACTACCAAGTGAAGTCGTTAATGCCCCATCAATAAACGCTTTCAAAAATAGATTTGACAACTTTCTTTCGGGTTCTTGATTTCATTATTCCTTTTTGTGCCATATTATATTATATTTGTTATTTCTAAATGTTTGTACATGTATATACTTAGGTTACGCATTATATTGTTTATAATAATTATGTTCTATCAACTTGCATTATTACTGATATAAGTTAGTTATACTTATTGTGTTTACATTTTTATGTCTTTATTGTATGTACTTTGAGCTTAACAGGGCTAGTCCCTCAGCTCTTCTCTTGTGTAATAATAATAAATATCAAAACTTGGCTATCGAACTTAAACACGTATGGAGATTAGAGGAAGTTCGAACTATCCCAGTCATAATATGGACTACAGGCATAGTAACAAAGAGGTTTTTGAAATACTTGGAGCAACTTAACCTACCTAGAGGACTCTGAAAGATTATCCAGAGGACGGTAATTCTCCAAACTTGCCAAATTTCGAGGAAATTTCTAAATGACGAATGATTTTCTTCCGGCTTCGGCCGAGAAAGTGAATCGCTTAAGTCGATAATAATAATAATAATAAAGTATAACGAACATGCCTGTTGCAAACTCTGCATGTGCTTAGTTTGTTATATTTATATGCATCTAACTGTGATGATGTGATGTTTTGTAAATAAATAGCTTGCAAGCCCCATCTAAGTATCAAGAACTTGTAACAAATTCTGCTCGTTGCCAGCTCCGTTTGTGCTCGGTTTGCCATATCTATATGCATACTTATTGGATAATTAAAACGTAGTTAAAAATATGAATATACCCACAGCCTTTTAGAACACAAAATATTGTAAAAAAAATTACTTTTTCTTTTGCTTCACTCTCCTCTTTCTTTCGGACGGCTCACCTTTCCTCTTTGAATTTTCAGTTTTAGTGGCATTCTTTTTGCTATCGCAGGATATTTTGCGACCAAATCTTGCACAATAGGCACCTAGGTCGTATTTCCTTTGTAAGCTATAATCCACCATGTACCGTATTTTTCCAAATATTTCTCGTTCTTTCCATCCCTGATCGTGAACACCACAAATTGACCACATGACACCTAATAAAATTATAGAAATTTTATTTAAAATATTGATGAAGCTGCAATGATTTAAATTCATTCACTTTATCAGCTTGGTATAAAAAATGAATCGTCTTATTGAACAGCTGGACTAGATGGCACAACAAAGTTGTATCAGAAATCATTTGAAAAAAATAATAACCTTTTTATAAATTCATATTCCTTAAGTATAAGTACACAAAAATTAATTTTTGTAAATTCGTCAACATACAGGGTAGGGTGTCCCACGACGAACTGCGGCGATCGATATCTCGAAAAGTAGACATCGGAAAATTTTGAAAATTTGGTAGTAAACTAATGTCGATGGGGGCGACTCAGCTAAAATATTTTCAAGATGGTGGCACTTCCGGTTATACGGGAAGTCGATACCAACTTGCTTATTTTAAATGGGACACCCTATATATTATTATATTTTTGGATTGTACGCAAAATTCTAGGCTGATTTTGTGTATCATGTCCTACCTAGGTCTCTCCGTTTTTGAGATATTTAAATTTTTATGTCAAAAATGACATTTGCGGGCCCTAAAAGAATGATCAATTCTTCTTATAAGGAAGCCTTTATTATCTAATTTGGGTTCGATTCTTTGTTGAAAAAGACCTACTTTAATAGAGTTTCTATAATATTTTGATAAGTATTAATACAGAGTGTTCAAAAAATAAGAATAAAGATGAAATTAAGAAAACTGTCAAAAATCAATTTTTTCAAATGGAAACCCCCAATTTTTATAATCTTATCTTATTCGCCATTAAAAATAAGGGTAAGTTTGGATATGGAGGTCTATTTCGAAAATTTTTTGTTTTCGAGATATTCCCAATTCAATATTTCTATATGGGTATTTTGTTATGGATATTAAGTTAAATTACTGTTAGTTGGCTATTACGGCGTTGAGTGCTAAACAAATGTATGTAGCTATCACTTACCATTTGACAATCAATTATCATGCCGGGGCGCTTAAATTATACGCACGAGGATTATTTAAATTTGTTTATAATCTATGGAGAATGTAACAAAGTTTTATCAAGGACGTGTGAAATATTTGCTAATAAATATCCAGATAAACAAAAACCGTCTCCGAACAGTATTAAACGAATAATGGAGAATTTCAAAAATTTTGGCACCGTTAAGGCAACAGTTCATAAAATAAAACCAATTGTCAATGATGAAAAATATCGAAATTGCTATTTTGGAATATTTTGCGGCATATCCTATGACATCCTTAAGACAAGTGGCCTTACAAACAGGAATCTCCAAGAACTCTATTCATAGAATTCTTTTGAAACACAAATTCCATCCCTATTCCATTTCTATGGTTCAACACCTAAAGGACACCGATTTGACCAGAAGAGTTCACTTTTGCGAATTTATTTTAACAATGTTACAAGGCGACTTTCGATTTTTGGACAACATAATTTGGACTAACGAGGCAAAATTTACGAAAAATGGACTTTTCAACAGACATAATTCCCACTTTTGATGTGATTCAAATCCCCATGCCGTGAGATTGGCGAAATTATCAAAAAACCTGGCAATTTAATGTGTACTGTGCTGTGAGAAATGATGGAGTCGTAAAACTTAAATGGTAATGAATTAATATACTTAAATAGTTTCTGTTTTTCAAATTACGTATCAACTTTTTTTTAGGTGAAAGATATTTGAATATATTACAAGATTTAGATAATGAACATTTGAACAATTTACCGCTAGCTGAACATAGGCAAATATTTTACCAACACGATGGCGCGCCACCACACAGCAGCTTCATAGTTAACAACTTCTTGGAAGAAACTTTTTATGATAAGTGGATTGCTAAGAATGGACCTTTTCTGTGGCCTCCCCGTTCTCCTGATCTGTCTGTCTTAGACTATTTTATATGGGGAACAATAAAAGATATGGTTTATTTCAATCCAGTCACAACAATGGAAGATTGTCAGGCAAGAGTAAGGAATGCTTTTGAAAGATTATCTCCAGGTTCTATTAGAGCGGCCACCCATGACGAACTAAAGAGGTGCGAAAAATGTTTGGAAGTTCAGGGTGGACACTTTGAACACTTATTAAAATAAACTGTTTTCCTGAGTATAAGTAATTATACTGTTAGTATTTTATGTAAGGACCTTTTGTATCTAAGTTGCATTTGTTTAATTATTTTATGAACTGTTGCAGTGCCAAATGTTTTGAAATTCTCCATTATTCATTAAATACTGTTCGGAGACGGTTTTTGTTTCTCTGGATATCTATTAGCAAATGTTTCACATGTTTTTGATAAAACTTTGTAACATTCTCTATAGATTATAAACAAATTTAAGTAAGCCTCGTGTGCATAATTTAAGCGCCCCAGCTTGATAATTAATAATTGTCAATTGGTAAGTGACAGCTACATACATTTGTTTAGCACTCAACGCCGTCATAGCCAACTAACAGTAATTGAACTTAAAATCCATAACAAAATCCCCATATAGAAATATTGAATTGGGAATATCTCGAAAACTAAAAATTTTCGGAATAGACATCCATATACAAACTTACCCTTATTTTTAATGGTGAATAAGATGGGATTATAAAAATTGCGGGTTTCCATTTGAAAAAATTGATTTTTGACAGTTTTCTCAATTTCATATTTATTCTTATTTTTTGAACACTCTGTATTAATACTTATCAAAATATTATAAAAACTCTATTAAAGTAGGTCTTTTTCAACAGAGAATCGAACCCAAATTAGATAATAAAGGCTTCCTTATAGGAAGAATTGATAATTCTTTTAGGGCCCGCAAACGTCATTTTTGACATAAAAATTTAAATATCTCAAAAACGGAGAGACCTAGGTATAGGACATGATACACAAAAGCGGCCTAGAATTTTGCGTACAATCCAAAAATGTAATAATATATAGGGTGTCCCATTTAAAATAATCAAGTTGATATCGACTTCCGGTATAACCGGAAGTGTCACCATCTTGAAAATATTTTAGTCGAGTTGCCCCCATCGACATTAGTTTACTACCAAATTTTCAAAATTTTCCGATGTCTACTTTTCGAGATATCGATCGCTGCAGTTCGTCGTGGGATACCCTGTATAGCTTACAGCCAATTATATCAATTATTACACTTCTATAGATCTATAAGTGTCAACTTACCACAATCTACACCACTGTATTTTTAAATGGCTAATAGACTATCTATCTATACCTATGTTAACAATAACTTACCTACGTATCCATTGGGATCAGTGCCATCTAAACAGAAAGTGTCATTAAGCCATAAGCTGTATTCAATTGCTTGTTCAGGTGATTCGGTCCATTCCAATATTTTCTTACACCAGTACATTCTCATGTAACCATGAATTTTTCCTTCCTGAACAGCTTGCAGCTGGGCAGCATTCCACATTTCATCATGTGTTTCGGCTTTCTCTAACTGTTCTCTAGTGTATAGCCAGTTTCTTTTGTCTTTCCTAATACAATATGAAGGCAATTTTTATAAACATATAATGGGCAATAGGCTTAATTGTATATACTTTAAAAATTTATTACCTTTTTAACAAATATAACAATTGTGAATATTATACTAATTTCAATAAACAAGATTATAAAATGTGAATTAATAGAAAAGTTTAGGGGCGAGCGTGGGTGCGTCTTTACTATGTACATACTTCGATATGTGATGTAAAGCAATGTAAGGCGCGGTTGGTAGTTGGATGGATGACCGTTCCAACGAAGACCACGTCCTCGCCTCACACATCTTCCAGCGGCTTGTATATCAGTATATGCGCGGAAGCTATACAACCTTAAGCGAGGGTGTATAGGGGATATACCATCCTCGGAGGGGATGTAAAGCCGTCGGTCCCTTGTCTATTAAATGTTAGGCAAGTAAAAGATCCCTACTCTTCTTAAGGGAAGAGGTTCGGCAAAATTCCTGGTTGGGGGTAGCTCGTCTACATGCGTCAGTGTTAGGCCTCAGTAGCGGAAATAGGCCGACGTTAAATAAATGTATAAAAAAAAAATTGAAAAAGTTTTAAGTCTACAAAAAATATTCTAAAACCAAAAAAAGAAGTTCTAATCTGAAAATAGTAAAAAAAAACAAAATTTCATAACTAAAAAGCTTATTGTTTTATCATCATTTAGATTCTAAACATATTGTTATGTGCTGCCCTCTAACAAGGAAAGATGTGATTAAGTTCATGTTCAAAGTTTTCCTCAGAAGCTTAGTTACTTCCCTGACTAGTAGGGTGGCGCCGTCTATGAGCCAATTGACGAACAATCATCTATTACATGGTAGAAAACTATGGAGAATTCTAGAAAAGAGTTCTAGAAGGATTCCAAGTGTGTATATAAAGAGGTGACTCCAGCAGATGGGGGAACAGTTCAGTTGAGTGAAGTATGCAGTTTAGTGAAGTAAACAGACAAGAGAGTTTTTAGGTTAAACAAGAGTTGACAAGTTTAAGAAGAAAAGTAGTGCTTAGTGTTTTAAAAGTAGTGAAATTATATTAGATTAAGTTATTATTAGTTGTGTGATTTTTAAGTATTTGCTAGTGTAATTTTAGTGATTAAATAAATCAGTGGTTTGTGAAAATTCTTGTTGCAAGTTATTTGGAATCCACAAAGTGTTTACTGAAAATTGTAAGCACGTAACAATTGGTGTCAGAAGCGGAATTGCAACAGAATTTCTGAAGAATTCGACGAAGTTCCATAGTGTTCTATTTGGAAACCACTGGAGATATTGAAGTGAGTTGAACTGGAAAGTGATATAGACATTAGACAAGATCTATTTGTGCTAGTGTGAGGAAATTTCTGGGACATTCTATTTAGAAATTAGTGTAGTTTTTAAGTGGTTTCAACTGAGAAGCGATATAGACTTTAAATAAGACTTGTTCGTGCTGTTTCGAGTTAATTGTTTGAATGGAAACAAGAAGCATGGCCGCCGAAAAGCAAATGCAAGACATGTTCGAGCAATTTAGAAAAATGATGCTAGACCAAAAAGAAGAACAAGAGAGACGCGAAGAAGAAAAAGAAAGAAAACGTCAGGCAGAAAAAGAAGAACAAGAGAAACGACGCCAAGAAGAAAAAGAAGAACAAGAAAGACGTCAAGAAGAAAAAGAAAGACGACTGTCAGAAAGAAAAAGAAGAACAGGAGAGACGTGAAGAAGAAAAAGAAAGAAGACGTCAAGAAGAAAAGGAAGAACAAGAAAGAAAACGACAAGAAGAAAAGGAAGAATTGAGAAAAATTATACAGGTGCAACAAGATGCTATCCTGTCAGCCACTAATGAAGTCAAGGAAAAAGTAGATAAAGTTGAACAAAAAGTTGGTAACGTCGAAGGAGAAATTAGTGACATTAAGGGAAAAGTTACCGACGTTGAAGAAAAAGTTACTGGCGTTGAAGAAAAAGTTACTGGCGTTGAAGGGAAAGTTACCGATATAGAAGGAAAATTTCAGGTAGTTAAGGGGGAGGTAGAACAACTTAAGCGACAGTTAAGAACGCAAGGAGGCCAACTAGTATTATCATCGTCAGGCCCTCGATTACAACCGCCTTCATTTGATGGTCAAACTTCTTGGTCAACCTATAAAAGACAATTTGAGGCAGCGGCATACGCAAACAATTGGAGCAATGAAGACAAGGCTATGGCATTGGTGCTAGCATTAAGAGGTCAAGCATCAGAGTTGCTTCAGACTATCCCAGTGACGCAGCAACGAGATTTTAAAGTTTTGGAGGCTGCACTAGATCTAAGATATGGCGACCAACACCTCGCCCAAGTATACCGGACTCAGCTCAAATCACGCACACAAAAGGCTGGGGAAAGTTTACAAGATTTTGAAGCAGCTGTTGAGCGACTGACATACCTGGCTTACCCGGATGCGCCCAAAGAATTCCAGGAACAATTAACAGTTGGTACTTTCATCGATGGCATAAGAGACGAGGAGATCAGAGTCCTTAGATTATCTCGAGATAAGACTGGTAGTGAAGCGTTGATCCGTGCCCTCGAGGTTGAAGCCGCTTACAAAGAGACTGCACGTCCGAGAGTACGAGCCATGAAGGTAGAAGAAGAGGATCATTTAGAAAGATCAAATATGGAATCTTTGATGGCTGACATGCACAAAATGATAAGCCAGTTGATGACCAAATCAGATGCTCCAAGGAAGCAGGAAAGAGAACAGAGCGATGAACAGCCAAGGAAGTTGATTCGTTGTTATAAGTGCGGCAAAACAGGGCATATTAAGCGAAACTGTCGGCAGCGGAGCCCTGAGAGAGTAAATGCCGCAACGACTGAAGAGCCGCAGGAAAACTAAAGATAGCCAGCACCTTGGGGGCTGTGCTGGCTGGTGAACACGGTGCCCCCAGAGAGATACGGGTTTCCCAGATTAGAAGAGTTCCGAGTAGTCTGCTTTTGGATGGCTATGTAAACAAAAGGAGATGTATCTTCACTATCGACACAGGTGCTACGTCGTCAATAGTGCGGCCCGGATTTTTATCAGGAATAAAAGTTGATAAAAGTCAAAATGGATTGGTCGTTCGAACAGCCACAGGAGACAGGGTAAGGGTTCATGGAGAAGTTGACCTAGATCTGCAGTTTGGACGCCTGTGCTTTAGTCATAGGGTTATTGTGGCTGACATCACTGATGATTTCATTTTGGGGCTGGATGTTATGGGAGTACAAGATCAATTTGTACTTGACGTGGTAGAACGAGTCCTAAAGATTGGAAATGAAGAATTTATTTTGTCAACAGCAAATGACCGATTTCAAAAAGTGAGGCTACTGATGGCTCAGACAATCAAGATTCCTGCTCGTTCTGAACAAATAATCGAGGCCATTCTGGAAGGAAACTCTGGTGGATACCGTGTTGGCCTTGTTGAAAAAGATGATTCAATTAAGACAGAAAACGTAATCTTAGCAAGAACTCTAACCCAGACAAAAGACAAAATTCCAATTAGAGTGGCTAATTTAAATTCCCACTCAGTGACTTTCAAGGAAGGCGAGGCAATAGGATCCTACGAACCAGTCCAGTGGATAGCAAGGTGCGAGGAACAAGGGGAGAAATGTTTGTCAACCAGCGTAGACAGGGAAGTTGTGACTTTGTTGAGTTCCCAGTTTGAACACCTATCTGAGGATGAACGTAGAGAGGCAATCAAGTTTTTGGAGAAAGAAAGTGCGGTATTTGCCAAAAACACAGACATCCTCACGAAAACTGATATAGTACAGCATCGGATAGACACTGGTGATTCAGCCGCAATCCGCCAACAACCTAGGAGGTTGCCACTAGCTAAACAGGAAGAAGCTGCTGCGATGGTTCAAAAGATGCTACAAGATGGAGTAATTGAGGAATCAACCAGTCCCTGGTCATCACCGGTAGTTTTAGTTGCCAAGAAGGACGGAACTTTGAGATTTTGTGTCGACTACCGGAAGCTGAATGATGTTACGAAGAAAGACAGCTATCCACTACCACGAATTGATGATACATTAAGTACGCTGGCAGGGTCACGATGGTTTTCAACTCTAGACCTTCGAAGTGGGTATTGGCAGGTGGGACTTCACCCTGACGACAAGGAAAAGACTGCCTTCTCAACAGGTAGTGGTTTATATCAATTCACCGTGATGCCTTTTGGACTTTGCAATGCGCCAGCTACTTTTGAAAGATTGATGGAATTTGTACTCCGAGGACTAACTTGGAAGACGTGCTTAGTTTATCTTGATGACGTAATGGTTATGGGACGAAACTTCAGGGAACATTTGGAAAATCTTCAAGAAGTATTTGGGAGAATCAGAAATGCACATCTAAAGTTGAATCCAAAGAAGTGCCTACTTTTCCAAAAAGAAGTGAAATTCCTTGGACATGTCGTATCTTCGGAGGGAATACAGACAGACCCGGACAAGATCTCTGCCGTGCGTGATTGGCTAAGACCTTCAAATGTACACGAATTACGAAGCTTTCTTGGCCTCTGCACTTACTATAGACGTTTTGTGGAAGGATTTGCGGATATAGCAAAGCCACTACACCAGCTAACGGAGGAGAAAGTTAAATATCAGTGGACACCGGAGTGTGAAACATCATGGAAGAAGCTGAAAGCAGCGTTATGCAGTAGTCCTGTGCTAGCATATCCCCAACAAAAGGGCCTCTATATTCTTGACACGGATGCTAGCAACTCCGCAATTGGATGTGTACTATCTCAAGTCCAAAATGGAGAGGAAAAAGTAATTGAGTATTTCAGTAAGGTACTGTCCAAACCAGAGAGGAATTATTGTGTAACAAGGAAGGAACTATTGGCCATTGTTAAGTCCGTTGACCATTTTCACAAGTACCTCTATGGCCAACATTTCAAAATCAGGACCGACCATGCTGCATTAAAATGGCTACTGCAGCTGAAAACTCCAGAAGGTCAACTGGCTCGCTGGATAGAAAGACTGCAGCAATACGACCTCACAATCGAACACCGACCTGGAAAGTCTCATAAAAATGCAGATGCTCTGTCAAGAAGACCGTGCAAAGATGACTGCAAGCACTGCTATCGAGTTGAAAAAGCACAGGGCATGGTAATAGTAAACACAGTTCAGGTAGATGTTCCAGATGATTGGACAAAGGAAGTTCTAAGACGAGAACAAATGGATGACAGCGTAATTGGTCCTATATTAAGGGCAAAAGAAAAAGGAACGCGACCGGAATGGAAGGATGTTTCGGACAAAAGTGTGGAGCTGAAGGCATTGTGGGCACAATGGGACTCCCTTAAGGTTATAGATGGGCTATTAAAGAGAGCATGGGAAAGTCCAGATGGGAAGGAAGTTACCATGCGTCTGGTGATACCCAGCTGTCGGATCCCAAAAGTACTTCAGGAAATACATGATGGAGTGTCCGGGGGACATTTTGGTATGAATAAGACATTGGCTAAAGTACGGGAACGATTTTATTGGATAAATAGCCGTCAAGATGTGGAAGCTTGGTGCCGCAAATGCAAGGCTTGTGCAGCTAGCAAAGGGCCACAGACGAAGAGCAGGGGCCAAATGAAGCAATATAACGTCGGAGCTCCTTTTGAGAGGATTGCTATAGATGTAGCGGGCCCATTCCCAGTGACAGATGATGGGAATAAATACATCCTGGTCGCTATGGACTATTTTAGTAAATGGCCGGAAGCCTATGCCATTCCGAATCAGGAAGCAGTTACTGTTGCTCAAGTTTTGGTGGATAACCTTGTATGCCGATTTGGTGTACCCCTGGAGCTACATTCCGATCAAGGGAGAAACTTTGAGTCGGGGGTATTTCAGAAAATTTGTGAGTTGCTGGGCATTCACAAGACTCGGACAACCCCTCTTCATCCCCAGTCAGATGGAATGGTGGAACGACATAATAAAACCATGAAGGAACATCTTTCTAAGGTAGTTCACAAGAACCAGCGAGATTGGGATCGACACATACCATTTTTCTTAATGGCATACAGGGCTGCCATTCATGAGACGACTAAACAGACACCGGCTCGTGTAATATTTGGGCACGAGATCAGACTGCCATGTGATTTGATGTTTGGTACACCAGATAAGAAGCCACTGTCCGTGGATGACTACGCAGACGAAGTTAGTCAACAGCTGAGGAATGTCCACGAATTGGTTCGAAACCAAGTTAGCATAGCTAGTGACAGAATGAAGGCTCGCTATGACCGGAAGGGAACGTCAGCAGGATTCCAGGAGGGCGATCTGGTTTGGCTATATAACCCACAGAGAAAGAAGGGAAAATCTCCGAAGCTTCACTCACCCTGGGAAGGACCGTATTCAGTCATCACTCGGATCAATGACGTTGTTTACCGAATTCAACGTAGTAAGAAGTCCAAGATGAAGATCGTGCACTTGGATAGGTTGGCGAAGTATGAAGTATGTTGGGGAATCTGAATTGCCTGACCGGGACGTTCAGGCTTAAGGAGGGGGCAGTGTTATGTGCTGCCCTCTAACAAGGAAAGATGTGATTAAGTTCATGTTCAAAGTTTTCCTCAGAAGCTTAGTTACTTCCCTGACTAGTAGGGTGGCGCCGTCTATGAGCCAATTGACGAACAATCATCTATTACATGGTAGAAAACTATGGAGATTTCTAGAAAAGAGTTCTAGAAGGATTCCAAGTGTGTATATAAAGAGGTGACTCCAGCAGATGGGGGAACAGTTCAGTTGAGTGAAGTATGCAGTTTAGTGAAGTAAACAGACAAGAGAGTTTTTAGGTTAAACAAGAGTTGACAAGTTTAAGAAGAAAAGTAAAGTGCTTAGTGTTTTAAAAGTAGTGAAATTATATTAGATTAAGTTATTATTAGTTGTGTGATTTTTAAGTATTTGCTAGTGTAATTTTAGTGATTAAATAAATCAGTGGTTTGTGAAAATTCTTGTTGCAAGTTATTTGGAATCCACAAAGTGTTTACTGAAAATTGTAAGCACGTAACAATATTTACTGTTGCACCGTCGCGTGGGCAAGATTTGTGGGCACTAGTAGTAGTAGTAGTAATTGTTGGGGAGGCCTAGTGCCTGGCAAGTAGGCCACAAATGGGCCCTTTTTACCTACCCCCTGATGTCCCCTCAACCATTCACTTCTACTCGGCCTCCTACTCCCTCTTGAAACCTTCCTGATTTTCCAATGAAGGTCAGGACATGTTTCCATTCGAGAGAGTCCATTTCTTCTTTTGGGAGCGTTGTGGCGCCGAAGAGTTCATACCTCAGGCGCCCGAACGCTTCGCACTGTCCCTGTCCCTGTGATAGGTGTCTTCTGAACCTGCAGTGACCAGTTAGGACTCCGACCAATTGGTTCAGAGTCCTCCGGCTTCTACCTAGCAACCAGGCCACCCTTGACTTGTTCGGCCCCGTTACGAAGTCTCGAGCCTGTCTGCAGCCACTGCTCAGCCTCCAATGTTCCCTCA
This sequence comes from Leptura quadrifasciata, assembly GCA_963675555.1. NCBI lineage: Eukaryota > Metazoa > Arthropoda > Insecta > Coleoptera > Cerambycidae > Leptura > Leptura quadrifasciata. Next base: position 140,597,216 of record OY776676.1, on the reverse strand, counting down.
ATGTTGCTTGTGCCCACTCATTAAGGGCCGTAGCGACATGTTTCCTTGTAATTCCCAACATGGGCTCCGGGCCAAGACAGGGCTCCCTGGCTCCGAGCCTAGCCAATTCATCGGCTCTCTCGTTTCCTGGGACCCCGGTATGTCCCGGAACCCATATCAGGCTCACTTCCTTGTGCCTGGCAAGTTCCTCTAGAGCATCTCCGCACTCTTGGACGAGGGGGGACCTCGTCCTGGGAGAGCAGACCGCCCGAAGTGCTGCCTGGCTGTTTGAACAGATACAAATATTTTGTTCCGTACCGTTCCTCGTTTCTTCCTTATATGCCACTTTTAGGATGGCATATACTGCCCCCGATGACTGCCTCTGTCCATCTACTAGAAGGGAACCATCTGTGTAGCACACCAGGGAGTTCGGGGGGAAATTAATCTTTCCTTCTGCCCACTCTTCTCTACTAGGTAGGGTTAGAGTGTACTTTCTTTCTAATCTCAAGCGGTCGGTTGCTTCCCTCACCTTAAGGGCGGAGATTGGAATTTCCGCCAATCTGGCAATGGCTGCATGACCCTCTATCCTTCCACTACATCGCCAGCTGCCTGAGTCTCGCATTCTTAGATGAGCCGCCATGGCTTCCTTCTTAATCCAGGCTGGAAGCGTTGGCAGCTTCCAAGGCGGCTGTAGGTGTCGTCCTCATTGCGCCTGTAATCCCAAGACAGGCAAGTCTTTGAACTTTTGCCAGTCTTCGAGACGTGGTGATGCGGTTCACACTCGGCCACCAGACCACCGACCCATATTGGAGCCTAGGTCTGATTACCGCCGTGTAAACCCAGTGCAGGATTCGTGGACTAAATCCCCAGTTCCTGCCCACCACCTGGCGCAACTGCCAGAAGGTTGCCGTCGACTTCTCTATGATTCTGTCGACCTGTGCTCCCCATGACAGTTTTTTATCCAGGATCACCCCTAAGTACTTGACCTCTTGGGTTAGTGCTAGGGGTCTTTCGTACATTATTGGTGCCCTAAAATTCTCTATTTTCCTCCTTTTGGTGAAGAGGATCAGTTCAGTCTTGGATGGGTTGACTGAAAGGTTCGTCTCACCGCACCATCTTTCAATAATTCTGCAGGCTACTTGCATTCTGTCGCAGACGATGCTTAGGAACTGGCCAGTTACAAGAACTAGCGTCGTCTGCATATGCCTGCGCATAGAAGTCTTCTGACGTCAGCCGCTCCAGGAGACCATCTATTATTAGGCACCATAGATGAGGCGAAAGGCAGCTGCCTTGAGGGCAGCCTCCCTTCACCCCGATGTCAACCAGGCAGTCCCCTAGGGCTGCACTGACTCTTCTTTCCTCCAACGCAGACTGTACCCATCTGACCAGTATAGGAGTTGTACCTCTGGTCTGTAGGGCCCTACAGATAGTCGCACCATCGCGTGGGCAAGATTTGTGGGCACTATGAAGTGGTAGTATTAGAGTCATGCCTTCAAAGACCTGTGCCATTCATAACTAATATTTTATTAATTCTGTAATGGTACATGACACCCGAGCATTTGCAAAGCTTGTTGAATTTTTAGTTAATTTCTGTGAGGATAAGAATAAACAGTAGCCAAATATGTGTCAAAGGCATGGTCAAAATTGCACCAAATAGTGTATTTTATCATCTTTCATAATATAATGAGGGAAATAAGGAAAATGGTGCACTGGAGCTGTAGTCGGAATTAACTAGGAGAGTAACAAGCATGTTTTATTTGATATGATTTATCTTTAATTGTAACCAAATCTAACAAGTATTTTGTTTATAAGAATTAGATACTTTCATCTAAAAATTATAACTACAATAATCATCTTAAAATACTCTTCTAACATGAATAATACATAATGCTAATAAAAAAACATCGGCAGCTATTGGAAGTGACTGGAACCTCCCACGGAATCCGAAAATAGCATTAAATAGTGTGCCAAAACGGCACTAAACGTAATTCGATCTCAACCAAAACCTTTTCAGATCTGGAGCAATAAACGCAGTTTTTTATCCAAATTCTTTCAGTAGTTTCGGCGCTATCGTGCTAACACTAATGCCTGTCGGCTGCTCAGGTTTATACGGTAGGTGTGAGTAAGTATAGATTTTAAAAGTTAACAAATTAAGACAAATTGATTTATGACTTACTATTTGCTAACAGGACGCTTTCAGTGAGCAATTTGACAAGAAAAAATTTAAATCTTTTAATTTGCTTGATTCTATAGCAGTTAACACAAAATTAACGCTATAAGATAGCGCTGGGCGCCACGCAACCAGTATAAATATTAGCTGCGAATTTAAACTGCTAAATTCAACAAATCAAGATTAAAATAATTTGAATATGATTGGTGGTTTAAACTCTGAAATTTCTGACTCACCAACAGAGAAATAAAACTAGACTGTCTCAAAACAAACAATATATTATAACAATCAAATTTGGAACAAATATCACAGCAGTTTAAAGTATGTACCTACATTAAAAATAAAAGTTTGACAAAAGCACATTTTTTATAAAAAACAAAATTACTACTATTTTAATTAGTTGAATGAGTGAATGCAATCTAATTCTAATAAAAAATTAAGATCAAATGAAATGTACTAAGACCTGTTGAGTTCGAAGACAATTTAGAGAAAGACAGACGAACATATACCTTTCCTATACTGATAGGTAAGGTGGAAGGTATAATCTCCAAAGTGATGGTTTTCCGGACAAGATGGTGGCACATTAGCTAATGGCTTTCCTGGAATATTCTCCAAATATAGATATCGATGACCTCTACTCCTCCAGACAAGGTGATTATTGCGGATGGAAGTTGTATTGCTATCGTATCTTATATAAAAGAAATCTTCGTCTTCCTAAGTTAAACCCTCTTCGTGGTCTCGTGCATAGAAAAATAAATGTTATCAGTCAAAAGAAAGAAAAAATATGTAAACTTTGTATTGCTAACTGGACAACAAAGCAAATATTGCAAGAAAAAATAATAAAAAAATAACAAAATTACAAGCAAAATGTAACCATAACATTTATTTTGATCCAAGAATGATCAAAAGATATCAAGGTTCTATGTTAAGATAGTTACTGAAATAAATTCCCACTAAACTTCTTCAGTGTATGAACTAAATAAACTAATAATAAGAACAGGTCTGATTTGCGTCTGAAGTAACGTAAGTAAATTTCCCAAAAAGTTATTTACAATATTCGAAAATAATACTTGAAACGTATTATTTTCTGTGTTTGATTTTTTAGAAAAAAACCAAAAATGGAAAAAAATACAATTTGAAATTTTAAGTTATATGTAATTAAATTTCCAACTTTAACACACATCCAGAAGTTAATAACTGATTTAGTTTCTAATATGGCTATAATCTTTAATCAACTGGTTTTATAATATATAATAATAATAATATTTATTTAATAGGAAACTCCTAATATACAAACATTTGTGCTCTAATATAACACATATAATCATTACTAAAATAATATATATAAACATTTCATACAACATGAATTTTAAATTATATAATACATTAATAAACACTCAACAGTAACTCACTGGGAGAAAAGGACAATTGTATATGAAAATTGTATATATAGTAACATATAAACGTACTCCTGACATGATTAAAATATATACGTAAATCTAAGCACGACGCGTGGACATAAATAGAAGTAACTGTTTTTTAAATAAGGGTAAGAAGCTTTGACATTTTCTAACTTCCATTGGTAAATTATTGAACTCATTTAAACCCTTAGAAAATAACGATTGCATTGATTTTTTGAGACGTGTTCTTGAAACATGAAAACTATTTTGATTCCTTGTATTGTGATTATGAACTTCGTTATTATAAATAATAAATGGGCTAAAATATTCAGGTAATATGTTTTTAGTTATTTTAAAAATGAAAACCATTGCTAAATAGTAAAGTCTATCTTCAACAGTAACCCAATTTAAAGTTTTAAGCATTGACGCAATTGGAGTGTAACGATTGCAACGCAATAAGATTCTCATACCCCTATTTTGAAGTTTTTGTAAAGCTCCTTTACTATTATTATCTAAAATATATAGGAGAGAAGAACAGTAATCACAGTGAGGCTATTATAAATAGTTTTTCTGGCATATAACGACAAGTCAGCGGCTATTCTTGAATAAAAATACAATTTTTTAGATATTTTCTTATGAATATATTCGTAATGGGTTTTCAATGTTAAACATTCATCTATAATAAAACCTAAATACTTTATATTATGCACAATATATACATTGTGCATTGAAGAATAGAGTATCCATAAACAAATAGCATGGATTATAAGCGGGAGTTATATATTATAATTCACTAGATATAGTCAATCACCTTTCCGATACGGTGAAATGGAATGGTCATTATTATTATTGAGGGAAGGAATATGATTTTACATGTTTGATTAGTTTTAGCATTTAACTGTTGACATCATTTTATAAATAATGTTTCTGTATATTTGCAATTTAATATTAATTGTTATAATCGTAGAGAAAGTATAGTATTCAACTTGCTACATTATCGCTTGTTGAATAATATACTATTACCATATCAACAAGTTCAACATCACTTGAACAACTCAGAAAGTCTAGTTAGGTACCATAAACATTACAGATTCGTAAAGTAACAAACTGAAAATTGGTAAAGCGATAATCTATAATAAAAGCATATTATGATATTGCTACTGTTACACCTACCTTTAAAGTTTGTGACAATCCACTGGTGCACAGTCACTATTGTCACTAAAAGTTACAAATATGCCGAAGTCTTATTTATGACATGACACCTAGGTTATCGGATGACAAACTATTAAAATATGGCACGAAAAACAAACGAAAATCGTCAAAATTCGCTCTTAGAGGAATATTTTTAGTGTAATTCTTCGATTTGTCTATATATATTTAAAAATGGCACTAAACGTAATCCTGTCCAAACCAAAACCTTTTCAGATCTTCCGAACACTGAAGAAGCCCGCATGCAAACTTTTATCAAAATCCGTTCTCCAATTCAAAACATTTGAAATTAAATGCGACAGTAAAGCTGTATAATTGTTGAATAGGAATGCACGTAGCACGTGACATGACCAGTTTCACGACGCAACGGCTATGCACATCGACTATGCCACGCGAAATGCAATCTATGCTTCACAGATGCTTTGTTTTTAATTTTTTCACGGAAACCAAATCGAAAGGGTGGAAGTGTGATATATCGTTGAAATCGAAATTTTAATTGCTTTTCAATGGTTCAATCGGAAATTGTAAGTAATTACAAAATAAACACCTTGCAGTGCCAAAACGGCACTAAACGTAATCCGATCTCAACCAAAACCTTTTCAGATCTTCTAGAGCACTAAAGAAACCCCCATGCAGAGTTTCATTCAAATACGTTCAGTAGTTTCGGCGCTATCGTGCTAACACACATACACACACAGATAATTTTTAAAAACCACTTTTTTGGGTTCATGGGACCTCAAAACGTAAAGATTTGATGTTATCTCAATTTTCGTTTTTGGACCAATTTTAGTAACCTCTCACAATTTTATTGTTAAAAACGTTAAAATACTTACTTATGAGTCTTCAAAGTTGTTTGTGCCCAGTTGGCTGCTCCATTTATATTGTCATAGTTATTATTGTACAAGCAATAGTTGTCCGACAGTTCTCTCCGAACAATTAACTCCTCTAGATATTTCTCACACTGTCCTTTGTATAAAGAATCAACACTTTCTACTTCCAAAGCACATCTCTGGGCAGAAATTTGGCCTAAAAGAGTTTAAAGTCTTAATCGTGCCTTTTCGACGATTTTTTAGAAAGATTAAATTTTCTATACTTCGAGTACTGAAGAAATAGAATGTTTATATCTTCATAAATTACGAACAATTATTATTATTATTATTTTATTCATCTTTTTAAAATGTTACATTTTTTGGATGTCAAATATTCAAGAGGGTTTGTGTAGGACATACATTTTTTTAAAAGTAAAAGGTACATTATACATAAAACAAAGAACAAAAACAATAGTATATTGTTTTAGATGGAGTAAAAGTGACATTTTTGTGTTAAGGATGTATTTGATGGGCAAGTGATGCGATTCTGGCAAGAAGAGTCGGAATGAAATATAGATGTAGATCAGATTATAAAATAACATTTGAATTATGTCAATATCGGAGAAATCAGGCATAATATAAACGTGGAGACTGTAAATCCTATAGCCCAGTCATTTAAAACCTTACTTTTGACGTATAATCTATCACAAACAATTTTCCAACCAACTAGAATCACAAAAAATTCGGTTTCACTACTCGATAATATATTTATAAACTTTGAAAATTCTTATAAAGGTTAAGTCAATACGACTGCATTATCGGATCATGAAGGGCAAATATTAAGAGTAGAGGTAGCTGAAAATAGTGAAAATTTTAAAAATAAGGGGAAAAGAAGAATTTTTCTGACTGCAAATTGCGGCAATATAAATACGAACTACAAAATACAAGTTGGGATGAAATTCTGTCTTGTGTAGATCCAAACATAGCATATGAAAAATTTAACACCGTAATATCAAACCTTTTAAATATATTTCCTATCAAACCTATTAATATGAAAAATAGTACCCCAAGGCTCTGTTCTTGGCCCAACCCTATTTTTGTTGTATATTAACGACCTGACTGAAATTGATATTAAAGGAAAATTCACCTTATTTGCTGATGACACCACTATATTATGGCATAACAAGGATGGTAATTCCCTTTGGGATTTAATATGCACTGATATAAATAACGTAAAAGATTGGTGCGACCCAAACTTGCTTTCATTTAACATCAGCAAAACGAATATAATATCTTTCCATTGTAATCTTTTAGACATCTCTTTAGGCAATCATGTACTTGAAAAGAAATCGTGCACTAAATTCCTTGGACTAAATATTGACTGCCAGCTTAAATTTAAAGAACATATTACTAGTCTTAGTAATAAACTAGCATCTGGATGTTATGCAATCAGAATCATCTCTACTGAATTGGGTTATACAGCTGCAAAAACTGCATACTTCTCATTAATTGATTCACACTTGAGGTATGGTATTTCCTTCTGGGGTGCATGCAGTAGGCATTTGATACAAATGATATTGGTGCTACAAAAGCGTGCTGTTCGATATTTGTGTAAAGCAAAAGTTCGTGATTCATGCAAACCCCTTTTTTTGGCTCATGGAATTCCAACAGTGATCTCCATTTACATTCTGGAAACAGCATGTTTAATTCATAAACACCGAAGAAATACCAACCCTACTCCATCCCACTATATCACCCGTCAATGCAATAACATTACTTTACCAATTCCGAGATCCTCTCTAGTTAAAGACTCTATTATTTACAATGGCAACAAGTTGTACAATCATCTGCCTAATAACGTGAAAGACATTAACTCAAATATTGACTTCAGAAAGGCTGTTAAAGGCCTGCTGATTGTTAAAGCCTATTATGATTTGAACGAATATTATAATGATATATTTTAATAGGATGCCACTTTCTTGTTTTGTATTTCATTTTGTTGTTCTAATTTGACTATACATTTATTGTATGTGTGTATATTCTTTTTAATACGTTTACATATTTATGTAGTTTATTTACAATTTCCTTATTTCATATTTCATTTTGTTATTAATTTGACTATATATTGTGTTCTGTATGTTTACATTTTTATGTAGTTTATTTACATGTTTTCTATGCTTTGTCTATGAGAATTTTTTTCTTCTGACAATAAAGTATATTTTGTATTGTATTGTATTGTAAATCAAAAGACTGGATCACACAAGGTATCAAAAAGTCATGTAAAACAAAGAGAATGTTATTTACACAGATGGTCTTGAGAACAAAACTATTGTTACGTGCTTACAATTTTCAGTAAACACTCCGTGAATTCGAATAACTTGCAACAAGAATTTTCACAAACCACTGATTTATTTAATCACTAAAATTACACTAGTAAATACTTAAAAATCACACAACTGTTTATAATAACTTAATCTAATATGAATTCACTACTTTTAAAACACTATGTACTTTTCTTCCTAAACTTGACAACTTTATCTAACCTAAAAACTCTGTATTGCCTACTTCACTCAACTGAACTCTTCTTCTACAAACTGTCTCTGTAACCAGAACCACAGATTACCCAGAACTGTACTGGATACTAAACTGAACTGTTCTTTATACTTCACTAACTGTCCTGTTCTGTTCTCCCATCTGCTGGCTTCACCTCTTTATATACCCACTTGGAATGTCCAGAATATCATTGTAGAACTTTCCAGAAGATACTGGAATTCTCTATAATTTTCTTAGGCACTACTAAATGGTGGTTCGCCAGTTGGCCCACAGATGGCGCCGCCCTTCTGGCCAGGGAGTAATTACAACTCTCCTCTCTGTTAGAGGGCAGCACATAACACTATTTTTAGAGCCAACTAATCCACATGAAGTCTACAATATTATAATAAATTTAAAAAATACTAAATATGTAGGTAACGATGAAATACCTTTAAAATTGTTAAAATTTGTAGCTGTGGAAATATCACATCCATTGACACACATCATAAATATTATGTTAAACATTGGCATCTTTCCAGAAATGATCAAAACTGCATGTATTAAAAATATATATAAAAAAGGTGAAAAAATGTAGCCTTATTATCCAATATCAGCAAAATCCGACTTATACATTTTTTAGAAAAGCATCAAGTCATATCAGATACCCAAAATGAATTTAGGAAAAACAAATCGACTATACGTGCTGTATACCAGTCTCTATACAAAATTCTTGACTCTCTAAATAATAAATCTTAAATAGTTGCCATATATATTTAGACCTATCGAAAGCTTTTGACAGCGTTGAACATGATATTTTAATTAGAAAACTGGAAAATTATGGAATTAGGGAATTCCTCAGAAACTAATTGAATCTTATTTAAGAAACAGGAGTCAATGTGTAATAGAAAAGGATGAAAATAACACAATGTTAAAATCTGATCCAATGACGATTCAAAGGGGCGTCCCCCAAGGATCGATACTGGGTCCTCTGTTATATATTTTATACTCGTACCACTATTTTAGAATGACCTGGATAAAGCTGGCGGAGTTCAAAGGGCAAATCTCGATATTTTGTCCGTTTTTTCTCCTCTTTCAAGACAGTGTTGCTCTCAGCGGGGGTTGAGAATTCCACAACATATATTGTCTTGAGTTGGTGGTCGACGAGTACTATGTCAGGCTTGTTGGCTTGTATTTGCCTGACGGTGGGAAACGAGTAGTTCCAATAAATTAGACACTTATCATTCCCCACAACGGACTCAATATCCCCCGGAGCGTAAGGCTGCACGGGTGTTTCATTTTCTTAGATGATAGTAAAACACTCGTAATGCTGCGTCGTGTCTGTGAATATAGGCGTATGTCGGGCAAGCCGACAGTAAGTGAATTACAGTTTCCGGCGCCCTGCGGCAGGCCCTGCAGGTGACATCAGGGATCTCTATACCCATGACACGATGTCGATAGACGAGGGTGTTAAATACACCATCCTGGCAAGCCATTATGAATCCCTCGGTTTCGAACTTCAGCCCGGCTGACCTAAAAAGGCGAAGGTCAGCCTTTCGGATAGGCCGAGGTCTTCTATATTTTTATAGAAGACTCCATGCAATGGCTTATCCTTATGGAGCTGCAGAAGGATGTTGTCTTCTGCAGCTTCAATGTGGGCTTTTAGTCGAACGGGTTCCAACTCGCTGACAGGGTTGGAGTTTACCCGCTCGTCACTGAAGATGAGACCAAGTTCATCGGCTGCTCTCCATGCTGCCTTAAAGAGAAAAGTTCCTACCTCTGCATTTTCATGGTCTCGGACCATGCAGAGGAGGGGATCCGAACTTCTGATGACCTTACATACTCCTCCAGAACCATTCTGCTATGGAGACTCTCCAGGCTCAAGAGTCCACAGATTATTATTATTATTATTAGATAGACGAATGTAAATGCCTACGCGAAAAATAAAGAGACAATAGAAATTATGACTAAAGCAAAAAAGAAGTATTTTGTTATAGAAAGTAAAACGAATCATATGACATACAAATTTTTATTAACAGCAAATTGACAGCAAAAGAATTTTTATTATATTTATAATTCATTATTCGTTCGTCTCTTCATCGTAGGTAATCTCATCTTCTCAAGTTAAATGGTCTTCATCGATCGTTTCTTCACTATTTGAAAAAGAAAAATTTATGAAAAAATTTTTTTTACAGACGCATGTGTATATACCTATAGACGCCAATCAAATACATCAAGTTGATTTTAAAAGTTCTTTACCTGACATGGAGTCATCTGATTCACTTGATTTTAACAGAGCATAATATATAGACGATAATACAACATTTTCCTTTTGCCTCTTAAAGCTATATTTGTCATCTTCTACTACCCGTCCTTGATCTTCTGGTTTTAGGGTTGTACGGCATTTGAAATTCGCGTTATGCCTTATGCCATATGCTAGTGATATATTATGTCCTGGACGTAGTACCGAAATATTCAAAATTATAGAAAACTATTTGTCAAATTTACAGTATCGAAGCAGATAATGTCAATGAAGCCAGATATAAATTTATAACAACATATAGTTCAAAGAATGAAAATGAACCTCTTAATAAGAAATATTTGATTCATGATGCATCAAATTTACCACCCTATGAATCGGAATTGAAACGGCAACTTTTACGGTCACAATATATGGCGTAACGCAAATTTGAAATGCCCTACAACCCCAAAACCAGAAGATCATGGATGGGTAACAGAATATGACCAATATAATAGCTTTAAATGGCAAAAGGGAAATGTCGTACCATTGTCTATGTATGATGTTTTGTTAAAATAAAGTTAATAAGATGACTCCGTGTCCGATAAAGAATTTTTAAAATTAACTTGATGTATTTGACTGGCATCTATATTATATGCGTCTGTAAACAAATTTTTTCATACATTTTTCTTTTTCAGAGAGCGAAGAAACGATTGATGAAGATCATTTAAATTCAGAAGATGACATTACCAATGATGAAGAGACAAACGAGTAATTAATTAAAAATATAATAAAAATTCTGTTGCTATCAGTGTATAAAAATTATGTTATTCTTAATAAAAATTTGTATATGTCGTATGATTTATTTTACTTTCTATAACAAAATACTTCTTTCTTACTATAGTCATAATTTCTATTGCCTCTTTATATTTCGTGTAGGCATTCACATTATTTGTCTATTTCATCTGTACTCCCACTGAATATGGTGAACAATGCACTGAACTGGGGAGTATTTGTAACTACCCAAACCGTCTGACTATCAATATACTTTTTTAAGATATCTCGAAGAATATATCCTTCAAATATCAGTGCTGGAAACTTACATTATGGAATACTACCCTTATTCTTAACAACTTTAGGTTCACCTGACATATTTAAGAATTCATATATAAGATATATTTGAACCCCAGACTTGTACCAGTATATTAATTTGCTACTACTATTGCAACCGCGCCAATTCTGCCAGAGTATGAATTTCTTACTTTACTAGTATTAAATCTAGTATACACAAAATTTTTGCCTTGTACCTCACACGTATGTCGAGGTGGCTGCCAGCTCTTAGACTAAAATACCTACATTGAAATTAATAATTAATTATCTGCAATATATGCCAGATTACTGCCTTCAGCCCATTATTTCAAAAAAATTTGAGAAAGGATCAACTGTTTTGAGCCAAAAACAACTCAACTTAATGCAACACACATACCAACCTATTATGTGATTGAAATTTCAGTACTCGCACAATCAATTATAATAATAATAATTGTAACTTACCAAAGTGTAACCAAGGAGACAATTTTGATGTACTGTCTTTTGAAGGATCATTGCTGTTAATACCATAAAACTTCAAACGTTTCTGAATGAAAGAATGCAACATCTCCAGCCCAGCAGATGGACCTGGACCATCACCCCATTTGACTTCTTCTACCTCCCATTTTGGTGTATATATTTCATATGCATCGTCTATGTTTTCAATGTGATGATCTGTGTCTAATTTTCCAGAATATTTATGCTTAGATACCTCAGGAAATCCGATCAAATATTCAGGAAGCCGTTTTGTAATTTTACCTCTGATAAATTTCGCCATTCCTTCTTGCTTATCTGAAGCTTCCCAAGCAGGTACTACATTGTGAGCATCTACCTAATAATTATATTTTTTAATTATCTGATTTAAATTAATGTCCTGGCAGAGTTTATAGCATTAACTATTCTAACCAATCTAATTATTTTCTAATGTTCAAATCTATAGCAAGTTTTGATTGTGACAGAAGTAGGGACCAAATGAGAGGAGAAAATTTTGAAAAATTAAATTACAAATTATAAACAACAAGAGAAACAAACAGAAATGAATAGGGGAACAGAACAGAGTTAAAGATATGAAGTATTCAGAAAAGACGGATAAAGCAAGAGGAAGGTTGACTATAGCGGTTGCCAGAAAATAGCCCTGGTAACGTAACCTATTAAAGATTATTGCCTCCAATGTCTTGACATTCTTCGACCAGTGGTAATACTCCATGACACAGGCCATCATATGCTCTGGGGAGCATACTACTGGGCCAGTATTGCATTCGAGAAGTCAGAGATGAACAAATTAAAGTTCCAATAATAAGCACAACCCTTGACGGAGAATGTCCTAACACGTAAGCACTGAGCCATTGTGTCGATAAACAAAAACAATAATTCACATTTTTCTATGAAGCACTTTTTCCAATAAAACAATCTTGCACTCAAGCTTAATTTTATTTTTATGGATATCTTTCATATTTCAGAGCTTCTTTTATTGCCAAATTAAGAACAAACCCAGGGAAGAAACAAAATATTATCAGCAGTGAATAAAACCCAAGAAAGGTAATAATAATAATATGTCTGGGGCTGGCTGCAAAACACATCTAGAACTTTAAATTTACCAGGTTACCATCAAAAACTTAGAGTAGGTGCCGAATAAAACAACTATACCTACTTTACTAATTGTTATTAATATATTTGATAAACAATATGACGTCCTTTACCTGTACTACTGGGATACTATCGGGTAAATATTTCAAAAGCAGTTTCTGTAAATTCTTATGTTCCTTTAGGGGGCTAAAATCACAGACAACTCCGCCAATATTATTATTTACAATTATTTCTGCCAGTTCCTTTGGTGAACTATTCAACAAATAAAATCCAATATTTAATGCATTACATTCCCTTTGAATTATTTTTAATCCTAAAACATTTTTGCTATGAATACATTTTTGGTTTGAAATTTACAACCGGTCAAAGTTAAGTATACCTTCCAGCAAGAATTTAAATTGTCTTTTGGTGGGATACAAGTTATGTGCATCTTTACAAGTGAAGCAAACATACAGAGGTGATTTTCGTTTAATAGCTAAACGTTGAGCAAAAAGCATGGCCCAATTATCTTGAACTCTACAATCTCTGCCCATCCAATAAAAAATTCCGTTAGATGCATCCCTAATTTCTTCATTTGTTGATAACAATCTACAACGCGATTTGTTGATTTTATAATTTTCTACACTCTCACCCTGAGCTTTTCTGGATTCAGTAATATTCTGTAAAAACAGTTCTTTTGTCCACTGATCTAATAGGATTTTGCCATTTGCACCTCTTGGTTTTAGAGATGCCATTTTAAAGACAAAACAGCAAAATACAAATCTTTAAATCATGTTTGGTTTCAAATCAAAACAAAAACAAACGAAATCAAAGGAACCAAAGAAGATTTTGTAGTAAAGTTGAAGTATCTTACATTTAGGGATATTTATTTTCACAATTTTAGATGAAAGTTTAGAGAGGAGAGAGGTCAATAAATAAATAATTATTAATAGATAAAATGTCAGTGCAAAACTAGGCATTTAATTACATATTACAAAAACTACGTCGAAAATAACTGCTTAAATCGCTACATTTTCATCATTATTAACAAACAATGATAATTCTTATGCTCGCTGTTGGTAGTATTGATTGTTTATTTCCTCCTACTGAAATTTGTCTATGACTGACAAGTGACAACTGTAACTGAAATAAGTTAACCTAAAAATTATTTCAGGTCAACATAAAACTCATTGTCAAGTGTGAAATTTGTTATACAAAGTTTAAAATAGAAAAATGGCTAGTAATAATAATGAGTCTGCTGAAGATGATGTCGAGAGTCTTTCATCTATATTTAAAAATGGTATGGACCGTTACAACAGTATACTAAATAGCGATCAACCAACAAATAGTCCTGAGATACAGGTAAATTTGAACTAGGCTGAATGTCAATGATTATGATTCTTTAATTTACTGTTTTATTTTTTTAGATGAGTGTTAAGAAAACCATGAAAATTTTTGAACAAGCAACTCGACTAGTCTCGCTGTCTGACGTTTTTAGTAAAAATGAAGGAATTGAAGAAATAGCAACAAATGATCTCCAATATTTTCTCTTGCCGGCTCTTTTGGGTTCCCTTAGTTTAAAATTAACCTCTGGTGAACGAAAAGATATCGTTGATGTTGCTGAGATTTATTTTAAAGATTATCTTAGTCGCTGTAATGATTATGGTTTAAGTAATTATCAGTTTGGGGATAAAGACTCGAATAAAGATGATGAACTGCACAGGGAGAAAACTGAGTTTGAACAATTAGAAATAGCTGTAAATACCAGAGCTAATAAAATACAAAGGTAATGTATTTCTTCATGAAAATTTTATCGAGTGATTCTAGTAAATAATGAACGAGTACTAAATTAATTTTCGCAAGAAATATAGTTTACTCTGTTGTATGTATGTGGGCATGCATGTATTTTTTCCCTTTACTTCATGATTTCTCAAATTTTAATGACAAACACTAACAAACTGTGTAAAAGTTGAACAGAACAGAATCTTCACCCGACTTTATTTTGAGTAACACAGTATATAGACTTTTTATTTGAAGTATCCTTTAACATTACAGGTATAAAGAACATAAGGAACTTAAATCAAAATTGGAAGAATTAAAGGCCAACATGGAAAATGAACATGTTGATGAAGAAATAAAAAGAAATTATTTCATCACGATGATTAAACTTTTCATCTATGAAGCTATTGATGAATTGAATAGCATTAATATGGAAAAACCTATTTTAGAGCATATAGCTAACATGAAAAAGGATGACAAGCCACAACCCAAGCGGCCTCCTCCACCACCTTTAAAGCCAATAATCATAACAAAGGATGAAATTCAGAAAGCTGTTTATGGAGCAGGATATCCATCATTACCCACAATGACAGTAAGTGTGCCTTTTAGAATTCATGGTGTCAAACTCAAGGTCAGCGCTTCAGCAGGTGAGGTGTCACTACCTAAAATTTTCATGTTTCATGCAAGAAAATATTTAACGATAATTCTTCTATTTCTTATATCCTACTACCTCATAAATTTATCCTTCCAAAATGGACACTCTGATTATTGATTGAAAGCAGCATTGATAATTCGAATCTGCAAGAAAAATAACCCTCAGACAATAAAAATAGTTGTTGAATTGGTGTTTTTCAAAATTTCTGAGAAAGCAATTGCGATAAGATTACATTTATTCTTATATAAATACGATATATTAACATCAAGGCAACATATGGTTTCTCCAAGAATAAATTGACTCAAGATGCTGTTCTCTCCTTTAATGAAAAAATACTAAATAATTTTGATGAAATACTAAGATTAGCTGGCGTAAATCATAATTTATTATTAAGAAAACTAGAAACATATTGTATTCACGGTTCATCATTAGTCCTATTTATTGGAGAGAACACAAGACTGTCAAAATTATCCAAAGAGGGTAGAATTTTTTTCAGATAGTGTTAATATGAACGATCCAGTCTAAAGGACATCTCCTGTGATGGATTTGACTTAACTCAGACAGACGTAATATATAAAATTTATATTTACTTTGATTTTGCTCTATGATACTCCACAGATGGTAACGTCATTATACTGTCTTATATCTAACACTGATTATTGTCTAGCACTTCTTAATATTATTTCCTGTAAGGAAATTTGGTTAATAATAAACTCAGTAAGACACAATGAAAGAAAACGGGATTTAGGTAAAAGTTTCATATTGGATGTTTTGGAAATTGTTAGTTGTACAATATAGGTAGGTATATGAAAATATAGAAGGTTAACAAAGATATCAGTCCCATATACACAGCACATGGTAAAAGAGCGACATGTATTCTGAATCACTGAGGAACCACATGCAGGCAAATACAGCGTAAAACGTGTTAGTTTCCTGCCAAAATCGACTGCTAACTTTGTGAATTGAAGGTAAAAATTTCAATGTTCTTGAAAAATCTCTCTTCTGAGACTTTCTTGAGTGACTAACAATCTGTCCTCATAGGCGATATCTTGCGTGAATTGCAGTCCTTTTTCGATGCAGTTCCTAAAATAACACCTTGTTCATCACGTCTGTTGAGTTACGTTGTGTGAATCTCGTCACATTTTGTGAAATTTTGATGCAGTTCTGAAAATCACGTTTTGTAAATTTGAGTTATAGTTTTGAATAGGGATAACTATCTTTGAAAAAGGTAATGATGAAACACTGTGCATCATATTCCTTCCCACCATTCATAATTAAGTTAGAAATAAAGGTGTCAAAAGGCAAAAAATACTGGAACCAAATAAAAAAACTATCAAAATATCGAAAACATAATAGCAGTCACCACCTAATAGAAAATAACAAGGCCTTAATAGTAGATCAGGAAATTGCATTCGCAAATCACTTTAAAACATCGTATCAGTTTAGCAGTAACGCAAACTTCGACGTAAATCACAGTAACGAAATTGAAGAATGGTTCAACTCATATTTTGAAGAAAGAAATCTCGAAGACATTATCCCTCCTATAGACGCAAATGAATACCTACACAGCAACTGCAACAAAAAAGAACACTACACCTGGATACAGCAATATGTCATACAACATATTAAAAAACTTAAATCCAGTTTATACATGAAGTAAATAATTCATATCTACAACTACTGCCTAATGAATCCATTTTTTCCTCCAGAATGGAAAAAAGGTACCGTAATTACAATTCCGAAAGCAAACCTTGACCGTTCTAACCCAGCCAACTACTGACCTATAACATTATTGCACGTAATCGGAAAATTTTTTGAAAAAAATTATTAAAAATGGGATTGGGATATCTATTGGTAATTACTTACATACCTAACTAACTATCAGTTTAGCTTCAGACAGGGATCAGCCACAATTCATTCCTTAATAATATTAACAAATAATGTCTAAACAAGTAATGAATTAGGAAACAAGTCGGTTGCCATTTTTCTTGATATTAATAAAGCATTTGATAGTGTTTTGCATCATGGAGTTTTGTATAAATTACATCATATTCAATGCCCAGACTATATCACATGGATTTTAAAATACTATCTTTCAAACTACTCTACAAGTACGAGTTAAAAACAAATTATCTGCTTCATTAACTCCAGAACAAGGCTCACTACAACGGTCACCTCTTTCTCCAGTACTTACTATACAATATTTTCTGTTATGATATATCTAGCTACGATCTGGAACATCCACTAGTTCCAAAAAATTTTGGAACAAACACTTTCTAAGTGGATTTTCATTGTACTTCCAAAAGCATTTTCCCGATGGCATCATTACGCAGGCAGTTTTCAATTTCAATGCTGTTCCGCAAAACCCCGTCAAAGAAGATTTTCCTGGACTTTGCATGGATCAAGATTTGATGCATGTAGGAAGGTTCTTTAATACTACCAGGAGTACCACAAGGTGGTGGTGTCTTGTGCCCAATTGCTGTTCATAATTTTCGTAACTGATGTAATAACAAACATAAAAACTGGAGTTTTAATTCCTTTTGCGCCTCTATCATAACTGCTACTGGTGTAGATTTTTTAAATAAAAATGTGACTATGTGTGTGGATAAAATGTCACAATGGTGTTGTACCAATGGCCTAATACTAAAGTAACAAAAAAACTGCATTTTTAATGTTTTATCCAATTGGCACAAAGTTAAATTTTAATATGTTGGGGGTTTATGAGGCTAAATAATTAAATAAAGAAACAAGTTATTGCCTTATACCTCAAGAGAAACAACAATGCAGCTACGGACACGTGTTTCGGAGTTGTTGCTCCTCATCAGCGTAGCGTAGCTTAGCGAATATATCTTATAATCGAGCAAAACCAACAAAGGTCTGAAAGTACAGTGCACAGTACTCGATTTGTACTTTCATACTTAATGTGCCACATTTAGGGCCTCAAATGAGGGTTTTGCTCGATTATAAAATGTATTCGCTAAGCTACTCTACGCTGATGAGGAGCAATAACTCCGAAACACGTGTCCGTAGCTGCATTGTTGTTTCTCTTGAGGGATAAGGCGATAACTTGTTTCTTTATTAAATTTTAATCTTTTGGTTAGAGGTATTCGTAACCTCCATCAGAATAATTCAGTTTATTTCGTAGGCGTACAGATGAATAAGAAAATGTTAAGGAAGATTCTTATCAATAATTTAACAAATAAATTAGCTAGTCTAAACTTTGCGTTACTTCATATGTGTGACTCTGTTGACACCCAGCACCCTAAAAGCATTTTATTACGTTTGTATCTACTCGACCCTGCAATATTTCATATTGTGCTAGGAAAACAGATCTATAGTGGAAAAAGTGTTCATTTTGTAGAATAGGATACATCCTATAGAAGTTACTTTAGGCAACGTGGCATACTTACCGTTTATTATATATATATATTTTGCAGTTGTAGTTTTGTGAGTAAAATTTAACAATTTTATAAAATGTGGTAGCGGTGGCTCAATCAACTAGAGCACGTTGTGTGTCAAATTCGTTTTGGCGTGACTCTGATATGTTCTGGATTTAATCCCCGGCACTGACACTGGTAATGTCAGTGGGTAATGGATTTTCTCTGTGTTTTTTCAAATGTGTAAGCCTTTGGAATTGGAGGTTGTCTGCTATATGTGATATGTGTGTGTTTATTAATAAATACAACACTCGTTCAGCAAATAACAACTTTGTGCCCCCTCATAAATAAGAGAAAATAAATAAAAGGCCCTTTATTACTGCAATTAATTTATATAACCATTTCCCATATTCCACAGGCCATAAAAGATGTTAGCTTTGTGATGTTTTAAAAGACTTGTAAAGAGATATTTAATTGAACATTGTTTTGATTCTTATGAGGAATACTGATTAAATTGTTCTGAGTAGCTAATGCTATTATAAGTAAAACATACACAGTTGTGGTATTTTTACTTTGTCCTAATTGTAATATTTTGTTTTTGTCTTTTGTCATATCATATCTGTAAATTACTTTTATCTATAGGCTTTTGTATAAATAACATTATGTATTTATGTCATATATTTTTAAAATTGACACATTAAATATATTTTTTGTTGCTTATCTGCCGTGTACAATTAATTATAACAGCAGTATCTTTATTTCCTTCTAATTTAAATAACATCGATATTAAATATAGCTTTACTTTTCATGACATAGACAAAACAACAATATTTATGCATTCACTCATAAATCACGTGGCGCCCTTGCATACATGCTGGTTCCACATATTGCACAAGTTATAATTCCCTTGGATAAGGAATTGTGTATTTTGTGCTGTATATCGTCTTTATGAAAATATTGATGTGCTTACGCACAAGCTTATACCGTTCCTGATATTTGCTAATGATTACCTGAAATTCGGCCTCTGTTTATAATTGAATATCATTTTACAATAGTAGAGGATAATATTTGTATAGTTTTCCATTTTGTGTTCTAATATTTTAGTTTTAAATTAATAAATTAACGAATTTAGTAAATGTTGAATTAAATACTTCAGATCCAATCCTGAGATCCAATAATCTAAATATCGAAAATCCAATAATCCAAATTCGGTACTTAATATGGCGGATGGCGAAAACGTTAGCGAGGACGCGGAGTCCGAAAAAAGATCGTTTAAGAGTCTTCCACAACAGTTGTACTAAGATAAATAAAGTGCCATATATCTCCAAGAGTTTTATAAAATGCTGTGAAAAGAAAGATTCTGACATAACCTCAAATGTCATGGAAATTGAATATCTAAAAGAGCAAGTAAAACTACTGAAAGATATTATGGACAAGGACATAATTATAAAGGACAAAGAATACATTATTGCAAATTTGGAAGACAACGTAGATTATTTAAATGGTAAATACACTACTCAATACTCAAAACAGAAATGCAAAACATCAACACAAAATAAACAGTGATAGCATTCCTGAAATATTAATCACATCTAAGGCGTCATCAGTACGGAGTGCACATTCATCTAGAGGATCAAACAAGGGGAATTCCTATGCAGCTGTGGTAGAGCCTGACATAAAAAAATCTAGTGTAGCCAGCTCAACAATAGATAATGTGAGTACAAAACAAATACTGAGATCATGAGTCTACCTAACCAAAATAACACTCAAATCTTGCCAAATATAAATTTTGGACTCAAGTTAGTAATAAAAGAACCACCACAGATAAACCACGAACACCCATTCAACACCAAACACAAATGAAGGCTATTCAATCCCCTCAAGATGCTAGAAAAGACCTAACAGGTGCTTCTAGACCAAGGATAATAAGGGAAGTGCTAAGAT
Source organism: Leptura quadrifasciata (assembly GCA_963675555.1). NCBI lineage: Eukaryota > Metazoa > Arthropoda > Insecta > Coleoptera > Cerambycidae > Leptura > Leptura quadrifasciata. The sequence goes on along the minus strand of OY776676.1, from coordinate 140,576,471 downwards.
AGAAGACGGGGGCTCTTTCACTGCTGCCACCCGTCGTGTGTGGTTATCACTTGGAAAAGTAGGAGACAACTAAAGATGAAATTGTGGCATACCTAGAGAAGAAATTCAATGGACATTCCTTCATTGTGGAACCGCTGTCTAAAAATGAAACTGCAATGAGCTGCGCTTACAAGGTTGGAGCAGATATGACCTTTATAACCCAGACACCTGGCCAGACGGTATAATAGTGCAAGGATATAATTTGCATAGATTTCGAAGACAATCCAACCACCAACAATATTAATGTCATACACCAGAATATTCAAAGCCTTAGAAACAAACTCACTGAACTTGAAATTATATGCAAGGAGGAAAATAAATCCATTTTATGTTTGACAGAGCACTGGCTTCATACCAAAGAACTAAATGAAACTATTCTTGAAGATTTTATAAATGCCAGTAACTTTTGTAGGCCAAACGGCTATGGTGGTAGTACAATTTATATTAAATCTCATCTAACCTTTAACGAATTACCTGAAATAGATAAATTCAGTATCATTAAGATATTCGAGTGTTGTGGTATAAGAGTAGATATAGCTGAACAAGATTTTATTATATTATGCATCTATGGAGCCCTAGATTCTGATCCCAGGGAGTTCTTAGACCAATTGAGCCACTGCCTTACTTATTTCTCTAACAATATATTTCATTATTGCAGTCGATTACTTACAAAACTCCAGATATCGGAATGAATTAGATGACGTTCTTAATTATTTTAATTTAGCAGTTACAAATAAAAAACCACCAAGAATATCTTTACCTTAGCAACATGTATTGATTATATATGTACAGACTTAAAATCCAATCAGTATTCATCTTCTCTAGTTGTCAGTGGGTGGTTTGACCATGAAGGGCTAGAATTAAAAATGAAAAACAATTCGACACCTGTGAATACATCTCACAAACGTAGGTTCATCTCAGTGAAGAATATTGCAAATTTTAAACAATCTCTAGCAGAAGAGAACTGGGGGGCTGTATACAACCTTGCTGCTGCTGATGTTAATAATCAATATGATGTGTTTCATAATATTTTAAAATATTATTTGGATGTCTCTTTTCTGTCAGTTACTTCTCAGAGCAAAAACTGCAACAAAAAATCTAAAGCCTGGATAACCACTGGTATAAAAAAATCGGCTGCCAACATAAATTTTTTTTTTATCTATATAAACAAAATCTAGTTCATAAAGACTATTATGATAACTATAAGAGGATATATAAAAGAGTAATACGCTGGGCTAAAAAAATGCATCATGATAATATACTTCTTAATGCTCCAAATAAATCAAAAACCATGTGGAATATCATAAAATATAACTCGAAACATACACAGAATAAAAACGCCGATTTAAAGCAACTAAAAATTGACAATACTGTCATAACTGACTCGAAATACATTGCAAATGCCTTTATAGATTTCTTTTCAAGTACCCCGGTAAAGTTAATAAATAGCATACAACACAGCGCAAAATTAACACCTATTACAATATCATCCAATAAGAACTTTATATTTTTAAGTCTTGTAACCGCATCAGAAATAGTTGATATTATTACTTCTCTAAAAAACTCTCACTCTACTGGCTCTGATGGTGTAATAACAAAACTTGTAAAGGAATACAAAGAGCTTAAAGCTAATGTTCTGGCATACATGCTTAACAATAGCTGTAGATATGGAATATTCCCTGATCTCTTAAAACAAAGTAAAATTATACCAGTTTAAAAAAGGGGAAAAAGACCAACTAGATAACTATCGTCGCATTGCACTATTATCAATATTTGCAAAAGCTATGCTAACCCGGCTATTAAATTTCTTATATAAATATGAATTATTAACGAATAGTCAACATCGCTTCACTAAGAATAAATCAACAATAACTGCATTAGTAGCTTTCATACATGAAATATATAAGAACCTGGATAAGGGTCATGACATCCTTGCTACTTTTGTCGACTTATCGAAAGCTTTTGACTGTCAGTCATGAATTAACTTCTAAATAAACTATCATTACTAGGTATCAGAGGGTCATGTCTTCAATGGTATGTATCCTATCTGTCAAATAGAACGCAATATGTGATATGCAACAACGAAGAGTCGGAAGTAAAGGTCAATAAATATGGCGTTCCACAGGGATCGATACTGGGGCCGGCACTGTTTATTATTTTCATAAATGATATCGATGAAATTATCTCAGCTGAAACCATAACTAAATATACCGTTGAAGTGCTTTAATGAAAGTAAATAACAAAGTTGTAATATAGCCCAAGCTGAATATTTCAACTTATTAGGGGTTATGCTTGATAAACATCTAAAATGGAACACACGTTGACCTTCTAAGCTCCAAACTAGCTAGTATCTGTTTTGCGTTGAGACAACTGAAGCATATTTGTGTGTATGCTGAAGACATATTATCATGCCAACTTTGAGTCTGTCATGGCATATGGTATTGTACTCTGGGGAAAATCACCATCAGCAGAGAGAATTTTTATATTACAGAAACATACCCTACGGGCAATGTTAGGATTGAACTCGCGAGCTAGTTGCCGCATAGTTTTTAAACAATATAGTATACTTACCACTCCATGTTTGTACATATACCATGTGCTCTGCTTGCTTAAAAATAATTTTAATAGCTTTACGCAACATAGTCATAATCACAATTATTCTACTAGAGGTAATGGTAACCTACAATATGAATCCCACCATCTAGAATTATACAAAATGGGTCCTTACTATCAAGGTGCCTTACTCTACAACAAGTTAAGTAAACATGTTATACAGGCCCCTTCCGTAAACTGTTTTAAAAAGAGGCTAAAGGCTTACATTTTGGAGAAAACTTTTTATTCACTTAATGAATACTTTAATGGCTAAATCTGCCTGGATCAGTCTCTGGAGTTACTGATTGCGAGCTGTAATTGTAGCATTTGTTTTCACAGTTTTTTCCTGTTTTGGTTTGTTCTTTTTTTATTGAATTGACGTACATGTGCATTTTTTATAAGTAATTTTTTTTAGGATTGTGTATTGTGTATCATATATATTTTTAAACATTTTTTTCGTATTTTATAAATTATGTGCCTATATACTTACTTTTGTGACACGTCAAATGTTCAAAATTATTTTGATTCATATGGGGAAAAAATGTATTTATTTATTTAGTGTTTAGTTTAAAAACAAATGTTGAATTATGTGTCAGTTTTGTTTGAAATTCCAATTACAAACAATTTCTTGTTTTTCTTGTTGCACCACAAAAAGTAGTTCATCTGGAGATATTTACAGAAAACAGAGAAAAACTGTAATTTTACATTTTTTTATATGAAGGAAGGAACAATGTTATTCTAAAATTTTGTTCTCTATTTCATGGGATGTTGGAACATATTTTAAGAAAGAAATATTTCATGACTTCTACAAACACATTAGTAAGCCTATTGCTCACATTATTAATTTTATGTTTAAAAATTCTATAATTCCTGAAATGACATGACGAACTATCGCCCGATATTGCTAATAAATAATATTGCAAAACTTTTTGAAAAGTGTCTAAACAATAGACTTTGATCATTCCTGGAAAGAAATTAAATAATATAAAAAAATCGATATTGATTCCAGAAGAATATTGGTACTGAAGAACCTTTACAACTGCTAACAAACACTATACCATGTAACTTCGAATTGAACAAGAAAATCTTAGCCATCTTCTTAGATTTACAAAAAACCTTTGACACAGTATGTCATATTCAGCTATTAAGCAAACTAGATGGAATAGGTACAGAAGGAAAGTGTATGATTTAGTTAAAGACCATCTAGCCAACAGACTACAAAAAATTAAAATAGATAATGCTCACAGCACAACAAAAATAATAAGGACTGGGGTCCCCCAAGGAACTATCTTACGTCCTAGCTTATTCCTTATATAAATGACCTTTTACAAAAAAGTTTGTGCGGAGGAGACTTGGAACAGAACAAAAAACCACTGTGGCAATTAGAAAAGTAAAAACCTGGCTAGACACCAATCTTCTTAAGCTAAACATTACAATAACTAAATATATCTCCTTTTCTTCAACTAAAGTTGGAATGCCCCATGTACTTAAACCCGTTCTAATTAACGAATCTGTTAACGGTTGTGTAGTGTACATCGTGCAACCACCATAAAATATCTAGGACTAATCTTAGATACACATTTGAAATGGGGAAGTCATATCGACTATTTAAATAGGAAAACTTATCTATAAATTCTACAATCTAAAAGTATACTAAATAATAAAACTCTGCTAGTCACATACAACAGCCTAATTGAATCCACAATTAGATATGGCATTACAGTATGGGGTTCTGTTTATAAAGTAATTCTACGGCCCCTATAGATAACACAAAACTACATTCTTAGATTAATTTTTATTGAAAAAGCAGAGAAATCATTTTTGTGACATTGTCATTTTCGGCTACTCATTACATATTCAAATAGAAACAGATTTACATTAGAGAAAAATTGTTGACTTATTTTTTTTTGCTCACGAAGTAATAAGTTCCCGATACATAAAAAACGCAACAAAACTTTACGACATAATTATTATCGCCGGGGCCATGGCGGCATGCTGCATCAAACGACCCGGCGCACATTAAAAACCTATAAAGGTAACCGAGTCAATTGCGGTCGAGACAGCATAAAGAGTAATGGTCTTTTAATGAGGTCGTAAAGTTGTTGTTGTTTTTTATGTCTCGGGAAGTCCTTACTTAGACTTTACTTGAATTATATGGAACATATGTGCACTATATTTTGCAACTTAAGTAAAACGTTTTATTGCATCAAATACTGCTAGGAAAGTTCAATAATGTAACAATCATCTGTCTCGCTTTCACATAAGCGATTTTTGTTTTCTTTCTCGCACTCGTATACTTCACAATATATATAACTACTTTTCCGGAATCTTTAGGTATATGGGTTGCTATTATATGCTGAATGAGATTTTATGTTCAGAATGTAAACAGGGAATGCAACTGCGATTACAATATAAGACAGAAAGATATTTTAACAATACCTTATGCAAAATTAACAAAAAGTCAAAAGGGAATTCAAATTTTAGCATCCACATTTCACAGTAAATTACCAGGTGGTATAAAAAGCATGCGGAAATTGGCATTCAAGAGAAAAATAGGGCCTATCTTACTCGAAAAATTTTTGATTTAAATATTGACGTGCAAATATCATTTTTTATATATAGCATGAATAAATGACTTAATTCGATATGATTGTTTAAAATCAAAAGCTAAATTAATATTTTTTATTTAGGTACAGGAATTTTATGATAAAAGGATTGCAGATGGTATTTTCCCAGATCCGAATAAGAAAAAAACTGGCTCAATGAGTTTGCAGGAAGCAGCGTTAGCTGGTGTTTCGGTTGATCAAGACGCGAAAGAAGATGAAGAGAGGGAAAAACTTTTGGAAGAAGATGATGATGAGTACATTGCTCGAATGAGGGCTAAAGATGAATATAAAGATGACCACAGAAGAGGATGGGGTAACAGGATGAATAGAAGTTAGACAGCAGGGCCATTTAACTTTCAGTATATTTATTTGGCTGTTACAGTTTTTGTAAATATACAGTTTGCCTCCTGAAAAGGTGATTAAAAACTTTGTATAACAATTACTAAATATGGTTTTGTATATAATTTTTCGTCAATTATTTATCTGATTTTAAAATAAATATCATTTTTGAGATTGCTTTAAACATGTTTTAGATGCTCCCCAGTCTCCTACCACTGGTATCGTTATTATAGTTATAGTTCACTCACTTTAACAATTAAGTAATAATTTTAAGGCTTGTGCACACCGAAGTTATTTGTCTGTTTCTATGATCCCACGCTGTCATGGACGGTGCTTTGATTTCCTGAAACCACATTATTTAAAATAAAATTAGTTTAACATTCTCAGACATTATTATATGAAGGCTAGTAAATTGGTGATATCTTACGAATCAAGTATTTGATTATTTCATTAATCTGGGTTCAATTTCTTGCTACTGATATGCAATTATAAGAGGCTACGCATGGCTAGGCGCCAGAGAACAATATACCTACTAACTACTATAACTAACATTGAGCGAACTAAGATTATCATTATTAGATTTTATTCTACACTGTATGATTAAGAATTTGAAAAGTAACTGACATGTGACGTGACAAGATAACCAATAGGTTTTGGGCAATAAGGTCAGCTTTAGATAAATGTGAGAGGTAGTGTTACAAAATTATGATACGAAAATGCAGTTAGTTTGCTTAAGATTTATGTGAAAAAGCCATCAGCTAACTATTCAAGCTGTTCGAACTGTCTGTTCTAGCCATTCGTACAACTAGATGTGTTGGTAATGAATAAGTCCTACCAACGTACCAGGTCCGTAAATAAGGATAATTGAAGAAATAATTAATGTTACTGGGATATATTGAAATCAGGACACAATTAGACATAAGCTGTTGAAGCATCCTAGATGCAGTATAATGATTTGAGGTGTCTAGTCCATATATCTGTAGTCACAAAGTAAAAACCATAATCAAGGTTTTACCCGACGCCTATAATAAAAATTTCTATTAGTTGACTTCTGTACACAAATGTTAAGCAAAGTGACTATGCATCTTTACATAATTGCATATTAGTAGGCGCTAAATTTAAGTCATATGAATGAAATAATCCAATACCTGAACCATAAGACATCAATAATTCATCAGCTGTCATGTAGTAGAATAGAATATATTTCACTTTCTTCGCACAATGTGTATACAGTCGTCAAAACAAATAAAAATAAATTAAGTAGCACACAAACATATTAAGTTATATATAAAAAAATAATGTATTTAATAAAAACAATTAAGTAAATAACAGACAAATCTATAGCAAACTTAACAGAAATCTGGGTAGGCTAGAAGTCACATAGATAAACTGAAAGTATTCTTCATTACTATAAAAACAATTTTGAAGTAGTATGTTTTAACTTTTTTGTTGTTTTAAACTCGAAAAAGGGGTAAATTAACACTCTTTTGGGGCCAATTTTCGATTTTAAATTTTTTTTAGACCTCTTGAACTATAAATTAAGCAACGAAAATGTGGTCCTTTTATTTTCAATGTTCAAGGAACCTCCTCTTAAATTTTCGGTAAACCACGCCTTGTCGTGAATCAACGCAAGGATTGGGTACATGTTCTGCGCCACGAGGTCTTAGTTTTGATGCGATTGGTCAACCCATATCTGTTTACTTTTATAAGGGGAGGTTACCTGCGCCAAAAGGTGCGTTCAAAAATTATGGTGGGACTGGAAGCGTGGCCGATGTTTCCTGTATCACCAACTTCATTTTCCGAATCTGTATATGTACGTTTTTTTTTTACCAAAAATTGATTTTGGGATAACTTGGGCAAATCTTGCCTAAATCAGATGAAATTTTGGGTGAAGGAGGCTCATAATACCTACAAATAGCCTGCCACATTTCAATTCAAAAGCTCCATTAGTTTGCCTACAATGTAATTTTTTCGAAAATATTACGAAATTTTTAAAACGGTGTTACTTTTTGGCCGTTTATCGTACTATGATTTTTTCCCCGGCAAAATGTAGGTTATACTTTTGGGTGATATGACTCAAAAAATCTTTAATATAAAAATTCGATCCATTTTCTGCCATTTACAGTATACATGTACTTGCGAGCCGTGATTCTCTGGGTGCGACACAACTTCTGCGTTCTCACGGATGGGTAAATTCAAATTAATAAACATATTTGTCAAATTTCCAGAGCTGATCCAGGATGTCCTTCATAATTTCTATAATGAAAACGCATATGTCGAGAGTATAAAATCTTATGGGCAGAGAATAATAGCTGCTCTTTATGGTTGTTCTATCAAAAATAAGAAAACATTAGGTTTACTAGGTGCAAAACGAAATTTTGTTCATGCAAGAAATTGGATTTAAAATGTTGCAGTTTATGCCATTTCGGCCGGAATACAACCGGCCAAAATTCTGAAGAGGTTGGTGGGCCGCCAGTCGATGAACTTATTGATGACATGCCAGATGAGAACACAAGATTTATCGACGATGATGATTATAATAATAATAATCTTTATTTATCCTTTAGATCATAGACAATAATATAGGACAAGTCAAAATAAGAATAAATATGTAAAACATAAGACATGAAAATACTAATTCTACACATACATAACTATAAATTGTTACAAGTGGCATATGCATACTATATATTATTACTGCCAGTTTTCGCTAATCAATTTGAAAATAATAAGAATGTCAATTAACCAATTCTATACAATAAGTAACATTGGTAAGCCAATATATAAGTAAAACATTTTTCATATGCAATAAAAAAAATTACAGAGCGTCATACAAACAAAACAATATCATTAATTGAGTAACAAGTTTTCTCTACTAGCAGTTTTCTTACCATTTTTTTATAACGTCTGCATGGTAGGTCACGCACATTTTTTGGTAAGCTGTTATAGCAAATTATACAATTATAGTACGGGGAATCTTTAAATGTTGTTGTTTTATGCATAGGTATTGCATATAAATTACCATGTCTCCTACTATAACTATGAGCTATACCCAGAGTGTCAAATAATGCCATATTATCCTTTGCAAAAAGCAAACATTTATAAATATAAACGCTGGGTACTGGAAGGATTTCATTGACCTTAAACACTATTCTCATATTAAATATATGAGTCTTAATATCCTCTTCTGTAATATAAACACTCTATTAATATCCGTGGATTTACCCCACAAAATTGTATTAGAAGAGATGCAGGAGTACGCCAACACATAGTAAATATTTAACAAACCTGGTTGTCCAAGTGTATTTTTCATTTGCAATGTGGCGTAATAAGCCTTATTTAATTGTTTGCAAACATGATCAACATGACATATCCAACCGAGGTTACTATCAAGGTATGTTCCTAAATATTTGAAATCAGTAGAAAAAGGTATCAAATCCTGAGTTAAAGGCCTTCTAAGATTAAAATTGATATATTTAGTTTTTTTTTTCATTTAAAATGAGCCTATTACGCTGACACCATGCACTCATGGTCTCACAGACATAGCCAATCTTTATATAGAGTTATAGAGTCATCTGCATATATTGTGATATTACCTTCATTGAAAAATGTAGGAAGATCATTTATATACAAAGGGAATAACAGCGGACCTAGATTGTAGATTGTTTTACGGGGTCGTTTGGCTTCGCATAGCCTTACTTCACTTCGACCTAAAAGATCTTTTGTGATTTGCCCCACATCTAGTGGTTATCCCAGGATTCCCAGACTTTTTGCAAAGGTTGTGATTTTCCTGGGGGCTAATTTCTTCTTTTCTAATGTCTTCCGGCGTTAATTACGCCTGTTCTAGGAATTTTAGCCTAAGGTGGACTAACACCTTGCATTCACAAAGTATGTGTACCGCAGTTTCAATTGCAGTATCGCAATATCTGCATTTATTTATTATCTACCGCCTTGCCCATTTCTCAAGGGGCAGTGGCCAGTTAGAAGGCCTGTGACTAGCCTTAATTCGGACTTTTCCAGTTCGAGAAGCCTTGTGGCATTCTTTGTCGAATGAGTTATAAACTTTTTCGCTTGTCTTTGGCCTGGAGTATTCCTCCAGTAGGACGTTTTCTGATCCTTTTCCCATTCTTGGATCTCCTCCGCTATATGTCCCTTGGCTAGGCCACAAAATGGTTCGGGTCCAATGAACGGTGCTTCAGCTCCTTTTTTTGCAAGGCTATCAGCAAGTTCGTTTCCTTGTATTCCCTCATGCCCTGGCACCCACATCAAGGTAACCTTGTTGTTATTAGCCAGTTGCTTCAGGGATTGTCTACATTCTCAGGCAGTTTTAGATTCAGAGGTATAGGATCTTAGAGCCTTTAGTGCTGCCTGGTTATCTGATAATATATAGATCTTTGCCCTTCGGATGCCTTTATTTAGGCATACCTGGGCACATAGATCTATGGCATAAATTTCTGCCTGAAAGGTGGTTGGGGTGTTACCGAGGGCTTTGGATAGCCTACAATTCGGCCCTGCTACTCCCACTCCTACCCCTTCAGCCATCTTGTCCATCTGTATACCAAATAAGTGACCCCTGTTCCAATCGCAGTGACTCCATCTTGCTCGTCTGACGACTTTCAATTAGCATCAACGGGCAGTCAAAGTCTTGTTTGACTGGCATGGAGTCAATGGGTTTGGTCATGGACTTCAGATGGATTACTTCCAGAATCCTTAAGTGACCAACCAGATCACCTGGTTTGAATTTATGTGCCTGGTGCAGTCGTAAGGCACTGAGTGCCGCCTCCTCCCTTACATGTAAGTGCAAGGGAAGTAGGTCAAGCATAGCCTCCATAGCTGCTGTGGGACACGAGTGCATTGCTCCTGTAGTCCCTAAACAGGCAAGGCGTTGCAGTTTCTGCAACTTTCCCTGTGCTGTTTTTTCTTCTGTTTTTGGCCACCATACGCATGATGCGTAGGTTACCATAGGTCTGACAACCGAAAGATAAGACCAATGTGTCATTTTCGGTCTTAGACCCCAAGTCTTACCAAACAACCTACGGCACGTCCATATTGCCGCTGTTGCTTTAGTAAGAGTCCGTTCCAGATGTGAGTTCCAGGTAAGTTCTTGATCCAGGATTACTCCTAGATACTTTACTTCACTGGAAAGATTTATTATATTTCCATTCAGTACAGGAGTTCTAAGATTGAGTCTTCTCCTTTTAGTGAACGGGACAATAGTTGTTTTGCTCGGATTGACATTGAGTCCCTCTGACGAGCACCATTTGGATATTATATTTAAGGCAATTTGCATGAGGTTGGAAATCATGACCTCATTTTTGCCTCTCACAGTGACGACCAGGTCATCTGCATATCCCTGAACGTTAAAGCCTGAATTACTCATTTTATGTAGGAGATCATTGACCATCATTGACCACAGCAAGGGTGATAGGACTCCATCTTGTGGACAACCCCTGACTGCAGTCACCGTAGCCGACTCATCCCCCACACTTGTGGTAATAATTCTGCTTTTGAGCATGGATTGTATCCATTCAATTGTAGGTGATTGTATTCCCCTTTTTTCCACGGCTTTTTGTATGGATTCATAGGAGGTGTTGTCAAAAGCACCCTCTATATCTATGAAAGCACACATAGCCACCTTTTGCTGTAAATGTCTTTTCAATGCCTTGAATCAGGCAATGTAGAGCATTTACTGTTGATTTGCCAGGTTGATAGGCAAATTGTTTTGCGTGAAGTGGTGTTCCTGTAAGGATTTCGCTTCTAATGTATTGATCTAAAATTTTCTTCATTGTTTTTAGGAAAAATGAGGTTAAGCTAATGGGGCGGTACGACTTAGGCTCGTCTGGTGCACGTCTGCCTATTTTCGGAATAAACGTCACCTTAACTTCCCTCCAAGCTCGGGGAATATACCCCAGTGTATAGCTTGCTATAAATATACTTCTCAGGCATGGGACAAGCTCCTCAATTCCGTATTGAAGTAGGGCAGGGAAGATACCATCTCTGCCCGGTGATTTAAAGGGTTTAAAGGTTGATACCGCCCATTTAATTTTGTTGTAGGTGAATATTTTTCTAGCCAGGCGTCTTCCTTCTCTGGTAGGACGATGAACATCCCCATCCAAGTAGTCCTGTAGAAATTCACCCTGAGTTATGCGAGAGCCTGGGAAATGAGTGTCTAAAAACACCCTTATGTTTTCCTGCTGACTCTTGGTGTGTTTACCATCGGGCTTTTTGAGTAGCCCTATTCCATTTGAGTGGTCTTTTGCAAGGACTTTTTGTAGGCGTACTGCTGGGGCTAGTTCATCTATCCCTTTGCAGAATCGTCTCCATGATCTTCTTTTAGACCTTCTCAATTCTGCGTTGTACTTCGTAAGGGCTTTTCTGTAGTCCTCCCAGTTTCCAGTGTTTTTAGCTTTGTTAAAAGCTTTCCTAGTCTCAGCTCTGAGACGGCTGAGATCCCTATTTCACTAGGGCACATCTCTTTGGACTGCCCGTTGTTTAATAGGACGACTTCTTTCAACAGCGGACCTATAACAGATCCTTGAGGAACACCTAAATTAATGTCATTTAAATCAGAAGCTACATTTTGATATTTAACAGCTAGTTTTCGGTTACTCATATAAGATATTAACCAGTCTAAAAATTTGTCCCGAATTCCAATATATTACTTAGTTGCTAAAAATGCATTATTAACAGTGTCAAATCAACTAGTTAAGTCAAACAAAATAGAGACAACATATTTGCCCTGTTCCAAATGTTTGTAGACATAGTCAATAAAATAAAAAGACGCAGTTTCTGTAGATTTACCAGGTCTGAAACCTTGTTGGCACGGTGTAAGTATGTTTTCAAGTTTGAGGAACTCAAGAACTCGACATGTTGTAATTTACAAAAACGAGGACGACGAAGTGAACGATATGATGGGCGAAGCTGTGAGCAATTTATATTACTTTAGCAACAGTGAAACCGACGAAATTTTCAATGCTGTGACGGATTCAGAAGCGGGTAGCTCTGACAGTAGTATTTTGAGTACATCCAGCATAAGGAGTACAGGAAAGTGACCAATACAAGTAGCATCAAAGTCCGTAAAAAAAAGAAATCAGCTTAAAACAATTTTAGATGTAGATAAATTAATCTAATACTTTCAATGTAAATGAAATGTGATTTGTGTCTTTTACCATTTCTACCATTCCTCCGTTAAATCAGATATCCTTTTGTGCATTTTTTCGATGTCTGCCAACCTCTGAGAACGTGACACTAGTACACTTGGTCACACAGCATACAGAAAACCCACTCACACGGACAGATATCTAAATGCGGCATCACATCACCATCCACCACAACTAAATTCAGTAGTAAAGATTCTAGTGACACGTTCTCAGAGGTTGGCAGACGTTGACCATATCAACGAAGAGATCTCATCACTTCAGAAGGCACCGATGAAAAATCTATTTTCGAGGTGCACAATGCAGAATTTGCAGGGGCTATACAGACAAAAAACCGAAGAGGAATCCGAGAAACCAGTGGCAAAAGCAATATCTACCTAGTGAAAGAGACGACAGATAAAATTGGTAAACTTCTACGTAAACACAACATAGAAACAATATTTAAAACACACCGAAAAATCAGTGCAGTCTGCAGCCCTCCATAATCCAAAATCAAAAACTACCCTAGAAAACCAAGGAGTATACGAAATCCCGTGCCAAGATGACAACAAATCATACATAGGACAGACGTATTAGTGTAAGAAAGGAATAACATATGAATGCAGTACGAAAAGAGGAGAAAACATCGTCCCTAGCACAGCATGTAGAATCCACAGGACACAAAATAGACTTCGACAACACCAGAACAGTAGCTAATATCGAGCATTATAGGTCAAGGATACCAGAGAGGCCATAGAGATCGAAAAAAGACCACAAAATATTAATAAACGAGATGATACGCAGATATTGCCCGGTTCTAGGAAGCCCGCTCTTGTGGGAAGATACGTAACCGAAAATACACGACGATCCACCGTAGACGAACCAATCACGAGGAGGTACGTTCAAGTATTGACAAATAGTGAAGAAATACAGCAACCTGCCCGAAATGGACCTATCACGAGGAGTCAGAGCTGAGCGCTGACCAATTAAGGAGAACCACGGCATTCTGCGGCACCGACTGGACACGAGGATGCCTGACCACCAGCGAGAAGTTACGTGGAGCGTGACGTTTCAGCGAGGCCACTTATCGGGTTGGCTCAGGCGCCTGCTACGCCTATCAGAGGTGGTGGGGGACCGGTAACACGTAGCCAAACGCGCAGGCGCGCCCTAGACGGCAGCATATATAAGGAGTCGCACAATGTGGGGAACGTCAGTTCAGTTCGAGCAACGAGGAGCAGCAGTAGGCAGGTTTCAGTGAGAACCTGAAGATGGCAGATGAGATTCTGCCGAAACGCCGTTTAGACAACCGTGACTCCTGGAGGAGTGGACCATCGACGCGGGAGAGCACCCGGAAGTACAATAACACTTCATTTAACACCCACGAAAACCTAAAAAACAACATCAACATATATATATATATATATATATATATATATATAATAATTACATAGCTTTTAAAAAATTCGGAGAGTTTCCCGACGCTCCAGACTCGAAGGTTGTTGATCGAAGTCCTTTCAGGTTGTAGAAATCTTCACAACACAATTAAATAGGGTCTTTCTCAAAGGTAAAATCAGAGCAAATTCGTATACCAAAATTCGTGTACTAAAGAATAGCAAATGATCCAAAATCCAAATAATCCAAAAACACAATAGTTGTACTGTCGTGGGCAGAAAAAAATAGGACAACTTTTTTGTTTGACAGTTAGTGAGTTAGTTATCCTTTGGTTACTAGTTAAACAGTGATAAACCGGCCTTAAATAGTTTAAATTTCCCGATTTACGAGAATTTCCCAATCTCTTATTCGTAGAAATGAGCCAAATTGGCAAAAAGGATTACGGTAGTTGCCCATTAAATCGTTTAAAATCGGAGCTGAGAAAAAGTGGTGCTAGAGTTTATAGAAAAAAAGCTGATTTGGTTGAAAGGTATATATAATTACATTTATGAGCTTGTAAACGTCCTCCTGTGTTAGAGCACTTTGGTACACAGCAACAAGTTTTCATTTTACATCCTAATTAACTGTGTTTATTCAAAGATATATTTTTCGTATTGACATTGACGGACAAACAACCGAGTACACTCTGGCGGATAAAATAAAATAGAAAAGAATGTTCCCCGTTATAGTAATAGTTTATATTTTAGATTTCCTAAGATATACACATCTATTTAATAAATTGGTATGGTTTTCCTAGTGGGAGCCATCTGTTGGTGAAAAGCTTAAAAGTGGTAATTGAATAGTAAATTAGAGCGTGGTGACATCTATCGCTAAAGGGGGTAATTTATTACTTCAGATATTTAATTTCTTACACTAAGATCCTTTATTCTTAATTTTTGGAAACCAGCAGAGATGGCACGTTACAATACAGGCAAACAATTTTTTTAACATTAGCAAATTTTGGGACTTATACTTTATATATTTCTAATAATAAACCAGTGTTATCTGGGTAGGTTTGACTCCATGACTATTATTTATCATAAAAAATAAATAAATGTTATTGAGTCTTCTACTTCTGTAGATTGATACGAACTATTTATTTTATGGTAGACTATAAACACCTGTATATTAATATTTAACGACGAGTAAGTTAATTTTGATGATTATATCTTTAACGCATGAAATGTCACGTAGTGTTTGTTAATTTTTTATGAGACAATTTCCTGTTTCCCATACCCTATCAAATATTTATTAGTTGCAATTAGTATTTCTATATGGTTTTGCATTGAAGGAAGAAATTAAATGATGATTTAGAGAAAAATATTCTATTAAATCATAGGTAATAAAAAGTGTTACCTGTATTATAATTTACATTCGTAAGTGTAAGCACGAAAACAGATATTGTTTGGATTGTCATAACAAATGATGGATGTCTCTGGAAAAACGTCAATAAATCTTATTAGTTATTTCTTCAACAGTGCCGACATTAGTGGGTGTAAATACATCATAGAAAAGCGATCAAGTTTATTTATAAGGTAAACATGAATATAAAAATAAATTAATAAAATACATATTATGTGTACTCCTTCAAAAGATAAAAGAGTACAACCTATTGTTTCAGAGAAGCCCTCTACTGACGATTTTTTTTTAAGTGGCCTAAAACTTTTTTACCTGGTTTTGTGACTTGCTTAGCAGCATCTGTATTTGCATTTATTGCACTATAATACGAATACCATTATATTTTATTGGCTCTGGCTCCTTAGATAATTATTATGCGCGCCAAATGCAAAAAGGTTATTTTTTACAGAATTATTGTACTTAGTTACAGTTACCAATAGAAATTAGCAAGAAAAATCGGCAGCTACTGGAAGCGGCTGGAACCTCCCCACTCGGTGGATCTTTGAAGCCGAAAAGAGCATTAGTAACAAAACGGCACTAAACGTAATCCGATCTCATCCAAAACCTTTTCAGATCTTCTGAGGCACTAAAAAACCCTCAACTTAATGAATTTACAATCATCTATGCGAGTTATTACCTACATTATCGCTCGTTGAATAATATACTATTAGGATATTAACAACTTTAACATCACTTGAACGACTAAGGGTCTGTTTCTGAAACGTAAAATAAAGTTATCTATTGATAAATGTCATAGTAACAATTGTTGTCACAATTGTAACTATGACAGTAAACGAATAATTAACTCTATTTTACGTTTCAGAAACTGGCCATAAGAAAGTCTAGTTATCCTAAATACTACAGATTTGTAAAGCAACAAACTGAAAATTGGTAAAGTGATAATCTATAATAAATTCACCAACGAAGGTACAGAAAGCATATGATATTGATATTGTTAAATCTACCTTTAAAGTTTGTGACAATCCACTAAAAGTTACAAATGTGCCGAAATCTTATTAACATATGACATGACACCAACGTTATCGGATGACAAACGATGACAATGACAATCATCAAAATTTGCTCATTGCAATCCGATCGCTCGCGGCTGTCTTTGTTAAATCAAACATTAGCATTTCAGTAATTTTACTAGATTTTAGAGGAATATTTGTAGTTTAATTCTTCGATTTGTCTGTATATATATTTAAAAACGGCACTAAACGTAATCCGCTCTACTTCTAGAGTAGTGAAGAAACCCTCACACGTGAATTGACACGTGATGTGACGAGTTTCACGATGTAACCGCTACGCGCATCGATCATGTCATGCGAAATGCGATCTATGCCATATTTGCTTTGTTTTTAATTTTTTTCACGGAAACCAAATCGAAAGGGTGGAAGTGTGATATATCGTTGAAATCAGAATTTTAACTGCCTTTCAATGGTTCCATTGTAAATTGAAAGTAAATATAAAATAAACAACTTGTTGCGTCAAAATGGCACTAAACGTAATCCGATCTCAACCAAAACCTTTTCAGATCTTCTGGGACACAAGAAACGCACACGCAAAGTTTCATTCAAATCCGTTCAGTAGTTTCGGCGCTATCGTGCTAATACACATACACACACACAGACATTTTTCAAAAACCACTTTTTTGGGTTCCTAGGGCCTCAAAACGTAAAGATTTGATGTTATCTCAATTTTCGTTTTTGAACCAATTTCAGTAACCTCTCACAGTTTTATTGTGGAGAGGTTAAAATAAATTTATTAATATAGTAATTAACTAAACAGAACCTTGTATAAAAACATGTTGATTTATATTAAAGTCTAGTAAACTCTAAACTGGCATGTGTATGAGTTGATAATGCACGTACGATTTCATTTCTCTCGCACAGAAAGTAATAGCCCAAAAACACTGTCGCGTATACCTGCCAAGCTTCTCTCTCACCTAATTTGAGACAGAAATACTGCTGTACACACTGAAGAGAGAGATAAATTTTAATCTACGTTTTCAATAAGTTGAGCAATTCTCAAACTCTGAAAATTTGTCATTGGTTATTAAACAATCATCTCATATTAGAATTAAATTCATCTTTATATGAAATATATAAGCTATTTTTAGTGGTAGTGGATATTCATTCGACAAACGGACATTGCCAAACCACTATACCTAGGACTTGCAATTTTCTAGTATCTACATATTACATGAATTGCATGTCGTGGAATAGCTCAGTGTGTAAGTAAAGGGAATAAAAACATCAAACTGCTCAAATATCTCCCGAGAAAAGGTATTTTGCAGTTGACGTACATCGTTAATGCAATCCTGCGACTGCAGCATTGGCCCAGCCAATGCAAGTGCGCCGTGGTCGTGCCCATCCTCAAGCCGAATAAGAACGCGAAGCTTGCCGGCAGCTATCGTCCCATATCGCTACCACAGTAGAGATTAGAGAATAGACCAGTATTCCCACTCGACCGGAACACTCGGAACAGTAGGATAAGATTTTCAGTGCGCAAGAATGCTCCTGGGCTTAAATTATCTAATGCGCAGTGGACAGCAGTACTGGAAGTACTGGAACATAAGTACATGCGCCTCATTTCAAATTCTGGAAGGTACACCTCCCTCAGAGACCTCTACGAACGCTGCAACGATATAACCCCGATAGCCGACTACGTCCAGCACATCTCTCAAAGCTTCTATTCGTTCAAGCTGGGCGATAGTCCACTAACAAGACACATTACACAAATTAGACAGCATAATGCCCCATTTCGGATTAAACACCCTTTACCTTACCAGACGTTGCCAATCTTCCGGCAGCCACTCTAGCCAAACTTTCACCTACTATACCTTCTCTAATACTATCCACCTTTCACTCATATTTCATACCTTTCATCGACTTTAATTCTTTCCTGTCCCCCTCTTCTTTTGTTTTTGTGTATTTTTGTGTCGCGTTTGTTGTTCCTTCGTTTCTGTTTGTACATTTTTGTCTATAAATTCATTCTTCCGTCACTCATATTGTAACAGAATCCAAATTTTATCTTAGAATAATCAAAATGTTTAGAATCACAGTTTAGGCCTGCCTTGCGCAACCCGTAGTTGAAGCAATTCGCGGATGGCACTTCGTGCAAGTTATGGTGTCAGCATCAGTGCCAAAATTAAAAACAGTGAAAGTGCGCATAAACGGCGAAAGCCAAAGTGTTCGTATTTCCATTTTTAATGTTAAGCTTTCTTTCTTAAGCAATGTTTTGTCAGATTACCTATTTTTATTTTAGTATTGTTAAAAAGGAGTTTAGGTGTTTTTTAGTTCGTTCTAATTTTTATACAACTGTTGCTAACGCCAAACCGGTCCCGTCTCGGCCCGCGGCGGTCGCAGGGTCGGTCCCGGGATGGGTGCCGGGGAGGCAGCTTATAAATTTTTACATGTTTACCCCTTTAATTTGAATGAATTTGTTTTGAATTGAATTGGTTCAATCCCCCCATATAGCTACTTTTTTTTGTCATAATATACCTCTAAAATTTTGTCTGTATATAATAATTTCAATAAAATTTTAGGTGGTATACCGTTTATCGATTCTTCACTGGAATCACTCATTTTAAATAATTTTCTAGCCCAAACTGCACGAATATACACACTGACAACTACTGACAATTACTTTGACAGCTTACGCACCAACTTGAATTTTTTAAAACGAATAGTTGCCTATGTACTTAATACACGAACTGTGAATGGTCGATTTCATATCCATCCTAGAACGTATATGAAATATATGCGTTCAGTTAACTGGAATGGCCCACTTATCCATTCTACAGACTGTACGGAAAACAGCAAATATATTTAAAGGGTGGGCCACCTTAGTGTGACTTATAAAGCCTCTGATAGCAGGCAACCTTGTAGTACACAGAGTCGGCGTGTTCCATAAAAAGTTATATATTATTGTGAATTTTATGTGCATTACATAAAAGGATTAAAATCGCATAAACATGTCAAATCAATTTTCGACACAAAAATGTCACTTTTATCTCATATAAAAAAAACATACTATTATTCCATTCCAGTGACTTTCGCACTGTATATAGGTACCTACATTATTTTCTGATAATAATCTCTGCTTTATTTTTCATTTTTTAGAACATTGTGGACATGTTGCTATTGTTTTTTAATAATCACCACTGGCTTCTTAATAACAAATTTATGGTTTTCATTCTTGGAGAATCCAACAGTCACCTCTCTACAATCCTCAAATTATCCCTTGTGGGAGGTGCCTTTTCCAGGAATTTCGATATGCAATGTCAATAAAATTAGCAAGCGGAAAGCTATTAATTTCGCAAATCATTTGTAAGTAGATTTCTATCGTTTATTTGACTCTTTTAATTTAGGTAGGAGTATTTTAAGCATGGTGAAGGAGTCCTTTTTAAACCTTCCAGGTGAACAGTCATGTTATAAAAGTGATTACAAGTTTAAGTGAGTGTTTTCAGTATAATCACAGCATAGTGTAATGAGGCAAGGAAGCTAACAACAGCAAGGGCTGCAGTTTGCAGTGCACTGAGCATTAAAGATGAGTAAATCTTTTATTTGCACTATTGGAGGCCATGTTTTTTTTTATATTGCGTGTTATATGTAATAAAATATCAGGTGTGAGACATATCCTTGAATTTATAATTTTAAATACTTTAAAAATTTTGAATAAAACACAGGTCCGTATTTAAAAAAATAAAGTCGATGGTGGCCTCGAAATGACGAAACATCGCTATAAAAATTTGAATACAGTAAGTTATAGCAAAGTTAATGTATAATAAAATATTCTTACACGGTTTTTAAATATTTTTTATAATAACAGCACTAGGCATATCTCCGGAACCAATAGGAATATTTTAAATTTCTATAACCCATTTCATTGACTTTCAGAATATGAATATTTTACAGACTTTGTAATTCTTATAATTTGCGGGATAGCAATACTGTTCAATATGAAAAGTAGCCACCCTGTATATACGAGAGAATATATACAGCTGCGAATGACATCAAACGTGAATATTAATAGGAGGTAAAACAATTATAAAAGGATGCAAAACTTACACAACGAAATAAGAGGAAAACGGAATCAGAAACGGAAGACAGAAATGATCAACTCTATATGCAAAAATACAAAATAAGGAGCATGAACACTTCATGTCATTGAACAATACGGCGATGCATTTCACAAACATCTACACTTCCCGTGCCATATGTCTGCACAATGTGCTATGCCGCTCTAGCTGCTAGCAACGAGCATGATCTCGGTCCAACCCAGCGTAGACATAGTTGGATCGGCAGTGTGTTTTCTGAGGGTGGCAATAATGCTTACTGTACGCTGGTAAATCAAATCAAAGCATCTCAAGCAAGGTGGAGAAGTAATGCGAGGCCACAAAGGATGTGTTATCGAGAGAAGGATTAGCAGCTATGCTAATATAATTAGATAATGAAACAGAACAAAGTTATTCCAAGTGGAAATTTTACGGATTCATGGGTAACACATAACACTTAATAGCAGACAAAAATGTTCTATTTATAAACAAAAAGTGCAAAAATGGAATTAAGGGAGCACAACCATAATATGTATTATACCGTATGTTTATTTTACAAGGACCACACCAAATATCTCGCTTCATATCTATTGTAGAAGAATAAAGTTTTAGAAACAGTTATCCCATATTTCAGTAAAAAGAAATTTGATATCCATAGCCTACTTTGTGAGATATATTACAAAAACCTGAAAAATAGGAAAACCACAGACGGTTATAGCTTCCTTATTTGAGGAGATACGAAAAAAGTTAAAGGGATGAAAGTTGACGGCAAAGACAATAAGCATGATGATGTGTATCAAAAAATTAGAAAAACACAGTTGGCTTTGACATACACTCTTGTGCAAAAATGAAAAGAACAAATCTCAAAGTAGGCCATGACACCATTAATTCTGTTTATTTTTTCCCTTTCCAATGATATAAAACATGTCACAGAAATTTTAACTGATAGTGCCAATATTTAATATTTTACGAACGCCACAATTCATCACTGAATCGTAAAAATAAGCTATGCCATGATTAGTGAAAAACAATGTATACCTACAATTATTAACTAATTTGACAGATTGTCACTGTTATATGTTGTATGTTGCGTTGAAAAAAAAAACAAATTCGATATGATTAGCATTTATTGTCAGTGCAATTTTGACGCTGAGATGGCAGTCACGGTTTACGGAGGTAGATTTCCAGATGCTCTGCAGCCAAAGTGAGTATTGAATTATGTTAACCAAAATGAAGAAACCTCTTTGAGACAAATTCAGAGAAACGGTCGCATAAAAAAAGACAGTGCAAGAACAATATTGAAAAAAACAGATTTCGATACTACAAAATCAGGAAAGTTCAACATTTTAATGAGGGAGATAAGCCGAGGAGAGTAAAATTTTGAAAATGGCTGTTAAATAAAAAAAAAGGAATGACCCGCTGATATGTAGCAAAATTCATTGGTCGGACGAATCAAATTTTTCTAATAATGGATTTTTCAACAGAAGTACGCATTATAAGTGGACACGAGAAAATATACGTTTATGCAGAGAGACTGCTTTCCAAGAAAGATTTTCTACGAATGTTTGGGTGCGTCTTTTAGGGGCTAAAGTAATTGGACCTTATTTTTATGATGGCAAATTAACCGCTCGTATACCGGGTGTAACCGAATTATGGTTTACCCCCCTTTTCTCCTTTAGTTTTGAAGATAATTGATTGAAATTTATTATATACTACATACATAATAAGCGGCACTTTTTGACATACAATTGATTTTTTTTCACTTCCGTTTTCGCCGGAAGTGATGTGAACGATTCATCTTTTGGGGTCTGATGGACTTTTAATGTATTTCAAAAGTGAATGTTAACGTTCACAAAATTTAGGGTTCAAGATGACTGTTTCAAACGGAGAATAATATGAAAATTTATACTTACTGTCCGTTTATGCTTAACTGCTGCTCTAATGGTATCTATAAACCTAACACTGGATGTACCACACTTTCTTAAAATTAAACCTGAAAGGGAATTTTGTTAGAAAACACAATTAAAAGGCAATATAAAGTTCAAAAATATATATTGATTCTTCAAAAATTTATGGTTTTACAACAACTTTTAAGAAATATGTTTAACAAACACTAGTCTGGCCCATGTGCAACACATGGTGAGGAACGGAACGATTCATAATGTGCCAACTACCATCCAAAATGCAGTTTTGTGAGCTAACGATTACACAAAAGATTCAAGAAAAGTTCAATGTTTCTGAAATTTGGTGGGCTTTTGCTTGCCTGTCTTATTCACGTATTTGTATTTCAATACCAATTTTGGTAGCTCCTCAGAGCTTAAACGAGTGTGCATCGAGAAGTGAAAGCGTACGGACGTACACCGAGCCATCAGAGTGCACAGTGAAGTGGAAGCCCCACAGACAGTGACGTCGATAGTGTTGAAGAGGAAGTTCACACGTCTTTTTCAAGACACCATTTTCTGTTATTAATCATAACTTTTTCCCATAATAATATAGGTATTCCCTTACAGGAAACCGACAACGACGTTACCGTGGAGGACGGTAACATGGAGTACAGTGAAGACGAAACATCCCAGAGCGGTAGCTTCCGAGGGGGCTCCCCAACCCCAAGGGACGACAAGGAGACGATAAAACGTCTCACAGAGGAGAACAATGCTCTCAAGAAGAAAATAGACGAGCTCACCGAAAGGTTGGAGCAGATGCAGAGGGAACAGAAGTCCCAGCATGAAGAGCTTCTGCGTGCGATTCGGGGAGAATCGCAAACACGGAAAATAAAAAATCCGCCCGCTGCCAACACGGACTCAGACGAAGAGGCCCCTAAGGCGGCAAAGAAGGTGGCTGAAGAGCCCCTCAAGTGCCCCCCCGAGTCCGAGTCACCTAGACAGAGCAGAACGGGATCCAGAGCCCCCCAGCAGGAGGCTAGCGTCCCCCAACAAGAAACCCGGAAAGAGGAGACCGAGGCCCCTCAAACAAGGACAAGAAGCCAGCGTGTACCCCCGGTAGTGCTGCGAAATAAAGAGACGTGGACAACGGTGAGCCGTCGTTTAGCCGAAACCGGTATAAACTTCAACAAGGCCAAAGTTACCGGGGAGGGAATCTCCATCGAGCCCGCGACGTCCGAGGACTATCGGAGGATGACAAGGATGTTCGCAAATGAAAAGAGGGGGTACCACACGTATGCCCTGCCAGAGGAACGGCAGCTACGTGTGGTCATTCGAGGGATCCCGAGCGGCGTTACCTGCAAAGAGGTGGCAGAAGACCTCCAGGACCAAGGATTCGCACCTACCGCGGTCCAGCGAATGATGTCAAGACGGACAAAACAGGAGGTGCCCCTCATGCTTGTCCTAGTCCCACAGGACCAGGACAAGATACTCCAAGTAACGAGGTGCTGTTCTCTAGTTGTAAGGACTGAGAGACAGCGAGCCAAGGTAGCGGCATCCCAATGCCACCGCTGCCAGCGTTTCGGCCACGGCCAATCCAGGTGCACCGCGCAGCCGAAATGCGTGAAGTGCGGCGAGGCACACCGGACGACGGAGTGCAAAAAGAAGGCAGACGAACCGGCCAAGTGCGCGAACTGCCAGGGGGCCCACCCGGCCAGCTATAGGGGATGTCCAAAGTACCCCAAACAATCAGCCAGCGCCATCCAAAGGCCGGTACAGAGGCCAACGATGACCTCAACACAGAAGGGCGGCGTAGCGCCAGGCACAAGCTACGCCAGAGTAGCCCAGGGCAAGGCAGGACAGAACACCGTCCCTGCCGCAAAACAACAAGCATCGCCAGAGGCCAAAAACCTCACAGCGGTGCTCGCACAGATGCAACAAATGTGCTCAGCGATGAGCGCATTTTTTGCACAAATGCCAAATTTAACTAATCTGTAATGCCTTTACAGGTTAAACCGGAAGTCCTGCAGATGGCGGCCTGGAATGTCAATGGCCTGCGAGAAAGGAGACTTGAAGTCGAAGAGCTCCTGACCAGGTACGACATAGACGTCATGGCACTGCAGGAAACCAAGATGACCCCGGCCAAGGAGATCAACTTCCCAGGATACCACACCTACAGGATGGACTGGGTAAACAACCCTCAGCGACCCGCGAGAGGAGTGGCCCTATTGGTGAAGAAAACCATAGCCCACCATCCGACAGTACTGCCTGAGCTAGAAAACATGAACGCCACCGCCGTAGTAGTGTCCAGAGCACGAAATGGCGACATACAAGTGGTCTCATGCTACCAGCCACCCCGCAGCACGCTTACCGAGGGGGATCTGGACGCAATCTTGCCCGCCAGGACACAGGTCGTCGCAATTGGCGATTTCAACGCCAAATCCCAGGAATGGAACAGCGGCATAACCAACACTCGAGGACGAGAGCTGCTGAGGTTCCTGGGACAGCACGCCGGCGAACTGATGGTGGTAGGACCGGACCAGCCCACCTTCGACAACGGCAGACACAGGCCAGACGTACTGGACATCGCGATCCTAAAGGAGATGACCTTCGAGGCAGAGATCACCACCAGAACGGAGGGATCTACCGAGCACAACCCGATCTTCCTAACCCTAGGAGGACAGGCGAGTGAGGACAACGCCACCTTCACGAAGAGACGAACGGACTGGGAATCGTACCGGCAGCACCTGCAGCAGTACATCGCACAAATTCCCAGGCTAGAAACCGTGGAGGACGTTGAGAGGGCCATCATTACCCTAGAGGAGCAGATCCTGGAAGCGATAAGGGCCAGCACGACGGAAATAGAAGTAAGAAGGCACCCAGCACCGATGGCAAACCTCCCAGAGGTCACCAGACAGCTGATAAGGGACAGAAGGAGCGCCAAGAGACGGGCTCAGAGGACCAGGCTCCCCGCCGACAGAAGGGAGTACAATGTCCTCAGCCGAAGAGTGAAAGCCGCCCTCCAGGAACACCGTCAGGAGGGGTGGCAACGCCACCTTGAGTCACTGGATCCACAGGACAGAAGCATGTGGAACACACAACGTGCCCTGCGAAACCGAAGGAAGCCTATGCGCCCGATTCACGGAGAGCGAGGGATCGTCTACACTAACCAGGAAAAAGCCGAGGCGTTCGCCGACAGCTTAGAACTGCAGTGCAGAGAGAACGAGCTCGATGACGAGGACGAGGACTGGGTGGACGACATCGAACGCAGAGTACGAAGGATCCGTCGCCTACCAGATGACAACCACATCCGTCCGACTACCCCCGAGGAAGTCAAGGAAATCCTGAGGAGCCTAAAGCCGAGAAAAGCTCCGGGATGTGACAAGATAGGAAACATCGCTCTCAAAAAGCTGCCCAGGAAAGGAGTAGCGGCGCTAGTCAACATCGTAAACGCGATGTTAAGGTTACGGCACTTTCCAGCCAGGTGGAAAAAGGCCGACGTCATTATGATCCCTAAACCAGGGAAAGACCTAATTTTCCCGTCTTCTTACAGGCCCATCAGCCTCCTCCCAGCCATGAGCAAGGTTGCAGAACGGGTCATCTTGAAGAGGCTAACAGAGAAGACAGAAGAGCTGAACATCATCCCGGATGAACAGTTCGCATACCGAACAGGACATTCCACGGAACTCCAAGTGCTTCGCCTCACTGAGGAGATCACCAAGGGGTTCAACCAGCGTCAAGTCACCGCGGCGCTGTTCCTAGACGTCGCCAAAGCATTCGACACGGTCTGGCACGACGGTCTCTTAGCTAAAATGATGAGTATGGGTTACCCCATCGAACTCGTCAAACTAGTGAGATCCTACCTACACTGCAGACAGCTAAGGGTGAAAATCTCGGACCAACTCTCCACCTACAGGACCGTGGAGGCGGGAGTTCCACAGGGATCGGTGCTGTCACCGCACCTGTTCGCCATCTATACCTCAGACCTCCCCCGGACCGACCATACAGCCCTAGCCCTGTATGCAGACGATACCGCCCTGATTGCCAGATCCTGGAAGGCCAGAGACGCAACCAGAAAACTCCAGGAAGCGGCCACACTCCTGGAAGAATGGTGCACGATGTGGAAAGTCGCAATCAACGCCGACAAGAGCCAAGCCATCCTCTTCAGACGAGTGCGGAAAGAAATTCCCACAGGACACGTCTCCATGAACGGCGAGGACATCCAATGGCACGACACCGTCAAATACCTTGGCGTGGTCATGGACAGAAGCCTAACATGGAGACAAAACACGGACGCCATCACAGCTAAGGCCCGACGTACGAGAGCCCTAATCTACCCAATGACGGGAAATGGGAGCCGACTTAACTTGAGGAACAAGCTCACGCTTATCAAGACCCTCATCAGGCCGCAGCTGACGTACGCCTCGGTAGCGTGGGGCTACCAGGCGAAGTCCTACATGAAGAGAATCCAGGCAGTGGAGAACATCGCCCTCAGGACGGTAGTTGACGCCCCATGGTACGTGAGAACCGCAGACATCGTCAGAGACCTGGAGTACACCACGGTCACTGAAGTCATCCGGGAACGAGCGAAGAAGCTGTACGCCCAAGCCGAGGAGCATGGGAACCCGCTGATCAGACAGGCCACTGATTACGACCCCGCCGACGCCCCGAGGCACAAGCGACCGAGGGTTCAGCTACTGGACAACGGGTAAGTATAACCTTTATTTCCCGCTAACAGATCTGTTTCAGATACGCCAGGACGGACCACCACTACCAGAGACATGACGTTTTCAACCCTAACCCAACCTCCTTACCGTCCAACGCCCGTTGTCCTACCTGCTCCGTGGAGACCGAAAGTGCTAAAAGAAGCACTTAGGTCTCCACACTCCCGAGCTACACAGCTCATCCTTACCTTTCCGACGATCCGGGGTAGGATATCAATTGATGTCCTACGTACCGGCAGTCAGTCCCAGCCAAAACTTCCTAAACCCAACTCGACCGATGACTACCCCCGGGGGTGACAAGCTGGCGAAGAAAGAAAACATCAAGACAAGAAGAGCGCCAGAAGAGACCTCAGCCAGCGAGGTTCAACAGCCAGGACCAGGGGAGGTCCGCAGAAAATACCACGACACATCTCACATTTGTGAGCTGGGTCTGGTAGAAGTACGCGGGCCCACCTATCACGAAGGCCGGTCCAGGTCTACAGAGATAATCTAGGTGCAAAGAGTAATAGTCCTACTCGGCCCTAGTTATCGAGACCGACATCCAGCCAATGGATATTGGCGCGTCAGAGCTTAAAAATGCTTGAAGCGCTACTACTTCGAATTGTATTCTGCAATTACAATTTTACATTCAGGCAAGGCGATTCCCATGCACATATGAGTACATGGTAAAGAAACTTTTTTGACACCGAATCACTGAGGAACCGGTTTAGGGCAAACCCCGTCAAAACTCATCATTTCCCCGTCAAAATCGACTGCTAGGAAATGATGGAAGTCCCATGTCGCTAAGGGCTATTTTCGCTAAAACTCACGATATACTTTGGATAGTCGCTGGATTAACTTGTCCTCATATTCAAGACCTCGTATGAGTTGCAGTGCTTGACAACATGGATTCGCAAAAGGTTTTTAATTTTGAAAATTCCGAAGGTAAAGTCAAATTTTGTTATAGTTTATAAAATTTTGGTGTCGGGGCGACATTACGTCCCTGTGCAGCGACATTTGCTACACTTTCTAAAATGACGCTCCTTGAGGAGTTATGACAATTTTGCATAAAAATCGCTCCGTAGAGCGAAAATATGATTACAAATATTAAAAACTTCTTTCACGATATTTTTACGTGAAGCACGCTTTTCATACGAAATATTTCCTAAGTCGGATTTTGTTACAATGTCGAAAAGTATACCGAGGGTTTTACCGTGTTCTTTAACAGTGACACTAAATTTTCGATTATTAAATGGAACACCCTGTATATTATTGCATTTTTGAATTCTGTATAATTTTCTGAATCCAACGATGTCAAATAAGTGACATTTCAAACATCACTTTTTTATAATATAATTTTTAGTTTTCCATTTAAGTGTGCCATGACGGTTCCGATTTATCCTAAATGACCCGTGTAATGCTACAAAAATCAAAATCCCTTTAAAAAACACTAAATTACGTGATTTATGGGCAAATAAAATTCACCAAAATTGTTTTTGGGGCAAAACTCATTTTTTTCAAATGGAACCATATCGGTACCGTGGTATCGTTTATTAGTACTATTAATAAGGAATTTATTCATATGTCTTATTAAAATGTGCGATAAATATAAATAAAATTACAGCTAAAAGAAAATAAGAAAATACAATTTTATTCTAATTACCTTGTTACACTTAAGGTGGTTTTGGAATATAAAAAATTAACATAAAACATTACAACAGTTGTTCAAAATGCTGTCCATTAACGTCAATGCACTTCTGAACTCGCATAGCTGTTTCTCGGAGAACGTTCGCCAATTGCTGGGCCGTTATGCTATTAATTGCTCGCCTTGCTCGTAGCTCCAGGTCTTCACGGGTTGTAACGGCGGTTGCATAGACAATATTTTTTGAATGACCCCAAACAAAGAAATCAAGGGCCGTTAAATCAGGTGACCTTGGAGGCCACCTCACAGGATCATTCGTCGAAATTACGTTTTCTCCGAATCTCCGTTGAAGGTAATCAATTACTATCCTTGAATTATGGTGAGGAGCGCCATCTTGTTGGAAATACATTCCCTGTCCTAAATCTAAAGGTAAATCATCCATTTAACCAGGTTAACACAGGTAAAATTGAAAATATCATCACTCACATTAAATCAAATGCTAAAGGTGCAGATGGCATTACAATCAATATGATTAGATATTGCACACCGTATATTCTTGACCATATAACACATATAGTAAACGCCTCGTTAGAAAAAAGTGAATTTCCTGATATTTTTTAAAATGTCCTTGTCATACCTGTGCCTAAAATTACTGACCGTAACTCATATTCTGATCTCAGACCCATAAGTATTCTCTCAGCCTTTTCAAAGATAATGGAACGAGTTATGCATGAACAAATGGGCGAGTTTCTTAAAGATAATGGTATAGTTCCTTTGCAACAATCCGGTTTCCGAAAGGGCCACTCTACAGTTAGTGCATTACTGGAAGTTACTGATGACATAATCCGAGGTGTTGATGAACGAAGGACAACGGCACTGGTATTACTTGACTACAGTAAGGCCTTTGATACATTAGACCATGTATTACTCTGTGCGAAACTTCATTACTATGGATTTCATAGAAGTGCTGTAAATCTTGTTTGCAATTACTTAACTAACAGAAGTCAGAGTGTGATATTGGCAAATAATGTATCGAAGTCCTTAGCGATCACCACAGGAGTACCCCAGGGATCAATCCTGGGGCCGTTGCTATTTATTGTCTACGCCTCGGATATTGGACGTCAGCTTAATTTTTGTAATTATCACCAGTATGCTGATGATACTCAAGTGTACTTAAACTTCAGTAAAAGTGAAGCATTGCAAGCAAACATTAATATAAATAGCGATTTAAAAAGACTTCACGCTTACTCCCTAAAAAGTAATCTTATGTTGAATCCATCTAAGTCAACTGTTATATACTTTGGTCCAGATTCAGATTGGGCAGCTGCAAACTTAAGTGTGATAATTAATGGCGAAAAACTCACACACAACTAATGTTGCTAAAAGTCTGGGACTTCTGCTAGACAATAAATTAAGATTTCGTGAGCATACAAATAAGTTTGTACAAAAATGTTATCTTACTTTAAGAAATCTATTTAGAAGTCGAAGTTTGCTAAGAAAGGAATTAAAAAAGAAACTGACAGATACTTTAGTATTATCTATTTTAAATTACGCTGATATTATTTATAGTCCATGTCTTGATGCTAAAACTGTCAATAGAATTCAAAAAATTCAAAATAACTGCGTTAGATTAATTTTCAATCTTACTAGGCGTGATCATGTAACCTGTAAAATTAACGAACTTGGATGGCTTAGTATGCGCAATCGTCGTCAACTACACTATTCCTGTTTTTTGCATAAAATGTTTGCTTCTCAGTGCCCGGAATATCTAATAAAAAAACTAAATTGTCGTTCATCTTTTCACAATATTAAAATTAGACACTATTATCATCTTACTATACCTAAACATAGAACTACTTTCTTTAAACGATCATTTTGTTATTCTGCGACCAAATTCTAAAATAGTATCCCGCTGCAAATCAAATCCTGTAAACCTCACAGTTTTAAATCCTTGCTCCGCAAAGATCTGCTCAAAAAGCAACTAGAATCATAAAATTTTGTTATATATATATATATATATATATATATATATATTTATATTTTTGTTAAGTTATTTATTTTATTTACTAATTTATTTTTGATATTTATTTTAGTGCCTATGGTACTGCTGTCAATAATTTACTGTACTAATTCATATATTTTGTATCAAAACTGCTTATATATATTATGTTGTACTCTGTATTCTAATTATCACTCGGTTAGGTAGAACAGGGCAACCTGGACTTCATTTTCCAGGAATCTCAAGTATCTGGCACCAGTCAGAGATCCTTCAAATATTATTGGACCAATAATTCTACTACCGATTATTCCAAGCCAAACATCGAAACCGAACCGCACTTGAAAGTTATCCTCCCGTAATAAATTTTGATTTTCTTGTGACCAATATTTTGCATTTTGTCGGTTAAATAATCCCAAATTTGTAAACCTAGACTCGTCCGAAAATAAAATCAGTCCCAAAAAATCATTGTTTGGCTGCACGTTATTATACAAAATCTTATTGCAATATTCCATCCTACGTTCGTAATCACTTTCGTACAAATGCCGGTGCCATCGGTATTTAAAAGATTTATAGTGGTATTTGTGCAAAATTCGGCTTACCGTTTGGTGAATGATATCCAATTCAAACCCAACTTGCCTTAAAGAAACAGTCTTATCAACTTCTATTCGAGCCAAAACATTAATTTCCGTTCCTTCGTCAATAATAAAGTTTTCTTCGGGATCATTGTTGGGCTCTCTTCGGAATTGATTTTCAACACGTTTAAAATAATTTTTCGCTGGACATTGTCTATCAGGATATCGTTGGGCATAAAGGTCGGTAGCCGCAACTACATTTCTCTTACATTTCCCATAAATAATTAACATGTCCACTTTTTCATCTCTTAACACCGTTAAATCAACAAATGTTTGACAGGCAATTTTTTTTTTTCGTCTTCTGGCTTTGGTTGTCTCCATTCAGCCACGATATTTATTATTATATATAGTTCTTAATCTAACCTACTTGCAATCACTAACCTGATACAAAAACCAATGACAAACATTATTTACTACTCAGAGATTGTAGACAGGGACACACGTTTCACGTCAAGGTGCCCTTCATGACGACTTCCTTTAAAATTCAACACAGAATAGGCAACGGTAAGAGGGATATGAAATGACAAAGGATAAAACAGAGGAAAACACGACTACACCTATATTCTGACACGACACAACCTGATGCATTCCTAAGATATTTCTTTAAATGTTTGATTTCTTGTTACTGTATATAATAGTGACGTACTATTTAATGGTAGAGGAATGCCATTCTCCACCAGTTTCTTTGCCAGAAAATTTATGGCTGTAAAATTATTCGTGCACTGGAATAGCCAGTGATTGATATCTCCAATTTCCCCATTACATTCACATAGCGGGCTATCAACAATTTTCATCTTGTATAATAGAGATTTGAAGGCACCATGACCAACCAAGCACCGAATATATGTTACGAACATCTGTCTGTTATACGGAAATTCCTTATAAGTTGGTTTAGAAGGGAGGCGGTTATATACTTTACAATATTAATAGTTATGTGTTTGGGCCATCTGGTGCCATTCTTCTTCCCATTTTTTCCTCATGTCCATTTTAGCGTTGGTAATTAGATCATAATATGGCAAGTACTCAATTGCCGGTCCTTTAGCCGTTTTAGCTACTAGGTCAACAGTTTCATTTCCAACTATTCCAGAATGTCCCTTAACCCAAATAAAAACAACTTCTTTGTTTAATATTTTTAGCTCTATAACTTTATCCAAAATGTTAGTTATTACTTTATAGTCCAGTGCAATTAGGAATTGACCCAAAAATTTTGGGTACATTTTTTCTTTTGTTCCTTATTCGAAAGGGGGGTCAATGAAAACCTTAAGTCTGAATTTGCGCATTCCTACCTCCCCCCCTTTCGCCGCCATCTTGGATTTGTTTTTTTTTTCAATCGCTCATAACTCGATTTCTATTTATCGCACAGTAATGAAAATAATATCGTTATACTCGTGAGGATTTACTCTTTATGTCATCACGAATGCATTTTTGCCGTGAAAGTTATTGCAAAAAAGTTATTAGAGTTCAAAGTTTAGAAACGATTTCAAAAAAATTTTTTTTTGCTTTCTTGGCTCGCCACTCTTTTGCAGTGCATCTGACACTCTCTGCCAATAAAATGTTATTTAAACTAGACGCGATTTCTAGGATTTAAAAAAAAAATTAAGTCCGTATGTGGATTCCTCGCCCGCCAATCCACGCTCAAAGCTGACATGTTCAAATAAGTTCAATCAGTCATAGTATTTTAACTTATACATTTTGTAAACTCATTTCCACACCACCTTTGATTCACAGTGAAACAATCATGGGAAGATGCGGACGTGGATATCGTGAAAACTGCAATTGATTGATGCTGTCGTCATCGTAGGAGAGGATACGGACCTGCTTGTGTTGCTGTGTGCACTCGGGAAAAATTAAAAAAATGTCTATTTCCGTAAAATAGGAAGGGGAACAACGGCATCGAAGACGTATTCTACAAGCAGCTTCAAACACGCACTTCTGCTGGAGCATTTGCTTTTCATACATGCCTTTTCAGGATGTGACACTGTGTCAGCAATCTGCGGAATGGGAAAGAAAAAAATAATTGACGTCATCAAAAAAATTGTTCACCTTCAAGAGGATATAAAATTATTCCAAACAACCACTCCTGGACAAAATGTCATCGCTGCAGCTGGAGAGAGCGTGTTAATCGCATTGTACGGAGGAAATGAATCCGATGTGTCCATCGATCGATTGCGATTTAAAATGTTTACACGATTGGGTCTTAAAAAGAAAACGGATTTGTCGCGCTTGCCCCCAACGAGTTCCGCAACACGTCAGCATTCCCTACGGACTTATCATCAGGTCCAGAAGTGACTCGGGCAAGAAAAAAACGCGATTTCTTGGGGCTGGAAAAATGGCTACCGCGGTTTAGAGCCTGTGACCAGCGAACAAGACCCGATTCCACAAATTCTATTGGACATTATATCCTGTGGATCCGCCAAAAACTGCGGTAAAGCTTGCGGCTGCCGAAAGGCCGGATTAAAGTGTTCCATCTTATGTAAAATTTGCTGCGGCGAAAATTGCACAAACGTCAAGGAAGTTGCAGAAATTTTGGATGATGAAGACAAGGATTGTTACGACCTTCCTACTATGGTACCATTACCCAGAGCGACGAAAAGAAAAGCGTCTGAAGTATCCCAGGAAACTGACGAAAACTATTAATTTCCTATAGAAAAGTGGCAAGAAATCGAACATCAAGCAAAGAAATCGTGGATTAGGCCTCGGGGGGAAACCACGTTAAAAAAAAACGCGCCGTCGACTCTACCTCAAAGGTGGTGTGGAAATGAGTTTACAAAATGTACAAGTTAAAATACTATGACTGATTGAAAACGCTCCGCGCTTATTTGAACATGTCAACTTTGAGCGTGGATTGGCGGGCGAGGAATCCACTTACGGACTTAATTTTTTTTTTAAATCCTAGAAATGGGGTCTAGTTTAAATAACATTTTGTTGGCAGAGAGTGTCAGATGCACTGCAAAAGAGTGACGAACCAAGAAAGTGAAAAAAATTTTTTTAAAATCTTTTCTCAACTTTGAGCTCTAATAATTTTTTTGCAATAACTTTTACGGCAAAAATGCATTCGTGATGACATAAAGAGTAAATCCTCACGAGTACAACGATATTTTTTTCATTACTGTGCGATAAATAGGTCGAGTTATGAGCGATTGAAAAAAAAAATCCAAAATGGCGGCGAAAGGGGGGAGGTAGGAATGCGCAAATTCAGACTTAAGGTTTTCATTGACCCCCCTTTCGAATAAGGAACAAAAGAAAAAATGTACCCAAAATTTTTGGGTCACATCAGTAAATTTTTCCTAATTGCACTGGAGTATTATACTTCATAATATGTTTGGTTGGGTTTGAAAAAGCTACCTTAGTTACTTCTTAACATTTAATTAGAACAAAATTGTATTTTCTTATTTTCTTTTAGCTGTAGTTTTGCTTGTATTTATCTCACATTTAATTTAATACGACATATGAATAAATTTCTTATTAATAGTACTAATAAATGGTACCACGGTACCGATATGGTTTCATTTCAAAAATTGAGTATTGCCCCAAAAACAATTTTGGTGAATTTTAATTGGTCATAAATCACGTAATTTAGTGTTTTTAACGGGATTTCGATTTTTCCAGTATTACACGGGTCATTTAGAATAAATCGGAATCGTCGTGGCACACTTAAATGGAAAATTAAGAATTATATTATAAAAAAAAATGATGTTTGAAATGTCACTTATTTGACATCGTTGGATTCAGAAAATTATGCAGAATTCAAAAATGTAATAATATACAGGGTGTTCCGTTTAAAAATCGAAAGTTAGTGTCACTTCCGGCGAAACCGGAAGTGAAAAAAATCAATTGTATGTCAAAAAGTGCCGCTTATTATGTATGTAGTATATCCTGAATTTCAATCAATTATTTTCAAAACTAAAGGAGGAAAGGAGGTATACCATGATCCTGTTGCATCCGGTAGATACCTTAATTTCCTGTAAAACGAATTTAAAGATTTTGTTTATGAATTAACAGTAGTAGAAAGATTATATTATTCATATTTTCAACAAAATGGGGCTCCACCTCACACTGCTGTAATATGTATAAATTACTTAAATCAAGTTATGCCAGATAGCTGGATAACCACCTATGGACCCATTCTATGGCCAGCTCGATCACCAGATATTACTCCCTTCGATATGTTTCGTCTGGAGTTACATTAAAAACAAGGCATTTCAAATTACCCCTGAAAATATTGAGGACATCAAAACCAGAATTAGAAATGCATGTGAGGCACGTTTGTGTATTAGAATGCACAATTTGAGCATTTGTAGTTAGAAAAATAAATACACACTTTTTTTTCAGTATGGTAGTAGGTAGTACTGTTATACATAATTTTTCTTTTTTTTGAATGTTCATTTTGTACTTGTATTTCTATTTATAAGATATTTGTTTGTTTGTATTAAATTGTAATAAATAATTACTGAAATACAATTATTATAAAGTGAATTTTTACTATTATGGCATAGCTGATTTTTACGATTCAATGATATGAATTGTGGTTTTATTAAAATATTAAATATTGACACTATAGTTAAAATTTTGTGACATGTTTTATATCATCGGAAAGAGAAAAATAAACGGCCTACTTTGAGATTTATTATTTTCATTTTTGCACAAGAGCGTATGTCAAAGCCAACTGCGTTTTTTTGATACACATTATTATTCTTATTGTCTTTGCTGTCAACTTTCATCCCTTTAACTTTTTTTGTATCTCTTCAAATAAGTAAGCTATAACCGTTTATTGTACTCCTATTTTTCACATTTTTGTAATATATCTCACAAAGTGGATTGTATATCAGTGGAAGCTATGTAATCTTAATCGAGTGTTGTGTAGAGGATATACCATCCTTCGGATAGGATGTACATTGTACAGGCCTCGGTGCCTTGTCTACTAAATGTTAGGCAAGTAAAACCTACTCTTCCAAAGAGAAGAGGTTCGGCAACATCCCTGGTTGGGGGTAGCTCGTCTACAGGCGTCGGTGTTAGGCCTCAGTAGCGGAAATAGGTCGACGTTAAATAAATGTTTAAAAAAAGAAGTAAAAGTGACATTTATTGTATCGAGAAAATGAATTAAATAGATAAGACCTATTAAGCCGCTCAGATGACTTGTCAGGGAAGTGACAGTATAAGTTCTCAAAACTTGTCAAAAAAGTCATGTTTTTTGAGGTTTAAAGAAAAAATATATTAGGCCCAGTTGTATAAAAGTGGTTCAACCAATGTTCAGTTGAACTTGGTTCAAAATCCGTGGATGCTATTGTTGTAGCAATTGTAACCGTGGATTTTAAACCAAATTCAACTGAACTTCGGCTGATCCACTTTTATACAACTGGGCCCAAATGTCTTATTTCAAACATACCTCACTTTTGTTTATAAAAATAAATGTTTTACAGGTCTAATATTACCAAAGTTGATCCCGATATACTCCTAGAAAAAATTAAATTGTTAGGTAATATGTATGATTTTCATTCATCGCGAAGTGATGAGTTTCTTCAATTTCAAGCACTTTTAGATACATTGAAGATACACCCTAGGTTTATCTTGCGTAAGGTAAGTAGGTATATGTAATCTATCAGCATGTTATTTATCGTATAGTATCATAATTCTTGGGCTGGATTCCTCACTCAACACATAATGGATTTTAAATCCAAACAAGTTCGTATCCTAATACATCGAGTTGACAGTAGGAAATTAAAAAATACAGTAGTAGTATAGCAAAGCGGGTACGGGGCCGCTGAGTATTGGAACACTGGGGGTTCTTAATGACATCATGAATTGGATGGATGTGGCCATTAGGATATAAAACAGACTTTAAACAGCTATAAACCGGTCTCAAACAGCTTTAAACGGGTTCCAAACAATTATAAATAGGTTTTAAACTCCAGGTATAAACAGGTCTCAAACAGGTCTTAAACAGATATAAACATGTTTTAAATAGAGATAAATCACAAAGACTCCCGATGGACACATGCCATCCAGTTCATGATGTCATTAAGAACACCCAGTGTTCTTCTACTCTGTGACCCCGTACCCGCTTTGCTATAATACTACCTACAGTGTTTTCATGAAATTAATTTCTTAAACAACTTGTTTATGGTAGTTATAAATTATCGATTCCATAGTTAGTGGAGCCGGCTCAGTGGCTCAATACTGAGGTGTTGGGCTTTAGTTCGGGGTTGCCGGGTTCGAATTCTGTCTAGGGTATGGGTGTCTAGTGCCGTTTTTAATGCGTTACTGAGTTGGCAACAGTGGACTAGACGGGGTTGTGTGAGAGGTTACCCGGCTAGTCGCTATACCACTCCTAGGTTCGAGTCTCTCAGCTGCGGCAGATGGCAATGTCGTAGGGAAGGGTCGTTGAGTAATTGACTGTGTATGTGTCCTGGATGAGTGGTGGAATAGCTAATCCTAAACTCCGCCAGGACGTTAAAATAAAAAAGGCGATTAAAAAAATTAATAAAAAATAGTCTATTCGAGTGTAATGTTGAAATGCATTGGAATTTTGTAAAAGTGCTTTATAGATACCAAAGATATTGATTCGTCAAAAATAGCTCTCATACGAAAACGCCCCCGCCGGCCGCCAGGATCCTAGCGTTATCATTACACTTCACCCTCAAAATAGTCAGCGCCATTTCGAAGCTACCATTTCTACGAAACTACCAGTCGTCATAAGGTCAAATCTGGGGGGTGCCTTAGAAAAATTCCGAACTGAATGAAACTTTGAGATGTTGTTTGTGAGTGTCCAGTAGTGCTATACCCAATTTATCCAACAAAAAACCCGGTGGAATGAATTTTGGGAACGGACGAAAATCGCCAAAATTTTTGCACTTTTTTCGGTTTTACGAGATATTTCTAAAACGGTTGATTTTAGTGGACAACTTCAAATTAGTAAATTGTAGAAAATTAAGTTTTCTGCAATTTGCACGGTAAAACATATTTTTTGACCACATAGCTACCGAGATACAGAGTTTCGAAAAAGTGCAAATTTTCTCAAAATCGTAAAAGACTGCTAGAAAGGCTGGTTTTGATATTATTTATTTTCCATTTTTCAACATATGGACTTGTGGTATCTACTTCCATTTGCATAGGTTCAACTATCCCCCCCCCCCCCCCACAACCACCACGACCTCCTCCTCCTTTAAAATGTTCATACTAGACAGTGTACATGTAAGGTTGCAAAGAGCATAAAGTAACTCAGCTCGTCTTTCCACTAGTAGATGTTCATTAGGTTGAAAAAAAAACCCATTAAAATACAGTATTTTTATATGTAGTATATTAAAGCGAATCTTACTGTATAATAAAGTACATTTGTAAGGAAAATTTTAAAGTAGGGAAATTTAAAATAAATGTTAATGAGGTAAAGTTAATATTTTAGGCGTTTGGCACGGTACGGAGTTTCAACTTCTTCACGCTCTTCTTCATCGTCTAGCAGTGCGTCCATAATCATTTCTTTTTCCTGCTCTCCTTCTGCTTCTTCGTCCTGGAGATCAGGCTCTGGCGAATTTTTGCATGCATGTCTCGAGCAGTTCTTGCAAAGGGTGGAGCGCAGCAGTCCTGCTTTCTTGCAGCTGCAGGCTGCATTGCTACACCTTTTCTTGTATTTACAAAAGACGATGTTTAATATGTTGTCTGGGGCTACATTACGTGTGGTCCTGATGGGGACGACCGCTCGTCTCGTCAGCGACCACCCCCCAAACTGACGGTACAATGTCGTTGCCCAGCCATGTTTTACCTGAAGATATGTTCGGAAAACATGGTGGGTGGCCATGGTCATGGTTTTTGGTACGTGGCTGTCTGGCTAATTGGAATTTAGGGTTGGCCACCTATTTAGTAAAAAGTTGGTATCGGAGGTTGTCGAGGGAGTCTGTTTTCATGTTCCCTCCATACAGTGCCACCAGAAACTTCTCGTCTACCTCAGAAATCTGGTAGGGGGTGGCTTCGGGTCTTTGAACACAGCTACTAGGTCATATAGGGAAGTGTTCTTCTGGTAAATTCTGCAGACCTTCTTCTTCCCTTGTCCAAAAGGGGTTGAAGTGGTACCGCACCCACTTACTGCATGCAGAAAGAGAATATCTTGTGGGTCGATCTTGCATGAAGCTGTTGAATATAATAATGATGGGGCATTACGAACGGGCATACGCCTTCAACGACTGAA
The DNA here is from genome assembly GCA_963675555.1 of Leptura quadrifasciata. NCBI lineage: Eukaryota > Metazoa > Arthropoda > Insecta > Coleoptera > Cerambycidae > Leptura > Leptura quadrifasciata. The sequence continues at coordinate 140,536,833 of OY776676.1, read as the reverse complement.
TTGTGTGAAGTGGGTAATTCGATTCAGTTATGGGGGGAGGGCAGGGGGTAGTTGAACCCATGCAAATGGAAGTAGATACCATTAAATATGTTAAAAAATGGAAAATAATTATCGAAAACCGGCTTTTTCAGCAGTTTCTTACGATTTTGAGAAATTCTGCACTTTTTCGAAACTCTGTATCTCGGTACCTATAAGGTCGAAAAATAGTTTTACCATGCAAAATTGCAGGAAATTTAATCAGCTATAATTTATATTTGAAGTTGTCCGCTAAAATCCCATTTACTACCAACGTACCAACTTATAAGAAAGAAAACGAAATCTAAGAAACTGCATTATTTGGCGGAGGCGCCGTTGTAACGTTAAACATTTGAAGTATCCATATTTACGTTTAAGGCGAATTTACACGCGTAAAGTAACTGAAGCAAGTTACTAAATCAAGTAACTGAACAAAAGTTCTTAAGTGTTTAGTGCTTGTCTACATTAACTTTTAGTATTCTTGTTTAGTGTTGCTTTTTAAACATGGCAGCAAGTACAGTTGTTTGTACATCAATACAGAAATGCGTGTTAAATATATGTGGTGAGTTAGCAGAAATAATTTCGGACGAAATGAACAAAGAAAAGCGTTGTTGGGTACGAAAATGGTTGTCTTAGAGAGAAAGTCATGATGCTTCTGCTACGTTATTATAAGAGAACTTGAATGAAGATTTAGCAGAATATAAAAATTGCATAAGGATGCCCAAACAACGGTCCGAGATATTGCTGACACAAATAGTAATGAGAGCGTTCATTCCAGCTAGAATAAATTTGGAAATAACATTATCATATTTGCCATCTAAGTTGCTGGTAAACAGAGAGAGAGAGAAGCCACGTGCTCAAGTAAATAGAAACCGTTTCTATTCAGTTGACTAAGCAGTTTACTAAATGTCACTTGCTCAAGTACTAAATTGTACTAAATCAAATTGTTTACACGACACAAGTAAGTTTAGTTACTTGATTTAGTAACTTACTTTAGCTACTTTACGCGAGCTATGGTTCTTGGAACCGTAACAACTTTTTAAAAAAATGAAAATTAATTTAAAACAAAATCTATTGACGAAAAATTTTACCACAAAAATATATAGAAAGTGAAATTAACAATGTCAATTTACGAAGCGAAGTGAGATTTCTAGTGGAGCTTCTGCCTTTATAACCTCGGTTGCTAGATGTCGGAGTCCGCATCTTTGCCTTTGTCAGTGCCATAACTCGCGTCTAAATGCTCCTTTAAGTAAAGGCGCGCTCGTTCTAAATTATTAGTCAGCAATAAGTCACCGAATTGTTTAGAGCTGAGAATTTTACTTCCACGTCCAGTGGAAGTATAGTGACGCAATTTTTTTTTTATTATTTTTTTAAATAGGCTTAAAATGTCATGAAACGTCGAGATTTTAAATTTGAGCAAAAAAAAATTTCCTGTCTGTCGGTCTATTTGTCGATCTGTCTGTCTGTAACTTTTTTTGTGCGCACGTTTACTCTGGAACCGTTTATGATATTGACTCGAAATTTGGTACACTTATGTATTGTAACGAGATCTGAAACTAGATTATTTTTTATTTTTTGATCTAATTCCGTTGAAGGGCTCGGAGGTAAATGGAGTAAATAAGGGCAAAGCAAGCAGGTAAGAGTCCATAATATTGCAATTTAGGGCATATACGAAAAGTCACGGTCTCAAATTTTCTTTTGGCATCAGCCACCCCCGCTATCCCCCCCCCAATACCACCCCCACACTATTATGAAAGGGAGGAGTAAAAAAAATAAAATATGATTTAGTGTGTATACAAGAACGAAACATCTCAAAAATTTTTTTTGGTGTTAGCTACCCCCTCTACCACCCCCCACCCTATTATTAAAGGGGTATAAAAATGAAAATGTGATTTAGTGTGTATACAAGAAAGAAACGTCTAAAAAAAATTTTTTGGCGTTAGCTACTCCCTCTACTACCCCCATTGCCATCCCCATCCTATTAGTGAAGGGAGTAAAAAAAATTAAAATGTGATTTGAACCAAGGGCCTCTAAAATTTATTTTGGCATTAGTTACCCCCGCTACCACCCCCATTTCCACCCGCATCCTATTGTTTAAGAGAATAAGAAATTAAATTGGGATTTAGTGTGTATACGAGAACCAAGGACTTCTAAATTTTTTTTACATTAGCCACCCCCTCTACCACACCCACTTTATTATTAAAGGAAATAAAATATTACATTGGGATTTAGTATGCATAAGACTTGGATACAAAATCTGGATGTGGAAGTAGTGATTCCTTGGGCAGCGGTTTTTAATAACTTGTCCGATGATTTTAAACAAAATAACATTAATTCTAGCCCCCCCCCCCACTATCACCCCCAATACCGCCCCCACACTATTATGAAGGGTAGTAAACAAATAAAAATGTGATTATTTTGTATACAAGAACAAAATGTCTCAAAAATTTTTTTTGGCGTTAGCTACCCCCTCTACCACCCCCGTAGTCACCCCCACCCTATTATTAAAGGGAATAAAAAATTAAATTGGGATTTAGTTTGTATACGAGAGTCAAGGAACTCTAAAATTTTTTTGGACCACCCCCTCTCCATCCCCGTCCTATTATTAAAGGGAGTAAAAAATTAAATTGGGATTTGGTGTGTATAAGAGAACCAAGGGCCTTTAAAATTTTTTCGGCATTAGGCACCCCCTCAGCCACCCCTATTGCCACCCCCACCCTATTATTAAAGGGAGTAAAAATTAAATTGGAATTTAGTGTGTGTACGAGAACCAAGGGTGTTTTAAATTTATTTTGGCATTAGCCACCTCCACCCCCTCTACCACCCCCCATCCTATTGTTAAAGGGACTAAAATATTACATTGGGATTTAGTGTGTGTAAGACTTGAATATAAAATCTGGATGTGGAAGTAGTGATTCCTTGGGCAGCGGTTTTTACCAATTCGGAAGAAAAAAGTTGAAATAAATATACACATAAAGGTTTTTATTGTTTGGACGAATCTTTTGCTACTTAGATTATGTTAGGTTAGTTTCGCTATTTTTCCTTTGTCACTACTGTTTTTATACAATTTATAATAATAATAATAATATATAAATGAAATTGAATAATTGATGATTTTGTATAAACAGCTTATTACAACTTGTGAAGAGTTACTCCTGAGATGCGAATGGGATGGAGAAACCGTTAACTGTTTGGAACATTTCGAATTTGGGTTAACATTTGAAGGATATTGTTGTCTGTTTAACTACCTAAAAGAAGAAAATCGCTCGTAAGTATTCCATTGAGTAATTCTGCGCTAGGTATAACAAACCGGTTTATCTAGGTACTACAAAATCTGTTCTCGTTTTCTCATTAAAATACGAAGAGAATAAATTTAACAATATACACATAAATTGCCAATTTTTGCTAGAAGTAATGAGTAAAATACAAATTAATTGATAACGCAATAGTCAATTATGAAGAAGCCTTCTGACGCAGATACCAGTTTTCTAATGTACATCATTCATAAATGATTGTTGTAATAATCGCCGACATCAGTGACGCGCACGTAACAACAGTCGGAAGCTGCTTTAGTCGAAATTGTTTATCACTCTGCCATGAGCAAATTACGACATTTTTCACACTGATTATCTAGATATTAATTGTTAATTATGAATCTACTTATATCAGTATAAACAACATAACAATGAAGACTACAGAAATACAGTACACGATACGCTATTAACTAAAACAAATCTGCAATCTATGTGCATGAGTATTTATTACCGCCCACGATGCTGTAATTTGTGGTTTCAATATGTATGGGAGGGGGTATGGCTAGAACCGTCGTTACTTCATCGTAATTGACCATTGCTATATCATTTACCGACATAAAGTCCTAAGTCTGTGAATCAGCAATTTATTATAAAATATTATATTTTTATCCCCTTGCAGAAGTGATGAAATTATTAATATGAATACTGAGAAAAAGCCCAAATACCAAAAAGAAAGTGGGCCTAAAAATGGCTTATCTGTTTATATCAGAAACGATCCAGAGGATTATTTTTTTACAGTTTTACCAACAATGGGCGTAAATGTGCACATATTTGCACCCAGTGATTTCCCAGATATTAACAGCGGTAGTCTATCCAACATCTTAGTGGGTCTTGGGAGTGAAACTTTTATGTCTATGGTACCTACTGTTTTTGCTACTGATGACGGTGTTAAGAAATATCCATTGGAAAAGGTAAGTGATTGGTGTAATAAACTTATGTTTCTAACCTTCAATAATAGTTTTATATAGAGAAACCACCGAAGAGAAAACTATTATCTGATAATAATTTGTAGTAACAATTGTAGGTGTACAATTTATTTTTACGTCACTTAGGTTAAATACACATTTAATATCTGTTACTATTTATTCAAATTACAGAGTCGCTTTCATTCGTTTCATAATATAGAGGAGTGAAACTGGCAGAAAAAAGATCCTCAATTCAGTTTCATTTTCAATTCGTAGGGGAAGAATTTTTTTTTCCCAATCGACTAAGTCGGGTCTCGGCATTGTTTCCCCACTTACGTTCCACAGATCTGAGGGTCGAGAGGGGGCAAGGGGACCATTTCAAAATACGGGAAACCGGTTTTTCGTCAATAAGTCGACGGGTGTCGATTCCACAAAAAATATATATACTTCTCAAAAATTAAGAACTTGACAAAACACGTAATTTTAGTTCTCGGCCTCATCGACGTCGGACCGTTATTTAGCGAGATATCGCAAATTAATGTTACAGGAAAGAAAATTTTTCAATTAATTTTTTCTCGGCTTACCTCTCCACTTAGGTCTAAAAGGTCGCCGCTCTCAGGTACTTGCAGAATCGCAAGTCGCTATACGCCATGGAAACATCTATCTATGGTGGGGTCCAAAGTATTTTACTGAGTCTGCTTGTGGTATTATCCCTTGATTAAGAGTGACTGTAGGGCAGCATTCTTTTCTAAGAGTAAAAGTTATGTGAGTTGATTTACCTTTATCTTCCATTTTTTAAACCAGGTTTCAAGTGATCTTAACTGTTCTTGAAGATTGTGTGAGTAATTGGATCTGTATTTGTTAAATATTAATGCTGCCATCTGCGAATGTACCAGTGATTATATCTCTTTACGTTGGTAAGTCAGATATACGATACATACAAGAGTGGGCCAATTATACTTCCCTGGGGCACTCCAGGAAGGATAGGGAAAACGGCTGGAAGTTTCTCCATTGGCTTTGGTTAGGAATTCCCGTTGATTTAGGTATTCTTTCAGTAGGTTGAGATATTTATTGGGGAGGTTCCATTCTTCCATTTGATGGATTTGTTTATTACAAGCATCTACAATTCTATGCATTGCTGAATCGTGGAGTGTAACTGTCTAAATCCAAATTGATAATCTGGCATCCAGTCCTATGTCTCAATATCTAAGAATGATTTTCTCGAGCAATTTTGATATTGTTGATAGCAAGCTAATTGGGCGATAGAATGTAGCATTAGTAGGGTCTTAACCAGGCTTAGGAATCATAATTATTTGTTCAATCGTTAGTGCTTTGGGCTAATACTCCAATTTTTATTATTGCATTGTGTAAGTACATAAGTAGTCTTAAACCTTCTTCTGGTACTTCTTTAAGCATTTTAGCGGTAATGAAATCGAGTCCTGGTGATTTTTTTGGATTGAGTATCTTAATTTCTTCTTTGATTTCACTTAAAGAGATCACTTTAAATAACATAAAGTAACTCGAAAAAAACAAACAGGCCTTCACAGGAAACATTAAAGAAAATATTGAAAACTTCACTAGATTACTTTTCAATATAATAGAAACATGGAGACGACTTGTTGTTTTGCATTAGCGGCATCTCTCTTCAACTAATTAACTATATTCACACTAAGGCGGGCAACTTAATGTATATTTTAATACCATAAATGAGATAGACAACTGTTTTTTCTCTAACAGGTGACTTAATAATATACGAATGATACCTACCAAATTAAACCCACATATATACATATTTTTTTCAATTTATGCAAAGCATTGTTAAACTCTTTTTGTTTCAGAGGCAATGTGTTTTTGGCACGGAGAAAAACACAGTTTTGGGAAAATATTCGGAAAGCGATTGCCTTGTTGACTGTAGAATAAAGAAAATGCTTACTTTATGTGGCTGTGTGCCTTTTATGATGCCAATTAATAAAACATATGTATGCACATTGACTGATATACCCTGTCTTAATAAACACATAGGTAAGAATATTCTAGAACAAATTATATAAGTTACAACCTGCGAAAGGATATTTTTTTAAAATAAAGAAAAAAGTCGAAAATGTCTCTTTAAAATATCACCTTCCAGATCACCTAGATTTGTCTGAGTAAAGGAAACGGGGTATTAAAGTTTATAGTGGGGCTGGAATTCTTTTCGTTAAGTAAGCTCAGATAGTCCAAGAGCTGCTGACCTTTTCAACATATGCATTTTGGCAAGTCTGGAATTTTCTGGAATGACAATTTATACGTTTCCAAAAAAGAAATGGTCGGTATGACTGAGTGTTGGGGTAGAAAGCACCTTTAGCTTTTTTGAAATGCAAAAAAATTGCTGAAAGCGGCAACGCTAAATTTTGGAAAGGTTATAATTTTTACCTTCGCATTTGCGAAAAAAGGTATAGCATGTTTAGGTTAAGTGAAAGTGTCTATCATACCAGTTCTCTGGGGTGTTATAATTTTTATCTTTCTACACGAAACAAAAGTATAGCATCCCTAGGTTAAGGGGGTTAGTTACCATTATCGAACGACAGTTTGAGAATGGTACGTTAAGTACCGAAATTGCTGTAACGTTCAAGTTAGCGATAGAAACAAAGTAAAATGTTTTAATATATTGCCATGATTGACTATCACAAAGTAATGGCTTCCACATAGCTAAACCCTGAAGAAAGCGAACATATAGGATTGGCGCAATTTCAGTAAATGACTATAAGTAGTCGTTAATTCTGCAGCCGCAATTCAAGCATCTTCTCAACTGGTCTTTTTATAGGTACAACTTGATAGTTTATTGTCTGTTGTATACGACATTTTTATAAGCAAATAACAATCACGGCAACACAACATGTCAAATGTCAACCAGATCAGAGTTAATATAATATACGGTTAACATCAATAAATATCGGTCCATACAACACATGGTGAGTATCTGAAAGGTTTCGTGTTGTGCAGTTCCAGCTGCCATCTAATGGTTTATGTTAGAGCAGTCAACTGACATAAAAAAGATTCAACTGATCTATTTATTTTTCAATTTCGGCTTACTTGAGATAGAGCTAAATATACTTGAATCGCAAGTATTCAGAAATCTTTATTTACGTTCAGATTTTTCCCATGCACACAGTACTTGGTCACTGAGTAACCTCATAAGGGCAAATACGGCACAATTTCCCGCCAATATCTACTGCAAATTTTGAAAAAATAACCTTGAAAATGTTTGACATCCTTGAGAAATCTTCCACGTGGGACTTTCTTGAGAAACTACTAATCCATCCTCGTTGAAGATATCTTATTTATGTTACAGTGCTAGACAATAGCGGTTGGAAAATTAATTCTGGGCGTACAAAATCCCTTTTTGATAAGTTTACAAAAAAGTTTCTAATGCAATTTTTAAAGAGAATTTTGATGCAGTTTCGAAAATAATGTTCATGTTAAGATGGCGCAAACATAACACGGTTCCGGTTAACACAATAACCTGTAACCTTTACTATAATCTAGTTTAAAGTTCAATGCCTAACAACAAAAGCAGTAGCTACTAAATTCCACTTAAAATTATAATAAATGTAACAGCTTCCACCCTCTCACTCTATAATATAACGTGATTTTTAAAGAAGCGATGTTATGTTATACTTGTTTCCATGTCACCTCAGAGGTGAAGTACTTGGCCCTTTTTTTTTATACGATGTCCCCTGTAGGCCTAATCCACTGAATTATCAGAAGGTTACCTACGTTAATTAATTTTCGTCATCTTCTATAGATTCATGCATACTTGTCCGTGGCAATGGTAACACATAGTGGAGCAACGTAAGCCTGCTCTTCTGCAATTGTACCTGTTTTCGCATCCTAATTTAAATGAACAAGAAATTAGTGTTAAAACAGATTTGGGAGCTGGTTCTTTTGTTGTCATAGTTGAGGTTAATATACCGCCGACTTTTATAATATTGTTTCTTTACAGTTTTTTTTTTAAAATTGAGGATTGTAAATCTCGGGAACTGTAAATTCTTTTGCTGGTATTACCCTGTTTTTCATTTAAAAATTTAATGTCTTTGTCAGAGAGAGATAGAGCCATAAGAAATACTAATAGGTCAATATCTTGCCCTACGACAACAGCTACGTCGCACTTATAACATTTTTCGATAGCAGTTTGTACTACTAATAAACCGGCGTCATCCACTGCAGCGCTTCGGCCGAAAACTCGAGTCAGTAACGCAAAAAATAAGCGGCACTCTCGTCAAAGGATAGTAGCTCTTATTTGATACTAAAGCGGCATCTCGTTCTGCTATATAATCCCATTGAATCGAGAGAAATATATTAAGCTTTATCCGCTTACTAGAAATGGAAACCACGACTATCACAAACAATTTTAATGACCTAGTCGACCGCATAGAGTAAATGATTTAACGTGCCTCCTTTATATCTAATAATTTGCTCGACTAACTATTCAGTCGTAAGCAAACTTGGAAAGAAAGAAAAAAAGAAATAGTATATATCGGGCACTTAGTGGCGCCACATACGTATTTATGTAAGAATGTATAAAATAATAATATTTCATAAAATAAAAAATAAATATAATTAAATTTGTTTTCACGCTCAACTCAGCCAAAAAGAAAAACTGGAGTTCTTTTAAGAACATTTTTAACGGCAGACATAATTTTATTAGGAGTGGAATACTTACGTAATCTGACATTAAAACTGTAGAATGGTTGATGTTTATAAAAATTTTAACCATGCCAGCTGTTCTTATTGCCCAGAAAGGACCAACATGGAGGCTTGAGCATATTCCTTGCCGGGAAAGAATGGTGACAGGGTTGTTAATTAGGGAGTAATAGGTTAAAAGAGAAAATAAATAGATAGGCTTACAACTTAAAAATAAATAACTGTTCTAACAACATAAATAAATGTTTTCGTTAAAATAGAATAATTAAAAACAAAATATATCGAGGTTAAAAATCACTGCTGGCTCCTACATTTATTATTATCGGCTCAATCACTGCGTCAATCCGAATATCCGTATTCCACATTTTTTCTTCAACTTTTTTAACGTGCCCTATGCATTTTCTGTATCAGCTGTAACTCTTTTTAATGCATTGAATAGAAGGCCCTTTACACGTTCTAATTTAAAAGTTCTATTTTCTCTTGCAACATTCCCCTTTACTTCAGCCCAAATAAGCTCAATGGGATTGAGTTCACAGTGGTAAGGCGGCAGCCGTAATACCTCAATACCTCTAGCCTTAGTCATTTCATTCACAATATATTTCTTATATACCGGCGAACGCTGTTTCGCTAGGGTTAGCAGTTCGGCTTTCAGCGAAGCACGATCAAATAGGATACCTTTACCCTCTAACCATTTTTGAATTTGCGCTTTTCGCCATGCACTGGTTGGTAATTTTTTCAGTAATCGACTGTGGTACGGGGCGTTATCCATAATAACGACAGATCCGGGTTGAATCTTAACGAGAATTTTTGCAAACCATTCCTCCAAAACATCCGCATTCATGTCCTCGTGATAATCGCCACTTTTTTTCGATACAAACGATATAAGTTCATCTTCCACGAATCCTGAATCACTTCCTATTAAGCGTTTTTCTTTTGCTGTTGGCATTTTTAATCCTGTTGACCAATCTTCCATATGGCCTTGACGAACACTTTTTACATTTCTATCTTGTCAAAATTGCGATACAGTATGTCCTTCATTTAACCACGTCTCATGTAAATAATAGCATTTTCTTCCTCTTTCACGGGCAGCTCTATTTCCCGTATATAATTCCTTCGCCAACAAATAATATTAGTTCTCGCAAGTAGGAGGCTACTTCTCTTTCCTTTTGCAAATACAAAGTTTATATCATGCAAACATTTTTTTACGTCGATTTGCCCATATTGGGTATATGTTCATCATCATTCAGGGACTGTAAAATTTTCTTAACAGTAGGGATTTCATTATCGTAGAAGAATTTACACATTTGAAAATATTACGATATCCCACAATTACACTTATTTTCACTAAAGCACTAACAAATTAAAGCTTTAAGGCACTGTGATACAACAAATACGTAATTTATAAACAACAAATTAATACCGCCCAACTGATAAACGACCGCACTCTATGTACACTGATTTTAAACTGAGTTATAACGGTTTAACGCACCAAACACCGTTGAATACGTGGAGAATGTTGCCAGATGTAAGTATAATATTTTAAATTTAATATATGGTAGTTCATGCATAGTTAACTCAATCCGAGGACTTTCACTCCTTCGAAATTAATGTTATTCGTCAAAATTCTCCAAACTTAAGGGAAATAAGTAGATAACAGCGTAAACATATTATATTAGGGAATTTACAAAACTCGTAAATCCGCACGCCCCTGGCTCTACTGAATAGAGTTTTCGACCGAAGTAAAGCCTAATCCTAATCCTAATTTACACGAACAAGAAATTAGTGTTAAAACAGATTTGGGAGCTGGTTCTTTTGTTGCCATAGTTGGGGTTAATACACCGCCGACTTTTTTCCATCCCCAATCAGCAGCTTCTACACTGAAGTTGTGTCGCAACCGCTAATGGCGTGTGCAAATAATATTGTTTTTTTACAGCTTTTTTTTTAAGTTGAGGATTGTAAATCTCGGGAACTGTAAATTCTTTTGCTGGTATTACACTGTTTTTCTTTAAAAAGTTTAATGTCTTTATCAGAAGGAGAAAGATCCATAAGAAAGACTATTAGGACAATATCTTGCCCTACGACAACAGCTGCGTTGCACTTATAACACATACTACTAGTTTGCACTACTAATAAATCGGCGTCTTCCGTAGCAGCGAACACTTCGATTTCTTCATTCCTAATTTTTTTCACCAATTCTGCAATCTTTATTATACAAGTTACTAAGGAACTTCTGCTGAGTTTCAGAAACAACAGTGTTTTCATCAAATATAACCCCAGGACAGGTTCTTTGCAGTATCCGTTTTTGTCGATCTAGGCACTCGTGCTGTTTGCATTCTCCAAAGGCTGCGTTAAGCTACGAGTCTAACTGACCCCCGTGGTCCGACCTGTCACTTGACGTTTTTGGGAAGATCGTTAAGCAGTATTTTACCAATAGTCTGACCATAGATGTGAAGGCGCAATATTGGGCGGCAATTTCAAATTTAATTGGCAAGTTTTTGAAAATTAGATGGTGGGTTTTTGTATGCTGTGTTAATGTAATCAGTGTTTCAAACAAAATGTTTGATTATGAATATAGATCTTGCAAAAAATCTATTTACCATTTTCAACCCTCTCAATCTCGTAGTTAATTAACGTTACGTTTACGTAAATCTTCTTTACGTTTACGTAAATCTTCTTTGGCTCAATAACAACTTTCTGCATTTTTTCCATTTTACTGGATGATTTATAATCACAATGACAAAGCCGATGTATTTTCATTTGGTTATGGGGTACGTTAACATGCTCAATCGTTCGCTTAACGCTTTTGCCTGCGGAAGTCCAACAATAAAACTTGACCGTTTCGCCCAATCAGCTGATCAGTCAGACTTTATAATTTTACCGTTCACTTAACAATTTCGACCGGTCGAACCGCTCACTTAACGCAGCCTAATAACCGTCAAACATGACAGTTACTCTATTACCGTAATGTTATCTTATATAACTAACATAAGCATTGTAAACATTGTTAAATGTCCCTTTCTTTGGCTATATTACGCGGCGAAGCAAGAATCTTCCATCAAACACATACTCACTATTTTCGAAAATATGGTCTATGGAAGACGACGAAGATTAATTAACCTTCTGATAATCAGTTGATTAGGCCTACAGGGGATACCGCGTAAAAGAAAGCGCCAAGTACTTTATCTCTGGGGTGACGTGGAAACAAGTAAAATACAATATTATCACGTCTTTAAAAATCAGGATGAAAGCGGTGCGTTTATCACAATTTTGAGTAGAGTTTAGTAGCTACTGCATTAGCGTTAGACATTGAACATTAAAGCAGATTATAGTAAAGACTATTTATTGTGTTAACCGGAACCAACCCTTACGTATGCGCTATATTTCCCACAGTACTATACATTTTAGGACAAAAAGTATAGAGATATTTTTAATAGAGAATTTAATAAAGAATAATTTTGCATATAGGTATTCTTATAAAAAATTGCACCGTTCCCGAGATAATCTAGAAAATTTCAAAATTGGGGGGTGGAAACGACGTCCTAGGGGAAGAAGCACACTATTTATGGGTAGGAACTTTTCTATTTAGTAATTCTTTTGCTATCCTTAACATTTCTACCAATTTTCAAAACTTTCTGAATTTTGTTCGATATAAATCATTGTTTTACTAAACTAATATAAAAAAAATAATTCACAGTAGAATATAAAAGGTATTAAATTCCGCTTGTATGATTGCCTGAAATGACAGTACTTTCTAAAGAGATGTATTCCTAAAGAAAAGGTCTGTTTACTAACTATTAGATATAGGGGCGAGCGTAGGTGCGTCTTTACTATGTACATACTTCGGTATGCGATGTAAAGCAACGACAGGCGCGGTTAGTACTTGGATTGGTGACCATTCCAACGGAAACCGCGTTCTCGCCTCACACATCTTCCAGCGGCTTGTATATCAGTGTATGCGCGGAAGCTATACAACCTTAGGCGAGGGTTGTATAGGAGATATACCATCCTTCGGAGGGGATGTAAAGCCGTCGGTCCCTTGTCTATTAAATGTTAGGCAAGTAAAAGATCCCTACTCTTCTTAAGGGAAGAGGTTCGGAAAAATTCCTGGTTGGGGGTAGCTCGTCTACAGGCGTCGGTGTTACGCCTCAGTAGCGGAAATAGGCCGACGTTAAATAAATGTATAAAAAAAAAACTATTAGATATTTTCTTCTATCAAAAATAATAATACGAAATTAATAAAATACTAGCAATTTAGATTTTAATTTTTCTCCAGAGAAATGGACTACGTTAGCTCCTTCTGGGCCAGTCGGTGATGATCTAGGGAAAGAACTTGAGGACGGATTAAGTTGTGATTATAGATGTTACCCATCATGCTCGTCTACACTGTATGAAGTTACAACCAATTGTCCTGCGTTACACATTACAAATGAGTAAGTGCATACTGCATATATGTATATAGATAGATATATAGGTAGATAGATAGATAGATAATTTATTTGACCAAGTTGCAATAGAGTTTTTGGCAAGTCTAGAGCCCAATAGAGCAGTATAACAAAACACTATAAAACATGAAAATATAAACATAAATCATTGTAAGATATTTGGACAAACAATTAGAAATACATAAGGATAAAGTATTTCCAATATACAATTATACATTATAAAATACAAGGAACAAAAACGATGGAGCAACTTCATAGAATATATCGACTATAACACACTAAAGAAGTTGGAACAATAGTAAAAAAAAACAATAGAAAATGTTACATTAAATGTTAATTCGTGTGTTTAAAAATTCTTCAGTAGAATAGAAACAATTGTTTAAAATGTGTTTTTTTATTGTATATTTGAAACTATTAAAATTAAGAGATTTATGTTATTAGGAAGGTGATTGTATAACTGAAAGTTTAGAGAGTTCTTTTGTGATTTAGTTAAACGAAAACGAGGCTGTCTGAGTTGATTAGCAGACCTGCTGCTATAAGGATGAAAATCAGAGTTTGAAGAAAATGAGTTTATATTTTTATGAATTTCTTGTAACGTAACATAAATATAAAGAGAAGGAACTGGCATTATACCCAGGCTTTTGAATATCGGTAGACAATGATCCCTCCAGCTCGCATTAACAATTAATCTGACTGCTTTCTTCTGCAAACGGAAGATTTTAACTGCATGAGCAGAACCACCCCAAAGAAGAATTGCATAATTAATGTGAGCGTGGAATACCGAAAAATAACAAGCTTTTAAAGTTTTAATACATGTTGATTTTTTAGTCTACGTAGCATGAATATAGAACTTGCTAATTTGTGTGATAGTTGCTCTACATGTTTGTACCAACTGAGAGTGTCGTCTAAAACAATTCCAAGGATTTTAACACTGTTACCTTTAATAAGCGAATTATTTGAAGAAAACCAAGCAGCCGCTTGTTTGATTGAACTAATGCTGTCATCTGTTAAATTATGAATGTTTAAATTAAAGTCAATAATAGACGTATCATCGGCATAAGCTATGCACTGTTATACAAGTATAGTGCCTTAGTAAAATCTGTCATGTTGGTACAGTTTCAATGAGTATTTCCAATTACATCATTTGTAGTAAGCAAGTTCCCTGGAAATCATCATCTAAAACTGTGCAATAGTAAGTGGTTTGCAGCAATATTTTGAGTGCGGTAAGTAGCACTTTATCGTACTCAATGCGGTTAAGTGATTCTTCCGCTCTGGTTAGGATCTGTAAATAAGTAAATGATAAATATCACATTTGTTATGTTGTCAAACATTTTTAAAAAGAAATAGCCATTATAGAATTTATTAGGCGAGCGGTGGTGCACCTCTAAAAAGATGAATAAAAAAGTCGCTGAACCTCCCAAATAAAGTTGCCGGACTGAAACCAATTGGAATCGATTAGTTACCTTTTAGGGAACAAAAAACCTAAATAAAATTTTTTTGTCCGAGTGGCAGATAATTCGATTTTTCCCCACTTATGCAGGGTGGGGCAATAGTGCGTCGGATCTCGATATCTCGAGTTCTACGATAGCTAGAAATTTTTTTAAAAATTGCAAGAAAATTAGATAAAAAAGTCTATAACTGTACATTATTTTCGAACATACAGGACGAGCCAAGGCGAAATTACAGGACCAAGTGGCTTTTTTTTAAATGGAATGCTATGTATATCAGTATATTTTTTGAAGCCTCTTTCTAGGCTCTATTCATTCCCATATTAGCATTGAATATCTCCCAACCACTTGGATGTAATGCATTTTTTTTAATAATGCAATCTGTAGATGGATATTAAAAAATCGCCAGTCACAATTATGAATTTTAAGAAAAACTTATGTGAATACCAGTTACGAGACATCTAATTAATGTTTTTGAATCATTTTCATTTATTTCCTAAAAATGTACAGGGTGGCCAAAAATTATTTTTCAATTTTGAACATTTTAAATTGAATTTTCTCAATTTTTTCAAATGGAACACCCTGTATATTTTCGACGATGTGATGTAAAAATGAAAAACGTACATTTTTTGTAAGTGCTTCCCTATGGCTAATTGCAACCATTTTCGTTTTATAAATAAATAAGTGTCAAATTCAAGAATAAACTTAAAAAAAGAGGTTCCCTCAAATAATTCATTAGAACAATTTATAATAGGTGTTCTACGTGTTGCCCATTTTGATTAACACACGTCTTTATGCAATTTTGAAATAATGCCATTTAGTGGGACCATTTCTTCCAATCCATTGAAATGAGTAAATAGTATTTAACCGGTCCTTTACTGTAATGTTTTTTTGTACATTTTTTTTGCTGTTTTCGTTATTCGACAAGCAATAAAACCTCAGTTTGGTATAAATTGTCGTGTACAAAGGAGCATTTATCACACTCATCGGTCGTTACAATTTATATTGAATTTAAAATATTTGAAATTTTACAATTTGAATTTTAATAAAGCGGAACTTGTAGACATGACTTTTGCTTTGGGCGAGCCAGACAGAAATTGTTTACTTGCCAATTGAATTTATCACCAACGTTATTCTGAAATGAGGATTCTTGTTGTTAGCAACTTCCAAAACCTTCCCGATAGATTTCTGGAAACTGGAAATGTCGAATATAAAAAAAAGTGAAAGAATAAAACGTGTTGTGAACGAAAAAAATGGGTTTTCTGTGGTGCTAGCAACGGTTGAGAATCCTCATGTTAGTCAAAGAGCAGTGAGCTCATTAGTAGCAATAAGTAGACGGTCTGTGGGTCGCATATTAAAAACAAATAAGTTGCATACATATTATATTCAAAGGCATCAGGAATTATCTGATGACGATTTTCAAAAGCGCCTACAATTTTGTAATTGGGCCAGAGGTAAAATGCAACATGATGTCAACTTCTTCAATACTGTCTTATTCAGTGATGAGGCAACTTTTCATAGAAATGGATTTGTTAATAGGCACAATTTCCATTATTATGCTTCGAAAAATCCTCACTTTTTTTATGCAAGTTGATAATCAACACAGATGGTCTATAAACATTTGGGAAGGAATTATTGGAGAACATTAATAGGGCAATATTTCTTTGATGGTACATTGACTGGAGCTATTTATCTTCATTTTTTGAAAAACTATCTGCCACAATTGTTGGTAAATCTTCCTGAAAGAATTCGAAGTAGGAACTGGTTTCAGTAAGATGGTGCTCCACCACATTATTTAAATGCAGTTAGAGACCACTTAAATAATACCTACCCTAATCAATGGGTTGGAAGAAATGAACCCACTAAATGGCATGCTAGATCCCCAGTTCTTACAAAAATGGATTTCTCTTTATGGGGATACGTGAAGGAAATTGTTTATAGAGACACACCAACAACAATACAAAATGTGAAATAAAGAATAATAACTGCCTTTACATTTATCACACCGACAGTTTTAGGAACAATGGGAGCCTCATTTCAAAAGCGCATAGGGATGTGTGTCAATCAAAATGGGCAACATGTGGAATATTTATTATAATTTTTTCTACTGAGTTATTTAAAGAATTATTGGTCAATAAAACGAGATTGGTTGCAATTAGCCCTAGGAAAGTACTTACAAAAAATGTTCGTTTTTCATTTCTACATCACATCGTCGAAAAATATACAGGGTGTTCCATTTGAAAAAAAAAGCAGAAATTCAGTTTAAAATGTTTGGCCACCCTGTACGTTTTTAGGTAATGAAAATGCATTGCATCCAAGTGGTTGGGAGATATTCAATGCTAATATAGGAATGAATAGAGCCTAAAAAGAGGCTTAAAAAAATGTACCGATATACATAACATTCCATTTAAAAAAAAGGCACTTGGTCCTGTAATTTCGTCTTGGCTCGTCCTGTATATTCGAAAATAATTTCCAGTTATAGACTTTTTTATCTAGTTTACTTGCAATTTTTTTTAAAATTTGTAGCCGTCGTATAACTCGAGATATCGAGGTCCGACGCACTATTGTCCACCCTGTATACCATTAATCTTAAATTTTTCCGACCATCCATATACTGCTAAGAATTTTTTTATGGATGAAAATTATCGTCACTGGTCTATTATTGGTACAAATTGCCATATTATAAAAAATTTTTTTTAAACATTATTTTCTTTGCGATGTGGATGGAATTCAACATAAAAAAAATGGGCCCTCCCTGGAGCCACCTTTTGTGCTCTGGCGAGAAATTCAAAAATACTTTTTCGATACAATTTTCCATCCTGAACAATGTTTACTTGTAATAGTTTTTTTTTCGACAAGAAATCGTTTCGAATTCGCCGCTGGTGCTCTAACGAATAAATTTGCAAAAACTTTTTGAGTACAATTAATCACTGTAAACAATTTTTAGTTATCGCTATAGTAGAGAATCGGCACTCTGCTTTCCGTCTCAGGATCGATTTATTTAATTTGAGGGCAATGAGAACTATTCAAGGTGGTGGTGGTCCTGTTAATCGTTGTATTCGGTGGGATAAGGCCTAGATCGCTTCCAAATTGAAGATAATATCGGTCTGCCAAAAGCCAGCCGAATGGTTGACAGATCTAGTGCAGAAATGCAGGAATCCTAGGGTCTCTTCGACTGCTTAGGGCACATGATTTGGGTATTCACAGTCACTAACCATACGGGATGTGGAGAGTGGCTGTAGATAATTCGCTAGCGCTTCAACCGTGAGAATGTCGGAGACAAAGCGGAACAGAAGGAAAAACATTTTTTCTACTCCCTTATGTAAATTTGCTGTTTTCTGTACAGTCTGTAGAATGGATAAGTGGGCCATTCCAGTTAACTGAACGGATATATTTCATAAACGTTCTAGGATGGATATGAAATCGACCAATCACAGTTCGTGTATTAAGTACATAGGCAACTATTCGTTTAAAAAAATTCAAGTTAGTGCGTAAGCTGTCAAAGTAATTGTCAGTGTGTATTCGCGCAGTTTGAGCTAGAAAATAATTTAAAATGAGTGATTCCAGTGAAGAATCGATAAACGGTATACCACCTAAAATTTTATTGAAATTATTATATACAGACAAAATTTTAGAAATATATTATGACAAAAAAAAGTAGCTATATGTAGGGATTGAACCTATGATCTCTTGCATTTCGAAGCCAATTGCCAATTGAAATGTCTTTATTGATTATTATATATAATTCATTCCTTAAGCCAAATATTTTATTTATTTCATTGTACAATATTTGTAATTGTATCCTAACCGAATATAGTACAAATAGGTTACTTCATGTAACAACCGCATATATACAGTGTTGATCACATAGGGCCAGTCGTTGGTTGACAGTTAATAAAATATTTATAGCCTGGTCAAAGTTACCTCTTACAGTTGCTGCTCTCTTGTTACACAGATTAAGCAAATTATAAGTTTTTCTGCTGCAATGCAGTTATGTAATGACAGTCTCGATACATTAATTTGTTAAAAAGCTTGCGTTTTGAGTACTGCAGGAAAATGAGTTGTAAAAACCTGCTTTAAATGTGCAAATAGTTAAAGATAAAAATAAAATAAAAAGTCCTCTGGTTTAAAAGGTATGTACAAAATATTTACAAATTGAAAAATAGAAATAGTATTCAAGTGCATTGAGTGCAGACTGCAGAGGGGTGTAAAGTTTAGGGAAGGAAGTGGGAGGAAGTCAGGGTAGATTTGTCGGTAAGTGAGAGTTTTGTATGTTTAGTTGTTGTTATTGTATGTCGTCGTAAATTGGTAAATTCTGATGTAAAAGTTGGTGTGCATGTATTGGGTCGTTATGTCTGCGTCTGTCTGCTAAGTCTTGTGTATCTTCGAAAGCTGAATCTTATTTGTGAAGAATTTTTGAGCGACTTCGTTAATATATGCTCTCATCATTGGGATGTCGTTACGTGTGTGTAGATCAGCTGTGCAAAGCAAAGCATATAACCGTTAGGCTACTGAAGCTTTTATAAAATGTTTGCACCTAGAGCATAAGATTTAGCAGAAGCTAAGTTTGTATATTAAAATTTCATCAAAACTATTATTTGTAGATTTTTCTTAATCCGGTCGTAGAAAAAGTATATCGAGTGGATTATCCATATCGCACTAGAAAGATTGAGGCACTCCGCCTACGGCGTCGTGCTCTAACTTCTTTCTCGTGCGATATGGCTATCATATCAACTCTTGTTGCACAAACTACTATTACGTAATTTGTAATTAATCATGATTAAGTGGAAAGTAATTCATATAGCTACAAGTTTTGTTGAGGTTTCTATTTATTTTCGCCTGTGTGCGCCGTACTGAGTCTGCCACTTTGTTATTGGTACCTTGAAAATCTTTATAATACAAATTTTCTGATTATTATTTTCGCGTTTCTAACCACCATATTCGATTGATATTTTCTTTCTGTCATTATTGACACCAAAACTCCTTGAATATTTGATTTTATTTCCAAGGGGGACGCTCCTTTTATAGGGTATTTTCGATAGCGCCACTTTACCCGTAGGCTTTAAGTGGTGGTACTGTCGTGAGCAGAAAAAATAGGACAACTTTTTTTTTCTAATGTAAATCTGTCTCTATTTGAATATGTAATGAGTAGGTACCCGAAATAAAACAGATATCACTTTTAATTTATTTTTAATTTTAATATTTTTAATCGTATCGTTTATTCTCCATTTTTTTAAAATGTTACACACCGAATTTTTGTCAATATTATAACGCAGTGCAATTTGTCTCATTGACCATCCATCTTCTGCTTCAGCAATAATTCCAGATTTAACTAAATCGCTTATATGAGGCATATCAGTTTTTTGCACACTTGCAATAAATTATGACAACTAACTGACAATGTCACAAAAATTAAAGTTAGATGTACACACCTAGATTTTAGCAAAATACCGTTATAAGACTTGTCCTATTTTTTTGCTCACGACCGTACGACCCATCCCTAAAATTTTAAATGGCAAAGATCAAATTGAAAAAGTAAGATATTGAAAATTTAACGGGCTGATGGTGTGCTAACTGATCCCCTTTACCACCACATAAGTGGTGAAGCGGCTGGATTGAACGTACCCAATAAAAGTGCTCCCCTTGATAATGAAATCGACAGGTTCGAAGTTCCAGTGTTAAAAAAATGGTCGTACAATCAGAATACACGCCTGTTTCATTTTCAGTGGGCCCCACGTTATCTAAAGCTGTAATTTGCGAAATTGCGCAGTATTAAAATTAAATCTAGATAATCACATTAAATTTTTTTATAAAATATAAGATAACCAGGGTATTTACCATTGTTTGTTGTCATCGAAATAAAAAAGTCTTATCAATTTATCAGTTATTTATAATAATCAGATGATAAAAACTTCGTCGATTTAACTTTCAAATGACATTGATATTAACTTATTTTTTTATTTTCTAGACGATCAAGAATCAGAATCCGAGCTACAGACACTGTTGTTCATATATTTTTTAAATACCCATTTGTCAATTATTATCGTCAAGATGAATTTTATACTTGGTTTGAAATTCTTAGTAAGTATTTAGTATTTTTAAAAGCAGGCCCTACACTTTCAATAGTAACGTCATTATATGTAATGTCACGTCCAATTCAATTCAATTCAAATAGTCTTTATTAATGTAACAGTATAAACAGTTGCCTCACCAGGACCTGTCCCAGAACCGATCGTGCAACCACCGTGCTGACGTGGTGGCTTATTGCAGGATCGGGCGGAACATGCCTGGGTGGGCGGAAACAACAATACAATAAACTTACTGTCTACAAAAACGTGAGAGAACTACCATGGTGTCCTGTTAAAAGAAATTAGTGGGACGGAGGTAGACGATTATAAAAATTATTTTCGCATGAGTGTAGTACATTTGACATGTTACTACGAATGGTCGAATTTTTTATGAGACAAGATACTAACACGGAGGAGAATTTAACAGTAAATTGAAGTAGCAATAATCCTAAGCTTACAAGAAGAGGACTTCAAGTTTTTTGTTCAATTATTTTCAATAGTTACATCGAACTGTTGTTGATTGCATCAGCACTAGTAACACCTGGTTTGATTTTAATGTATATATTTAACAGTTTATACAATGAAATGTTTCCTATTGTCTTATTTATATAAAGGAGTATATTATAATATGTGTGAGGATCCATAGCTCTGGCAACACTTCGCATGTTTCTATGGAATTCCGAAGAACATCGGAAGTGCACACTACACTGTCATTACTAATGGCAGTATGCCTACCATGCACAAGCAATATGTCGAAATCAGAAAATCTGAGAGATATTATATATTTTGTCTTATATGATCATTATTACTGACATTATTAAATTGGTAATGACATTATTATTGACCGTGTAGAGTTTGCTTACAATTGCATTATTTGTCAATATTATCCAAGTATCTTGAAAATTAAATTCGACCTTTTTCTGTACATCCTAGGCTTCACTAGGATAAAGTGTACATTTTATCTCAGTTAAAGCGTTACGTTCGATATTCTCGATAGTATTGTCAGTTTGACATAGTATTTTTTTATCAAGAAATTCGATGCTGTTGTAAAATAAACAGTTGAGAATCAAAAAAGTTATGGGCAAGACACTAATTAAAAATAAAATAAAATAAAATGGAGCATCTTTGACAAAATAAGATGATAATTTTATAGTTATATTTAGGAGCTTCAAATGCAGCTTCGTTTTCAGTCGATTAAGGCTTTAAAAAATGATGGAGCGTTCAAGTGGGACAAAATCATCCGGAGGTAAAATACCCTCGCGATCGGATCTCCGGGGGAGGGTGCCCACAGGGACACCTCATCGAATGTCGAAAAAACACCGACAAGTTAAATCCAACAAAACTAATTCTTTCATCTACGGCGCTTGGAATGTTCGTACTTTGAACGACAGCACTCGCACCGATCGGCCTGAAAGAAGAACTGCTCTAATAGATAGAGAACTTCACCGACTCAATGTTGACGTTGCAGCTCTCAGCGAAACTCGATTTTTGGAGGAAGGTTCTCTCACAGAAAAGTACTACACCTTCTATTGGAAAGGTCTTCCCACCAATTCAAAAAGACAACATGGAGTAGGATTTGCCGTTCGGAATCAACTTGTATCCAACTTAACACAAGTACCACAAGGCATATCCGAGCGTCTAATGCTGCTACGCTATGAGCTATCAGATGACAACGCGGTAAATCTAATAAGCGCCTACGCTCCCACTCTGGATGCAAGTCACGAAACCAAGGAAAGCTTCTATCAACAGCTGGAAGAAACCCTCTGCAGAATACCTAAAACGGAACGACTCGTTATTCTTGGCGATTTTAACGCTAGAGTAGGGAGAGATGCAGACACCTGGTCAGGCATCATAGGCAAGAACGGTTTGGGCAACATGAACGCTAACGGTCAACTACTCCTAACTAAATGCGCCGAACATGATCTAGTTATAACAAACACCATTTTCCGACAAAAGGATAAATTTAAAGGCACCTGGCGTCACCCCAGATCAGGTCACTGGCATCTACTGGACTATGTTATCGTACGTAGGAAGCATCTCAAGGACGTCCAAATTACAAAGGCGCGCATTGATAGCGAATGGTGGACCGATCATCGTCCTGTTGTCTCTAAAATGAAAATTGTTATGAGACCCAAACACCGAAGAACTCAAGTAAAACGTAGACTCCGTCTCTGTATTAGTAAATTGCGTGGCCAACAAACCGTCGAACAGCTAAAGCAAAAAGTTCAAGAGAATTTGAGTGCACTAGAAGAAACCAATTCTGTAGATGTTGCTGCTACCTGGACACAAATTAAAGACAGTTTAAAAAGTGCGAGTGAGGAAATTCTTGGCACTGCAGCAAGTAAAAAACATGAGGACTGGTTCAATGATAATGAAGCTTTTATACAAGAACTTCTTGACCGCAAACATATTGCCTTCCAAAACGCTATCAACCACCCCAACGACTCATCAAAAGCAGAAGCTTTTACCCAATCTAAGTATGAAACGCAACGCGAAATCAGAAGAATAAAGAACGAGTGGTGGGCAAGCAAGGCCAGAGAAATTCAAAGGTACGCCGATTCACACGACTACAGGAATTTCTTTCAAGGAGTAAAAGCAGTGTACGGCCCCAGTTGGAAAAATATGTGCCCTATTAAAGATTTAAATGGAAATCTCCTCAAAGAAGACCAGGAAATAAGAGCCTGATGGAAAGAACACTACTCTAACATTCTTAACCAGCAAAGTCAAGCCGATCACGATATTATAAATCTTATCCCTCAATATGACATCTTCGAAGACTTAGATAAACCACTAACAACGGAAGAGATCTTAACCGCCATTGGGCAGCTAAAAAATAACAAATCTCCCGGTGCCGACTCACTCCCAGCTGAGATCTTTAAAGCTGTGTCGTCAGAGCTCATACCCTACCTCAAAAAACTGTTTGATGTCGTGTGGGAAAGTGGTCAAGCTCCGCAGGAGTTTCGTGATACACTTTTAATCAACCTCTTCAAAAACAAAGGGAGCGCTGCGGACTGTGGAAATTACAGGGGTATAGCTCTCCTGGCTGTTGGAGGGAAGATACTCACTAAAGCGATGGCAAATAGGCTAACACCTGTTATGGAAAAGCTACTTCCTGAAACACAGAGTGGCTTTAGACCAAACCGAGGCACATCGGATTTAATCTTCACACTTAAACAGCTTCAAGAAAAAGCACTCGAACATCAAGGAGAAATTCACATGGCCTTCATTGATTTAACCAAGGCGTTTGACTCGGTGGACAGGGAAGTGCTCTGGAGAATTATGTTCCGCTTAGGTATCCCTAGAAAATTTGTGGAAGTATGTCGCAGTCTACATACAAACAACAACGCCCAGGTTATGTATAATAATGAGGCAACCGAACCTTTCCAAACCCTCACTGGAGTTAGGCGGGGATGTGTCCTGGCACCCTTACTTTTTAATTTGTTTACCACTGCTCTAACAATTATTGTTGACAACAAACTGACAGTCAGAGGAATAGGTCTCAGATACCGTTTTGATGGCGGTCTCTTTAACATAGGGCGCTTTAGAGCTTTCACGAAGACACGCACACGATTCATTTGTGATCTCCAGTATGCGGATGACTGTGCACTTTTAGCCTCTACGCCGGAAGAGCTTCAAGAACTTTTAGATGTGTATGCTCAGAGCTATGATTCCTTGGGACTTAAAATCAACATTGGAAAGACTAAGATTATGTCAACTCCTCATCAAGTGAACCAAATAGACATTACACTTAACGGAAATTCTCTTGAAGTGGTGGATCAGTTCAATTACTTAGGCAACGTTGTTAATGACAAAGCAAACATGGACAGCGAGATTCGCAATAGAATTAACGCTGCATCTAGAGCACTCTGGGGACTTAGAGAGAGAGTATTTGACAACCACGACCTTGCTTTGTCAACGAAAATGGCTGTCTACAGAGCAGTTGTCATTCCAACACTGCTATATGGATGTGAAAGCTGGGTCACTTACCGTCGTCATGTGAAAGAATTAGAACGTTTTCAGCAAAGACACCTCAGAAGTATGATGAAAATCCGTTGGTTCCATCACATATCAAACGTGGAAGTACTCAGGAGAGCAAACAGCCTTCCAATTGAGGTGCTTATTTCAAGAGCACGCCTAAGATGGGCAGGTCACGTTCATCGTATGCATGATAACCGCCTTCCTAAATGTACACTTTATGGTGAATTGCTAAGCGGTAGAAGAAGGCGTGGCGGTCAATGAAAGAGGTTCAAAGACGCTCTCCATGAAAATCTAAAATCCTGCGGTATTGCAGACGAGCAATGGGAACAACTTGCAGCGGACAGAACCGAATGGCGAGGGGTTGTGGCCAGCTATCAAGGAAATGTTGCTGCAAGAAGGCCAAATCCAAGACCTAACCAGGTCTATGTTTGTCCTGACTGTGGTCGACATGTGCTCTCCCGAATTGGCCTCTATAGCCATAGTCGTGTGCACCGTAGATGAATGGGAATTACAATAGACTACACCTTTTACTTGTTTTTATTGCACAATTTATCGACTGTAACATTTTTATACTCGGACTCGAGTAACGGCTAATAATAATAATAATAATATTTAGGAGATCGAATAAATGCTATGGCAAGTATATGTGATGAATGCAAACAAATACTAGGCAACAAGTATGCAATTTGTGATAATTGTAATATTCTATTACATCCAAGCGAAAAATGTATGGGGCTTTCATCATCGGAAATCCGTGCAGTTCTTTTGCAAAAATGTTCTTTCATGTTCTTCTGTAGTAACTGTCTGCTTTCAAGAACGTTCCACTTCTGTTGAGGCAAATACAAGAGTTGAAATGTGAAGTAGAATCCCTGAAAATGAAATTAGATTCCAGAAGTGAACAAAGCTCATTCAATTTTGAGTTGGTATTTAATAAAATTAATGATCGAATGATACGTTTTAATAACTTCATGGTGTATAATGCGACAGAGTCTGCCTCCAATATTCTATCTCAAAGGATTAATGCAGATAAGAGCATAGAGAGTGATATTTTGCAGAAGCTTGGGATAGAGGATGAAGTTGACAGAGTTGCTAAGGTTGTCCGGGTAGGACATATCAATTCAAATAACCAAATAAGCCTAGGCCTATTAAAGTTATACTAATTCGGAATTAGTGAAGGCCGTGCTGAAATCTAAAATAAAATTGTATACCTCTCAACACAGAATAAGTGCAGACTTAACAAAAATCCAACAGGATCAGTGGAGAAAAGCCAAAAGTGACTTGAAAAATAGACAAGAGGACGGTGAGCAGAATCTTACGATTAGGTTTAGTAATGGCGTCCCAAAAGTTACATCTGTTAACCCCATTACAAGCTTACTATCAAAATGTTGGTGGTTTGCGTACTAAGCTCATAGATCTACAAAATTCAGTTTTATGCTCTCATTATGATGTCATATTTTAACCGAACGTTGGTTAACCAAGCATATTGAGGACTCTGAACTGAATAGAAATATATTTCTCGATTTACTCTTTTCGAATGTATTTAATGTAAAAGTAACTGAAGCTGTGGACTTGCTGTTACCAAACAATGACCATCATGTAGCTATGACTTTACCATATTAGTTCCTACCAACCAATGATTCGCTTAAATTTGTAGATTATTACTACGATTTTAGAAATGCTAACTATATTGGTTTGATTAATTATCTTGCTTTTATAAATTGGAATACAATTTTCATTGATAATGACCTCAGTCAAATGACTCTTGAATTTTATGAAGTTGTGTATACAGGCATTGCTTTTTTGTCCCCATAAAAAATATATGTCCACTTTCCCAAAATATTTCAATAGCTTAGAAAATGAGGGCCTCCTTATTTTTCGAATATTCCCGTATATTCTTTCACACATTTTTTCTCAAAATACGATATTTTCACTAAAACTACACGAAAAGTTTCTCTTGTTGAATTGGTGTGGGATTTACGGTTTTGGAGAAAAATGGCTTTAACTGAACTATAGACCTTTTGAAAAAAAAAAAAAAAAAATAGGCGATGCATGAAATAATTTATTTTTTTGACACCTACTTCCGAAAATGACATTTTCTATTGTTTGTCAGTGTATTCTCTACTAGCGAAAATAGACGCTTGTCTCCCTTCAGTCGGTTTCCAATAGCAACGGGAGACAACATACATTTACTCCCGTTGCTATTAGAAACGGGAGCCAATATTAACATGAAGCCAAATAAATCATTTTTTATTCATCATTATGAACATTAACGGTACAATTTGTTAGATTATTAAAACTAATGACAATAATAATTGTGCAGTAAACAATTTTGTTTGACTATTACTTGCTACCATAGAAACTGGAATATCATAAATAATATGTGTGAACGAGTATGTGAAGGTGTCAAAAAATCATATGTTCAACACTGGAGTAAAGTATCATTTCCTCCCTAGGTAAACAAATAACTCTTTAATCACTACAGAGAAAACAGATTTACCTTAAAGTAAAACATAACCGATTTTCAGTGTCGCGATTTAGAATTCTGAAAAAAATAAATCTTTAGCTGTTAAGAGCATTACAAAATATGGGCCTCAAGTAACGCTTTAGTCAAACATTAAATTTTAAAATAATTGATCACCACAAACTCTTGAAAATACCTCGAGTCTCTCTTATTGTGCTACATGCTACAATTTTTCAAATCTTCCACATTCTGAACTAGTGTACTGTAGACGAGTGACCTCAAATGATCCCACAGGAAAAATTTAGAGGATTCAGATTCGGAGATATAGGTGGCTATTGCCGAGGTGCTGCACGACCAATCCAGAGGGAAGGATTCCAACTTCCAAGACTTCTGGAAGATGGAATGAATTCCAAAAATTTTCTATACCAGATACCGTTAAGCCTTGCTGGAAGAGAATGAGGACCAGTCTTCCATTATTTCAGCCCATATATTTACAGAAAATTCATGTTGATAGTGACTTTCACATACAGCATGAGGGTTTTCTTCATACTAAGTATGATTGTTATGTTAATTTGTGATAGTATTTCTGGAAAATACAAAATTTGAGATAAAAATTCTGGAAATACTACTCTCTGTTCCGGAACCCAATTAGCAATATGCTAGACGTCGAGGAACATATTTAGGTAGAAGGGCCTGTATCCATTGAATATGGTAATGATAAAGCTGTTGATCCCTCAAGATTGTCCATACTAACTTCTTGTTACAATATCCAACAGATTTGAAACTATTCTTGTGCTTGTATCATGATTCTCTTCTATCTCATTCAGCTTCTTCTAGTTGAACAGTTCTCACCAATCACACCGTGGTTGGTCTACACATAAGAATAGTGCTTCTATTTAAAGTGCCTGTTTCAGAAAGATGTTGATGAAGGTTTTGAAAAATTAGTGCACAGGATATACAATGTCGTGGATATAATTTTTCATAAATTAATTTTGCTTCGCATGCATTTCCGTGAGCCATACCATGCACAAAGGGCATATCAGCCAGACAGAATTAGAATAATCTCTCCATATTATTATAAATGAGATTTATCAAATTATAAATGAAAAAATCAAATTTTTATTTGACAATAATAATGCACTTCACTTTATTTATTTGTTGGATAAACAAATTTTACTAGGTTGTCAAACTTAAAAATCAAAATGCAGGAACGTTTTGAAATTCTTGACGAAATTACTAAAAAAGCGGAAATAGCAACACAAAACTTGCTGCCAAGTTAATCGAGAGACGCCTACAATAGAGAATATGGCAAATTACTAAACTGGATGGCAGAAAACTGTGTAGAACATATTAATGAAACTGTGCTGCTTGCATATTTCGGCGATCTCGCTGAAACATTTTCTTCGGCTTCCTTATGGTCCAAATATTCAATGGTAAAGAAGACTTTAATGATAAGTAAGAATGTTAACATCGCTAATTACCATAAGTTAAGCGAATATTTGAAGCAACAGTTAAAAGGATACTAGTCAAAAAAGTCTAAAGTTCTGCCTAGAGAAGATGTTTTAAGATTTATTCATGAGGTATCGAATGAGACGTTTTTAATGAACAAAGTTGCATTTGGTGTATTTGGTGGATGTCGACGTCAAGAACTTGTGAATATGCTAGTTACTCACGTAGAAGATAGAAAATCAGTTTTCGTGGTGAATGTACCAGAGACAAAAACCGATAAAAGGCTCGTTTTTGCCATTGTTGACGAAGACGAAATGAACAGTTTGAAGCTGATAAGAGACTACATGTCTTTATGGCCACGTGGTTGTTCAGAAAAAATACTTTTTCTGACCTATAGACAAAGTAGCTGTACTGTACAGACAGTTGGAAATAACACATTTGGAAAAATTCCGTTCATCATTGCGAAATATCTGGACTTGAGCGATCCTGACAGGTATACAGGACACTGTCTGCGTCGAACATCGGCAATTCTTCTGGCAGAGGCTGGAGCCAGTATGACCACGTTGAAATGCTATAGTGGATGGAAGAGTACGTCGGTTGCTGAAGGATATTTACAGGACAGTATATCTTAAAAAAATGAGGTTTCAAGGATGCTGGCAGGCACACCTTCTGGATCTGGCTTTTCCTTGTAGAAACTTGATACCCAGAAAATGAAACATGAATCAACATTTGCTGCAGGCAATCTAAATATCACCGGATCCTTCCAGAATTGCCAGTTTAATATGAATTTGACTAAACAAAGTTAAGTAGAGTACTTACATAATACTTTAATTTCATATTTTGTAATTAATAAAGTTTATTAATAAGTTGATTAAAAAATGTTTTTTTTTGTCTTTATACCTGCGCGGGCCATAAAATGCACTTTATGCCCGCACGGGTATAAAGAACACTATTATGTAGTGGGTAGCTAAGCAATAAAAGAGAGAGAAACGTCTTATTTTTCCTGAGGTGTAATTTGTGGTCCGAGGGCGAAGCCCGAGGGCAACAAATACATCGAGGGAAAAATGGCGGTCTCTCCCGAGGTGTATATACTATTTTTTCCACGATCGGGAGTAGGAACATTTATTTCATAAATAAAGAATTATAATAAATTGGAGCGAAATTGTGACAGAAGTAAAGCATTTACTCCCTAGGGACGAAATAAGACAATAATTTCCCTAGGGGAGTTTTTATTTCATGGCCAATAGTTAAACAAAATGTAATAAAAATTATTGTCTTATTTCGTCCCTAGGGAGTAAATGCTTTACTTCTGTCACAATTTTGATGCCGTATAAATCGATTTCTACTCCCGGTCGTGGAAAAAATAAATTATATCATGCATCGCCTACATTTTCTCATGCCCGTAGTTCATTGAAAGCCATTTTTCTCGAACACCGTAAATCCTACACCAATTCAACAAGACAGACTCTTCGCGTAGTTTTAGTAAAAAAATATCATATTTTGAGAAAACGTGTGAAAATTGTGAAAAAATATACAAGGGAATTCGATATTCGAAGAACTCTTATTTTGCTGTGTATGTCAAATACAAAGCTTTAAGATTCTGTTTATGTTATTTCCATAGATACTTACTACTTACACAGAACATAGAACTGATGATATTTTCTTTTAGATAATAATGAGTTTGTTAAGTTCTTCTTTTAACATTGGTAGCCAGGTTGTACAAATATCTACAGAACAATTCGATACGCACTTACCTTAATAACAAGGTTATTGCTGATTCTTTAATTTATCTTTTTTTTGTATATGCTTCTTTTGTTAAAATTTTTGCCGAGTCCCAATTTATTCTATGTCCGTTTTCCCAAGCATCTTTGATTTCTGAATTTCATTCTTTCTAATGTAATTCTTGTGCTCATCCAACCTCACACTAAAAGGTCTGGATGACTCACCCACATAATATTTATGACATTCGCACGGGATATTGTAAATACAGTTTTTTGAATTCTGCTCCCTGTTTATCGGTTTTGTTGTTGTTAAAACAGATCATAATATGTTCCCCGTTTGAAATATCGTCCTAACATCAAGTTTGTCACCTATACGGCGTAGCTTTTCCGATAATCTGTATACATAAGGAATTATTGCTGTATAATAACGTTCAGGTTTTTGTCGTACCTGATTGTCCCTATTTTCAATATTTATGAAAACTCTATCAACAAAGGCTTCAGGATATTGATTTTGTACTAGACCTTCTTTGATAAATTCTTTCTCGTTATTTAATATTTCATTATTAGATGATATTATCTTGGCCCTATTGTATAGACATTTTACAACACCCCTTTTAACATTTATTGACTGATTTGAGTTAAAATTTAGATATCTATTAGTATGTGTTGTTGCTTGTTTCAATTGTATTATTTACCCTTCTAATTAAAACATCTAAAAACGGTAGTTCATTCCTACTTTCTATCTAGTAAATCGACACCATGAGGCCAAATTGCAAAGATGTCGTCAACATATCTCCACCAGACAACCGGTTTGTTTATACAATTTTGAACATGTATGTTCTCAAAGTTCTCCATAAATATGTTGCTTAAAATTGGTGATATTGCAGACCCCATAGCCATACCAAAATCCTGCTGGTAGAACTCATTGTCCTAAAGTTTGTCGTGCTTTTAAATTTTCTCAAAAATATACTCTTTCTCTAACTCTTATTTTTATATATTTGACAAAAACAAATGTAAATAAACACTGTTAAAATTCATTGAATTGCATTTATGTCCATTTATTTTCATTACAAAATACTTCCCTTTCATGTTTATCGATATGCCCCTGCGTGACATTCCGTGTGACCTTGAGTTAATTGGTTCAGAAATTAAAGGATGATGACGTGAACGACAACATTCGTGACTTCAACTATATCACCCATCTGTTATAGTCCACTAAAATGGGACGAAATTTGTCGATTTGAATGGAATAATTCAGAACGGGCTGAAATTTTGGGAATAGGCTTATTTTGTGGTACTTTTTAATATATCAAAAGTGAAATAGGTACAAAAATTCGGTTCTTCGTAAAAAACTCGAAAAGTGTCAATTTTACTGTAAAAATGTACACATGAAAATTATAGGTAATAAAAAATCCCCACAATTCGATTTTTTTTAACTTCGTACGACCTATTGGAGCCGAGATAGATTTTTTTTTAATTTTGACAGTTTTGCGACGCAACGAAAATGCTCGCGTTCTTCGCTAAAATCTCAAAAATGGTCGTTCGGATCACAAAATGTTCCAAATGTTAGTTATAGAGAATTCGATTACGAACAATTTCCTTTTATTTTTCATTTCCTTTCGATCAATATTGACAGAGATATGAATTTTTATACATCTTTATAGCGCGCTATCAGAACACTTGTTTTGTGATAAAATCGATAAAAACTCGAAAACGATAGATCGTACGTATTCAATTCAATTTCACATTTCTGCCTTTATCACTTTTGAAAATGCCGGGGGTTTCTCCGACTAACATTGCCGATAAATATCTAAAAATGTGTTAAAAGATGCACATTTAAACGGTACTTTTAATGACGTTCCACCTTCCTCATGTTAGAGTCTAAATAAATTTTAGTTTGGGCCATTATATAACACGCAAAATAAATGGAAACAATGGAAATTTCATGTTTTTGTTTACAATGCATAGTTATTATATTTTCTTATCTGTTTGTTACAGGTAACTTTGGAGGAATATTTTCTCTTGTCGTTGGTTTGAGTGTAATATCTGTCGTTGAAATAATTGTGTTTACTTTTAAATATGCCTACATAAGAATGAAACAATAAAGTTATCGTTGCCTAAAGAGCGTATTATTTATACTATTTATGCGATAATAAGTTATTTACGTATCAAGGGCGTAAAGTAAAATGGCTTTTACGGAGTAAGATGTGATTGGTAGACCCAGTGCCGGATCTGGAAATATCTTGAGGGGGCAAGATTGGATTTTGCCTCCCTCCACCCCAAGAGATAAAATGTCTCCGAAAAAGTCCAATTTACTATTACTTCTTACTTTACCCATACTCTTATGAAAACAATACTATGGGCACCATATTACCAAATTATCGTATACTTTACCAAGTGAAGAGCGGGGGATCATTATATTTTGTATTATTCTGATCGTTTCTGTTAAAAATATGAAGAGCGGGGGCGAGGGAGAGTCCGAGAAATGTCTGCAACGTCTAAAAAAAGTCCACGAATCGGACTATTGACTAGGTACCGATTGGCAATACTGTGGCTTTATCATTCGCAATAATAATAATAATAATAATAATAACTTAAACACGTATGGAGATTAGAGGAGGTTCGAATTATCCCGATCATAATTTCGGCTGCAGGCGTGGTGACGAAGAAGTTCTTGAATTATTTGGAGAAACTTAATCTACCTAGAGGCCTCGCGAAGATTATCCAGAGGACGGTGATTCTCCAGACATGCCATATTACCAGAAAGTTTCTGAACGATGAAGGATAAAAAATCGAAATATCCACCGGATTAATGGGACATGATGAATTCCATCCCCGTTAACCGAGCCGATCCCCAACAGCAATGGGCCCGGGACAGGCCCGGGTCCCCACAGAGCCAAACCCCAACGGCGCGCGCGAGGGGTCGGTGAATTTTTTCCGGCTTCGACCGAGAAAGTGCACGGTTTAAGTCCATAATAATAATAATAAACGCCTTTATTAGAGAAATACAAAGAAATACAAAATTAAAGTCATATAGAGCGAAGTTTAGTCGAAGGACTACTCTTACACTTAACTCTATAATGGACTTAAAATTAAATTTAACATAAATTAACTTAGCACACAAAGAGAATTAGATCAGGAACAAAGAAAGAGAGAGCAAAATACATAAAAAAAAAACAGGAACAAACTAGTGAAATGCTCTCTTAACTGTATATAAAATTTATTTGTTTGCTTCTGCAAGGTACCCCATTATTACTTCTTCAACATACCTAAAATTATCGCTATTGATCACTCAATAATAATGCTTTTAATTTGTATTTAAATGTTGTAGGATTACAGGTTTTTAGAGAAGGAGGCAGAGAATTATATAGCTTTATTGCATTATAAGAAAACGATTTTTTAAATAACGATGTTCTAAATCTTGGTATGGTGAATACATGATGTGACCGTATACTTATAGAATGTTGTTGATGCCTTGTTATGAATTGCTCTCCAATATACGATGGCACACCAGAGCGAATAGTGGAATGCGCAAAGGATAACAGGTGTAACTTCGTCCTGTGCGCCAATATCCATTGGCTGGATGTCGGTCTCGATAACTAGGGCCGAGTAGGACTATTACTCTTTGCACCTAGATTATCTCTGTAGACCTGGATCGGCCTTCGTGATAGGTGGGCCCGCGTACTTCTACCAGACCCAGCTCACAAATGTGAGATGTGTCGTGGTATTTTCTGCGGACCTCCCCTGGTCCTGGCTGTTGAACCTCGCTGGCTGAGGTCTCTTCTGGCGCTCTTCTTGTCTTGATGTTTTCTTTCTTCGCCAGCTTGTCACCCCCGGGGGTAGTCATCGGTCGAGTTGGGTTTAGGAAGTTTTGGCTGGGACTGACTGCCGGTACGTAGGACATCAATTGATATCCTACCCCGGATCGTCGAAAAGGTAAGGATGAGCTGTGTAGCTCGGGAGTGTGGAGACCTAAGTGCTTCTTTTAGCATTTTCGGTCTCCACGGAGCAGGTCTGTTACTAATATTTAACCACCGTAACATTTTTATTCTGGCAGAAATTCCTCGGTCATATTTACGGAGCCCATATATAAGTCTGCAGCATGAATTTTGAATTTTTTGCAATCTGCCCCTGTCTACTGTGCTCAAATAGGGTTCGTAGATGAAACCGCAATAGTTTAAATGTGATAGCACCAATGCTTCACAAAGGTTCTTACGCATATTAAAATTTAATATGTGTCTGTTGGAATATAGAAGTTTTAAATTAATATAGGCTTTTTGTATTACTTTGTTTACTTGCAAATTAAACTTCAATGAATCGTCAAATACTACACCCAAACTTTTTGCAGATTTAACAATGGATAGGTTATCTCCATTTATTTTTATTTGCATGTGGCTTACAGCATCTATATCATTTCTGCCGCCGAACATTAAAACCACACATTTATTAGGATTAAGTGATAAATTATGCTTATAAGACACGTTATAGATTGTTTCCAAATTATTATTGATCATATTCTCTGCAAGTAGGAAATTATCTCTTTGGAAACTGTGATATAATTGAGTATCATCCGCATATGCATGATATGATAGCTCAATTTTATTAAAAATTTCCGTCGAAAGCACAAAAAATAATGGTCCCAAAATTGAACCCTGCGGGACCCCAGTTAATACAAAAGCAGACATTGAGCTTGAGTCGCCTACTTGTACTATCTGCCGCCTATTGGATAAATATGATTTGACAAAATTAACAGCAGTTTGATCAAAACCATAAAATTTTACTTTGGCACACATTATGTCATGATCGATTTTATCAAAAGCTTTCGAATAATCCGATAAGACCAAAGCAGTAACCATACCTCTGTCCCTAGCCCTGATAATGTCATCTGTAACTTGACAAAGCGCAGACGCAGTACTGTGTGCAGATCTAAATCCTGACTGATATTTACTTAAAATTTCATTTTTATCAATATAAGAAAATATTTGGGAGTACATTATTTTTTCTAAAATTTTTGAGAAAGCAGGTAGAACACTAATAGGTCTCAAGTCACCAAATAATAGAGGATTAGCTAATTTGGGTAATGGCGTCACTAGAGAACATTTCCAATTGCTCGGGAAGTACCCTTCTTCTATACAACAATTAACGATATGTAATACATATTTTTCTATAAATGGACAACAGTATTTAATCATTGTAATGCTTATATTATCTGTACCATATGCTTTTGACTTAATACTGCAGATGGCATTGTGAACGTCCTCTAGTGAAGCCAACTTAAAACTGAAAGTTTTGTTGGCACTAAATGAGTTATTATTGTAAAAATCTATTATATCCTGATTGTTACTATTTTTTTGATGAACTGAAATAAAGTGGTTATTAATATTATTTACGTTATTAAGGTGTAATGGTAGCCCAGTAGATTTTTGAGGTTTTATATTAAGATTATTTAAAGTAGCCCAAGTTTTTGTAGGATTATTTTCGGAGTTGATAAAATAAATATATTTTTTCTTTTTTGACCTTATAGCTGTTAGTGTTTGATTTCTCAAACTTTTATAAAAATTCCAATCATCAGGTGAGTTGGTCATTTTATATCTACACAAAGCACTGTCCCTGCGCTTCATTGACGCCTTTAGTGCATCGGTTAACCACGGTGCTTTAGGTTTTGTAACTCTAACTTAGAATAGAATACGTTTATTAATCCAATTGATCATAAATTATGACATAGGACAAGTTAATGTAGATAACTATTTTACATTAAGCTATTTACTTATATATACAATTTCTTACACACATTCACTAAACTACCAAAAATAGTTAATAGCAAGTAATTGTTAATTGTATTATCACTAACAAATGTTTCAAATAACAGAATTTAATTAGTACCTATAATTTAGAAAATCCTCCACAGAATAAAATGTATTTGCCACAAGGAATGATTTTAAAGTTGACAATAGTACATTATACACTAAGGAAGAGAAACGTCTTATTTTTCCTGAGGTGTAATTTGAGGCCCGAGGGCGAAGCCCGAGGGCAACAAATACATCGAGGGAAAAATGGCGGTCTCTCCCGAGGTGTATATACTATTTTTTCCACGATCGGGAGTAGAAACATTTATTTCATACATAAAGAATTATAATAAATTGGAGCGAAATTACAATATTTAGAAGCCTTTGGGATATTTCCATTCAACGTATCATGGCAACAGATATTTACATTTGGTTTAACTATTGGGCATGAAATAAAAACTCCCCTTGGGAAATTATTGTC
Organism: Leptura quadrifasciata; assembly: GCA_963675555.1. NCBI lineage: Eukaryota > Metazoa > Arthropoda > Insecta > Coleoptera > Cerambycidae > Leptura > Leptura quadrifasciata. The sequence continues at coordinate 140,500,082 of OY776676.1, read as the reverse complement.
TTACTTAATTTATTATATAACACAGATCCCATATAGTATGGATTGAATTTATATAACTCTAATCTATGCCTATCGTACTGCAAATCGGAGCCATGACGTGGAGAATAATCATATTTTGTGTATTAAATTTATTCATATTTTTCTTTACAAATGTTAGTACTTCTAAAATATGCAGACTAGGCAATGTTAAAATTTTATTCTGGGCAAATGCCATTCTGCAAGATTCTCTTATATTTATTCCAAACATGGAACGTATGACTCTTTTTTGTAAAATAAATACTGTAATCGCGGATGCTGAATATCCCCAAAAATTAATACCGTATCGAATTCGTGATTCAAAACTACAAAAATAGTACGTTTTAAGAGTATGGTGGAAACTGGTGATGTGGCGCAATCGTTTTAATGCAAAACAAATACTTGCAAAATTTTTGCTTATGAACGTAATATGTGTGTTCCAATCTAAGGATAGATCTATATTAATTCCTAAACATTTATGTGATGTTACTTGTTGAATTGATTTTTTATCGTTCTTAATTAGTACACTCGTTGTATATTTTTTACCAATAGGATGAAACTGCATAATAAAAGTTTTATCCTGATTCATTACTATTTTTTTGTTTTTGAGATAATCGGATAACGCAAGAAGATTTAAGTTCAATTTGTGGACAGAATCATTTAATAGTTGATCACTTGCAATAATAGTAATATCATCAGCAAAAGCACCATATAATGTTGACAAATAGTTATCTAAGTCATTTGTGTAAAGAATAAACAACAGTGATCTCAAAACACTACCCTGTGGAACGCCTACTTCGACCAGCAACTTCTCAGATTTAGCATCGAGAAAATCTACATACTGTTTGCTGTTTTTTTAAGTATGATCTCAAGAATTTATTACATAAACCTCGTATACCATAACATTCAATATTTTTCAAAAGAATGTCATGGTCCACAAGGTCAAAAGCCTTAGAGAGATCTATAAATAATGCGATTACCTTATGTCCTTGATCTAAGTTTTTATGTATGAAGTCTAAAATGCTTAATAATGATGTTATTGTTGACCGATGCTCTCTAAAACCATGCTGATTTGGAGATAAAATGTTGCCAGATTCTAGGAATGTTTTTATGCGTTTAGATAATAACTTTTCAAATATCTTGGAGAATACTGATAATATTGCTATCGGTCGATAATTACAAAAATTTTTGCGGTCACCCTTTTTAGGGGAATAACTTTAGATAATTTTAATAATAGTTAGAGAGATGGCGACAAAACAGAGGTGCGTCAGCAAAGAGACAGAAAACGTAGTTTTTGTATAGGTGCCTCTCTATAACTCCGTCTTGTCGAGTAGGGGTCCAACGCCACGGGGTAAGCCGCTACGGCGCTTTTCCCGGATTTTTTCGAGCGGTTAAAAAAAACCTCCTGCCATTTGTCAGAAAATGACTGAAGAGCGTCTAGTTGACCCCCCGAATGACAGGAAAAATATTTTCTGACAGTTTACTCCACGGGAAAACTGTCCGGGAACTCCAAAAAATTTGCGAATCTGAACCTGAAAACTTGCAGGTGAATTAAGTACATAATGATAAGTATACAAAAAAGTTTTTTTACTACATGTGCCCTCATTACCGAACGGTTATTGTTCGAAATTTAAATTTGCAAAAATTTATAAAGTCATTGCAAAGTGTCAGAAAATTTGCCCTAAAGTTCTTCGACACCCACAAGACTTGGAAAAAATATTTTCTGACAAATTTATTATTGGCAGGTCAATATCTGACATACTTGACCGAGATTTATCCCGTCAGAAAACTTTATTCTCTGCATAAGCTAGGATAAATATAAAGGATAGTCAAGTTTTTCAATCTTTCTTAAGTCATTGGTTCTTTTTCCCCCTCATTTTGCCGCCCCCAACGTGCCCTGTTATAGTACATTCCATTCCCTATAAGTAAATGTAAAAGAAAAAACGTCAAAAATAGTCAATCTTTGAGTCCAAAGAGACAAACCCTGATAAAAAAGTGTCTTTCATTTTCATTTCAACCAAAAACTACAAATACGTCACAAAAAATCTATCTATATAAATATCCCAAAAGACTCGAAAATAACCATTATAACATTTCATTCATCAATTTTGCGAAATAAACTTTCCAAATTATTCACCTAAAAAATACAGCTCCAACTCACATTTTGTACCTCCCTCCGGTATAAATCTCAAATTCATATTCATAAATTTTTACAGCTCATTTTCATTCAATTTTAACCTTCACTTATCTATTTAATAAAAGTCTACATTTCCAAATTAATGTCACGATTCATTCTCGTTCCAACGCATCAGCACACTTTCATTGCATTTGAACTCCATATTTACCCCCTTCAAACATTGACACGCGAGATAACCCAAAGTCCATATTACGTGCGTGCGTAAACAATGATTATACGAGGACGGATCAATATATTCAACTTTTTTTCATTCAATATCTCCTAAACCAAAACCGATTCGAGTTTCATTTACCAAATGATTCTGTTGTCTAAACAATCGTGTAATTTTCATTCTCATATTTTAACTTTTTGCAAAGATGATGCGATATTACGCAACCCTCGCCCACGCTGAATGTCGGGGATCAACTTTCTAGAATAAAATGGGTGTAAAAACGTTTGTGCAAGACTCACGGGGCATGACAAACAAAACAACAGCGAAATGTATAAAAAACCGAGTATAACACGCTTTAGGCAAGCCAGTGTCGGTATCTGAAGTTAGTAATTTTGCATCTAGCCAGTGTAACTTATGCTCACGCACTTTTTAATTTAATCTAATCTGCCACCGTACATCTAATTTTAAGTGAATTTTTTAGACAATCTAAATAATACAATGTGCCACCGCGCACCTTAAATTTAAGTGAATTTTTGATATTTTTTAACAAATCTTAAATCGAATCAAATCTCCCAAGCCGGAATTTATTCGTTGTCGAAAAGTTACCAAATAGTAACTGTAACAAGAATATTAATTTAATTTTATTTAAAATTGTGTTCGTTCGAATAATAAATATTATAATATCGTTTAAAACAAAGCGTTTTAATCTGCAACAGCTACATACAGGGTGTTCCAAAATCTCTGGTCATCTTAATTAAATTTTTTAAATTAAACAATCACAGCTTACATCTTGCATATGGTAAAGAACATATCAAAACCCTCGATGAACTTTTCGAAACTCTAACAAAATCCGACTTAAGGAAACATTTCGCATGAAAAGCGTGCTTCACGTAAAAATGCCGTTGGAAAAGGTTTATCTACATTCAATCACATTTTCGGAGCATTTTTTATGCAAAAATATCAAGAGACTCGTCAAGGAGTGTAATTTTAGAAAGTATGCTAAATGTCGCGGCACGGGAACGTAATGTCGCCCCCACTATAAAATTTAGAAAGTATAACGAAAACCGGAAATTTTGAAAATAAAAACCTTTTTGCGAATCCACGTTATTAAGCACTGCACCTCGTGCGTTGTGTTAAGTATGAGGACAAGTTATCCAGTCTTTAGTCAAAATATTTCGAGAGTTTTAGCGAAAATAGCCCTTAGCGTCGAGGATGCCCTATCATTTTCTAGCACTAAGTGATTCGGTGTCAAAAAAGTATAGTTACCATGTACTCAGAACATACATGGGGCCGCCTTGCCTGAACGTATGAATTTATAATTGCACAATATAATTCAAAGTCGTTGCAATTCAAACATTTTTAAGCTCCGAGGAGCGAACTAAATTGATATTGAATTGAAAATATGTCAATAGACAGGCAAGCAAAAACCCACCAAAAATTTCTTAACATTGAACTTTTACTGAATCTTTTTGTGTAATCGTTAGCTAAAAACTAAACATTGGATGGTAATTGGTACATTATGAGTCGTTCCGCTCCTCACTATGTGTTGTACACGGGCCAGACTATAGTTTGTGAATACATTTTTTCTTGAACGTTTTGTAAAAACATAATTTTTTAAAAAGCTTTAATATATATTTTTGAACTTTATATTGTCTTTTTCTTGTGTTTCAAAATTCCTTTTCAGGTTTAAATTTAAGAAAGTGTCAGTATTTACTGTGTTAGATTTATAGTGTTACGACGTCCAATTGGTACCATCAGTGAAGCAGTTAAGCAAAAACGAAACAGTAAGTATAGATTTTGTATTATTCTCTGTCTGAAACAGTCTATTTGAACCCTTCTTGTGAACGTTTGGAAAATATAATAAAAGTCGTCATTCTCCATTCACTCGTTATCAAAACGATTTTGTTCATACGCCAACATATTCAAAATTTGATTGTCTTTAACTTTCATTAGACACACCATACGTGTACGATCTATTGTTTTCGAGTTTTTATCGATTTTATCATGAAACAAGTGTTCTGATAGCGCCCTATAAAGATGTTTAAAAATTCACATCTCTACCAATATTGATCGAATGGAAAGGAAATTGTTCGTAATCGAATTCTCTACAACTTTCATTTGAAACGTTTTGCGATCCGAACCACCATTTTTGAGATTTTACCGAAAAATACGCGCGTTTCCGGTGCGTCGCAAAACTGTCAAAATTTCAAAACCCTATCTCGGCTCCAATAAGTCGTACGAAGTTAAAAAAACGAAATTGTGTGGATTTTTATTACCTATAATTTTCATGTGCACATATTTTACAGTAAAATTGATACTTTCGGAGTTCTTTGCGAAAAACCGTTTCTTTACCTATTTTCTCTTCCCTCCTCCCCATTCACTTCGCCGGCGTCTACGGGTGGGGACTTTTGTCATGTTAAAAAGTACCACAAAATAAGCCCGTTCCCAAAATTTCAGCCCATTCTGAATTATTTAATCCAAATCGACAAATTTCGTCCCATTTTATTGGGCTATTAATAAATATGTTTTGATTGATTAATTGATTGCGTCGAATCCTAGCCGCTTATTTTTTCTTTTGAAAAATTCTATTTTTCACTGAATTAATCTTATTGGTGAAATAAAAGACTTTTTGCTTAAAGAAACTATTATTCATGATAATATTTTCAATTATTTTAAAAAACTTATTTTTTTGATGATACATTTTCTTCTTATAAAAAATTTCATTGTTTATTAAATGTGTTTAATTAACAAAGGATTTTTTAAGAATTATTTAATGAAGAATGTTTGGTGTTAACATTTTTAGTAATTTTTCATAATACTTTAAATGTTGGAGAATAATGAAGAAAAATTTATCATTAAAAGATATGGTTAAGTTTTCAAAAAAATAATAATTTTTCTTTGGAAAAATTAAAAACATTGATACTAATACCTGATTAACCAAATAAATGGATTAATTAATAATGAAAAGAGAAGTTTTAAAAAAGACGAGAGTCCTGGTGGTGTAGGTGGTAGGGGGATAGCACTATTGCATTCTTCTTGGTACTTAAGGCTTGTGCTTATATTTCCAAAATTTAACAACCCAAAAACAAAGACCCATTCGAGCAAACAGCGCAAGGCGTATTTCTTTATGGTCTAATTTCACACACAAAAAAAAATATTGAAACCGGCGACATCCCAGCTGTAAGGTCTCCTTGTTAATGCCTTTTAAAAACCGCTGCCCAAGGAATCAGTACTTCCACATCCAGATTTTGCATCCAAGTCTTATACATGTCGTAGTCACATGGTAAAATACTGCTTTTCGGGAAAAGACTAGGCAGCTCATGAAATGCCGGCAGATAGTGTAACACCCCATGTTATATCATTTGACTAGGCTTTTCATGAAGTGCCTTAAAATGTTAGTATTTTCGTGTAATGAGAAGTTTAACGTGATCTGCCATAATTTAGGGCATCGGTATTTCATGAAATGCCGGTAGATAGCGTGAAATTTGTATGCTACACGATTAGCCTAGGCTGTTCATGAAGAGCCTGGTTAGTCAGTTAATGTTATGATTCGTGCTTTACAATCTGCCGGCTTCATCGCTAGGATCATTCACAATAGGACTAAATCACGTCATTTCATGAAATGCCGATGGCCTAAATCACGGCAGATCATGTAAAGCACGAATCATAACATTAACAGACTAAATGAACCAGGCTCTTCATGAACAGCCTAAGCGAATCGTGTGGCATATAGATTTCACACTATCTGCCGGCATTTCATGAACTGCCTAGGCTTTTCCCGAAAAGCCGTATTTCACCATGTGACTACGACATACACACTAAATCGCAGAGTAATATTTTATTCCCTTTAATAACAGAGTGGGGGTGGTAGTGGGGATGGCTAATGTAAAAAAAAATTAGAAGTCCTTGGTTCTCGTGTACACACTAAATCCCAATTTATTTTTTTATTCCTTTAAACAATAGGGTGGGGGTAGCAATGGGGGTGATAGAGGAGGTAGCTAATGCCAAAAAAGTTATTTTAGAGTCCCTTGGTTCTTGTATACACACTAAATCCCAATTTAATTTTTTTACTCCCTTTAATAATAGGATGGGGGTGGTAGAGGGGGTAGCTAACGCCAGAAAATTTTTTTGAGACGTTTCGTTCTCGTATACACACTCAATCATATTTTAATTTTTTTTACTCCCTTTCATAATAGTTTGGGGGTGGTATTAGGGGTGATAGTGGAGGGAGGGTGGCTGATGCCAAAAATTTTTTTGAGGCCTTGACTTTTCGTATATGCCCTAAATTGCAATGCCTTTTTACCCTTATTTACCCCTTTACCCCGAACCCTTCAACAGAATTAGATCAAAATATGATCTAGTTGCAGATCTCGTTACAATACATAAGTGTACCAAATTACAAGTCAATATCTTAAACGGTTCCACAGTAAACGTGCTCACAAAAAAAGTTACAGACAGTCTGACAGAAATTTTTTTCGCTCAAATTTATTAATCTCGACGTTTTATGACATTTTAAGCCTGTTTCAACAAAAAATATATATATTTTTTGCGTTACTATACTTCTTCCACTGGACGTGGAAGTAATTGCGTGTTTAATATTTTATCAAAATTTGTTATAGAATAATGGGGATTTGAAGGAATAAAAATTAATTGCGCTAACAGGGCAACCTTAGTTCAGAAAATTTACAACAATTTGAAATAAAAATTTTATATCAATATCTGTTTATTCCTAAATGGAAAAGTTTGTTCGAGTTGTCCCTGACCGATTTTTTTGTCACCAACGATCCAGTCTTTTCACTGCCCACTTGTATCTTTGATCCACTGAGAGCTCTTATGTTTCGTTTATATGCCGCCATGAAATAATGAAAATTTTTCTTGCTTCCTACTTTTCTTCAATATTACCATGAAAATGTAATGAAAGAAGTACGGCTTCTTTAACAGCCGTCGAAAATAGTATATTGTTCTATATGGAGTAAAAGTGACTTCTTTATGTCGAGGAAGTACTTACCTGAACAAGAAAAGCCGAGATACAAATAATAATCACTATTCCACATATAACATGCTATATTTTCTTCAAATGCCAAAAAACATGACTTTGACTTTTGAACTTAAACTGTAATTTCTGACACTTCGTTTGAACTGGCTTACTTAGTAGTAGTTTAGTAAAAGTCATGTTTTTTGACGTTTGAAGAAAATAGTATATTGTTTTATTAGGAGTAAAATTGATACTATTGTGACGAGTATGTCGGATATTACTAACGAGTCACAAAATTGGCTTTAACTCCTAGTAAGACACGTTTTTTTCTTCAAACGTCGATTAGTAATAAAAAATATATAGATACAAAATTTGGCTGTGCGTTACCATTAGCAACAGATGTAAAAGTCCGCTCGAGCGGAAGAAAAAGTACTTTTACTTCCGTTGCTAATGTCAACGCACAACCGTCTAAAATGTCAAACTTTAATGTCATGAAATGAGTAAGAAATGTTAAGATTTTCTGGCGATTGAAGAAAATTATTATTTTCGCAGAGTTCACCAAGGAATGTCTAATTTGTTTAGTATTGAATACTTGTTCAGTTTCGAGGTATTTCTATTATAACTTTTCAATGAAACACAAGATAAAATGTTTTAATATAATTTATTTTTATCCAAGAGATTATTTACACGATATAGGATATGTCAAAATGTTATCTGAATGTCAGATAAAATATAATAAATTCATTATAATTAAAATATACAATTACACACAATAAACAAATAAAATAAATTAATAAACACATATAAAATATACAATATTAGGTAAATACATGTATCCAGTACACCAAATTAAAATTAATTTTTACAAAATATATTTACAACCTATTATTAAGGTACTTGTCGATAGAAAAATATACTTTACTTCCCAACAAATGTTTTGTATGTATTTGAAATGAATAGACTGGTAAAAGTTGGGTAACTCTTATCAACGGCAGACTAAGGGGTAACTTTAGGGGGTGGAGTTCAGATCCCCAATGTTGAGGGGCCCTGGACCCTGCAAACGGACTAAAAAACCGAAACTGATTATGACTGGGGCGGAGCGCTAGTGGCTCAGATCTCGCCGACACCCGATATAAATATATCTCATGGGCAAGTAGAAAATTTTTCTTTTTTATTATTTTTTTTATTATTTAAGAGCCAGTGGCCGGTAGACTTACGGTTATTTATTAAGCTTTATACTTTCTTCACTCATTCTCCCATACTTGCTATACAATGAGATGGAGATCCTTTAGTCTGACCGATGGTTTCTTTGGAGTCATTCAGGTGTTAAAAGTGGTAAAAAATCGCTCTGACACAACTCAGATAAACTTTCCCATAAGTATTATTATGAGGCACGATGGTGTAGTAGTTAAGGTTTTGCCTCGTAATATTTAGATCGCAGGATCGGCTGCCGGCGGAGGTAAATATTTTTAATTTTTTTTTGCAGTATAACAAAAAAATGTATTAAATATTAAATAAAGTAAGGAAGTAGCCATGTATTAATTTTGATTAGTCGTTAAAAAAAAAAAATTGCGCCCATTGCCAATTATCGATCTGTTCGCTCTAAATCCTGACTGCTCTTCCGGTTGTTTATCCTTCATATCTTCTTCTATCAGATTCTTAAGAATTCCTTAATAAATAAATAATAATAATAAATAAACACCACAAAAATTAGACAACCCCCAATCCCAGAAGCTAGGGCTTGTGCGGAAGGGGGTTACACATTGAAAAAACGTGGACATACAACCATTTCCTCCGACAGTGCCAGAGCCAGGATTCGAACCCGGTGGTGCGATGTCCGTGTGATTAATCGCGATTGCCACCTCGCGCCTTAACGCACTCGGCTATCGACGAGACATATATTCATCATCAATATATTCATCCATTCCTGTTGTTGGTATTACCGCTATAATACCCCTGTAATTTTTTTGATCATCTTTAGGCCCATTCTTATATATATAGCTGTTATATAAGACGTTTTCCATTCCTTGTGGGTTTCCTCTCCATTTAGGCATCGTCTACTTTTGGCTCTGTCCGAATTCCGAGGCATGTTTCTGGATATTTAAGCATTTTTCAATTGTTTTACGAGTGTAAACTTGCTGGCCTTACGACTCAACCCCCATCGTTGGAGGACCGGGTATCTCTCTTGGTCAGGTCCTTCTCCATTGAGCTGTTCGACTTGGGTGCCCCTACTGGTAGTTATACTACCGTCGACATAGCTCTTGGGATCATTAGGACACGCAAGCCCCATCACCGCGTCAAGGTGTAGATACATTGATATGAGGGAGAATCAATGACTTCAGAATTCTGAAATATAATTTTTTAGAACTGGTTATTTCTATGTTTTTAATGTTCTGAAAAATGGAACATTCTACCTTTAACTTTATTACTTTTATATCTACTATATACGAATAAAAATATGTATATATATATATCCATTTTCCCCATCATCCATCTGATGATAATAGATATTTGTCCATTCAATTATATATCCTATTATAGGCACACTAATGAATGAGTGCAAAAATATAATACATGCCTAAATGCTCCGACGTTCTATAATTTATTGCCAATAAATGCTGCTATTTCATCCGTTGCCCAATGTTTAGTATGCGACAAGAAGTAGGAAATTAGTTCCGCCGTCGCCCCGCAGCTCCATATATTCAATTTATGTAGTATACCAAACAATTCAATTTTTTCTTTTTTTATTTTGTCTTCTGATTTCTCTCTTCCTGCGAACGTCTATTTTTCCGTTTGTCATCTATCACAGTAAGCTCCTGCACCAGTAATAATTTATATATGAACTATAGTAGTGTAGGAAAATTAGATTTTTTAGAAGAAAAAATTTATAAAGTTTTTAAATTTTGGTTATGAACTCCCAGTAGGAACCCAAATACAGATCCGAAGAGTTCCCACCTCTTCTCAGGTGGGAGCATCATCCCCTTTTGCCCAAAAAACCACCCCCAATCGTGACCTCGCGATTTTTTCGGCGTTTTGATCGTAAACCGCAACTTCTACGAAAAAATGTTATAGGATTTTTTATATTCTCCATGAAATTCTCTATAAAAATGTCTCTTACTGTTTTTTGCGTATCTTCCACCCAACGCTCGTAAATGACCTTGGAAAATAAGCATAGTTCTCAGCGCGAAGAGAAAAATGAGCCCAGCGCCGTTTTTTGTGGCGATTATTTTGAAAAGTGTTAGTCTGAGCAAAAAAATGTATAGAATCGAAATTAAAGAGCAGTTTTTTCTCTGCAAGGTGTATATAAAATAAGATATTTATGAACAAGTGTTAGTGTTCATATGATGATTTTTTTATATTTGTGCATTCTGTACTTTGAGCCCATTTCCACACCACCTTTGAGGTAGAGCTCTCGGCGCGTTTTTTTTACGTGGTTTCCCCCTTAGGCCTATTCCACTAATAAAATATATCTATCATAAATTTTCCTCTGCAAAGTCTCCCTCCTCGTCCGAATTGAAACAACTTTGCCCATGACAACTAGAGCACATTGGGGAGCAGCGCAAACCAACTTTTACACAGCTACATCGCTTTCCACACCGCTTTTTACAGCCGCGGGATATAAGCTGAAGAATGGAAGTTGGAGCTGGCGCTTCAGTCCATAACCACTGGCATTAGAATGTTTTTAGTTTTTCTCCAGCCCCATTCAGTTGTAGTTAAAGTTTTCCCTCGCCACGTATGAATTTGATGAAAAACCCGATATGAATGTTATGCTAAAGCAGCAGATGTAGGTGGTAGTTTGGGCAAAATTACTGCGTGACTGGATTGGCCAACTAACTTATTAAATGGAATGAACCGGTAATGATTCAAAGATGTCTCATTTCGGGGTGCCTTGTATAAGGCAAGCGTAAATTTCTCACCAGCTCTTGCTATGTCATCTTTCGAAGATGAAGGATTATTGAATATTTCAATCACTTCTTGTAAATCATTTCTTGAATTTATTAAGTTTATAGTCTGCGATTTTCCTTTCCCAAACAAGGCAGAAGTGGTGTCGCAGCCACTAAACGCATGGACAAATAAAATATTATCTTTGCAAACCTTTAAAACTTCCGAAATTTGTAAGTCATGGGAACTATACGCCCTTTTCTTAATATTTCCTTGAGTAACTCTCAAAAAGCGAATGTCTTTGTCCGATGGAGAAAGAGCGATGAGGAGTGTTAGCAAATCAATATCTTGCCCAACAACAACAACAGGTTTTTCATAATGGGCTAGTAGACAATAACGAAAATGACAAAGGTAATAATATAGCATTACAGTATGTTATAAATATAATTTGAAGGTAGTTTTACCGACTATTGTTGGTTTTATTGTAAAACGAATAGGCTTACGATTAGAGCGTATTTAAAATACGGCGGTTTGCCGGTTATTTCATGACGTAATAGTGTCACATACGCGCGCATTTAATATAACCTCGACAGAGCCGCACATACGTTTTGCACACCTTTGTTAGCTCCGCCTTTCCACTAGCGCTCGTTTCTCTGCTGATTATGCTATTACGTCATAGCCAATAGAATAGCTAGAACATTTGCGGCAATATCTAACCGTTTAAACATAGTTTAAACTTCATGATTTTTTTTTACTATAAGGCATTATTAAAAAAATGAAATAAAAAATACGGGTCAACTGTTTTTATACGTAGATGTTATTAAAATAATAATTAAAAAATTGTCTACTTGCCCATTGTTGGCTGCGTATAGTTCCCATGACTTACAAATTTCGGAAGTTTTAAAGGTTTGCAAAGATAATATTTTATTTGTCCATGCGTTTAGTGGCTGCGACACCAAGTTTTAAAGTCTTCGAAAGATGACATAGCAAGAGCTGGTGAGAAATTTACGCTTGCCTTATACAAGGCACCCCGAAATGAGACATCTTTGAATCATTACCGGTTCATTTCATTTAATAAATTGGTTGGCCAATCCAGTCACGCAGTAATTTTGCCCAGACTACCACCTACATCTGCTGCATTAGCACAACATTCATATCGGGTTTTTCATCAAATTCATACGTGGCGAGGAAAACTTTAACTACAACTGAATGGGGCTGGAGAAAAACTAAAAACATTGTCAGTGGTTATGACTGAAGCGCCAGCTCCAACTTCAATTCTTCAGCTTATATCCTGCGGCTGTAAAAAGGGGTGTGGAAAGCGATGTAGTTGTGTAAAAGTTGGTTTATGCTGCTCCCCAATGTGCTCTAGTGGTCATGGGCAAAGTTGTTTCAATTCGGACGAGGAGGGCGACTTTCCAGAGGAAAATTAATGATAGATATATTTTATTAGTGGAATAGGCTTAAGGGGGAAACCACGTAAAAAATAACGCGCCGAGAGCTCTAAAGTCGAGGCAAGAATTCAAGCGATGCACGTCACGACTGATCTCATTAAAGAAATTTTAATACTAACATAATTTTTAATCATTAATTAATTTAAAAAGAGTAATTATTGACACCCAGTTATTAAGTTTTTTTCAGAAATAGGTACAGTTTAATGGGGCTTCATGGTTCTTAGCAGTATTGTCTTATTTATAGAATAGATCTGTGATGCATCGTTTGAATTCTTGCCTCGACTATACCTCAAAGGTGGTGTGGAAATGGGCTCAAAGTACAGAATGCACAAATATAAAAAAATCATCATATGAACACTAACACTTGTTCATAAATATCTTATTTTATTTGCACCTGGTAGAGAAAAAACTGCTCTTTAATTTCGATTCTATACATTTTTTTGCTCAGACTAACACTTTTCAAAATAATCGCCTCAAAAAACGGCACTGGGCTCATTTTTCTCTTCGCACTGAGAACTATGCTTATTTTCCAAGGTCATTTACGAGCATTGAGTGGGAGATACGCAAAAATCAGTAAGAGACATATTTATAGAGAATTTTATGGAGAATATAAAATGTTCTATAAGATTTTTTCGTAGAAGTTGCGGTTTACGATCAAAACGCCGAAAAAATCGCGAGGTCACGATTGGGGGTGGTTTTTTGGGCAAAAGGGGATGAAGCTCCCACCGGAGAGGTGGGAACTCTTCGGATCTGTATTTGGGTCCCTACTGAGAGTTGATAACCAAAATTTAAAAACTTTATAAATTTTTTCTTCTATTCCTTGTTTTTCGAACTAACTTGCTTACACTATAGTTATTCTTTTATAATATGCCATGCAGGCATATTATGACCATAACAACTTGAAATTAAACGTCAATAAAACAAAAATTATCTAATTTTCCGCACATAATGAGGAAAATATTGACATAATGGTCCATAGAGAAAAACTTACTTCATCCTTTGATAACTTTTTCCAAGTTCACCTGATACGTCCCATAAACTATTTTCTGGATGCAAAACAGTTCGGAAAGCTTTAAAATGTCGTTAACAGTTTAAAGCGCAAGGCCATGCGGTGAGGTGAAGCGAATGTTTAAAAAATTATTCTCAAGCTTAACATATTTTGCTAACTCGTTATGTCCTTTCTTGAATTAGAAGGACGTAATAAAACACTTAAAAGCACTATTGAAAAAAATGATGGCGGCAAATTTATAACTCTTCACCTCAATTGTACCACACGGCCTTCCATTAGCGTTTCGTTTCACATCTATATAATCATATATTGGCTGCTCAGAGGCCTCTCATAAGGGTTTTCATTGCCATCCATGAAATCCCTCTGGCTTAATTCGCTATCTAACCTATCGTGGCGCGATGTGAAAAATCTTATTTTCAAAATATTAATTTCGTGTTGTAAAGTGTTATAAATGTGACGGATGGTGAGTCCTTGGGACAGACTATAACACATATAATTTCTGCCCTGGCTGGTCCTTGCATTTGATGACATACTTTGTAATGTCAAACAGTTTAAAATAATGTTGTACAGTATATAAATAACGAAAAGGGCTGTTACGCTGGCAATTAAAATAATTAGGGTGAAATTTTCTCCTAATAATTGAATGGCAGTTGAGTCAGAAATTGTATCAGAAAGAATGTATTCTTGGGTGGCGTTTTCAATATCAGGATTATGTGCAGATGCATGTCTTTTAAATATTTCGTTGAACTCTGTCTCTGCTAATGTTGGAAGCATAGTATTTGCAGCTGTGGTCGAATTGTTTTCTTCTGCAATTCTACTTTGAAGGATACATGTGTCCATGATCATATCGTAGACTAATTCCTTTGGCTGCATGTTCAGACTAGTTTCGCGTCCCAGAAAAGAATCGACGGTACTTAGTTTATATAAGACGGTACCAAAATTATTAGTTTTGAACGCTACTTGAAGGTCACGTATGTTAGTGTTCCAGATATTCATGAACCGATACTTACTATTCCTCAGCAATTGTAAGGCGAACGTGGTGTCTTCCTTATCTATTATGGCGTATCGAATCAAAGGGTTTTTTTTTAAAGTTACAACATACGATGTAGTATTTTCCAGTGGTATACGGGTATAGCGAACAGAATTATTATTCTCCTCATCAGTAATGGTAGGGTCCCATGTAGCTTCTGAAGAGTCTTCGGCATCGAAACATTTTCCAACATTGAATCTACATATAGTACCGGACTTTAGTTTAATTTCATTTCCTATTAAATTGGCTACTGTAGTGTATTCGCTCAGGGTTATTGATATGTTTAACTGCTGTTCGTTTCCATCTTCCAATTTTTTTTCTGAATAATGAACGGTACTATTGACTTTGACGGGATAGTATTTTTTAGCTCCATACACAAATTTTACTCCAGTACGAAATGACTCACTGCAATCGTCACTATACAAACGACATTTTTCATTTTCTCCGTTTACAATTTGAGAACAACTGTGTATCGTTACAGGAACCTCGTTGCTTTCCTTGATAAGGTAAATATCGTCAAAATGGGAAGTTTCTGCATATTTCGGATCCTGACAGTCTTCAGAATTTATTTCACGGAGCAGTGCTAAGGCTAGCATGGCAGAAATATGCAAAAAATGCATTATTCTGAAAGAGAAAATTAAAAATCAGTTAAGTATGTGGTAATACGATTTTTTTGTAATTGTTGTAAGTGAAATATAATATTTTAAACAATTGTAATTGTCAACAATGAATTAGGAATGTTTATGCGCAGAATTTCAGCATTATTATTAGTTATTATTCGTTTAGTTACAATCTAATGGAAAATCTATATCGTCTGCGACAAAATGGGTTCAGACAGAACCCTAATGTCCTTGTTCTTTCTGTAACGGAACTTCACAATTGTAACAGTTACGATTATCTAGATAGAACCTAACAGATTTTTTTAAATATTCAGGGGTGGAATGACTTTTATAATAATAATAACAATAATAATAATAACTGCCGCAATGACTGCCACTGAATACACCCACAGGCACAACCAGGTCGCAAAAATCATTCATTTGAAACTAGCCCTTCAACACAAGCTCCTAAAATATAAACGAAGTTAATTGAAACCGTATAAAAACTAAAAGCCGGCAAAAACAGTCGGCATCTCTTTATTGTACATGGGCGGAGGTAAATAGAAATGCTTGTCATAAGAAAATGATAAGATTTTCGGGCGTTATTATATTATCCTCTGTTTTTTTTATACATTTATTTAACGTCGGCCTATTTCCGATACTGAGGCCGCACCGACGCCTGTAGACGAGCTACCCCCAACCGGGAATTTTGCCGAACCTCTTCCCTTAAGAAGAGTAGGGATCTTTTACTTGCCTAACATTTAATAGACAAGGGACCGACGGCTTTACATCCCCCCCGAAGGATGGTATATCTCCTATACAACCCTCGCCTAAGGTTGTATAGCTTTCGCGCATACACTGATGTACAAGCCGCTGGAAGATGTGTAAGGCGAGAACGCGGTTTCCGTTGGAATGGTTTATCCTCTGTTTCAAATGGTCTCCAGAAAGCCATGATAAATTAGTAAATAATTAAAATATTTTACCTTTTATATAGTAGTAAATATTTATAAATATGAACAATAACTAACTAAACTCCTACGCTTGATATTATAACAGGTATTTACGCACTGCACTGTCTACATCTCTAAGTCCGCCGTTGAAACGATTTACGAGTTTTTTTATGCTAGTAGGCCTGTCCGTTTTATTATCTTTAAACAAGTGCAATAATAGATGGTTCATTCAGGCTGATTACATTGCCAGTCTCGGACTCGCCTGCACAGTTTCAACTACCATTCGAATCTCGATACCATTGTTAAATATATAGGACAAAATATCAAGTTCAGTACGCACGGTCCTGTGCTTTAACACTGACCAGTTTCAATTATCCTCGTTTAAAGTATAACCACTAACACACCATATTACGAGTACAACCCGTCAGCAGTATCAGAGAATGAGGACTGCAAATTATACTGGGATCGATCGGTTATAACTGACCGAGCCATCCTTGCCAACAGACCGGACATTATGCTCTTGTCCTAAAGAAAGAAAAACACACTTTTCTTATAGATATTGCAGTACCCAACACACATAACCTACAGCAGTCTTATAGCGAGAAACTAAATAAGTATGGTGAACTAGCCGAAAAAATAAAGAAAATGTGGCGACAAGAATAAATCTTTATACTCCCTATAATCTTATCAATAACAGGCGTAGTTCCCAAAACTCTCTCCCGAAACCTTCAACTGCTTAATATACACCCTCATACTATCACTCAAATGCAGAAATCCGTCCTCCTAGACACGTGTAACTCAGTCAGAAAATTCCTTAATCTGCCTAAAGATTAAAATAGAAACCGCCATCTTGCTGAAAGCCGATGGTTGGTACATCAAGCCTCCTCCTAAGGCGAGAAACTAACAAGTAATAATAATAATAATAATAAGTAGGAGATGTTTAGATCGAGTATCATGTGAATGTCCAACTTGATTATTTAAAAAAGTGGATTTGTGTTTGTGGCTATATGAACATACTTCCAGAATGTATATATATGTTTAAAACTTTAAAAGCATCTCTACAAGTTTCTCTGTAACTCAAATTTAACAGTATACGAATTGCATATTTTTGCAGTAAAAATACCCTGGCTACGTTAGTACTATTACCCTACTTTACTATTCCATACCTCACATGAGAATGAAAATTTGCAAAATAAAGGGTTTTAAGGATATCCTGGCTACAATGCTTAGACATGAATTTTAGAGCAAAACAACTTTTTCGTAGCTTTATACACAAATTTTCAATGTGAGGAGCCCATTGCGGGTGTTAGTCAAAAGTGACGCCTACAAATTATTAGCATCACAGGTATTTAACTCAATGTCAGTACCATTAAAAAGTGTTAGGCCTTCGGAATTGTTATTTAATGTAAATTGTATGGAAACAGTTTTAGTTTTATTTAAATTTAGATTATTCTTATGAGACCAGCATATAATTTCCTGATAAATTATTTCAGTGGTTGTTCTTACTTCCGTTGAGTTATTTCCTGTAATTAGAACATTTGTATCATCTGCGTAGCACACGACATGAACATTTGATGTTCTTTGCAAGTAATCGATAATGTCATTGGCAAACAAAATATACAATAGTGGTCCCAAAATTGAACCCTGTGGAACTCCTTGCTTGAAGCGGCAAGTCTCGCTTTCAGCTCCACGGGCCATTTTTACAGTTTGAGCTCTGTCAAGCTAGGATGAACATATTTCCAAACCTTTCCCTCTAACACCATATCGTGCGAGTTTAGCTTTGAGCAACTGGTGATCAACCATATCAAAAGCTCGCGAGAAATCTATGAGAATACCTAGAGCAAATTTTTTATTGTCCAGAGCCTTAATAATTTGGTAATGGAAATCACATAATGCCGACTCAGTGTTTTTATTAGTAGTGAAACCATGTTGAGCAGGAGAAAGTAGGTTATTTTTTGCAGAAATTTGAATAACTGCTGTTTGGGATGGAGTTCGAAAAGTTTTGAAAAACTACATAATAAACTAATAGCTCTGTAATTGCTATACTCATTTGGATCTCCTTTCTTATAAAGGGGGTGGACGATGGCCCTTTTAAATTTGCTGGGAAAAATACCATTCTCTATGGAGAGATTCATTATGTAAGCTAATGGATAACTAATGACACATTTGCTTTTTTAAATTAAATTATTAGAAATATTATCATGGCCGCTAGAATTTAAGGATTTTAGTTTATCTATAAATAATTCAACATCAGTAGTGGAAACTGCAGATATATATAGATCTATGAAAATTAGGCACATTAGATTCTAAGAAATTAAAATCGCGTAAGGCATTAATATTTGTGGTGCTTGTGAAGTGAATATTAAAGCCATTGAAATTGAACTTGAATTTTTTAAATTATATTCCACATAGTTTTAGTCCTGTTACTTGAATTGCAGGTTTCACGATCATGATACTCCCGTTTAGCGTTTATTATCTACTTTTGCTGTGTCACTGTATAAGTTTACCTGGTTTCTTAGTCTAATTATTTCCGGTGTCATATATTTATTTTCATTTAGTTTTTTATTATTATAATATTAAAACGCCTTACAAGGAAACTTGTTTCAAAATAATATAAAATTATGTCATAAAACTTGTCCATGGCAGTATTAGGGCAATTTTGGGTAAGAGCAATTGCCAATTTTCATTCTGCAAATAATCATGGAACCGCGTAATATTTTCTGTGCTGAAATTTCTACTGTATACATACTTGGTTTCGTTTTTACAATTATTTTTTACTTTAATGGAAAGAAACTGAGAAAAATGATCCGATAAATATAGATCAACAACACTGACTTTAAAATTATTAATATTTGTTGTGACTAAAAAATTGTCTATACATGTACTGGAAACCGAAGTTACTCTTGTTGGTGAGTTAACAATAATGTGAAGATCAAAGCAACAGAGAAGGTCTTTAAACAGTGACAAATTCATACCATGACTTAAAAAATTAATGTTAAAATCCCCGCTAATAATTATTGACTTTTCAGTATTATAAAGTTGGCCCAGTAAACCGTTACATAAATTTAAAAATGTGTTAAAATCTCCAGAAGGAGGTTTGTACATTACCACAATAATAATTTTATAATGTATATGTTCAACACAGCAATATTTCAAAATACCTTCTTCACAAAAATCATTTATAGAACGAACAATAATATCCGAGGTGAATTGTTTATTCTTGTAGACAGCAATAGCACCGTTCTTCTGAACGTCTAATAAAGTATAGTTGCATAACTTTACACTATTTAATTGGTCTTTATTTTGCCAGTGCTCCGTAAGCAAAAGAATATCACAATTATATTTATCCACAAGAACATTATCCAAATTTAATATTTTATTAGCTAAGCACCGGATATTTTGATGAATTGTGTTTAGGTTATATTTACACTGGGAACTGAAAAAGCTTAAAGTTATCTGTTGATTCATTTGTGAATATTTTGCACATTACTATGTTTCTCGGCAGATATGTTACCTTCTATGGGACTTTCAATAACTTCGGCTAATATACTCTTCTTTTCTTCTGTTAGCATAATATATTTTAAGTTATTATTTACTATAACGAGATTGAGATAGAGCAGCAAAAATAAAATTTGTATTAGGGCATGATTGCACCATATTACTGATATATTTGAAAGATGGATATTTCCGATTTAAAACATCATTTGCACCTGCGGATATTAAAATATAATCACTTAAATTAAAGACTTTGGCAAGATTACTGACATCATTTGTAACTTGATTGTATTGGGCCCCTGGTTTTCTGAAGATTAGACAGCTAAAAATCATTTGCTACAAAAGTCTTAGTAATTTGATGAATTATATTTTTATTTTTCTCATAGCACAAAATTTTTGGTCAGGTTTATTATTTAATGCATTGACGCACATGTCAGTTTTATTTTCTATTAAAATATTGTCAGTGATAGGTGAATTATTAGTATTTGGTTCTGCTTTGGGTTGTGCTCCCGTACTATTAATATTTGTGTTTGATGTCGTTTGTGTTCCCGCTTACAGTTTTTGTTTCTTTGCAAATACTTTTTAATTGAATTTCTTTCTGTAAAATATTTATTTGTTCTTTTAAATCAGATATCAGTTTTTTTTCTGTTGATGAATTAATTCCGTCATGTCCTTTTCTGTTTTTAAGACCTCCTACATAAATATGTCTGTGTCTTGTTTCAATTTACCTATATATTTATCTTTGATTATACTGTCCTCCATAAGATCACTGATACTTCTTTCTAAGTTCAATATTTCTTTTTCTTTGCTTTTGTCAAGTTCAACATCACAACAGATTACTTTATTATTCTTTATATGTATGTGTGAGGGCACCACTAAAATTTATAAACTCATACCTAAGCAATCGAGATCAAGTTGTTCAAATCAATGATGTCAAAAGTTAACCTAGGAAGGTAACCCAGGGTGTCCCACAAGGCTCCATCCTGGGTCCTCTCTTTTATATTATTTTTGCTAATGACTTAGTTTATTTTTTAAAGCCAATTAAGAATATACAAATAGTATGTTATGCTGACGATACTAATTTCTTAATCACAGAAAGCAGCGAGACAGAAGCAATACATTTGGCAGAAAATAATTATAAAAAATGTATTCTCTGGTCTGAAAAAATTTCATTAATTTAAATAAGCAAAAAAACCGTATCAATACTTTTCAAACAACAAATGTCACAAGTAAATTTAAATACCCAAAATTCTGACCTGTTCAATATACATAACTCAGGTAAAATGGTGTCACTTTTGACTCTTGCTTAAAATGGAATATTCACATTGACATACTGTGTAATAAATTACGCACTTGTTGCTATGCGTTACGGTCAGTGGCAAACCACTGTAGTTCGAACATAGTAATTAGCCTATTTTATGCAAACTTTCACTCTCAGATGTGATATGGTATTATAAACTGCGGAATAAGTAGTTGCTCTCAACGCGTTTTCATTTCACAAAAGTATGCATTGCGAATACTAACTAGAATGTCAAAAAGGGACTCTTGCAGAGTAGCACTCAAAGAATTAAACATTTTAACAGTAATCGGTACATATGTTTACGAACTGGGCTGTTTTGTTTATAAAAAATTTCCCACATTTCAAAAATATCTTACTGACCACAATCATTCCACCAGATTTAAAAACTATCTTATACCCAGTCAACATTTGATAGCACTTTACCAAAAAAGTATGTTATATTTTAATGGGCGCAAAACATTCAATGCTTTGCCAATTGAGACAAAACATTCTCAAAACATCTTTATTTTCAAAAAAAGGCTAAAACTCATTGACGAAAACTGTTACTCTCTTGAAGAATTTTTCTCCAAATAACTTTTGACCCAAATTACATCTTTACTGTAATTGTTTTTTTTTCCGATATATATGCATATATACGCAAATATTTAAGTCTGTTTTGTTTTGTCTTTTCGCTTTGTGTAATGATTTTATATACACCTACCTGTGTGTATGCTATATAAAAGTGTATCCGTAATATACAATTATCTGCAAATGTATCTGTTTTTATACAATTTTATGCATGTGTATACTGTGCAATGTTTGTATTTATAAATGTACTTGACGTTCTCTACAATTACTTGTATTATCTTTTATGTACAATTAATTGAGAAATAAAGAAGACATTATTATTATTATCATTATTATATTATTATAGTCAAAATATTACAAAGTACTACCCTTAAAAATGCCGTCCCCACATTATCTCGATTCAAATCAAAATCACTCTCCAAACCCCAAGTCAGAATATTTTCATTCACTTCTAACTCAGTCTTTCATTCATACATCAAAATACCCTTCATTCACATTCCCAGCATGCCAGCATCGCATTCATCAAAATTTCCTTCCCGACATGCTGGCTTCATCGATATCAAAACTAATCTCCAATCCATATGTTCCGTACGAGTTGTCAGTATCGCGTTGCTAACTTCATCACAATCCTCAAAACTTACTTCCACTTCGTTTCAACGCCGGCGATATACCTATTGAAACATTCTCAATATCGCATTAATATGGCTTAAATTACGACTTTCAAAACTAGTTGACGGGACCAGTTCATTTTCCGCAAGTTATTCAGACAGTTATCGCTCATATTTCAAAAACCAATTTAGATTCAAGTTCCATTTATATATAAAAAAAATTTTCATTGCCGTATTTATTATATATTTTTCAGTCCTGAATTATAATATTTCAATACTATTGCACAACATTTCGTAATTTTGAACCCCATAGACTGTCAGGGAATATTTCCAGCTCTATCCAGAACTCTGCACGCCAAGTCCCCATCGAACCATATAAAAAGCTGAGCATGACGAGCTCAGGCTAAGGGCCGTTTTATCAATGCAAGGTTAACTAATAACTAAAGGATAACTGTCAAATAGAACAATAGATACCCATTGTTTTGTTTGATATTTATCCTATAGTTAAGTGTTAACCCTTTATTGATAAACCGGCCCTAAATCAGTTACCGGTGTACCTCGAGTTAGTTTCTGCGTTCCCCGAGTGAAGTCCTAAAACCAACCAGTGTTTAATTCTCACCCGGTCAACGTTAAATCTCAACAAAATCGAGTGGCCGTACTACTTCCTTGATCGAACCAAGTAAAAATAATTATTAAAATTAAACTGCCGTCGGCGTCGCGCGTAAAATATTCAAGTAGATTTTATTAGATTTTAAAATCTAAATTATAAATCAAATTAAATAAAATCATCTCTAAGACAAAATTTCAAGTGTCGAAAAGTTAATTATTATAACTCGTGTAAAGCAATTTTAATTTAAGTTAAATAAAATGATCAACTCTGTTCTTTACGCTTAAATAAATATTCTCATTTCAATAAGAGTATATACAGGGTGTAGCTTTTGACCCTGCTATAGACAATAAACTAAAGTGCTAGTCGAAGTTTAATAAATAAATACAAATGTGCTACAACTCTGAAGCATATACTGCGTGAAGCATTTGGCCCGTCCCAACTTTTTAAGAACACCCCAACTTCTCAAAATCAAAATTAAGTGCACATAAAGCCTCAGAAGTCTCAACTCAAGCTCCTCCAAACCAAACTTTTAGGATAAATCTAATACCGGGACTTTCATAAGCCGCCTTCAATAAGGTGAAATAGTGATTATTTATTTACTATTTAGGTGATTAAAATGGGCGAAATAATATATGATATACAGGGTGTCCAAATCTAAACGTACAAAAAATTAACTATAAGAAGGCTTGTATAAGTACGATTAAAATCGGTTAATACATTTTTGACGTTTGTTAAGTCTGTCACTTCCTTAATAGTGCGTGATACCTCTTTAAAAATGTCTCGCACTAGCTTTTTTGCTGACTATTTGTCAGTAGGTGTTGGGGGAGGGAAAAATCCAACAATATCCTTGACAACTATTTTGGTGGTGGTATTTTGGTTGTTTGGCTCTCAGGTCCAACTTCCGGAAATTCCGAAAAAAAAAAACGGGTCTCGGTACGGCTGCTTTTTCAGAGGGTGTAATATAAGAACTAATGGTCTAAATAAGGTTTCTTTACCCTAAAAATATTTGTATGTCTATTAACTAGCACTTAAAATTGACAGAAACTTTAGCCTATTAACCCCTACATTCACCCCTTTATTAACTTGTGTTTTAATTAAAAAAAAATTTCAAAATAACCAAATTTATAACCAGAATTAGCTTTATTTACGTAAATAAAACATAAACAAATGTTTTACCATTAATTCCTCACCCCCTTGCGCCCCCCCCACAATAAAAGCAAAATGTTTAATTCACATGATGAATGATAAAATATGTTTCTTGCATGTTAAGGGTAGGGGGGTGGCAAGGGGTGAATAATTAATGGTAAAATATTTTTTGTTTTATTTACGTAGTTAATGTTTTGAATTTGGTTATTTTGACAGGGTTAATATAGGGGTAGAGGTCAATGAGGTAAAGCCAAAACCGTATTTAGACCATTTAATCGGATATTACACCCCCTGCAAAGAACAGCTTGCTTTTGACGACCTTGCAAAATACATTTTTGCATGTTGACCCTTTATTTAAATTATGTTCCGTATAATAAATGGGTTGCAAATTGATCTGAATCTATAATAATAATAATAATTTTTATTATCCAGTAGACCATAGAACAAAGAAAAAAAAATTTTTTTACAATGAAATAGTATGGGAAAAGTCAAATAGTTCAGATTACAAACAAACAAAATAAAAACGTGATAGTAAATTCCTAACATAATATTATGCTGTTGTTCACAAACAATAGGAGAAACACAGACGTATAAACATGAAACATATATAAAATATAAATAACAGATCGACTTAAAAATTAACGATTAAAATAGTCAGATAAATTATAAAAGCTTTTCTCTGATAAATATTTTTTTAGTTCATGTTTAAGTTGTCTTATATTTTGTATATCTTTAATTATCGATGGTAAATGGTTGTAGTATTAGGACTTTTTCGTATAGAGTGCTATTGTGTAAGGGTACTAATTCTGTATTGTTTCTAGCGTTATAATTATGAAAATCATTATTTTTAGTAAATTAAAATTTTACATATATTACTAATTCTGATATGCAAATATAGACAAGTGGTAAAAGTTGCAATTTTTTGAAAATGGGACAACAAGACTGACGATTTAATGTGCCTATTATATTACTTAAAACTTTCTTTTGTATAATAAAAATTCTATCAAAATGCCTAGAAGATCCCCAAAAAATTAATCCATATCTTACTCTTGATAAAAATTCCGCATGATAAAAAGATAGCATCACCTCCACGTTTACAATATTTCTCAATCTATAAAAGGCGAAACAACATAATTTTTTAGACAAATTTTCCGTGTGAATGTCCCAGTTAAGTTTATTGTCGATATTCACACCTAGGAATCGTATTGTATTTATTTGTTCTATCGATTTATGCTCTATTTTTAAAAGATAACTCTCTTGCATTGCGTAGCTCTTAGGAGTGAAGTTCATAAACACAGTTTTCAATGCATTCAAATGTAACTTGTTTGCTATAAACCAGGACATGAATTTGTTGATTATATCTTGCATTTTTTGTATCACTTCAATATTTGACAGACAAATACATAGAAACGTGTTATCATCAGCAAACATTGTTAGGTTGTACTGAGGATCCTGCTCTGGTAAATCGTTTACAAAAATTAGAAATAATAAAGGACCCAAGATGGACGTCTGTGGTACACCAATTTTAATATTCAGTTTATCAGATCGAGCCCCATTTACTTCGACTACTTGATTTCTATTCGAAAGTTAGGAAGACAATCAATCACCAATTTTTCCTCTGAAACCATACACCATAAGCTTCTCCTTGGGCAAGTCGTGACCCCCCAAGTCAAATACCTTGCTCAGGTCAATAAATAAGCCCATGGATTTATTGTTTGAATCGAGGCTTTCATACAAATTGGTGACGCTCGGGAGATCTTACAAAAATTCATTAAAAATCTTTGCAATTGAGGTAGGTTCTGATATCACTTTATCATGCTGTGAAATACTGCTTATAATATTTTTGTTAGTTTTTTGGTTCCTTTATAATGGTTATCCGTTTTGTTATCCGTATTCGTAAACATTATCATTCTGTAACTTTTTAGCACCTATTAAAACTTTTTTTTACTTTTTATAATTTTCAATATCTGTAATATGTTTTGTTCTAATTTTTGTTTCATATGATTTTTTAAATTTTTCTGCAGAAATTCATATATTTATACCTCTCGTTAACCAATGTTTTTTTTTTGTGATTAGTTTGAACGTTAGATATAGGAAAAGACAGGTCATAATAATGTTTAAACATTTATGAAAACTGTTCAAAGCCTTGATCTATAGTACTACATTGATATGTTTCAACCCAAGTTTCTCTACTTAAATAGTTAAAAAATAAATTGTAGTTATTTTTGCTGAAATTTCTTTTATGAACAAAATCTGTATTAACAATATCAGGTTTATATTTTATACTCAATTTTTGTGACGAGTGGTCCAATATACCATTAAAGGAAACTTGATGTGATATATGATAATTTACAATATTTAAATTTAAGAAAATATAGTCTATCGCACTAGATGAGTTTTCATTAGTCGGTTCATTAATGATATGGGATTGATATTGTACGCATTTAAAATATCAGTCAATTTTTTGCTATCTTCTGACAGATAAGAAGTCGATATTAAAATCTCCACTTATAACAATTTCATTCTTATTTTTACAGTACTTTTTTAAAATCGATTCAAATTTTTTAAGAAATTCCTTGACATCTGATCACGGAGATCTATATAGACAAAATATATAATAAAGCTTTCGGCTATCTTTTAGGTCTAATTCAATACCACATACTTCGAATTTTTTTTCCTGTGACAAACTAGTAATATTTTTGATTTCTGAAACTTGATCGTTGAAAGAATTTTTAGTGTAAATTGCAACACCGCCTTTATTATATTGAGATCTCCAAAAAGTACTTGCTAAACTAAAATTTTTAATACTCACAGTTTATGTCCAACTCTACCTCCAACACGTCTATCTTATTTCTTAGACTTTGCATATTTTAATGGAAAATTTTTACGCGTGTTTTATCACTATCAATGGTTTGCGATAATTGCTATTCTCGTACGTCGATTTTTATTTTTTGGTTTTCTACAAAAATTATTCTTTGCGTGGCTGGACAAGACTGATCAAAAATGGAATGATTTATGTCAAATTTAGTATTCATTTCTTTGTTTGCCTGGCTAGAGTTATTACATTTTACACTATCATTGGTACATCTATCGTTACTATGTTCACTATCGCCACAGATTAAACATAAAACTAGGTTTTGCACTCTTCAGCTTTGTTATTAAATATAACGACGTAACTAAGACAAAAATAAATTTACAATTTTTACCGAATTCTTTTTCTATGAATAAAATTTTAAATAAACTGCAAAAAGCGCTGCCCAAGGAATCACTACTTGAACATCCAGATTTTGTATCCAAGTCTTTTACACACTAAATCCCAATGTAATATTTTACTCCCTTTAATAATAGGGTGGGGGTGGTAGAGGGGGTGGCTAATGTAAAAAAAAGATTAGAACTCCTTAGTTCTCGTATACACAGTAAATCCCAATTTAATTTTTTATTCCCTTAAACAATAGGGTAGGGGTGGAAATGGGGGTGGTAGAGGGGTAACTAGCCAAAATAAATTTTAGAGGCCCTTGGTTCAAATCCCAATTTAATTTTTTACTCCCTTTAATACTAGGGTGGGGGTGGCAATGGGGGTGGTAGAGGGGGTAGCTAACGCCAAAAAATTTTTTTAGACGTTTGGTTCTTGTATACACACTAAATCACCTTTTAATTTTTTTACCCCCTTCAAAAATTTGGTGGGGATGGCAATGGAGGTGATAGAGGGGGTAGCTAACGCCAAAAATTTTTTTATAGACGTTTCGTTTTTTTAAGCACACTAAATCATATTTTAATTTTTTTTACTCCCTTTAATAATAGGGTGAGGGTGGCAATGGGGGTGGTAGAGGGGGTAGCTAACGCCAAAAAAAATTTTTTTTAGACGTTTGGTTCTCGTATACTCACTAAATCACATTTTAATTTTTTTTTACCCCTTTAATAATAGGGTGGGGGTGGCAATGGGGGTGGTAGAGGGGGACGCCAAAAAAAACTTTTTTAAACGTTTCGTCCTTGTATACACACTAAATCACATTTTAATTTTTTTTACCTCGTTTAATAATAGGGTGGGGGTGGCAATGGGGTGGTAGAGGGGGTAGCGAACGCCAAAAAAATTTTCTTAGACGTTTGGTTCCTGTATACACACTAAGTCACATTTTAATTTTTTTTACCCCCTTTAATAATAGGGTGGGGGGGTGGCAATGTGGGTGGTAGAAGGGGTAGCTAACGCTAAAATTTTTTTTTAGATGTTTCATTTTGTATATACACTGAATCACATTTTAATTTTTTTTACTCCCTTTCATAATAGTGTGGGGGTGGTATTGGTGATAGTGGGGGGGTGGCTGATGCCAAAAAAAATGTTGAGACCTTAACTTTTCGTAAATATCCTAAATTGCAATTTTATGGACTCCTACTTGCTTGCTTTGCCTATTTACCCTTATTTACCCCATTTAACCTCGAACTATTATATGAAAATATAATCTGGTTCCAGATATCGTTATAATACATAAGTGTACCAAATTTCAAGTCAATATCATTAACGGTTCCAGAGTAAACGTGTGCACAAAAAAGTTACAGGCACACCGACAGACAGGACATTCTTTTTCGCTCAAATTTAAAATCACGACGTTAAAGAATATTTTTTTTTGCGTTACTATACTTCCACTGGACGTGGAAGTAATATATTCCGGATGTTTTGCGAGGTAGAAAATTCACAAGAGTATTTAAGCACATTATTTGAATGTTGTATGGAATTTGTACTTTTTTCCATTTTATTTTTTTTAGTCAAGCATAACTTTATTACTTAAATAATAGGCAACTTCATTATGTTTCGGGACATTTGCCAGGTTGCGAATTCAGATTATGTCAGTTATTAATGTACACAAACATTCGCAACCCAATTTTAAGACTTTCCCAATTGTTTAGGCAACCCTTTGTTGTTTAAACCGTCAAAATCGTAGCCGTGCTAGATAAAAAAAATTGTGAAAAAATTTTCCGGGTTAAAAAAAGTTATGCAAAACTACAAGCGAATTATATGACCTATTCTGCCATATAAACAATCATTTGCAGAACTTTCACAATTTTTAATCGACAAAATATATTAAGTAAAGTAAATAAGCAACTACTTGCAACGTTCCTGTCATCGTAGCAAGGTGTTATTTGATAGAAGATGTCTAATAATTATTTAAATTGTTTTCCAAGGTTTGCATAAATTTCGGAAATTTTTTCAAAAAATGATTACATTTTTTGTTAATTAATAATAATAAGTGGTGGAATAACTTTTATATATATTTCGCCCTTCAATAAAGTTGTTTGTATTATTGTTATTATTATTTCATTCTGAATTAAATTTAACAGTTGTGAATAAACATAAACAAAAATTAATGAAGTAAGTTTAAGCCTACCTTTATAATATATATTTTGAAATTATCAAACTGACGCCAAGTTTATCACTAGACACAAGCATATGTTTTACTCATAAACTCGAAGGATATATTTATCATTGAGAAAAAAAGTATAAGATTACCCAAGTAGAACTGTGATAGGTGAGTGTGTGATAAGAATTTTCACCCAATAATTTCAGTTGTTTGCAGATTGTTGTGCTGATTTATTATAATGTAATTGTACCTGTAAGTGATAACAATTAAAAAATGGAACAGCCTATAGGGTAAGTGACTACAAATATCTTTTAATCTTTTAAGTTTCATTCAGACGAGCAATGTGTAAGCACCTTCTATTGTCTCATTGTAATAGCTCAAATTATTTACCTAATCTGTTTGACGAAGCCAAAGAAATTTGAAAAAATCTGTAGAATTCTTTTAACCTGTAATTAATTTGAAGGTGCGATAGCCACTTTGGGTCGATTGGGCTGGGAATTAATTTCGATAGTATTCTTGAATATTGTTTGTTATAAGAATTTTTTATTAATAACGGGTCCGGCCGAAGGAGGTATCCATTTTCAAAGTTCATTCATGTCATAATATAATGAGATATAAATTCAAATCAAGTCGCCATGCTTTCGCGATGAATGGAAATTTAAGACACAGTTGTCAAGGTGTTTGCGAGAAATGTCAGTTTAGGTCTCAATATGGAGCGTCGGTCAAATATTCAACGTTCTTTTGCGGTTGAAGCTTATTTAAAAAATAACTACTCTGTTATTGTAATCACCCAGCGTCTATTTCGCCGTCACTTTCATTTAAATCCACTAGATCTAGTTCCTACTCGAATAACAATTAAAAAGTGTGTACACAAGTTTCGCAGTACTGCTTCATGTGTCAGAGAAAAACCAGACGGAAGAACTCGTTCTGTGCCCACACTTGAAAATGCTGAAAGGGTAAGAGCAGCTCTGCCCTGCTAAGCAAAACCACGTAATTGGTCAAAAAGCTAAATTGAGATAAATGGAGGGAAGTTTATGTTATTCTGCCAGCACGCTTATAACAGTTTATATATATTTTATATATTTTTTTTTCCATTATATGTGTAGAATTATTTAAATTGTGTTTTTGCTTAGTACCATAAACAATATACAAAATTACTTTGCTAAATAAAATTACGGTATATGCTGATTATAGTGCTTATACTGACTTTTTGCCTAGTAAAACGCTTATAAATATTTTAATAGGGAAACATTGGGTATTTTAAGATATTAAGATCATTATATAATATTAAATTCATCCCTTCCAGTAGCAACTTGATCACTAACATACCATATTACACACAGCTAATTTATTGGTGTCGTATTGTCTGAAAGTTATTTGTGGCATTCTACGAATATTCTTTCCTATTATTTGGGTTTTCTACCACATGTATTAGTATCCTCTTCAAAACAAATCACCGAATCTACAAAATAATAGAATTATTGGAAAAAAGCCTCTGCGCCCGTGACGTTTACGCCAAAGGAAAAGTCAGAGGTTATGTTTTGCAAATAATATAAATCGGAATAAACACAGAAATAATGTATTTTGCTGACGTTTCGGAAAGTAATCTCTTTCCGTTTTCAAAGCTTTTTTTGGAAGAACTCTTATTTTGCTGTGTATGTCAAATACACAGCTTTAAAATTCGGTTTATGTTATTTCCATAGATACTTACTACTTACACAGAACATAGAACTGATGATATTTTCTTTTAGATAATGTTGAGTTTGTTAAGTTCTTCTTTTAACATTGGTAGCTAGGTTATACAAATATCTACAGAACAATTCGATACGCACTTATCTTCATTTAATAAGATTATTGCTGATTCTTTAATTTTTCTTTTTTGGTATCCGTTTCTTTTGTTAAAATTTTTGCCGAGTCCCAGTTTATTAATAATAATAATAATGTCTTTATTCATCACATTAAACTTATAATTTACAAATAGAGTGCATTTATTTCCAGTGATGAAAGGGCGAAGTTCTATGTCCGTTTTCCCAAGCATGTTCACAAATCTTTGATTTCTGAATTTCATTCTTTCTAATGTAATTCTTGTGCTCATCCAACCTCACACTGAAAGGTCTGGATGACTCACCCACATAACATTTATCACATTCGCACGGGATATTGTAAATACAGTTTTTTGAATTCTGCTCCCTGTTTATGGTTTTATTTTTGTTAAAATAGATCTTAAAGTGTTCCCCGTTTGAAATATCGTCCTAACATCAAATTTGACACCTATACGGCATAGCTTTTCCGATAGTCCGTATACATAAGGAATTATTGCTGTATAATGACGTTCAGGTTTTTGTCGTACCTGATTGTCCCTATTTTCAACATTTATGAAAACTCTATCAACAAAGGCTTCAGGATATTGATTTTGTACTAGAACCTCTTTGATAAATTTTTTCTCGTTATTTAATATTTCATTATTAGATGAAATTATTTTGGCCCTATCGTATAAACATTTTACAACACCCCTTTTAACATTTATTGACTGATTTGAGTTAAAATTTAGATATCTATTAGTATGTGTTGTTGCTTGTTTCAATTGTATTATTTACCCTTCTAATTAAAACATCTAAAAACGGTAGTTCATTCCTACTTTCTACTTCTAATGTGAATTTAATAGACGGTTCCTTACTATTTAAATTTTTCAATAAACTATCTAGTAAATCGACACCATGAGGCCAAATTGCAAAGATGTCGTCAACATATCTCCACCAGACAACCGGTTTGTTTATACAATTTTGAACATGTGTGTTCTCAAAGTTCTCCATAAATATGTTGCTTAAAATTGGTGATAATGCAGACCCCATAGCCATACCAAAATCCTGCTGATAGAACTCATTGTCCAATTGAAAATAGGTTGTTTTTATACACAGTGTTAAGAGTTCTAGTTTCCAAATTATTATCATTTAACAACCTGTCTTTAACTATTTTTAAGGTTTCATCTACCGGTAAATTGGTAAAAACATTGGTAAAAAGACTAACTACATCAAAACTAACCATCAGATGTGATTCATGAATATCGTTTTCATAAATTTTTTTCTATAAAATGTTTACTATTTTTAATATATGAATCGGTATTTCTAGATAATGGATCAATAATTTTAAGTAAAAATTTTGCCAAATTATGACGGTGAATTAATAGAACAGGAATATTTTGTTTATGTCTTTGGTAAGCCATAAAAATGAGGAAGCTTACTATGATGTGGTGTAAGTTTCCTTCGTTCAAAATCATTAAATTCATGTTTGTATTTAAACAAAGTTCTGTAAATTTTGCTCTCTATTGATTTTGTTGGATCTTTGTTTAGTTTTGAGTAGGGTCCCTCATTTACAAGAGTCATGATTTTTGTGTTATATATATCTTTATCTATACTGACTGTGGTATTACCTTTGTCTGCTGGCAATATTTTTATACTTTCATCGCGTTTTAAAGAATTTATCGATACCTTTTCTTCTGAAGTTAAATTATCTTTAATTTTGTATTGCTTCTCTAAAGCAATTTTTGCACGTATGCGATATTCATTACCATTATGTGCAGTTTTTTCTATTGCCGTTACTATATCAAATTTTGGAACAGTTTTCGGGTTTATTGCAAAATTTAAACCTTTTGATAGGACAAGCCTGTCTGAAATGGACAAAAGTCTTTTTGACATGTTAATGACAGTCCTGTCAATTAAAGGATTATTATTTATATTTTGTAATTGCCTAATCTATGTTTCCCTTATTAAGTTCCTAAATTTATGTAAATGCGTGCCTTTTTGCAGATTGAAATATTTTTCGTAACTCAACCTGACATTCCGGATTATAAACTGACAATCCTGTTCTATAATGTTCCTGCTTAGTTCATTCTCCGTGTAAATAATGTCACCAATAGTTCGTTCTTTTTGGTATCTATGATATTGAGTCCTTTCCCTAACCATGGACTTGCTTGCCTTGTCCAAAATTTTTCTGGATTTCGCATTTTAGAAAGGTACTTTTAGCCGTAAAAACTTCGGAATTATGTCATGTTCCCGACATTTACACAAAAAGGGTATGCTATTTTCTGATTTGGCTAGTTTCTTATAACATTTTTCTAAAAATCTGAAACATTGCTTTATATTAGGCCCATACCTGTTATCTAAATATTGTCTGAAAGTTATTTGTGGCATTCTACGAATATTCTTTCCTATTATTTGGGTCGTACTAGACAAAAAACGCGGTACTTAACAGCAGCTAAGTAAAAACACCGCAAATTTTAGCACGGATTGTAACAGCAGCAAATTTCGCGCTGCTTGTCTTATTTGCCGTGTTTTACTGTAGCACGGGTTCTGTACTGTGTTTTTATTTAGTACCATCATACAGTTTTTAAAATACGGGGTTTAAAATTTATCATTTTCACATATCTAGAAACATTTTACACAGTTTTTTGCTTAGTAAGAAGGTACGTCTTGAAATGATTTATATGAAATAGTTTCTAACTCATTTTTAACAAAAATTCATTTTACGGGGGTTTTGCTTAGCAAGGCAGAGCTGTGCTATGAAGTCCGAAACGATCTGCAAAACGACAAGCGTTAGCACTCAATATTTCGAACTGTAGTTATCGCTCCATTCTGAAAGACTTGCGCTTCCGTCCTTACAAAATTCAAATTCAAATTCTGCCTCAAGATTTTGGAACACGCGTTGGTTTTTGCAAACGTTTCGAAGGGCTATTCGCTGAAAACCCGAACGAATATCGTTGATTGCTTGTTGATGCCAGATATAGCTTATTTTCATCTTTCCGGATATGTTAACGAATAGAATTTTCGCTACTGGGCAACGGAAAATCCTCTCCAATTGTTAAGTGTAATAATTACATCTGGTCGATAGCCGAGTGGGTTAAGACGTGATGTGGCAATCGCGATTAATCACACGGACATCGCACCACCGGGTTCGAATCCTGGCTCCGGGATTGGCACTGTCGGAGGAAATGGTTATATGTCCGCGTTTTTTCAATGTGTAACCCCCTTCCGCACAAACCCTGGCTTCTGGAATTGGGGGTTGTCTAATTTCTGTGGTGTTAATTAATTATACATATTACCATCAAAACGCTAATGTTTCGATTGCAACAAACACCAGCCAAAAGACTGATCCTACTTAAAGGAGCTCTCTTGCCAGCCGTCACACACCACTTGCAGACTGCAGTTTCGAGCTGTTGGCTCTCGTCAGTGCAAGGTAGGCATGTGACGACCGACACGAGGATCCCTTTTGGCAAACGATCATATTCAATGTCTAGTATGCTCACAAAAAATTTTACTTCAATCGGATATCGTCAAATCGAAGTACTGGCATTTTCATTGAACTGATTTACTTAACGTAGAAACTAGTTTCAATAACTAACGTACTAAAATTAGGCCAGAATTAAATTGTAGGGGATGCTTGGGGAATTTCAGCGGATTAAATAATTCATCTCATCAAAAACTGAAACATGTTCTTTATAATATAATGTTTATTATAACATATCTACATATTATTAGAAACCAACAAAAACAAGAATTATAAAATATGCAAAATGAACATAAGAATTCGTAAAAAGAAACGTAACATACGGTATGAATTAATATTAATCAATAAAGTTGCAATTTCCTGTTGTGCTTGCTGTTAAATTTTCTGAAAAATACATCTATGACAATCTTTTGCGTTCGCTCCTTCTTAAATGCAAGAAGAATCAGGTCTGGCATTCTTTGATGGCACATGGACATTCTTTGGGGACGATTTATTTGAGTCCGTATTAAAAATGTGGAGTTACACACTGCAGCGCATCAAGCAAAATTCCTGGCTGTAGCCAAGCTAAGTATCCTCAAAATAAATGCCAATCTTTGATTACATATTTCTTGGAATACTATCAGTCGACTGTTTTCCTGTGGCCGGATTCTAAGTTCCTATCGTATCGAATCGATACGATAGCAACGAATTTCAAACACGTGTCGTTTGAAATTCTAAGTTGTTATAGAGTAAACTGTTATAATATCGTAAGACTGAAACAATAACTTCTTTGGTATCGAGCGTATTCTGTCGATTAAGAGTTAAAATTGTTATAAGATAGTATACTTAGAACCACTAGTATCGTTTCGACTTGATACGATAGCAACTTAGAATCCCGCCGCTGACCCTTAACGTTGTTAATCTTCACTTCACTTTTTCTTTTTTTCTATTACCTGACAACTTTTATTTCTTTCCTATTATTTGGGTTTTCTACCACATGTATTATTATCCTCTTCAAAACAAATCACCGAATCTACAAAATAATAGAATTATTGGAAAAAAGCCTCTGCGCCCGTGACGTTTACGCCAAGGGAAAAGTCAGAGGTTATGTTTTGCAAATAATATAAATCGGAATAAACACAGAAATAACGTATTTTGCTGACGTTTCGGAAAGTAATCTCTTTCCGTTTTCAAAGCTTTTTTTTTGGAAGAACTCTTATTTTGCTGTGTATGTCAAATACACAACTTTAAGATTCTGTTTATGTTACTTCCATAGATACTTACTACTTACACAGAACATAGAACTGATGATATTTTCTTTTAGATAATGTTGAGTTTGTTAAGTTCTTCTTTTAACATTGGTAGCCAGGTTGTACAAATATCTACAGAACAATTCGATACGCACTTATCTTCATTCAATAAGATTATTGCTGATTCTTTAATTTTTTTTTTTGGTATCTGTTTCTTTTGTTAAAATTTTTGCCGAGTCCCAGTTTATTCTATGTCCGTTTTCCCAAGCATGTTCACAAATCTTTGATTTTATTTCATCTACTGATGGAAGTTTTATTCCTAATGTCGATTCCAAATATTTCATTGTATTCAAATCCATTTCATTTTAAACCGTAGAAATGGCTTCCAACAATTCGGCGTACCACTAAATCTTACTTTCATTTCGTTTAAAATAATGTCATTTACTTGATTAAATATCATTTTGAAACAGCGATTGGGGAGTCAACATCTGTAGATCCCAGTACAATCGGTTACAATGTATTTTTGAAGTTTTCTGGATTATTTTCTTTTGCTTAGTGGCAAGAAAACAGCTGTATCGTGGTCTTTAATATGAAACTCAGTATTTAACATTTCTATTATTTGTACAAATGTAGTGCCAGTTAGCATTTCTTCAAGAGACTTTGTAGCAGCATTTGTAATTTCAAATGAATCTCTCAAGCTACATTCACATGCCCGGAGGGCTTTGCTCATATACTCTAAAGTACCTACATAAAATTGAAAAACGAAAATCTTTATATTTAATAAAAACTAACAATACAGTGGCCTCTACAATATAATCTCCATCTATTTCAGTATTTATTGATGCTGTTTGTAAAGAGCCTCCAAAATTTTTAAGTAGTTTTAGAAAATTACAAAGGTCGTATGTTTTTTTATACATTTATTTAACGTCGGCCTATTTCCGCTACTGAGGCCTAACACCGACGCC
The DNA here is from genome assembly GCA_963675555.1 of Leptura quadrifasciata. NCBI lineage: Eukaryota > Metazoa > Arthropoda > Insecta > Coleoptera > Cerambycidae > Leptura > Leptura quadrifasciata. The sequence goes on along the minus strand of OY776676.1, from coordinate 140,463,266 downwards.
TGTAGACGAGCTACCCCCAATTAGGAATTTTGCCGAACCTCCTCCCTTAAGAAGAGATCTTTTACTTGCTAATATTTAATAGACAAGGAACCGACGGCTTTACATCCCCTCCGAAAGACGGTATATCTCCTATACAACCCTCGCCTAATGTTGTATAGCTTCCGCACATACACTGATATACAAGCCGCTGGAAGATGTGTGAGGCGAGGACGCGGTTTCCCTTGGAACGGTCACCCATCCAACTACTAACTGCGCCTGACGTTGCTTTACATCGCATATCAAAGTATGTACATAGTAAAGACGCACCTACGCTCGCTCCCTAAGGGTCGTATTTAAATGGTCACTCCACTGTTGCTCCAAAAGCTGCGAAAGAGCGTGGTCCTCATAGGGTAGAAATAATCGGTTTTCTAAGGAAGGCATAGATCATGCCATATTGTCCAAAGAATTGCTTAATTTCTGGATCATTTTTTTGCTTTTACAATAACTAGGTGCAATCTGTGATTCACAATCATTAGTCCTTGTGCTCCCATTTTTTTGTAAGAAAACTTGATGAACCTGGTTTTGTTGGACTCTTTAGACAAAAAATTCGCCTGCTGAACAGTGCAGGAGATGATCTTATCAAAGTGGATGTTGACTGAGGTTCTTGAATCCCCCTCCGTTTTTGCTCAGCTCTTTTGGTGCTGTGGGTATCACCGTAGCCATCAAATACCGCAGTGCACTGTTCACTATAGTGGTTGATGATGTTTGTCACGTACAGGTCGCATATTTTACCAAATATTGAGCCAACATTCCACTTGACACAATGGAGCAGGAAGCCACCATCAACTATGTTGTAAATTGATTTCAAGTAATGAGTTGTGGTGTTGTCCAGTGGTAACGCTTCATACAGGGCCGACTTCTTCCCCCTTTGTTGAAGAGAGCCAAAGGGTACGGGGACAATTTAAATTTTAACAGTTCAGCAACATCTTCGTCACTCTTCTTTGATATTAAGGTTCTGTGGAAAATAGTCAAAGAATCAATGGTCACTGATTTGCCATTGACTTTGATTGGATTGTTCATGCTGGCCAGTGACAACATTACATTTTTCTTGGATTGTTTAATGTTACTGAATTTATATCTACTTAACAAAGGCCTGGCATGAGGAAATTTCTTTCTAGAAAAGGAGGACGAGTCTAGTTAGCTTTTCGCCGCAAGATGTGTAGCGTTCTCTCACTACATGCTGAGTCCCTGACTGCTTGCTAACTCCGGACTTAGGCAGTCATCTTAAAGATATGGCTTATATTTTGGTAACCACGATACGAGAAAAAACAAAAATTTATTATTATGATACATTATATTATATATTCAGAAAACTTCAGAACGAAAAACTGTAATCAAATCAAATAAAACAATATCGTTTGATACTTGCTTTATTTTATACCCCAAGTCGGTATAAATTGATGACCCCGATGTAATGTCGTTTCCAGTACAACTGCAAACCCCTTTTGGAATTTTCCAGTTATAAATTGATCCCCCTTTTTCGTTTTCTGTAGTTTCCCGTTTCACGGGATAATCGTAGAAACGTAGTTAATGGACATTCATTCACGGAGTCAGCAAGCAGTGAGGGACTCATCATGTAGCTACAACTCGCAAAACAAACTTTCATTTCTCGTTGACATTAGCTGATATGATCAATTGACATAAACGCAAAAACATGGTTTTTCATACTTTTCGCATTTCAAAGTATCATACACCCTTAACTACTGCTCCTAGTGAAAAAATGAATAGAACCTTTTTTCTAGACAATTCAATTTACTTTCATTTTGTGCAGAATGGCCTTTTCGCTAGGACGCTTAGTTTTCGAGATATTAACCGCCTAACGCATGAGGTCCACGGCTGGGGGCTTTTGGTATGTTACTTACTCCTGAGGGTCAACCCTTCAACTTAATAGTACATAGGCGAGTTTTTCGTACGAGTGTTTGGGACGCCGACAGAACACGAGTACGAAACGCCTTCCCCCTAGGTACGTACAGTGAGTGCTTTTTGTCACGAGTGCGTCGTCTCAGTAACAGTAACGAAAAAGCAGTCACTTCTCAGCAAGGTTGCCGTTTTGCCAGTAATTACTGGCATTTGCCAGGAATAAAGCGTCCTGCCGGTAAACTTGCCAGGATTGGCTTAACGCCAGGAATTTGTCAGGAATAACACTCTCAGGGATGTCAAATTTGCAAGTAATTCCCAACATTTGCTTTTTTTTATCAACAGAACATATAAATGACAAAAATGACTGATGGATTTTATAGGTCCACCATAAATGACATTGTGTCATGCTTCGATTAAATCTCGTCTGCCATCGCGTATTGGTAGGTATATCCGATTCGGTGAAAAATTAAAGTAAATTTCTAGTTTTCCGGTTCTATGTATTTTGCATTCCTCTGCTCTTTTCTGTGTGGGAATTACCGGTCAGCAGTTTGTATTTCATAAATGATTAGGACTATTATTAAATATCTTTTATTTATTTGGAACAAAGAAACTCTTTACATGTTTGCCAACCCGGCTTTTTCAATCTGAAAATGCCCTATTATAGAGGACAAAAGTTTAAACCCATATTAAGACAAAGGTAATAAACACCAAAATAATAAGCAACTATTAAATTGCCGGGAATTGCAAGGAATACAATATTTAAATTTTGCCAGGAAATACCAGGAATGTAATCAAGTTTCGCCAGTAATTTTGCCTTCACGTCGTGGCAACACTGCTTCTCAGTATCTGGGGGTGCGAAAGTAATTTCGCGCCCGCTCTTTCATCACTGGGCGTGCGAAAGTACTTTCGCGCCCGCTGTCTCCTACAGGGAAAAATGTGCCTCTTTCGTCCCCAAAACCAGTTAGGAAAAGAGGCGCTTTCGGCACACCTGTGACAAAAAAAACAATAATCCGTTGAGCACTATTTATTTCCGAATTGGGGGATTTTTCGATCTTCGTTTCCTGGCCTAAAATCCAACAGATTAAAAATGTATTGTCAATATACAACATTATTTCGTCTACTTTTGTAGGGATTTATGAAGAAAGTTACTAAACGACTTGAAAAGAAATTGTTCATGAGATTTCGTGAGCATTGAAGCTTTCACATTGCATGAGTTTATCAAATAAGTTTGTATGAGATGTGGACAGGTTTTTTTAAAACAGTTTTTTCGAGTATTCTGAATAGTTAAAAGGAACAAGTATCTTACAACAACTTACTGTCAAGAGTTTACGAGTATTTACAAGTATTTTCGATAACATTTTCTAAAGCATCAGAGAGATATCATGATGTTTCCTGAAGATATTTGTAAGTTTTAAAAATACTAAAAGTAAATACTGCTTTTAAGAGTTTTTGCAGTTGTGTGATTCAAAGCTTTCATGTTACTCTATAAATAAGGTTTGTATAAGATTTGGAGAGATTTTCTAGTACAGCTTTCTAAGACCATTAAGAGGAGCAAGTAAATGAAATCTTTTTTATTTTGCAAACGCAAAGACACACATCAGTCCTTACAAAAACATACTTCGAGTACCACAAAAGCATATGGATACAGATAGGTTTCGAAGAAGAAATTTATATTAAAAACAAATGTTATCTAGTCAGCAAAATCTACAAGAGCTTATTTATTTATATTCCATTCATCATAGAAACTTACAAGTGCGGATCAATACCGGTAATGTACAATAAAAACCTTTTGTAAATACATACATCAATCTTATGAAAACTTCGCATTAATCACGAAAGCTTTTTTTTTAACATTTATTTAACGTCGGTCTATTTCCGCTACTGAGACCTATCCCCGACGCCTGTAAACGAGCTACCCCCAACCAGGAATTTTGCCTAACCTCTTCCCTTAAGAAGAGTAGGGATCTTTTACTTGCCTAACATTTAATAGACAAGGGACCGACAGCTTTACATCCCCTCCTCCGAAGGATGGTATATCACTTACACAACCCTCGCCTAAGGTTGCATAGCTTCCGCGAATACACTGATATACAAGCCGCTGGAAGATATGTGAGGCGAGGACACGATCTTCTTTGAAACGGTCGCCCATCCAAGTACTAACCGCGCCTAACGTTACTTTACATGGCATATCGAAGTATGTACATAGTAAAGACGCATCTACGCTCGCCCCTATTTGGAAATGATAATTGCTGCCTTCTGTCTGTCTTACCATATCTTTAAATACTGTTTCAAATACACATATAGATGATTATATGAGCTCATAAAATGTAGTTTGGAAATGGTCATTGATCATTGAAGCTCTGACAGTCTTACCATATCTTATAAATACTCTGGAAAACTGTTTCAAATACACATATAAGAGGTTATATAAACTCATAAAATATGTTTTGGAAGAGATTATTAAAACTTATAGTTACGGATTATTATATCTTATAAAAAACATTCACCAGTTATCTGAATATTCGCTCCATTTCCAGCAGTACAACGCACAAACTCATCAAAACTCGTTGTCATCTAAATGATGTATCTCTTTACTGCTGGTTCAAAATACACATATTAGAATCTTTTAGAATCTTGTCAACTCTTACGTATTTTTGGTTTTAGAAACTTGTCAAATCTTATATTCATTTTTATAAGTTTTTATGAGAGATTCTTAACAGGGTATCTAGTGGGTCATGGTTGCCTATATTGTTGGTCACGTGCCTTTCGAAGGTTCTGTAGCTTATAGTAACCCACTCAAATTGGACAAAAACCACCCCCGAAGCCTCCTTTTCCGTAAACCCATTTATTTTCCCCAGTTTTTCGACTAATTGTTGTTCCCTCGAGTAGAACGGAAGGTTCCTTGAGGGATTTGACCTCAGTCACCCTTATCCTAGGTATCCACCCCACCCAAAATTGACATTTTTTTGTGATACAGGTGTTTCTTTGAATAAGATGGTAGGTGACCAGGGTTGTGTAGCCACCTCCGGGGGTTGTTTTCACCTTTCAAAGGGGTGGAAGATGAATTTATAAAAACACTTTAATATACATATTTTTATACCATTTTTCAATTATAGATGAAAAAATATTCCACCCCATTAAAGAATGAAAACAACCCCCGGGGGTTGTTACACAATCCTGGGCATCTACCACTTTCCTCAAAGAAACGCCTCCTACAAAACATTAATTTTTTTCTCACAAAAACAAATATCAATGTTTCATCCCCTACAAGGGTTGGAAGCCTAGTGTAGGAGTGGCTGAGGTCAAATCCTTCGAGGGACCTTCCGTTCTACTCGAGGGAACAATAAATAGTTAAAAAACTGTTGAAAACATACGGGTTCACGGAAAAGGGGCTTTGGGGGTGGTTTTTGGCCAATTTAGGAGGGTTGCCGAGGTAGAAAAATTGGTTCGACTCGGCACCCTTGAAAATGAAGCGGACATTGTCTAGTCCGAGGCGTAAACATTCGGTAGTTCGTCCGGCTTCTTCAATTAACTAAAACAGTCTATTTACGTTCTTATAATTTAAAATAGTGCTGATCAGGCAAGACAACCATTTTGATGCGACACTTAGTCGCTCCTACCAGTGTCGTTTTTGCATACAAAATTTGTATTTCATGACCTCTCCAATCTTATTCTAACCCTATGGTCCGACTCCTTCAATGAACTATACTGACAACAATTAGATTGACACACATGGTCACGATAAATTCAGAAAAAATCAAAACACAAAAAGTAACAATAGCAATAAGTTGATCTAAAATAAGCATTCATTCATTCTTATCAATAATTTATTGGATTTAACTAATGTTTCTATTTCAGAATACTCTTCCGTTTCACTTTCTTGGTACTGTTACATGTAGACATCAACAATAGCAACGATATTGCTGATGTTCAAGAAGCAGATCTGAAAAATTCTAGTATAGTAAAAATTAGTATTATTCAGTTGTCTACTAAGATTTGTGGCTGTAGTACCCCTAACACAGTAACCACAACAATTTCGAACAACGTTATTGTATCTACCGTGAAAATATCAGACACCGTTTGTAAAAAAATTTGCCAGACAGGCAACATAAATCTCAGTGAGATAGATCCTCGAATGGATGGAGTCCATGAAGTAAAATTTAATGCAATGAACAATTTCACATATAACGAAACCAGGGGCTCCGACATAATTATACATAATATATTGTTTACATTGATAAATTATACCACCAGAGTTAATTTAGCCACAGGAAAAGTTATACTACCAAATGAGTACGATGACTGCTATTACGAAAATTTTACTTGTTATATTTCAACAGAGAAGGCGATGGTGTTTTGGGACAAACCTGCCTCGATTACTTCTGAGAGTGGTGATTTTTGTGATAGTTTTTTCGTTATATACGAAGGACCAGCAAAAAATTTAACAGGAGAAGTCCTAATAGAAAATTCAAATAAAACTTTTGCCTTAAAAATGGCTGACGATGTTTTTCTCTGTAATAGATTGTCCGTTGTAAAAACAGATAACGAAATGTTGTTGATAACATTTGAACAAGAAATACCTCTGGAATTAATCATCCCCTTATTGGGCAGAGAAGTAAATCCCTTAAATGCGTTTCCTTTTAGAGAAAAAAAAGATATAATTCAAAACTTTACGATAAAAAATAACGCAAATGAAGCAGGAGACATAGAGAATCAAACCAGGGAAATCAGCAAATTGGGCAACGAGTCAAATATGGAACATGGGAATTCGCAGGACACTAAATTAGAGGACAAGGTTCAAAACTTGAATACAGCTAATCCTGAAATACATCCGAACCAAGCGAAGAAGCGCGCTAAGAATAAAATTGTAATCGAGAGGGAAATTGAAAATAGAAATAGTACAGTCGACGTTTTAGTACTAGCAGTAGTAGTAGTAATAGTAGCAGTAAGTTTCCTAATATTTGTGGTAGGTACCTTTTTATATTTCAAACTCAAGCGTACTCAACCAGAAACAGAGCATGAAGAACCGTTTCTTGTGAAGCTAAAGTATCGAATATTAGCCTAGAGATTAATATAAGACAAATATTTTAGGGTAAATATTATTTATCGATATATTATCTTAAAATTATGTAAACACAGGGTGCCAAAAAAATAGGTATAGTGGTTATAGTGGAATGATTAAGTCGTTCTAGGGCGCATTCCTATTTAAGATTTCAAAATTATTCGCGGGCCCTTTCATAAGAAGTCTAAGTTTCTAAAATCCATAAATAATATACTTAAAAAATAATAATACTTAATCCAAAGAACAACGCAAAGGGGCAATAATTATTGTAGAATAATTTTTATTATATTCTGCTCATTTAGTAATCTAATTTCTTATAACGCATCGGTAACAATTATAATAATATGCAACGCCTCGCCACTGCGGAATTCATTAGTGATTTGATTTTTGATCAAATTAATGCGTAATTCAACGCCACGTGCTGTGTTCTTCCTAGACTCGGTACTTTGTTTTAGATATTTGCACATTTACCAGTAGTTTTACATATAAATTTTGATATTATTAAATTGAATTATTTTTATGTTGTTTGCACTCCCCCCAGTTGTGATTGAGTTGGAAGATTAAAGCTTGACAAAATTTGGGTTATGTCCTTGAAAAAATATGGAATTTTAAAGACATAAAGCGTTTTAGGCGAATTGCATAAGTAATCTCCACCTCCTTAAAAAACTACAGAAAAAAGCGTCTTTACGTCCGATTTCGTAAATGAAAGCGTTAAAGAAAGTGCTGTGATAAAATTTTAAAACGTTAAACATCTACCTGGCTGCATCAGCATGTGTTCAAGTGCTTTGGATGTTATCCTTATGGTCCAACATTTAAAACATATTTCGATTGCTGGTTTTATAGCTTGCTAAACCCAAGGGTTGAAACTTACAATTAGTCTTATATTTATTGTCCCTAATTATGGAATCAAATAGTCTGTGAATATTTACAGGGTACACTGTACTGTCCTAAACTTTACATTCTATGGTTGTATGAGTGCACAGCGAGAGTTTTTTTGTTTAGTAATTGTTTGATGCATTGATACATATAAGAACATTTTAAATTCCAGATGTAGGACACTGATGCTTTCAGCAAACATGTTCTTAGAAAAAATGACCATATTTAGACTTCTCTAATTTATCTCAAGGAACTGTAGCTAGCCCGAAAATAATATACGATATTTTTATTTTCGCGCATAGTTGTAAAAACCAATAATATATCTTATAATGTTATAAATACGAACAAAACCCCAATTTCTTTTTCATTATACCATTCTGATATTATGATTTATCAGTATTCTATTCTTCATTGATATGACACCAACATCGGCCTAGGCCGAAAAAATTTATCAGCCAAGGCCGTTATTGTTTTGACAGTTTTGACTTTTTTAAATCAATTTTTTTTCATATTTTTACAAAAATTACAACATTTTAATTAATAGGATAACTATTTAGTATGAGAACAATAACTGAAATTAAAAGTGCAACTGGTATTGTCCGAAATTATGAATTTGTTGATTTCTTCGTTCTTATCAATGTTGCCACGGTAAAGGCACAGATGACTAGTAAATTTAATTATTTGAATTGAAGAAAAATGCAAGGCTTACAAATCATCGTTAAATATTGAAGTATTTATTGTATAATCAAAAATACTGAACGACACACAGCCGAGACGCAAATGATACGCGATTGATAATAAAATCTCGGCTTCCCCTCGATTTTACAAATTTCAATTTTGTCTGTTATTTGCTATATATCGGCCTTATGACGTTAATAACTATTTAGTTTTTGAATAAACGCGAATCGAAAGTGTCTTTTTTTGACTGATAATGTGGATAATAGATCTGCTGCTTACATAAATGGGGACAGTTTAATTAAAAATAAGTTGTAAATAGAGCTTTTTGATTTTTTACAAAGAAAGGATGATTATTAACTTGTTTGGTAAGCTAAGCTTCTATAGCACCTACCTAGTAAATTTAAGAGATAGATATAAAAATCTAAGAATAAAACTGCAACATTATATTTTGCTGACAAGACGCGCCAAGTAGTAAACAAATATACAGTACGTCCCAGTTTATGTGTTACACTTGATATTCTCTGTAATTCTTTAGATAACTTCTTGGTTGAAAATCCAGTCTGACTTAGTTTTTTCTATGGAATTGATGCCGAGCACCAATATATTCCGTTCTAAAATTTCTTGTTGTTTTTCAAAAAATTATTTTTCAGAAAACGTTAAATCGGACAGTCCCGATTAGACCAAGAACTACTGAATTTTTCAATGAGCGTCTGAGAACTTTCTTCAACTCTTATCGTGTGTAGCCCTGTTTTTCACAAATCAGTATCTTTTCTGGTTATAAGCCATTTTTACCAAAACGCTAAAACAGTTGAACACTATATTCGAATATACGCTACTCAACGCGCGTTTCGATAATCATACCAGCATCATCAGGAGATTATTAAAACTGTAAACTAGTCTTATGCTTCTCCCGATGATGTTGTCGTGCTTGGTGAAATGTGCATCGAGTAGTGTTTTTGAGTGTAGTGTTCAAATGTTTTGGCGTTTTGTAAAATTGGTTTTTAGGCACCAGAGATCGATTTCTTAAAAATAGCCGTCACATGAAAACGTCCCCAATGCTAGGACCCGCACCCAGCGTAGTGTTGTCTCCTTAAGCAGGATTAGAAACCATACAATTTGAAGAAAACTCTCAGACGCTTTTTAGAAAATTCAGTAGCTCTTGGTCTAGATAAGTCGGATTATTATGCACGCCCCTGGACCTATCCAGGAGTTTTGCGCTTCCTTTTAACTGGACATTCAAACCACATCTTTAAACTTTCGAAATGCAATCGCTTCAAAATTCGACCACAAAACATTATATCATTTATGCTGGGTGATGTAGAATTGACTTAAGAAAGACATTGGATAAGATATTCTGTTACTCCCGCAACACTATTTAGATAGTCAACTCTCACAGAGAATAATTCTGTGAAAGGATTTTTTTTACTTGGTAATTTGTATTTATAAGTACGTACGTACAGTGCACAAATAATAGCTTTGCTACCGGGTATTGCATGCGCATTAGCGACAAGGCGGCTTAAAGTAATAATTATGAATAAAGCTGTCTGTAAACTTAAGTTTCTGCCAAAGGTTTTGAACGACGTAGTGGCGGTTCGGTCTTTTTCTTTCTAACAGAATTGTAATTCAATTCCTTATTCGCAGATTTCGTTCCCAAAACTACTTTATTTGAACTGTAAATATATGTCCTTAATATGTATCTTAAATTACCTTTTAAATAATTTGAAGGAGGAGAAGATAAAAGGAAGGTAGAGGAAGGTGAGGGAAGATCATAGGAAAGAGAGGGAAGGAAGGTGGCGAGGAGGTAGGGAAAGATAGCGGAAATGCGGGAAGATGATGAGAAGGTGAAGGTGATAGTAGAATGGTAGGAAACTGGGAGAAAGTGATTGGAAGTTGGCAAGAGATGAGGAAAGATGGTGGGGAAGTGGAGGATATAGTGGGAAAGTAGAGGTGGCAGGAATATAATGGGAGATAGTAGTAATGTGGAAAGATGGTGGGGAAGTGAGCGACGGTAGTGTGAAGGAGACAGAAGCTGGTGGAAAAATAAGAAAATGTAGTGGGGGTGGTTTTGAAAAGGCGGTGAAAATAGTTAGAACAAGTTGAGAAGGGAAGGAAGGACGTAGGGATAGGCGTGGTGGTAAGGAGATAAGAAAAGTTGAGGGGGTAAAATTGACGAATGTAGTGGGAAAGGCAGGTAAGACGGTAGGAAGGTCTCCTCTGGGAATAGTAAAAATAGGAAGATAAAGGGGGAGAGGAAAAAATGGTGCAAAGGTAACAATATGTGGAGCAATATCATGGAAGGGTGAAGGAATGAGGGGGGAATGTAGGGGAGATAGTTGAAAAAACCTGAGAGATCCTTTAAGGGCCTTTAAAGTGCTCTAGTTTAAAAAATGTTCATTTGAAATTTTGGTCAAGGGGCCAAATGTCACAAAATCAGACCATTCCACCGGAATCTTTTCACCATGTATTTGATTTATTAAAGAATGAGAAATATTGATAAGAGGCCAGTGTAAATAGTTTTGAAATTTTTTTTTAGTCGTGTTGTGAAGATCGAAAGAAAGTTGAAACCAGAAAAGAACAAATAAGTAATGGGAAGTGAGAATAGGCAAGGAAAAAGTAGAAATGTGGTGAGAAAACTGAGGGAAGTGGAGGGAAAATCTTCCCTGAGAAGAGTTTGAGTACGAAAAGAAAGTGGGGGAAATGGTATTAGGGGAGATGGGGGAATAATTTGAGAGATACGTCGATTAATTAAACAATTAAAAAGCACACATTAACTGATAGACACAAGCCATGCGAATTTGTTATTAGCTTAACTGATGATTTTACAATTTACATATTGTATTGGATAATATGTTGAGTAATAATCTTAGGTATATATAACTCATATAAGAGTGCGAATGTGATAAGAACGTGAGAAATAAGAAGGAAATGGTAAAAAGATGAGAATAAGCGAAAAATGGTAATGAGGGGAAGGTAAGAGAAGGTGGGGGGGGGGGGGTTAGTATAGGAAACAAGGGAAAAAGTGAGGGAGATCACGATCATTGAATCTAGTTGGAAAGTAGGATAGGGGAAGAATATGTAAAAGAGGATGAAAATGATGGAAAGGTCATAATAGGTGAAAAGAACTAATGGGAAATGAAAGTATATTATGGGAAAACGGACATGGTGAGAGGAAGGTATAAGAAGGTGGGGGAATGGTGGAACAGTAAGAGGGACAGGGGAAAATCTGGGAGATAAATTCGACTAATTAAATAATTAAAGAATGTTTTATCACATTAATTGGCAAATCCTAGGCACGACTATGTTGTTAGCTTAACTGATGGTTTTTGTATTTTACACACTGATACTGGATAATTATTTGTTCAATAATAATCATACGAAAGTATAAGTAACGTGTTCTATTTAAAATATATTGTTATTAATAATATATCACTTAAGTTTAATCTAGAGATTATGGTGCACATTTTGTAAAAAACATGTCCATGATAACGCATCGATATTGCCATATAATTTCATGATATAAATAATTTAAATTCCCTTTCGATGTTTATATTTCATCGTTTGTAACATTATAATATAGCTGAATATGAATATACGTTTATATGAGTGTTCATAGGTTGCACTATTGCGGGTGAATAAAGTAATCGATCTTTTATCAAGTAATATGTTTTTTTCAAAACAGGTGGACGTCATGTGGAGCATTTCTTATAAATGTAATTTTTTTTAAATAGACTGTATTTTTCTGTTATTACAAAATATTGTTCTAGAATAGAGGAAAAAATGATAATTTCTTATATTTTGGTTGATATTACAAAAATGCTCAAGTATTCCGTAATTTTAGAGGGTGATTAAAAAATTACAGCCAGTCAAATATTAATTATTATGAAAAAAAAATTGAGAAAAAAGGTATTTGGTTGTTAAGAGTTTACATAGAGTACTTATAGAGAGAGAAAACTCCAATGAAAATTTGAAAATTTTATATTCTATATAACGGAAATTATTGGACAATTTTTTTTTTTTTTGCCGAGAGAGGATGTATAAGATCCTCAGGGATGCATTTTTGAACTAAGGTAATATAGGGTTACCGTCTGGGAACTCAATTCTGGGACACCCTGTATATTATTTTTGAACTCACACTGCGGTGTTGCCACGTTAATCAACTTTTCCTGAGAAAAAACGCAGTTTCAAGATTAAAATATTTAAGAACATTTTCGTAAATTTGACTTTCGTTTTACTTTGAGCGATTAGTCAAGGCTATGTGTATTTTTTTCGAAAAAACTTTATTAACGTGACAACGTCACAAATGTATCTTAAAAAATAATATATCACCGGATATTAACCGAAAGTTTGTGTCACTTCCGGCGAAACTGGAAGTGAACAAAAAATCAATTGTATGTCAAATTGTATGTATCAATTGTATGCCGCTTATTATGTATGTAGTATATCTTAAATTTTAATCAATTATTTTCAAAACTAAAGGTGAAAAGGGGATGATCCTGTTACACATAAGTAGTATATCTGTAAATTTATATTTGTTTGTGTCATGTACAAACAGATATATAATATTTCAGTGGCTTTCAACATATAAGTAGGTACTCATTTGCGCTTTAGATATTAGGAAGTTATATATAGGCATATGTGTTGGATAAGGTGGGCATATCCAAGAGAGAGAGAGAGAGAAAGATCCGATAAGGGAATGTTTGTTATTTTTGGCCATAACTTTTTTGAAATACATATATTGGTAAAAAAAAGTATAAGACTACCCTAATTAGAACTATGACAGGTGTAGTGATATGAATTTTCACTCAATAATTTCAGTTGTTTGCAAAAATTTATAATTTAAGCTAAAACATAGTGCCAATCTTCATATCTTGTAGTTTTAAATTAACTAATTTTGCAAAACAACTGAAATTATTGAGCGGTGATTCATATCACTACACCTGACATAGTTCTACTTAGGTATAGTCTCTTATACTTTTTTACCAATATATGTATTAAAAACAAAGTTATGGCCAAACATAATAAATATTTGCTTATCGGATCTCTCTCTCTCTCTCTATCTCTCATGGATATGCCCACCTTAAGTATATTAATGTATTTAATTAATTAAGTAGTATAATGTTGATATAATTAGGGTAATATATATGTATATATTATAAACAATAAATAAACACTATTATTCTTATTATTATTATTATTTTAGAATTAAACGGCATTTAGCACATAATGGTGGTCCATTTTTTTGTCCATGTTTTATCTGAAGATTCATGTTAGGTACATGGGTATCCATCAAACGCCATTTTCTGTCTTTTTAATGAACATCTGTATTATGCACATCCGTAATACTGTAACACATCATTTTTCTTATCAAAATGAATATTCCAATTGTGGACATCCATCAGATGTAAAGTTCTCTACAATTCACATGAACATCCTTAAAATAACCATCCATAAGATTTTTTTTTTGTAACTCAAATGAATATCCGACATGAGTGAATTCATAAGACATCACGGTTTTTTGGTTGGTTCATGTAGTTATTCATTATAAGAAGTAATTTGTGTATATCGAAATGTTGTGCAAATGAATAGTAACCCCAGCGTCGAGCGAATAGGGGTGCTGGGTGGGGTAAAGAACGTTAGAGGAGACGGCTGATAATAGCAAATTTGGATTATTGTGGCATTTTTTTTTACTTGCGAGAAGGGCAGGGAAAATTTCCTGGATATTGTGTTGGGTTTGTTGAAGGTGGTGGGGAGGGGATGTACAACATGCAGCTATGTGAAAAGGTACTTACATTGAATGTGCTGTTGCTAATGTGATACTGGACGCATTTGTGATTTAAATGGACGTATTGTGAGTAATTTTATCGAGCAAAGTCGATGGCACGTTAGACAGTAAAAAGCAGATAGTACGTGACAACAGCGCATTTGGACTGAAAACGATCATGTAAAGCACGGTTTATATACATACGGTTGGATTATGCCCGCCCCTACCAATCAGAAAACGTTAAGTGCATTGACGTCAAAGTAGACCTCGTTTACGCTCGCATATAATGCTGTCTCGTTCTCCCGCATTAATAGTCTCTTAAGTCGTTATTGCTTCCACTTATATATCTTGCAATTATTATTTTATTTTAATACAAAAAAACAGGCATTATTTATTTTATACAAATTTGATTTAATAAGAAAGGGACGCACTAGAATCGGACAAAAATTTTTTAAGTTACTGCACAAAAAGTCTGTATTTCTTATTTTAACATAGCTCAAAAGCGTGTAAGCTATCGTCTTATCTTATCATAATTTTAAAGCAAAATATATGTTACCCCAAGGTTTTAGGTATTAGCATAGCACACAAAAATACGAAGAAGTATAAGGAAAATGTTATATACAGTATTCTCACGTACGAACGAACTTTATATTAGGTGATATATTAAATGTATTTAAAGATACTTTTAATTAAAGAAAAACAATATTTACCTACACAATAATAATAAAAAATTAATCAACAAATATAGAATGAACCAACAATACTTGTACTTACTTTTTATTAGGGCAAGTCGACTTCCCAAAACAAAACCATAATACTTCCTAATAATAGTCTTTTTAAAGCGTCTTTAAAATACACCGAATACACAAAAGTAAAGAAACAAGTTCACAATGCACAACCAAACCACAGAGTATCTGATAAACCGTGTCTGTGACCAAACAAACGATACAAATATGGCGCGTTCCAAAGTCTACTGTAACGTCACAGTCCCCGCCCATTAATCCAACCATATCTATACTAACCGTGCATGTAAAGTACAAGTGCGTGCGATGTCGATTTGAAGATGGCGGGTGCACAATGTAAACAGTGAATGGCGAAACCATACACGGTTAGTATATATACAGTTGGATTAATGGGCGGGGACTGTGACGTTACAGTAGACCTTGGAACGCGCCATATTTGTATCGTTTGTTAGGTCACAGACACGGTTTATCAGAGCAGATACTCTGTGGTTTGGTTGTGAATTGTGAACTTGTTTCTTTACTTTTGTGTATTCGGTGTATTTTAAAGACGCTTTAAAAAGACTATTATTAGGAAATATTGTGGTTTTGTTTTGGGAAGTCGACTTGCCCTAATAAAAAGTAAGTACAACAATCCTCTCTCATGTTTACAATATTTTCTTATTAAATACCTACCAGTTATTTTTGTAGTTGGTTATTATTGATGAGTTTTTATTTAAATTCAGATCCTCCGTATCTGTAACAACTCAGCCATGCCTGACTGCGATTAGCATTTTGCTGGAATACGGCAGAATTTATTTCATATGGTGGCTGAAAGGCCTTGGTCATTTCAATAACCCTTTGGAGACTTGTTTCAATAAAGACTTATTATTACTATTTTATTTAATTTTACATAATGCTAGATATATTTTTTTATTTTCATTGCTCAGATAGATATTCGCAGTCAGCAACGTTCGATTACCAAATTTTCACTCATTTCCTAATAGTCTTAATTAAAAATATCTTTAAATACATTTAATATATCACCTAATATAAAGTTCGTTCGTACGTGAGAATACTGTATATAACATTTTCCTTATACTTCTTCGTATTTTTGTGTGCCTAAAACCTAATACCTAAAACCTTGGGGTAACATATATTTTGCTTTAAAATTATGATAAGATAGGACGATAGCTTACACGCTTTTGGGCTATGTTAAAATAAGAAATACAGACTTTTTGTGCAGTAACTTAAAATTTTTTTGTCCGATTCTAGTGCGTCCCTTTCTTATTAAATCAAATTTGTATAAAATAAATAATGCCTGTTTTTTGTATTAAAATAAAATAATAATTGCAAGATATATAAGTGGAAGCAATAACGACTTAAGAGACTATTAATGAGGGAGAACGAGACAGCATTATATGCGAGCATAAACGAGGTCTACTTTGACGTCAGTGCACTAAACGTTTTCTGATTGGTAGGGGCGGGCATAATCCAACCGTATGTATATAAACCGTGGAAACCATATATTTATTAACTAGCTAATAAGTATATGGGCGAAACTTTATGAATTTTTTGTGGGGTTACACAGCATTTGCACAACATTTAATAGGTGGGTAATCGTTACGGACGTAACATGTGACACGTGAGTATTTTTAATTTTTTGCTAGCATAGAAGTCGGTAGGTATCCTCCAGAATGACCTATTTAAGCATGTGGATATCCCAATTGTGGACATCCATGTTGTTATCTCTACAGCTCTGTTTTGCATATAGGCACTGAATCTGAATATTTATAGGTACCATTTTTCCACATGATGTAAGAATTATTTATAATTACGCCCCTCCCACAAAGATATGCCACAGCTACTTAGGGAATCTACCACATTTCACTCTTCTCCCGTATATTGATTGCTTGTCTAAACTTCTAATAATTCCTTTACAGGCTGTTTATATATCTCTGTGTTTTAGGATTTATATGGGGACTGCTGAAGGTTAGTAAACATAATAGTCTCAGACTAAGAAAGAGATAAAGATAAATAAACATTCAGGAATTGTGTGGCTTTTATTTTACTCAACTTGTTTATTGTTTTTATTAGACCACCGATTTCATTGGTTCCCGTAGTTGTAAACAACGTCACATGACCCGCGTGCCTTCGCAGTTGCTTTATTTTCATCTGCCGCCATACCGCCAAACTATTTTATGCTTGTTGTGCGGTTTGATCATCTGAAAAATGACCAAAAGTTGTTTAGTTGGTTTAAGTACCTATAAAAAGGAAGAATCTGGCTCATTTCACATGTAAGTTTATTTATATATTGGCGTAGATTAGAGTTATGATGTTTGTGTTTTTAGAATACTTTTCAGCTGAACCGTGTGTACCATTTTAATATAATATAGGTATGCTCATTCTGCAGGTTCCCAAGAGATTTAGTCCTCAGAGAAAAGGTTTAAAGCCCTTCAAATTAATGATTCAGATTTGAGCATCTACAATTACGTATGCTCAGATCATTTTATGCTTGAGATTTATATGGTCCCAACAGGAAAAAGATTTTTAAGAAAAGATGCTTTCCCACGTATTTTTACTAGGAGACTTGTTTAAATAGTATTGTTATATCAAGGGTAAGTCATGTAATTTGTTTTTTAATATTAATGTAGTTACATTAATATTAAAAAACTAGTTAAGTTTTATTTACTTGTGATGCTACGTTCAAGATGCATTGAAGATCGGTGGATTTCAATGTTGGTTTTATTAAACTACCTTATTCTACGCTTACTAATAAGAAGAAATACCATACACATAATAATGTGTATATATGCTATTTCTTAGTATGTTTTGTTTGATATGTTTATCGAAATAAATCTGTTATCTTTTTTTAGAGAAGCAGGCACCTCACAGAGCAATGATGGATAATGCTTATTAACTGGCCCGCCATTAAAAAAATCGCCAAGTTCTGAAACTGCTTCTGAATTGATAGAGCCATCCGACTTAGATATTTTGGCCAGGTAAAATACCTATGATGAATGTAGAATTACAATTATCTATATCTAAATATAGTTGTTTCTATTTTCTTCAATTGAATGTAAATATAATTTCAGTAGATATAATATATTATAAATATTATTTTCAAATAAAAATGAGAGATAAATTATAAATTATAAGCTAATTTGACAAGTTTCAGTAAATTGTATTATTACATTATTAGCTAAATGATTCACATGAAACTTACTCATCCACATTGAATAATCAGTCAACAGAACTTCAGTATTTGGGAACTTTTAAACCCTTCTGTTATGTATCTGTGTTTTCAAATAAAAATGTAATACAATCAGAAAACTACAATATTCAAGGCAACTTATAGCTATAATCTTGGAATTTTTCAAATAATTACTATTAATTTACCAATAATTCATTAATTAAAAATTTTATTACTTTTTGGTTAACTACTTTATTAACCATGTTATTAATGACCCTACGTTAGTATTTGAATTGAAATATGTGAATGCGCATACCAATTTTGCCTGTTTTTTGTGATATTTGAAATCAACTTTGATTTTAATATGATATAAAAATGGTGCAAAAGATGAATGAGATCATATAATATTTTAGTTCAAGAATATATGAGCGAAACTGTTTCCTGTACAATTCTGGTATAGTTACTTCTTGAGTGCTTTTCATAGAAGAACAAACAAGCATTTATTTATAATATATGATTTGCAGGAAACAACTACTCAGCGGGCAAATACCCCGACCTGCATTGAATTACATCTTACAAATCGTGAAAGAGTGGTAGCCAATGCAGGTCGGGGTATTTGCCCGCTGAGTAATTGTTTCCTGCAAATCATATATTATAACAGTAGGTTAAGTCCACCTAGGACTGAAAGGTCGCTGCTCTCAGGTACTTGCAGAATCGCAAGTCGCCATACGCCCATGGAGACATCTATGGCGTATAGTAGCAATTGGCCATATGAGAGGATTCACTTACCTCTCACCACTAAGCATTTATTTACTAATTCATCACACAACATTTTTTTACCAACTGTGCTTGCAGTAACATAAATTAAAAAAAAATTTTTTTTGTAGGCTTCACTTCCAAGAAATGCTAAATAAATCATTAAACAAGTTTCGAAAGGTCCATCGAAACAGAAGTACAATGCGTCTTTGCGATCTTCATCTGTATGAGTTATTCCCTACATTACCTCTCATTGAATAATATACTAATACTACACCATGGAGAACGTTCAACATCACCCCACGGCGGTGTGTTGCATCAAGACCTGTACAGTAGGGATCGGTCTATAAGCGCCAGAATATAAAATGATGCTAAACACTAACTTTTATTACATAACCATAATTAATAATCAGTCAAATGTCAATGATCATTTGAAAACTATCATAGGTACTATATCTACTAGTACATCTAAAAATTATGGTTACATCTAATCTGTTCTCTTGATCTAGGCATATGAATTAATGTCGAGATTAATATCTTATGAATGATTTAAAATTGTGTAGTTGTAATGTTATTGCTGTGTTATAACTACTACAACTACGTATATTGAAAAGTATTGCTAAGTGGTCTTGATCAAAATTATAGTTAATTATGTATTTGGATAACGGATCTTCATACTACGTATACCTAAGTTAGTCATTTTCTTTTTTACTTAAAATGCTTTTAGAATGAACATAAAATATATTTATTAAAATATTTCTATGTCTATTTAGTAGCACAAATTTTAGAATTATACATTTTTTTGACATATTGATAATAAAAAAATATTAATAATTTTATTTTTAAATTTATAACCCTTTTCTTTATCTACGCCTCTGATCGTGGTGGTTATCAAAACATTCTCCTTCCTCCCCACTCTTCCTCTTATCAATCATCTCAGCATGATCAATGAGCCACTTTTTTTCAATGTATTTTAAATGGAATTACTTATCTATGTTTTTTCTTTATCTGAGATATAGTCTAGTATACTTTAACCTGGCGTGTGTATGTATGAGTATGAGTTAATATTTCCGTACGATTTCATTTTCTCCCATATTGTACACAAAGTTAAAGCAATAGTCCAGAACAACTTGTATCATATATAACGTTTAAATAGTTTAAATTTCCCGATTTCCGAGAGTTTTTCAATCTCTTATTCGTAGAAATGAGCTAAATTGATAAAAAGGATAACGGTAGTTGATCATTAAATCGTTTAAAACCGGAGCTGAGGAGAGGAGATGCTAGAGTTCATGGAAAAAAACTTGTGTTACGTGTTTGAAATCTTCAGTAAACGCCCTGTAGGTTAAAATAACTTGCAACAAGAATCTTCACAAACCACTATTTTATTAATCACTTAAATTACAATAGTTAATCCTTAAAAATCACACAACTAATAATAACTTTAATCTAATATAAATTCACCACTTTTAAATCACAACTGTACTTTACTTTTAAATCACTTGTCAACTCTTATCTAACCAAAAACTATCCTGCCTGCTCAACTTCACTTCTTTATATATACCCTTAGAATGGACCAGAATCCCATTCAATAACATTCTAGAACAGGTTGGAATCCTCCATAGTTTTCTACTACGTGCTAGATGGCGGTTCGTGAATCGGCCCAGAGATGGTGCCACCCCACCTACCGGCCATCAACAGAGTAACAATACAATTTACAATTTAAAAAGCGCTTTATTCATTAGTATGTACATATCATTCTGTTTTATTATTTCATTTATTCATATAGTATACAATATATATGTTCTCCCGCCGCGTTACAGTAAGATAGCTTAGAGACGAAGCAGGCGGCCGATTTTATGCCAAATAAATTTAAAAAACAGAATTAAAAATTAATCAACTAAAAACGTTCTCCAACAAAGATTGAACTAATTATCCATTTGAAATACAGAAGTTTAAAAAAGTAAAAATTAATGCGATTCTATCTGATGAATAAAATTATCATATCAACTCGCAGGAAACTCATTCCGAGAAAAAACCTGCTTAAAAAATTTGTATCTACAATTAAAAATACACCGATGGTGTCAGTGTTATGAAAAATAATAAGAAAAATAAAACAACAATTCGTGGTAAATTAAAATAATATTTTTATTTAAACAAGTATGTATGAAATGCTCCAGGGACACACCAAATCATCGCAGTTCCACTAGTACCTGTAAGAAATTATAAGTTTTAAAAATTTGTTATCTTTCCGAATAAATCGGAAGATTTTCATGTATGAGCTTATGGGTGTGCTCAAAATTATGATGTTCCCGTATGTCTACCATATTAGTGGTAAGCGGGGAATTATGTATCTTTGTTTTAAAGAATTTTTGGGAGGTTTCTATAATATAATCCCTGATTAGAGGGATGTTATACTCTCTATGAAATATTTCTATAGGGGTATACCTATTTGTACTTGTAAGTAATCTAAGGATTTTATTCTGTGTCCTTTGTAGTCTATTACATTGCGCATCTGAAATTGTGTTCCAAGACGCGCATGCATAGGTAAGGATCGGTTTTAACATAACTTTATAAAGGGTTAACTTGTTGTCCTTAGTTAATGTGCTCCTTTTGTTGACTAATGGATATAGTCGGCTTAAGGCAGCATACGTACTCTTTATTACTCTGGTTATGTGAGGTCCGAAGCATAGTAACAGGTTTCCCTTCACTTTGACCAGGGACTTAATCACATCTCTCCCCGTTAGAGGGCAGCACATAACAGCTGATTTGGTTGAAAGGTATACAATTACATTTATGAACTTGCTGAATTTTTTGTTTATAAATCCTCTTTTATACTAGTTAATCAATTATGACAATATTCTAGTTAGTACACACTTGAAAATGAAGATATAGAACAGACTCTCTGCTCTGCTCTGTGATATAGATTACAATTTTAAAACACCAGATTTATCATATGTCGGAAACGGTCATTTTTAGGAAATAAATGTCCTACTGTGTTAGAGCACTTTGGTACACAGCAACAAGTTTTCATCTTAACTTTGTTTATTCAAAGACACATTTTTTCGTAATGACAAACAACCGAGTATAGCTGGTGTACTCTGGCGGATAAAATAAAACAGAATGTTCCCCATTGCAGGGGTATAATCCGGGCGCCATCTACTGAATTAAATAGAAACCAAGCACTTATGGAACCGTCGATTAACATGGCAAGTACCGTGTGTCGGACCATCTAATATACTACACCATGGTACAAACTCATATAACTGCTCCGTTATCCGAACAACAACGAGTGTAAAAACAAAGATATTCTGCTGAACCATAGACTGGATTCTATATTCTCTCTTTCTCGTTCGAAAGCTTGTATGATCAACTTTGGGCGTAACCACTGAACTCTATTTGTAATAGAGTTCAGTGGGCGTAACCCAATGATAATAATTAGCATATAGCATCCGTGGTGAGTACATACATTCAGATATATAGCCCAGGCGATATCTGCTTAAAATCACCTATGTTTGGGTGAATCGGGTAGTATGGCAAATTTTTGGCTTAATCGCTCCTAAAAATCATAAGAAATGATAATTTCACTATGCGCTAGTTTGAAATCGTGAGCTTGATTTTTTATTAAACAAAATGTGAAAAAATTCCTAAAAATTCCGTTTTTTTCCTTCCTATTTTTTCATATATTTCAGTAACTATCGCTTTTAGAGAAAAGTTATAGAAGGGAAAAAGTTTTGTAATTCAATTTTCAATAAGATGCGAATCCAAAAATTCATTTTTACTACTGTAAAACTAGTAAAAATCGCAAAAAAAAATTTGAAGTAGCAAGTTATTTGTGGAATTTTTTTCAAATACTTATATATTATATGTAGGACCTTCATACTTGGCTAAAGAAAACTTTTTTTTTAAACTTTTATTTAACGTCGGTCTCTTTCCGCTACTCAGGTCTATCACCGACCAGGAATATTTGCTGAACCTCTTTCCTTAAGAAGAGTAGGGACCTTTTACTTGCCTAACATTTAATAGACAAGGGACGACGGCTTTACATCCCCTCCGAAAGGATGGTATATCACCTACACATCCCTCGCCTAAGGTTGCGTAGCTTCCACGCATACACTGATATACAAGCCGCTGGAAGATATGTGAGGCGAGGACACGGTTTTTGTGAACACGAATCGGACCCTCTGTTTGTGAAAATAAAAATTTGGTGTAGTGGGGGTTTAGAGCTGAGACCCTGGAGGGCGATCGTGCACTTTATTTTTATGTGAGAAGCCTTTTTGTTGTACTTCTGTAGTGATGGTTAGGGTCAAATACTACACCCTGTATATTGTAGTCTGGATCTGCTGAAGCACTGTGGTTTCAATTTTATGGTAATACTAAAGGAGAACGGAAACCTCGAATTTTTGCGTGATTTTTTCAGGATACCCTATTTTGGGGTCGTAGAACACGAATCTGAAATTAGTTTTGCGTGCATACGAACCGTTTCTCAAAAAAAAAAATTGAAAATTTTTCTTATGACGCACTTTTTCATGCACTAATTTATACACCAACAGCACTTGTATATCGTCTTTTTCCTCATTAAGGTCACACTATGTCCTTTATAGAACATTAAACCCTTCACTTATGGCAGAAAACTCACTTTCTTTTGTATAAAAATCAGAATTTTATTCACAGAAACTGTATTAGATGAACCTCCATCTGTCATTTGATTACATATATTCGCATGCGTTGTTTGCGTATGTGTAAGGTTTGGTGTCTAAAGGCACCTTATTAAATCTGGGGCAGACGGCGCTAAATACACACATTAGCGCCTTGAAGGGCAAGGGATATGTATGTTTATAAATAATAATTAACGTCGTCTGCCTCAGATTTAATAAGATGCTATGTACTATTATATATCCCTTGCCCTTCAAGACACTTTCGAAGCGTCGACGGGCACGAACGTGTCTTGAAGGGCAAGGGATATATAATAGTACTTAGCACCTTATCAAATCTAGGGCAGACGACGCTAAATATTATTTATAAACATACATATCCTTTGCCCTTCAAGACACGTTCGCGCCCGTCGACGCTTCGAAAGTGCCTTGAAGGGCAAGGGATATATAATAGTACTTGGCACCTTATTAAATCTGGAGCAGACGGCGCTAAGTACACACATTCGCGCCTTAAAGGGCAAGGGATATGTATGTTTATAAATAATACTTAACGCCGTCTGCCCCAGATTTAATAAGATGCTATATACTGTTATATATCCCTTGCCCTTCAAGACACTTTCGAAGGGCAAGGGATATATAATAGTACTTTAGCACCTTATTAAATCTAGGGTAGATGGCGTTAAAGCATTATTTATAAACATAAATCAAGACATGTTCGCGGCCGGTCGACGTTTCGAAAGTGTCTTGAAGGGTAAGGGATATATAACAGTACATAGCATCTTATTAAATCTGGGGCAGACGGCGTTAAGTATTATTTATAAACATACATATCCCTTGCCCTTCAAGGCGCTAATGTGTGTACTTAGTGCCGTCTGCCCCAGATTTAATAAGGTGCCTTTAAACACCAAACCTTACACATGCGCAAACAACGCATGCGAATATATGTAATCAAATGACAGATGGAGGTTCATCTAATACAGTTTCTGTGAATAAAATTCTAATTTTTATACAAAAGAAAGTGTGTTTTCTGCCATAAGTGAAGGGTTTATTGTTCTATAAAGGACATAGTGTGATCTTAATAAGGAAAAAGACCATATACAAGTGCTGTTGGTGTATAAATTAGTGCATGAAAAAGTGCGTCATAAGACAAATTTTCAAAATTTTTTTTTTGAGAAACGGTTCGTATGCACGCAAAACTAATTTCAGATTCGTGTTCTACGACCCCAAAATAGGGTATCCTGAAAAAATCACGCAAAGATTCGAGGTTTCCGTTCTCCTTTAGTATTACCAAAAAAAAATAACACTGATTTTTAAATCGGAACGAACAATTATTTATTTAAGCTTTCACTCTGAACAGAGTTTGAAAAAATATAGTAAAAACTTTTATTTAACAGAGTTTCTTTTGTAGGATGAAACTATTCGACAGCATAAATTCTGACAGTAGAATTTAGCAAAAATTATTTATTGAGATACCTGTTTTTTATTTAATTTAATCTGAAAAAATTCACTTGGGTTAAGATGGAATGGGCCGTAAAGGCGAGAATAAATGTTGTCACTTAAGACGAGATATAAATATATATTTTTTTTTTAAAGAAAGGGGCCACTTAAGGCGAATACTTAAAACTACTTTTTTTAACCAGGTTTCGGCCTGGGAAGCTAGTTCGGGACAATTAGCCACGAGAAGTATGTAAGGATAGGGGGGACAAGCACTAGCAAATAAGCTTATTACACTTAAAATCACTTTTAAATAACTTGTTCCACTAAATCACGTCGCGAGTACTAAACATTTTTTTTTTTATACATTTATTTAACGTCGGCCTATTTCCGCTACTGAGGCCTAACACCGACGCCTGTAGACGAGCTACCCCCAACCAGGAATTTTGCCGAACCTCTTCCCTTAAGAAGAGTAGGGATCTTTTACTTGCCTAACATTTAATAGACAAGGGACCGACGGCTTTACATCCCCTCCGAAGGATGGTATATCTCCTATACAACCCTCGCCTAAGGTTGTATAGCTTCCGCGCATACACTGATATACAAGCCGCTGGAAGATGGGTGAGGCGAGGACGTGGTCTTCGTTGGAACGGTCACCAATCCAACTACTAACCACGCCTAACGTTGCTTTACATCGCATATCGAAGTATGTACATAGTAAAGACGCACCCATGCTCGCCCCCGTATTAAACATAGGAGCCACTGCCAAAACCGAACTTAACTTCGGCTTGTTGCACGCCGGTATTCATATTGTATGGGAAAGTTTCGATTATCGCGCCCCATCGAGTCTCGCATCCCGTTATAAAGGTCTGGAAAGGCTTGGAATCGCTCCGTGTGGGCGAAGATGAGTCATCGATTACGACATGTTGTGCAATACTGGAAATTTTAAGATTTTGAAGTTACATAGAAAAATCGGCAATGAAAATAAGAATTTATTGAAATAAGAATGAAAGTCGGATCTATTTTGGTTTAGAAGTTATTTGAGTTTAATTAGCGAAATCTGACGCGACCCCGTAAAGTATTAACAGAGGTCCGAT
Source organism: Leptura quadrifasciata (assembly GCA_963675555.1). Taxonomy (NCBI): domain Eukaryota; kingdom Metazoa; phylum Arthropoda; class Insecta; order Coleoptera; family Cerambycidae; genus Leptura; species Leptura quadrifasciata. The sequence continues at coordinate 140,437,139 of OY776676.1, read as the reverse complement.
GTTTAGAAGTTGAAATTAAATAACAATGTTCCCGATAGGTGCGTAGTGTCTGAAGATAAGATATTAAAATGTTCCTAACGGGTACGAGTCAAGTTGAACCGAGATATTGTATGCTATTATACGAGGAGTAATCAAAATTGGTGAAATTTAAAATAACAATCGGGTTGCGGGAATTTGATGAAATGAAGTTTGAACTTTAAGACTTGAGGCACGGAACGTGATTTGAAGTATCAGGGGGTGATCGAAAAGTAAGAAGAGTAAAATGCGAAGTGGTTGCAAGAAAATTGGGAAACGAGCTCGAAGGTTAAGTTTAGACGTAGTTACGTATACGAGGGGTGGTCAAGAAGTTTTAAAATTTTGAAAATGAAATTGTTTATAGAAAATTTACGGATTGAAGTAAGACGATGAAAATTTGGGTTTAGATAGTGATTTTGGTTAGGTTGATGAATGTATGGGGGCTGTATTTTTAAGTGACGTTTTTCTCAGTGAATCGGTTACGAATGGGCTTGAATGAATAATGTTTGAGGTTGGAATTTAGTGAATTTACGTTATTTATGAATTATCGACTGTCTGCGAATTTTCTCAGATTTCTTTGAGTTTAACTGTGGTTTTCTGATGTGAATGGTGTCTGGTTGACTTTTTTATGTGGTTTGCCATATTGCATGGGGTGATCTGATTTTTTGGTGATTTTTGGAATTTTTTATTTTGGACTTGTAGGGGACATACCCTACAACATTTGAAACGGTCGCCCATCCAAGTACTAACCGCGCCTAACGTTGCTTTACATCGCATATCGAAGTATGTACATAGTAAAGACGCATCTACGCTCGCCCCTAGAGAGCCTATAGGGAATTGTTTAAATATTTGGCAATTTTTTTGCTTATAAACAAATACAATAACTAAAAATTTTCAACGGATTTTTATTTTTAAGATATATTTTGAAAGTACTCGGAAAGATGCCTCTTTAGGAAAAAAGCATGATGATTCGTTTATTAGAACCATTGTTATGATAGACCAAAGTTGAATTCAATTTATTTCGTCCTATATTGTTTTGCACTGTTTCAAGTTTTTTTTTTATATTTTCTATGTGTTTTAGCAAAAAATATTTTAGACAAAAGTTGTAGGTCTAGATGAGTACCATCCAACGATGTATCGTATGTACATATTTGACTCGAAATAAAATTTTGAGAAATTTTTGAAGTCTTTGAACCGCCGCCATTTTTTCTTTGCCTATGCGTTTCAGTAAAAAATGTTTTAGACAAAAGTTGTAGGGCTAGATGAGCGCACTATCCAACGATGTATCGCATGTACATATTTAATTCGAAATAAAATTTTGAAGATTTTGAAAAATTATCCTACGTATAACATACGTATTTGAAAAAAAAATTCCACAAATAACTTGCTATTTAATTTTTTTTGAGATTTTTACTATTTTATTAATAGAAAAAATGAATTTTTGGATTCGCAACCATGCAACTGCATCTTATAATTACAAAACTTTTTCACTTGTATAACTATGGGAAAAATAGGAAGAAAGAAAGCGGAATTTTTTCACATTTTGTTTAATAAAAAATTAAGCCCGTTTTCACACTAGCGCATACTGAAATTATCATTTCTTATGCTTTTTAGGAGCGATTAAGCAAAAAATCTGCCATACTACCCGATTCACCCAACCCAAAACAAATACCGCCTGGGTTATATGTGCTAGTGCGTATTATTATAGATCAAGTAAAGCAGTTTTGAGCATTAACTAGAAATGGAGAAAAATTAATTACAATATACTCATTCACATATAGTAGTAAAATATACGACCCTTGATGCAAGTGATCGCATGGCTGGTTGCATACCTAAATAGATTTGAGATTTACCACAGAAACCATATATTTGTAATAAGTCTATGATAGAAACTTACTCTGTGAATTTCAGCGCCGTTCTGAGCATCTGTTGGAAGCTAACAGGTTGGCGGGTAATTTTGAGAAAGCTGACTTTAAAATTACTTGTTATTGAATGGCAAGGATTGTTGATTGAATGGCACCGATTGTTAAAACTGTAACTGTATTGTACTGCAAAAATTCTCCCGATTATATGCAAATACTCGGTGCAGCGAACATCGAGTCAAAAATAATGCTAGCTGCAGTAGAAACCTTAATTAAATTTAGCCTTATATTACTTATAATTCGTGCACTTAGTTTTAGGTTGAATTCAGACCAAAGAAATAGTAGAAGGTACTACATTTATTGGAATACGAATTTACATCAGATATTTAAGAATATGTTTACGTAGGTACTACATAATATTCCTAACAGAGATATTCCTAACAGAGATGTAGAATTTATGTTATACATCTGCCTCTAGTAAATATTTCATTTTCCTCAACTCGCTATGACTCTATGCATGTTTAAGTTTAGATTACCAAATTCTCTACAGCAACTACAATGCATTTAAATTGACCGCTTTCTTTTCAAGTTCTTGGAGCCCTGATTTTTTAAAACAAGAATGCTGATTGGCTGATGAAAGTTGGAAACTGACAATTGTCAATTATATGCACCAATCAGGTATTAATTTTGAAACCTCTAGGGTTTCAAGCACTTGAAAAGAAAGCCTACATTGATAATTCCAAATTTAAAAACGATATTTCATTACGAACTCGGTTACTCATTCACTTATCTTACTACCTAGTTAGACAATCGAAAGTGTAGTTTTGACAGAGTACATACCGTGACGTCATCGAGAGGTGCGTCAATCGCGTCATTCCATATGATTTTCTTGATCTGATTAAATTATGAGCTTTCACGAGAGGGACAAGAAAGGAAACGTTCAGTTATGACGAATAGAGAGTGTTTAAAAATGATCTAATTAATTAATTATAAAGTACGGTAGTGATATTGTGATATTTTTTGTTGAATATGTTACAAAGAACTTGGGTTTAATAGAAGAGAGAACAAAACAGTTTTGTGATATTTTTATTAACGAGGACATATTTTGAAACAAATTGATATAACATATTTATTTTGATTAAACTATTAATAATATGGGATTACTATTGGCAAAATTATGGAGCCTATTTGGCAATGATGGTAAGTCGAATTAATATATTTTTTTCTAGGTTATATGACATTTAAATATTTCATTTTAGAACATAAAATTGTCATTGTGGGCTTGGATAATGCTGGAAAAACTACTATCTTATATCAGTTTCTAATGAATGAAGTTGTACATACTAGCCCTACGATAGGTTCCAACGTCGAAGAAGTTGTCTGGCGAAATATACATTTTATTATGTGGGACTTAGGAGGACAGCAATCATTGAGAGCAGCTTGGAGTACTTATTATACTAACACAGAAGTAAGACACATTTTTTTACTACCTAGTTTAAAATAAAAGCAAAAGAATGCTTTAGTTGTCAACTTCAAGTACCTAAATAGGTTAATTAATCCTTACTTATATTCAACTTTAACAAAATGAAGACAGTGAAGAAATGCGAGTTGGAGTTCCCAAAAGTGGGGACACATATGCTTTAGAATGTGCATGGCATCAGCTCTCATTGCTTCACAGCCTTGGATTTACGATACTTTATAATTATTGAAATTGCGAACTGTTTAAGATAACTTTTATACATTTGAGTACCAAAGTCATCATTAGAATAACAATAAACAAGTTCCAGTGGGATGCCATAACTGATAATTTTTTTTAGTGTAAATATGAGGTCACAAAATATGTTTCTCATTTAAAGAAATATCAACACAAGACACATATGTAGGTGTGCATTTGAAAATTAGAAAGTAGAAGGATTTGTGAGGGGTAAACTGGGTCAAAATTTTTTTTGTACTTAACTTTCTTTGGAAATTATCTCCAATTTCCTAAATCTGCTATATATAATATATAAAACTAATTTTATCCTATATTTTATCTAATTTGGTGTAAGTTGAAATGCTTATACACCGTTTTTAATTCTTTTAAATTTGTGAATTAAGAAAGACTTGTTTGACTTGAAAGACTTTTGTTTGACTTGTCCTATATCATGTATATGATCTATTGGATGAATAAATGTATTCTATTCTATTCAATATAAGATTGGACAGAACTATTTGCCATCAATAGCTGTAGATGCTTTCAATTATCTGATGAATATCATTACATATTATTTTGATTTGTGTTTTGATTTAAAAAATGGAAAGATAAAACACATTGCAAATAAACAATTAAAGCGACTCCCGTGGTGACTCCTGAAATTAAAGAGGCAAATATTGTATATGCCTATTTGCCGATCTCAACAGACAATACCCAGAATTTAAGCAGTTATTTACAGTTAGCAGCTAACAATGATTACCTCAAAGTTCTTTCAAATACCTCTAAATTACAAAATGATGAAATAATATTAAATTCTAGCTATAAAAAAATACCATAAACCATAATAAAAAACATTTCCAGAGGAGCGAAAAATCTCCTATGTCCAACATAATCCAAACCTAGACCCTAAACAAACAGCTAACAGTTTTTTAACGATTTTTCCATATCTGCGGCTAAGAATGTTACAACACATATTCTGCAAAATACAGACTATGATTTTATAGTCTTGTATTAACAAATCTAGTAAATCACTTTTCTTTAAAGATATTCTCGATATTATAGTGAACCTTAAAAACTCTTATTCTTCAGGGACTGATGAAATCTCGAACTTTTTATTGAAGAGAATATCACCCTACGTATACTTGCCTTTAACTTTAACTTACATCATTTATTTATTATTTATATTTATTTATTCTTAGCCGTTACTCGAGTCCGAGTATAAAAATGTTAGTCGATAAATTGCGTACAATAAAAAACAAGTAAAAGGTGTAGTCTATTGTAATTCCCATTCATCTACGGTGCACACGACTATGGCTATAGAGGCCAATTCGGGAGAGCACATGTCGACCGCAGTCAGGACAAACATAGACCTGGTTAGGTCTTGGATTCGGCCTTCTTGCAGCAACATTTCCTTGATAGCTGGCCACAACCCCTCGCCATTCGGTTCTGTCCGCTGCAAGTTGTTCCCATTGCTCGTCTGCAATACCGCAGGATTTTAGATTTTCATGGAGAGCGTCTTTGAACCTCTTTCGTTGACCGCCATGCCTTCTTCTACCGCTTAGCAATTCACCATAAAGTGTACATTTAGGAAGGCGGTTATCATGCATACGATGAACGTGACTTGCCCATCTTAGGCGTGCTCTTGAAATAAGCACCTCAATTGGAAGGCTGTTCGCTCTCCTGAGTACTTCCACGTTTGATATGTGATGGAACCAACGGATTTTCATTATACTTCTGAGGTGTCTTTGCTGAAAACGTTCTAATTCTTTCACATGACGACGGTAAGTGACCCAGCTTTCACATCCATATAGCAGTGTTGGAATGACAACTGCTCTGTAGACAGCCATTTTCGTTGACAAAGCAAGGTCGTGGTTGTCAAATACTCTCTCTCTAAGTCCCCAGAGTGCTCTAGATGCAGCGTTAATTCTATTGCGAATCTCGCTGTCCATGTTTGCTTTGTCATTAACAACGTTGCCTAGGTAATTGAACTGATCCACCACTTCAAGAGAATTTCCGTTAAGTGTAATGTCTATTTGGTTCACTTGATGAGGAGTTGACATAATCTTAGTCTTTCCAATGTTGATTTTAAGTCCTAAGGAATCATAGCTCTGGGCATACACATCTAAAAGTTCTTGAAGCTCTTCCGGCGTAGAGGCTAAAAGTGTACAGTCATCCGCATACTGGAGATCACAAATGAATCGTGTGCGTGTCTTCGTGAAAGCTCTAAAGCGCCCTATGTTAAAGAGACCGCCATCAAAACGGTATCTGAGACCTATTCCTCTGACTGTCAGTTTGTTGTCAACAATAATTGTTAGAGCAGTGGTAAACAAATTAAAGAGTATGGGTGCCAGGACACATCCCTGCCTAACTCCAGTGAGGGTTTGGAAAGGTTCAGTTGCCTCATTATTATACATAACCTGGGCGTTGTTGTTTGTATGTAGACTGCGACATACTTCCACAAATTTTCTAAGGATACCTAAGCGGAACATAATTTTCCAGAGCACTTCCGTGTCCACCGAGTCAAACGCCTTGGTTAAATCAATGAAGGCCATGTGAATTTCTCCTTGATGTTCGAGTGCTTTTTCTTGAAGCTGTTTAAGAGCGCTCCGGATATAAGCCGGAAAGACTGTGCAAATTACTCTCATATAAATCATTATTTTAAAAAACGGCTTTCACTAAAAAGACATTAAAAACATGTTACAATGTGGGACGATGAGAGAAAAAAAAGTATATATAAAAAAATAAATTTTTTTTCTTCTATTATCGACTTACAAAAATAATTTTTATCGTCCCGCATAGGTATCATTAAAATAAATATTTTCCCTTTTGTAAAACTAAAATAAAATTAGCCCTAATGTCCTCAAATGCACAGAGAAATTTAAAGATTAGGTATAATAAATTTGTCCAATGTCATATTCTACTACATCTCTATCTCTCGCCTTCCAAGCACACTGTACATTCAGCTGCGTCATTTTATTGACGTGAAGTCATTTACAATTAAAATTGGAAGCATGGATGACTAATACACTCCGACCAACTCTTAAGTGTGAAGATTAAATCTGATGTGCCTCGGTTTGGTCTAAAGCCACTCTGTGTTTTAGGAAGTAACTTTTCCATAATAGGTGTTAGCCTATTTGCCATCGCTTTAGTGAGTATCTTCCCTCCAACAGCCAGGAGAGCTATACCCCTGTAATTTCCACAGTCCGCAGCGCTCCCTTTGTTTTTGAAGAGGTTGACTAAAAGTGTATCACGAAACTCCTGCGGAGCTTGACCACTTTCCCACACGACATCAAACAGTTTTTTGAGGTAGGGTATGAGCTCTGACGACACAGCTTTAAAGATCTCAGCTGGGAGTGAGTCGGCGCCGGGAGATTTGTTATTTTTTAGCTGCCTAATGGCGGTTAAGATCTCTTCCGTTGTTAGTGGTTTATCTAAGTCTTCGAAGGTGTCATATTGAGGGATAAGATTTATAATATCGTGATCGGCTTGATTTTGCTGGTTAAGAATGTTAGAGTAGTGTTCTTTCCATCGGGCTCTTATTTCCTGGTCTTCTTTGAGGAGATTTCCATTTAAATCTTTAATAGGGCACATATTTTTCCGACTGGGGCCGTACACTTCTTTTACTCCTTGAAAGAAATTCCTGTAGTCGTGTGAATCGGTGTACTTTTGAATTTCTCTGGCCTTGCTTGCCCACCACTCGTTCTTTATTCTTCTGATTTCACGTTGCGTTTCATACTTAGATTGGGTAAAAGCTTCTGCTTTTGATGAGTCGTTGGGGTGGTTGATAGCGTTTTGGAAGGCAATATGTTTGCGGTCAAGAAGTTCTTGTATAAAAGCTTCATTATCATTGAACCAGTCCTCCTGTTTTTTACTTGCTGCAGTGCCAAGAATTTCCTCACTCGCACTTTTTAAACTGTCTTTAATTTGCGTCCAGGTAGCAGCGACAGAATTGGTTTCTTCTAGTGCACTTAAATTCTCTTGAACTTTTTGCTTTAGCTGTTCGACGGTTTGTTGGTCACGCAATTTACTAATACAGAGACGGAGTCTACGTTTTACTTGAGTTCTTCGGTGTTTGGGTCTCATAACAATTTTCATTTTAGAGACGACAGGACGATGATCGGTCCAACATTCGCTATCAATGCGCGCCTTTGTAATTTGGACGTCTTTGAGATGCTTCCTACGTACGATAACATAGTCCAGTAGATGCCAGTGACCTGATCTGGGGTGACGCCAGGTGCCTTTAAATTTATCCTTATCCTTATTATTTATCTTTATCCTTATTACATCATTAACCTCTCATTAGACCAAGGTGTTTACCCTGATAAACTTAAAATATCCAATGTAATACTACTGCATAAAAAAGGGGATCTGATTTTAATAATTAATTATAGAGGTATAAGTCTATCACCAAGCATATCCAAGGTTTTTGAACAGTGTATTAATCTGCAAATTATACACTTCTTTATCATCTACAGAATGCTGTCTCAAAATCAACATGGTTTTACTAAAGGAAAAGTATAGACACTGCACTCAGTGAATTTGTAAATGGTATAGCATCTGCTTTGGATAAATCTCAAATCGCCGTAGGACTTTTTATAGACTTTTCTAAGGCATTCGACTACATTGATCATGAAATTTTACTAAGTTTCCGTGTCTTGTATTATATCTGTGATTTTCAGACAGCACATGAAAATCATGCAGATTGCATTTTATGTGATTCAGACACTTGTATATATAGACACATGGTACAGTTAATATTTTCCTGGAGAAAAAAGTGTTTCTACAACTATCTCTATAGGTACTTAAGTTCAATATCAATCTTATTAATCGTTTTTGTAACAAATACTCTGGATACTCCACTGAATTTTCCCCAAAATATATATTTTAAGTTATATACGAATAAGCCAAAGCATAATATACATTCATTAATCCGTCTTCACTGAGCATGTTTTTTAATTGATAAATTGTGAAATACGATTTATTTAATTCGTTGCAAATAAATAATCGATATGCTGTTCCCATGACATTATACTGTCGATACATGTGCCCAACAATTTTGTGCTTTCACTTAAGGAGATACTATATAGCGATATATTTCTTCTAAGTTTAAAATCTATGAATACTGTTCTATCTCTATTTAATATTAATTTATTTCGGTCACACCAGTCAGTCATCTCATCTACAGTTGTTTCAATGTCAGAACTAATCTCATCAGTGCCAGATGCATACATAATTGTGAGTCCCTTGTTAATGTACGACGGTAGATCATTGATATAGATGGAAAACAGTAGAAGTACCAGGATAGATCCCTGAGGTGTTCCCAGAATAATGGTATGTGGGACAGAGTAAGCTTTATTATGTTTAACCGTTAGGATTCTGTTATCCATAAAAGACTTTGTTAGATTGAGAATATTGCCTCTTATACCTATATTTTCCAATTTACTAAATAAAACAGGACTATTTACAGAATCAAAGGCTTTAAATAGATCAAATAAGATAGACAAAATATATTTTTCTTTATCCATCTCGCTGTAAATAAAATCAAATAACTTAGTAGATGCACTTTCTAATTATCTTCCACTTCTAAAACCAAGTTGGTTATCTGTTAACTATATTGCCTCTTTCTAAATAATCTGTGATCCTGTTACAAATAATTTTCTCTATAATTTTAGACATAACACTAAACAGTGATATTTGCCTGTAATTTTCAATGTCATCTTTCTGGCCTTTTTTATGAATAGGTGTTACTATGGCAATTTCTAGTTCCTCGGGGAAATTTAGGCTATTTTCATTGACGAATGTTTCTAAAGATTGATTTTAAGTATCTATTTCTTTATACAGGGTGTTGCATCATGAGAGGGACATAGCTTAATAGGAGGTAGAGAACATCAGTGGTAACCGGAACCTCCCATAGAAATGTCTCATTGGGCCTTCATTACGAAGTTACAGGGTGTTAAATAATTTTTGGCCAAATCTGTTTTTTGTCATAACTTTGACAGGGAATGAAATAACGGATTCATATTTGGTACGGCTAATGTACTAACGAGCCCCAAGAGGTACATGTATAAAAAAAATATATCCAGATCCGGACTCACTATAATTTATGTTTCTTCTTTGCATCAATAAAACATCACCCTGTATATATTTTTTGGAAATTTCGATACGATATTCGAAAAGAGCAAGAAAAAACAAACAATATGGCCTATTTCATTTTTTTGTTACACCTTCCTGGTTATTTAAATACGTTGTTAAATGTGCAAGAAAATGGATTACAGAACCCTATTAAATGAGAGGCACGTGAAATAAATAGTTTTATAACTAAAATTTGCAAAAATTCTATTGAGCCTAGGTGGTCTGGGTGAATCCTAATTCCGGCACGTTTTAAAGGTCCATTTTGGTAAAAAACTGTGGTCCTAATAAGTAATCGGGTATGAAATGACAAAATTTTTAATCAATCACAGTAGGCTTGTTCAAAGTGACAGATAATAAAAAGAAATCTCCTAAACAGTTGAATAATTGTTTGTTAGTAATTTAATGTGTCAATAATCCGCATTTAGTTAGTGAAAACTTGTGAAAATATTTTAACTATGCCAGTAAAATTTACAAACGTGGAATATGCTGACATAATATTCATCTATGGTTTCTGTAATGGAAATGGTAGGTCGACGGAAAGAGAATATCGGCTGCGTTTTCCTGGTCGTCGATGCCCTAATCATAAAACCTTTAGTACGGTGTTCCAGTATGCAAGACAACACGGAAAGTTTCCTACTTCTGCAGTTGTGGAGCGTGTTTTACAACAAGGTGTGCAGGAACAAAACAATATTATAAACGTAGTTCAAGAAAACCCAAATATGAGCACTAGACGAATCAGTTTGGCAACTGGTATTCCTCATTGGCGAGTATGGAGAACCCTAAAAAGAGAACGTTACCATCCATATTATATCCAGCAGGTACAGCGTCTTCAACAAGGCGACGATATCCCCCGCCTGGCATTTTGTCATTGGTTGTCTAACCATCGCCGAGACATTTACAGAACCTTATTTACGGATGAGGCTCAATTTACAAGGGATGGAGTAAACAATTCACGAAATAATCATAAATGGGCACAGGAAAACCCACATGCGGTACGCCAACGCCGTTCGCAACACAGGTTTTCTGTAAATGTTTGGGTCGGACTTGTGAATAGACATTTGATAGGGCCACATTTTTTTGAAGAAAGATTGAATGGTGAAATTTACTTTGATTTTCTTCAAAACATTTTACCGAATATGTTAGAAAATATCGGTATAAGAGGCATGTTGTTTCAGCATGATGGGGCCCCACCACATTTTAACCTTCAAGTAAGAGAACACTTAAGCAATGTGTATCCTAATAGATGGATTGGACGCGGGGGTCCACATGAATGGCCACCAAGATCTCCTGATTGTAACCCTTGTGATTACTTTTTATGGGGCCACTTAAAAAACGAGGTTTATAGCATTGAAAATGAAAGTAGACAACATTTAATCCAGCGCATCGTTACAACCTGCGACGAAATACGGAATAATCCAGAAATGATACGTCGAGCAATTGGTGACCTTTCTAAACGCGCAAGAAAATGCACAGAATGTGGGGGAGGACATTTTGAAAATTTACTTTAGTGTCAATTACGTTTTATTTTTAAACACATTTAGTTATTGTTTTGTTATTTATTGTTAATTGAATGGAAAATATTTTATTTATTTAGATTTTAGTTTGTTCTCTTTTCCAATTTTTATTAAGTATAAAATGTTGATGATTTTCTTGATCAAAGTAACTGGTTGCTTAGGCCTAAATGGTTTAAATTATCTGTCACTTTAATTCTTTGAACAAGCCTACTGTGATTGATTAAAAATTTTGTTATTTCATACCCGATTACTTATTAGGACCACAGTTTTTTACCAAAATGGACCTTTAAAACGTGCCGGAATTAGGATTCACCCAGACCACCTAGGCTCAATAGAATTTTTGCAAATTTTAGTTATAAAACTATTTATTTCACGTGCCTCTCATTTAATAGGGTTCTGTAATCCATTTTCTTGCACATTTAACAACGTATTTAAATAACCACGAAGGTGTAACAAAAAATGAAATGGGCCATTTTGTTTGTTTTTTCTTGCTCTTTTCGAATATCGTATCGAAATTTCAAAAAAATATATACAGGGTGATGTTTTATTGATGCAAAGAAGAAACATAAATTATAGTGAGTCCGGACCTGGATATATTTTTTTTTATACATGTACCTCTTGGGGCTCGTTAGTACATTAGCCGTACCAAATATGAATCCGTTATTTCATTCCCTGTCAAAGTTATGACAAAAAACAGGTTTGGACAAAAATTATTTAACACCCTGTAACTTCGTAATGAAGGCCCAATGAGACATTTCTATGGGAGGTTCCGGTTACCACTGATGTTCTCTACCTCCTATTAAGCTATGTCCCTCTCATGATGCAACACCCTGTATATAAATATAAGCTCAATTCAAATAAGTATATCAGCAAAAATGAAAAAGAAACCAAAAAAATCATTGAATATGTATAAATGAGGGACTTCGTCTTGGAAAGTTTACATGTGCATGTGTTAAAAAAGGAATATTTTGTAAATCATAGCCCCTTTCTAAAATGCTATGTCTCAGGAAGGGCTGGGCATTTCTCAACTTTGCACCTTGATGAATTTAAATTTCAGAAATTAACCATTAACCACATATTTTGTTTTCTATTAAATAAATTTGTTAATGGGACTTATCATTATGTTGCCTCTAATTGAGTGTATGTATTCTTGGTAATTCTGGAGGATACAGACTTTTGGTTTTTTCACGGTTTTTTGGTTGGTTCATGTAGTATTCATTATAAGAAGTAATTTGTGTATATCGAAATGTTGTGCAAATGAATAGTAACCCCAGAAATTGACGGGATCGTGGAGCGAATAGGGATGCTGGATGGGGTAAAGAACGTTAGAGGAGACGGCTGACAATAGCAAATTTGGGTTATTATGGCTTTTTTTGTACTTGCGAGAAGGGCAAGGAAAATTTTCTGGATATTGTTGGATTAGATATACAACAGGCACGTTAGACAGTAAAAAGCAGATAATACGTGGCAACAGCGCATTTGGCCTGGAAACGATGATGTGAAGTACAAGTGCGTGCGATGGTTCTGTGGTGCGATGTCGATTTGAAGATGGCGGGTGCACAATGTAAATAGTGAATGGCGAAACTTTATGAATTTTTTGTGTTTTACAGCATTTTCACAACATTTAGTAGGTGGGAAATTGTTACGGACGTAACATGTGACACATGAGTATTTTTAATTTTTTGCTAGCATAGAAGCCGGTATCCTCCAGAATGACCGTATTCTTTGTCTATGGGCAATATAGTTAAAAGCATTATGATTAATTTTTAATAACTGTAGTTTTAATTTGATGGCATATTGATGAAACCAAACAAAAATAATCTCGATATATTGAATAAGCACGATTGCCAAATTGTTTTTAACTTATTTTTTCTTGTTCTAGAACACTACTTAATCTGAATGTTTTTAAATATTTAATTGATGATTAAGTACTGTTATTATTTATAATGTGTGATAAGGAACCTATATGATAATTATCAGTGGAGAAAGAGATTAAATGATTGCTAAACTAGGGCTTAAACAGGCACATATTGGTGCTGAGTATGGAAAATTATTCAGATTAAATATAATATTTTTGACTCTTTTAAGAAGCACAGGTTAAAATCGACAATCAGCGAATGTATGAAAAAATACATATACTGGCCGTGTCAATAGATTGTGGATGGTTAATGTCTCCTCAACCATTTGAAATATGGAAAAATATCTAAGATAGATATTGTTGGATATCAAGATTAGCATGTTCTAAAATTACTTTTAAATCTACAGGATGTTTCGCATAGTAGTGGCAGGCTAATACTCGAGTTTATTTAATGGACCACACAATATTTCTTTATTTGGCCCTTATTTCACTTTCAATGATTAGTGAAGGTTATATAGGTACTAATTTTGTAGTATCTGAGAGTTAAATCCTGTTCATTATCATCATTACAGTATGTGTATTTAAAAAATAATATTTGCAAATTCATAACAAACAGGCCCCTGACTGAAGTTCTTCAGCTCATAATTAAGCACAATGTAGTGAAGTAAATCATATGGGTATATAATACAGATTATATAAGGACAGTAGCTTCCAATGTGGTTTTTGCAAAATATTTATGTTTTGCTTAGATGCCTGGCTCTTGTGTTAATGCAAAACTTGTTGAGAAAGTCGTGGTTAAAAGTAGACTTGGCGAATCCCTTTGAGAGAGTTTTTAATCTGGAGTTGATCGGGATCATTGTTGTTGACTGATTGTTGGAGGGGTTGTGTACAGGATTTCTTGGGTGAGGGATTTTAATGATTTTTATTAATGCTGGAGTTTCTCCAAAATAGCCCTGCTTATTGATTAATATATTCTGCATGCCATTGATAGACTAATATTCTCTTTTTTATAAGTCAAACAAACTTCGAAAATGGCTAGCTTTTCTAATAATTTCTGTTTTTCCATGAGTGGTGTAAGTATTTAAATTGAGTTTATAACCCAATCGAACTCCAAAATACTTAGCACTAGTACTAGAAAGCATCATTTCATTATTGGTGGATATTGTGGGCCATCATTTGGAGTGTGATTGAACATAATCAGTTCTAATTTGGAGGGGTTGATATTTTGTCTCCATAATTTGTACCAAGTAGAGGCAAAATTTATAAGTTCTTGTAGATTTACTTTACTTTTAAAAAAGACAATTTTCAGGTCTCCAACAAAAATTGTGTCATGAGAAATGGCACAAATAAATTTACTAATAAGAGTTTCTTTGAGGTCATTTAAACAGGTATTTTGTGGTGTGGCATTTGAGAACCTACACCAACATGAGACGACTAGTTTTTTAATATTAATGTGTAATATATAATGACATAATCAAAATATTCTTGAATAGAGTAGACACATATTTTTGTAAGGTAATTTTTGGCATGTTTTTTTGAAAACTAAGACTTTTGTAAATCTTTGTATTGTAGAGGTAAGTGGTTATACAGGGTGTAATTAGTTTCATGTCATTAAAAAAAACTGGTAATGAGGAGCGACCAGACAAACAAAAAAGTCTTATATAATAGGGTCTAAATTCCATTAAAAAAATGTTAAAAAGATTAATAGTTAATAAAATTGGTTGAGAACTTCTGGAATATTGATGTAGGCAAAGTATTCCAGAACAGAAGTAAAAGTTCAACCAAGTTCAAGTTCAAATCTGTTGTATGCTTTGCCGGCTCTAAATCTCCCTAATTGGCATAAAAACTTTAAAGGTCTGTCGGCTGGCTGTAAAGGAGTGTCGCCGATAAAGTAGCGGCGCCGGCGGCTACCTTTTATTTTTTACTTTTGCGGTTTTATTCCTTCCAATTTAAATTAGCCAATAGCATCAGCTAACATGGACTAAGAATCAATAAAAGACACTTTAAAAAGTAGAAGGAACAAACTGTTATTACAAAAATCTACTTTAGATTAGTCCATGTCGGTTACTTGTTACGTACAATCATACAGTTTTTTTTTTCATTGCTTGTGTTCTTTTTCGAATTTACCACGTTTTTCTGTATCCTTAGTTAGAATTTATTTTATTGACTTACTTTAGTTTAGTGTAGTATTTTAAGATGCTGTATTTAAAAGTGAATTTTGGACATTATGGCAGAATTACACTTATCCAGAGCTCGTGACTAAAATCCAATGGTTTTTTATTTTTGAGAGCATCTTAAATTGCTTGTTTACCGTAATCCAATTGACACTTTGGAACAGTTGTGACATCGCATTTTAATGTGCATAGAGACCATAAAAAATGGTCCTAATTTACCCAATGTGTTGAACGGAGTGCGCATGTCTTTACTTCGTTGTGCTGAAAAATTTAGATTGAGGACATTTCGAACAACTTATGAATAAACAACACTGGTAAGTTATCATTTGTTGCCTGTCATTGTACAATTTCTTTTCGTGGAAAATTATTTTGTTTGGCTCAGTTAAGTTGATTTTTGTAAACAATTAGATAATTTTTAGATATACAGAATAGGGTAATAGCGCGTCCGACTTGATATCTCAAGTTCTATGATAGCTATTTATTTAATTTCAGGTAAACCATTAATTTAATGATTTTAGGGCATCTCTCATTTCTTTAATAATGTTAGTTTCAGGAAGTTTACTGAAAATTTGTCATCTGCAAATTGCACAATCAGTTGGTCTATAACCAAAGGCAAGTTGTTGGTGTTTAATATGTTTAGTAGCGAATAGATCTTTGGAGTAATCCTCTTTTAATTGTTTTCTTTTCAGATTTATAACAATTCCGTTATTGTCTCGTTCTATTATGCATTGTTTTCTGTTGGGTAGGATTGTATTAATTTGAGTGATACACCTGTGATACCATACAATGGTAGTTTTTTTTATTAGTAAACTGTGTTCAATGCTGTCAATCGCCTTGGATACACTGAGACAGACTTCAATAGTCTGCTTATTATTGCATAAAGATTCTAATATCAGTTTCAGTGCTTTATAAATCACGAGTTTGATTGATTTTCCTTTCCTAAAGCCATTTTCTGAGTCAGATATTAGGTTATTTTTTTTCAATGGAGTTTATAAGTTTTTTTTATATATATATATTAGTTTTTCAAATATTTTGCTTACGTTTGATAGCAATGCAATTGGATGGTAGTTTGCTAATCCAACTTATCTCATTTCTTATGGATAGGTTTAATGACTTCTAGTTTAAGTTGTTCTGGAAAGATCCCTGTATGTAAAGTTAGATTTATAATGGTTCAGAAATGATATTCGTTACATATTTAAACTTAGAACGTCCTGGGATTTTTGTTTTACATTGAGTATGGAATGTAAGGGTCAATGAATGTTGTGCAGTCACCTCTCTTAATGTTAAAACCATTTACTTTTACATTAAGGTCCTCTGGAGTCTCTTGTTCCATTATTGCACGTTTCTACTACTTGTTCTCTATTAACAATAGATTATTAGTGTAATCTCTTGAACTGTTTGTGACCACTCATTTATTTTTGTTTATAGTTGGTCGTTTCATCTGCATTTGTTTTTATATTTTCAGACTGATCAAATTAATTTTAAGTCCAAAACTATATACAGGGTGTTTGGTAAGGCGATGCCGACCCTGAATAGGGAGGGAGAGGGGTCATTTGGCATCTATAAGACCAAACATACCTATATGAAAAACGCTACGGTTTTTTTGTATTGCCGATTTTGTGCTTTTTAAAATATCTCGATATTTCATCATTTATTTAAGTATTACGTACTAAATTTAACTTTTGATATTCTGAAATATTTTTTTTCTTTACCCAAAACACATAAACTTCCAACAAAAACAAAAAAATAAAAGTTTCTCCGTCTCCTATTAAAAACATGGCATTTATTAGAAGGAACTTGTAATGGCAATTAAAAATGTCTATCTTTGTAGTCTTACAAAATTTTAAAAAAGTCATCTAGATGTTACAATTACTTTTAAAACTTCTCTGTTATGTCCTCATTAAGTGGCAATATCATATATACCATCAAGTTTTACTAGTGACTAAAAATAGACGAAAGACTAATCAATCGGCAATAATTTTTCATTTAATCAAAAATTACAGTTTAAAAAACTAATAAAACAAGCTTTAAAAACCGAACTAAAAAGTAAAAAATAATAATGTTTAAATGTTAAGATTTTGTTCAACAGCGATAGATTGTAAAAAGCGTGGGGTGCTTTTATTTACTATATTTTTATAATTCTGCTTTTATCAATAGCTACCAATAAAGTATTTATAACAATTGTTATCAAGCACCCTATGCTTTTACAATCCATCGCTGTTGAACAAAATCTTAATATTTAAACTTTATTATTTTTTACTTTTTAGTTCGGTTTTTAAAGCGTGTTTTTTTAGTTTTTTTAAACTATAATTTTTTAAAGCTTACTAAAGATCATTTAATTAACACACTTTTATTATTAGAATATTTATTATTAACAGCGGAGCCTCCGCCAAAATCTCGACAATAGATTAGTCTTTTTTTATTTTATTGTATCCTGATGATCCTGGTGAGGACATTAGGACAAAGTTGTCAAATTATTGTATTGTCATCGGTCCTTGATAAGTGTGCAAAGTTTCAGTTTAATCTGACATTTTGAAGTGGGTGAAAATCACATTGAAAGATTCCATTACAAGCAAACAAACATACAGATGAAGCTAATAAAGGCGTGTTAAAAATTAAATATGCACGTTCTTTCAACAAAAACAAAACTATCGTTTCAAAATCAACCAAAACCACAGTCATTAGTTTGTTAGTAATATCACTGACAGCTGTCATGCGCACACTTTCGTATTTCTTGTATTTTTAACGAAGTTTATAACTATCTTCAGTTTTGTGTCGTTTTGTAATAATAAGTTGTTTTAAGTTTCTGACATATTGAGTAAAATTAATTTCAATGGCTAGTTATAGTAACCAAGAGTATGCTGGCTGACATACTTGTTACTATGGCAAAGCAGATGGAAATGCTTACCTTGCTGCAAGATTGTATCATGAGCTATTTCATCCACGTAGGAAGATTCCAGATCCTCGTGTAATCAGCAACACTTATCGCCAAATGGCGGAAAAAGGTAATTTACATCATCATGGACCTGCACGCCATCACCTCGAAGATGACGAAAATATTCTAGCCGCATTTGCTGCAGATCCCACACCAAGCTTTAAAAAAGTGGCACAGCAACTTGAATTGTCAATTTGGAAGACTTGGTCAGTAATGAATACAGAAAAAAACATCCTTACCATTATACTTCATTACAAGGCCCCGAAGAGGGTGACCCTGTACGAAGAATAGCATTTTGTCGCTTTTTATTGAATGCCGTTATTGAGGACCCTTATTACTTAAAATCTATTCTATGGACGGATGAATCAAAATTCTCCCGTGAAGGCGTAACCAATTTTCACAATCTCCATTATTGGGCGGACAAGGGTGACAAAACCGCAAATGAAGAAGCAAAATTCCTTTCAGAATAAGTTTAGTGTCAATATTTAGATGGGTGTGTAGAGAAGAGTGGGCAGAAGGAAAGATTAACTTCCCCCCGAACTCCCTGGTGTGCTACACAGATGGTTCCCTTCTAGTAGATGGACAGAGGCAGTCATCGGGGGCAGGAATATTCCTGGAAGGCAGGGAAGTACAGGAGAGCTTTGCTCTAGGATCGTATACTATTGTCTTTCAGGCAGAGGTATATGTCATCCTAAAAGTAGCATATAAGGAAGAAACAAGGAACGGTACGGAACAAAATATTTGTATCTGTTCAGACAGCCAGGCAGCACTTCGGGCGGTCTGCTCTCCCAGGACGAGGTCCCCCCTCGTCCAAGAGTGCGGAGATGCTCTAGAGGAACTTGCCAGGCACAAGGAAGTGAGCCTGATATGGGTCCCGGGACATACCGGGGTCCCAGGAAACGAGAGAGCCGATGAATTGACTAGGCTCGGAGCCAGGGAGCCCTGTCTTGGCCCGGAGCCCATGTTGGGAATTACAAGGAAACATGTCGCTACGGTCCTTAATGAGTGGGCACAAGCAACATTGAGGGAACATTGGAGGCTGAGCAGTGGCTGCAGACAGGCTCGAGACTTCGTAACGGGGCCGAACAAGTCAAGGGCGGCCTGGTTGCTAAGTAGAAGCCGGAGGACTCTGAACCAATTGGTCGGAGTCCTAACTGGTCACTGCAGGCTCAGAAGACACCTATCACTGATAGGGGTTGAGGTAGATCCCACCTGCCCAAGATGCGGAAGTGATGAAGAAACATCGTTTCACTTCTTGGGACAATGTGAAGCGTTCGGGCGCCTGAGGTATGAACTCTTCGGCGCCACAACGCTCCCAAAAGAGGAAATGGACTCTCTCGAATGGAAACATGTCCTGACCTTCATTGGAAGATCAGAAAGGTTTCAAGAGGGAGTAGGAGGCCGAGTAGAAGTGAATGGTTGAGGGGACATCAGGGGGTAGGTAAAAAGGGCCCATTTGTGGCCTACTTGCCAGGCACTAGGCCTCCCCAACAATTACTACTACTACTACTAGATGGGTGTAATTGCTGATCATGTCATTGGGTCTCATTAGCTATCAGATAACCTGAACGGAAACACTAACCTCGACTTCTTGCAGAACGATCTTCCTCCGCTCCTGGAAAATCTACCAATTAACCTTTGCCACCATATCATATTCCAATACGATGGATGCCCAGCTCACTATCGCTTGACAGTCCGCCAATTTTTAGATCGAACATATCCTGTTCGGTGGATTGGGCGTAGTGGACCTATTCTGTGGCCTGGAAGGTCCTCCAGACTTAACGCAACTGGATTATTACGTATGGGGTATGATGAAGAAACTTGTGTACAATGGGGAAATACAAAGCCGTGTTCAACTAGTCGCAAAAATAGAGCAAGAGAAGTTTTCAAAGTAATCGTAATATCTAGATGACTTTTTTTTAAAATTATGTAAGACTATGAAAATAGACATTTTTAATCACCATTACAATTTTCTTCTAATAAATGTCATTTTTTTTTTAATAGGCGGCAGAAACTTCTATTTTTTTTTTGTTTTTGTTGGAAGTTTATGTATTTCGGGTAAAGAAAAAAAATATTTCAGAATATCGAAAGTTAAATTTAAAATATAATACTTAAATAAATGATGAAATATAGAGATTTTTAAAAATGTGCAAAATCGGCAATATAAAAAAACCATAGCATTTTTCATATAGGTATGCTTGGTCAAATAGATGCCAAATAACCTCCTCTACCTCCCCATTCATGGTCGGGATCACCTTACCAAACACCTTGTATAATTGTTTTTGGAGATTTAGGGAGATGTTCCTATATTTTCCAAGTAAGTTCTGCTTATCTAATTTGTCTAATGGTTTTAGTTACTTTTACTTTCTTCAAATGGCATTTGGTACGAATCAATGGGTATCCCCAGAATGAATAAAATCAGTAGCCAATGGTGATGCAGGGCTTTGTATTGCAGATTTTGTACTTAATAAACAAAGAATTATTTCTGCAATTATAGACAGTACTTCTTTTTATATAATTCTAACTTTTTGATGTGTAACATTAATATACTTCAAATAATCTTTTTTTTCTTTCAGTTTGTTATAGTAGTGGTAGATTCAACCGATAGGGAGCGGTTAACGATGATAAGGGAAGAATTGTACAAAATGTTAGCGAATGAAGAGTTATCGAAGGCTGGTGTACTAGTGTATGCAAATAAACAAGATGTCAAGGGTTCCATGAGTGCTTCGGAGATTTCAAAAGAACTAGATCTAACCTCAATTAAACAACAACAGTGGCATATACAGTCTTGTTGTGCATTAACTGGAGAGGGGTAAGATATTTTTTTAATAGTCCCAATACAGATACTGGTTCAAAATTAAGTAGTGATCTTGTTGGGAATCCAACAAGCTATCCATATGAAGATGAAAGTGTTTTCTGGAAACACTTGCGCCTATTAAGTTTGAGTGTTATCACGATAACGAGACTAATAAGGGAGTTTCCATCATATAAACAACTTCTGTCGGTAACTAAAAAGGAGTGATTGTTAATAAAAGCAGGTCGTTTGCTCTAAAATTTACCATAAAAATGTCGCAATGTTCAAATAATTCTATAAAAAAACTCTCTTTGAATCATCGAAATGTCCGATCCATGACTACCAAAGCAGACTTCATTAAACAATGTTTTTGTTCAAACATCAACAGAACATGACTTTAATGATAAGTCAAATACATTCTCGGCACAGAAAATGTTACATTTCCTCCATATGAAACAATAGATTATTTTTGAAGAGAAAAATAATAATTAGCGTTACACCTTAACATTTTATATATGATCATTTTAAATGTTACTTGAAAAATCAGAAAAGTTAATGGTATTCATAAATGGTTTATTTTGTTAATGAAGCTTTAAAAAGTTGATCAAAATCGTTAAGAGTGTTTTAGAGAAAAAAAATGTTTTATTTTTATTTAATCCACACCCCTTGCAATATTCCTCTCTGAATTTTTCAAAAACAAATAGTCATTTTATACTCTATGGTATATGAACCCGAATTCTCTGCGTGAAAGGCGGATGCTCTATACACTGAACCATTTATCTTCCAAAATTTCATAATTCAAAAATAAAGGTCCATTCTAACAAACGGAGTAAGAATATTTATACTCTTTTCACACACACACACACACACACACACACACACACACACACACACACACACACACACACACACACACAAGAAAAGATTAAAATTGTCGACCTCCCAGAAGTAAGCTCTCCTTGCTGGTGTCTTTTAAACGTTTCTTAAATGTTTTCTTAACCGCCTCTCACCGAGGTAACCCTTTGGAAGGTCTCAAGGATCTTGTGTTAGGTAAAGAGAGACGAGGCCCTACAGTTTATTGTGGACCCAAGCCACTCTTGCGTCAATTTTTTTATTGAAAAATTGTTTCGCATTGCAGGTGTCAAACCCACTTCGCTAGGCAACTCAGTTTACTAGCCAAATGCTTTAGCACACTGAGCTACCGTGTGTTTAATATTCTACTAAAATTGGTTGAAAGATAATGGAGATTTGACAAAATAAAAATTTATAATAATAATAATTTATTCATCCAAGAGATCATTGTACATGATATGGGATAAGTCTAAAAATACAGGTAACTGACAATTATTGGAAGTAATATTGAACAAAATAAAAAATTAACATCACATTAAATAAATATGTTATTAAAACTAGATGAAGTCATTAAAATTTCAATTTCAATTAAAATTCGTCAATAAAATATTCGTTTAAGGAATAATAAGCTTTTTCCTTCAGTCGGGACAAGATTTTAATTTTAAATTCTTTGTCACTGAGTGCTCTGAAAGCGTTTGACAGTTTATTGAAAAGCTTTGTAGATAAATACTTGGGGCGTTTTTCATATAAAGTTAATCAATCCATTACTAGGAGTTTCTAGGGTGGCTGAGTTTCTGATATTATTATGGTTGTAGTTCAGTATGTTAAGATTACTTATTTCAGATTTTGCATAGAGTAGTAAATTTAATTTAATTATTTATTATTTATTATTAATTAATTTAATTTAAGGTATTAGTAAGGAAGTGGCAAAATTTTTAATTGTTTAAAAATGTGTGTGGCTAGTTCTCTTATTTACTCCTACTATAAAGCGCACAGCTTTTTTCTGTAGTTTGAATACCAGTACGGCCTCTAGTGATGAACCCCAAGCAATTATTGCATATGAAACTTGAGTTGAAATGAGCATAGAAAATGTTAACAAAACTTGTTGGTTATTTGGTTGTCTGTCAATTGATTTAAGCAATAACATATTGGAGCCACTTTTTACAAATTTCATTAATATGAACATTCCATGAGAAATTGTGAGTAAAATGCAAACACAAGAAGAAGAACTTGTTTAATTGTACTTCTGGTAGATTTAATTAGGAAGCTGTGATCAAAGTCCAAATTACGAATGTTGAAACACGTAAAAATAGATTTATTACTATTTAGGACTAATTTATTGTCAGTGAACCTCGTGTGTGCTTCCCGTAATTGCTGGGTAGTCATATTTACTACCAGATCTGTATTCGTCGCACTGACTAGGATAGATGTGTCATTTGTAAACAGAACTGAGTTATTAATACAAAAATTGTTTAGATAAATAATATAAAGTAAGAGTACCAAAACGGATCCTTGTGGAACTCCCACTGACATTTCTAATAAATTTGATTTACATTGGTCAATTTCAATGTAGTATTTTCTTCTACATAGATAACACCGAAACCAGTTCAATGTTTATATTATCATACAAAGCGGTTAAGAATATAGTACTTGCAGATGTTGTTGAACGCCCTTTTTTGAAACCAAATTGATTTTCGTTAATTACTTTGTTTGCCAAAAAAACTAATTACTCTGGTTGTTATACATTTCTCGAGAATCATGGAAAAGGAACTCAAGATAGATATGGGTCGATAGTTTTCAATTTCAGTCCTGCAATTTTGGATTTAAAAATAGGTATAACTTTTGCAATTTTTAGTCTTTCAGGGAAAATATCTTCAGTCAAAGATAAATTAAAAATGATCATTAGTGGCTTACATTTTTAAAGTATATTCATACTTACATTGTCATCACCTGAAGAATTAGAGTTTCTTAGGCCCCCTTATTATGTCAATGATATCTAACTCATTTAAAGGGTGGAAACAAAAGGAGGAAACATTGTGATAAATTTTTTCAGTGGTATTATTGTGTTGATGAGCGTCATTGGCTGATGTTTTGGGTATGTTATTGAAGTAGCTATTAAAACTACTGCATACCCTTTCAGGAGAAGTGATTATTTCATTATTTCTTTTTAAGGTACTAGAAGTATTTTTGTTAGGTTTAATGATTTTCCAAACTGCCTTTGACTTATTTTCCGCATTTAGTATATTATCGTTGTACATTTTTTTTGCCTTTTTTTTAGTAATTGTCTGTATATCGACTTATATTTATTATAGAAAGTTTTTATTTCTGTATTTCCACTAAGAGTCAACTGGTAGAGGTCTTTTAGCTTTTGAGAAGAAATTTTGAGTCTGTTTGTCATCCAATTCTTGGGAGCAGATGAATTGCTATTGATTTGTTTAATCATAAGAGGAAAAGCTAGCTCAAGGTAATATAGAAACAGGTTACTAAATTGATCATATTTTTCATTAGTATTTAAAATTTGGTTAGTCAAGAAGCTCCAATCTTCATTTGCCAATAGAGTGCAGAAATTAGAGATATTTGTGGGGTTGTTTAAAGCTCGATATTTAAAGATTTTTGAGATGTTCTTTTGAGTATCCAAAGAAACGGATGAAAGCTGGGGCCATTATTAATTGTAGTATTAGTATTACATGTGCTATTGCGGGGACAGGACATTTTAGTTGGGCCGACTTACATTTGATTGAAATCAACATTTTAACACGAAGATTTATTTATTTCTAAATGGGAAAGTTTGTCTGAGTTCTCACTGATTGATTTTTTTACGGTCTCAATGTGTATATTGACACATCATAATATTAAATCACATTCCAATCAATATCATGTTCTATTTGGAAGCTTATAGACATTTTTACGTATTGAAACAACCCCATCCCACCCCAGTTAATTATAACTAAAATCCTGGTCACGTGAACCAGTGAAACATCTCAACCCCAGGGGTGTTAATTAATATCAAAATCCTTGATCGTAAAGCAATCAAGAACTTATTAATTCCTACTCAGTAGTTATTTATCTCAATTTTATGTCAAGATAAATAAACAAATTGCCCATTGCCGTCTAGTTTTATGTGGTTAGGACCTTAATTACATTGTGTGTGTGTGTGTAGTAACCCTTTATAATTACCCCAGGTTCTTTGATATAAAGTTTGGTATTACTTGTTTCTGTCTGATACTATACCTGAGAAAATTAATCACTCTGTTATTTTAAATACACTGTACGTTTGGATACACTATCTATTATTTGAGAAACCTAGTTAATGGTATATGTTATTTTTGTGGTGTTTTATTACTCAAGATTACACTGTACATTTATAGTTAAAGTTTATTTTCTAATTTGATTGGAACGAAATCACTTATTTAGTTTATTACTGGTATGATGAAAAAGGTACGGTTGAAAGAAAAGACAATAACTGATGGGAAAAAGTAGTCAAAAAAACCCATTTTATTTTATATAAATTGATGCGGAAAATCCATACATGAAATCAAAACAATTCAAATATTTGAGACAATTGCCTAAATATTATATAGGAAGGGTTACGTCGCTATAGAAATGACATACTATACATGTTTCAAAGCTGGTTATGCAATAACAAGTACTAAGGTAATACAATCGTAGGCCGTGTTATTTGTAGGTATAATTAGAGATGCGGCCAATCGCCGATTAAAATGTAATTGGAATTTTGGTGTTAGCAATCGCTCTGATAAAATAATTTTACTGCAAAACAGAGGACAAGAACCATGTCCTGTTCATGCATTATAGAATGGAAGTCATAATGAGACTTTAAAACTCATATAAAAGATCATATAACGTTGGGGGAAAGCTCCCTTAATTGAATAAACGAACTGCAAATACCAAATTGTATATGACTGTTCAACAACCTGAACAGGGTGGGTCGATGTAAACCAAACAGACAAGACGTCTCGGTTCAGTACTCAACGAAAAGTATACCCCTAAAAATAAAGGCAAGTATACGGGATGTGGGAACCCCAGTACTGACGTTGGCCTGAATAGTTTGTAGTCTGCAAGGTATAAAAGTAGTTGAGCACAAACCCACGATTACGGTGTTTGTACTAGAGCCAGGGAACTCTTAATTTGATGGATCGTTATTAAACAATCATAGAAAACTAGGCATTCGCAGGTGAGAAATATCTCACAATAGTTTGACTGGAGAACTTTCTAGTGAAACCTTACATGTCAATCCAGGCACACGGTAAGCCTTTGATATTACACAACTGAAGTATAATGGAAGCTAAAGTTTCTTGTCATTGCATAAACGCTGAATATATACAGTTCTAGAATACAACAAACTGGTTATTGTGCAAAAGTAAATCTTCCTAGCAAAATATTCAGTATGTGAAATTTCACCTAAACTTAGAATTGAAATAATAACGGAGTAGCTTGTAATATAATTTTATCCTATTTTCTTGTTAAATAACAAAGCTAATATTTTATACAAATAATCGAATGAAACTAGCTGGACAATTACTGTGGTGACAGAGCGTTAAGCACTCTGTCAATAAACTTCCAGTGAGGACATCGCTGCAGGCTCAGTTTAAGTAAAAGACTCAACAAACTAGGTGCATACTTGGCTAAACAAGACAGACGTCTCCGTCGCAAGTGGCCATCGTGCCAAGACTCAGTGTAAATGCTCATAAGCTGCAGGGAAATTTCCCTAAAGTTGATATTAACACGAAAATCTCCGGGTTGATTTTAATTGTCACAACAACCACTTATCGAAGAAAAGAAGATGAGAACAAACCCACGATCGCGGTGTTTGAACTAGAGCCAGGGACCTCGTTGTTAAACAACAATGAAAATAAATCAGGAGATTTGTACTATATACGTAGTTGAAAGCAAACAGCCTTATAAGATTTTACAACTGCGGTGTTTTTAACATTTGGGTCAATCAGAACCCCAGCTGTGCCTGTGATGACTTTATTCTAGTAAGAAACTACTGGTCACCCGACCATCTGGGGAGCTGACGACTACACGGAGCGTCGAGTCAAGTGTAATGCAGTAACAGCTGATTTAAAAGTAAAAGTAATGTATCGGGTCCGGTTCCCTCGAAATGCACCTATTTAAGTGAGTCCTCTACACAAACAAATGCCCGCAGCAATGTAGCCTGTTAGATATTGCTAAAACCTTGTCGCATAAATATTATTAAAAGCCTGAACTAACCAGTAATCAATTAAAGTGTATTCTCATTGAAAAATTAGTTGCAACAAACCTGTCATAAAATGAATATCTTTGATACCACAAATAAGTCAATTTCCCCTATTCCTCCCCAAACCAGAATGTAAAGTCAATTTTAAATAATAACGCAGAGAAGTAAATAGGTTTGATACTTTGCCGCCGGGTACTGGTACAGCGTGCACCGAGAATAGGTATTAATTGCCCCCCAGCTGCCTGGTAGAGCGTGTGCAGTAGTTTATTTGATGCCACCAGCGTACTGGTACAGCGTTGATCTTCTCCTCCTCGATGCCTTGTGCTTTTATTCATGTTCTTCGGCGTCTCTGCGACATCACACGTTGCATTTTTTCTCATATTTCTGCTGTGATACTGTAACCTAATGTTTTCTAGCTTACCATTAGTTATGCCCTGTCCCTTTTCCTCCTGTGCAACTAATGTCGTCTTTATTCAAATTCGCTCAAACCACTCGATGTATTTCTGACTACAAAATGCACTTGTCGTGTAAAAATGTCTAACAACTCATGTTAAAGACGCTTTTAAGTACCACTTGAAGTTTAACCTTACGGTTTTACCCTAACATTTTAAAGCTTTGGCGACATTTAGTCGGCCTACATGTGTATGCAATTTTACGGACTTGTAAAATACTTTCTGTACCTTTATATTTGTCTAAATTTGGAAATGAAATTAAGAATGTAATGCTTAAATAATTTCTGGCTAATTGTATTTATAAAAGCGATATTTCCCTGGATTTAAAATTTATGTTTAAAATAGGATGGCCCCAGGGGCGGTCCGCTTCAGTATTTGAAATGCTTTGTTCAAGTCGAGGTTCAAGTAGGCCTGTAACTCAAAAACTGATTGACAAAAACCTAAAATTAACATTATTTTGAACTCAAAATTATGAAAATTGAAGGTGTCCAAATATTTCTCATTATTGATTAGGTGTGGAATGGCATATCTCAGATCTAAGTCCTATCTAATGAAAACTGCTTTATTCAAGGTGAAATGTTTGCAAGATGTGAAAATAAAAAAATTCAGTTAAGTAATTGTTCAACATTAAAAAAATAATAAATAGTCACTTTTTCAATCAAAACGAATCTTTTAAGAATACACCTTTCCATATCGAGAAAAAGACTTGTATTTTATACGAGACATGAGTTTATCGACTGTTCTGTGTGATCCAGAATGCATCCGTGTTTATATTATTTACAGTTAATATGAAACAAAGAAATTAAACAAATTTTATACTGCGTTGTTGCTTTAACTTTGTTTCTATTATAATTATTACATAAACAAAGCCTCAGCATTATAACATGTGCTGTTTTTATATTATACAAAGAATGGTAAATTTTTGTTTACCATATTTCCTTAAAGTTTAAAGTTTATTTATATGTTTATATGGCTCATACATAAAACGCCAATTACATGGTAATATGTTAATGAATTTATAATTAACATTAATTTACATTTTTTTAAATAACTAGCTCTAATTTGATTTATTTATATTTGGGACAAATTAGAAGTGAAAATCTGTAGGAAGTGTATTCATGATATCAGTGCGCTTTCTGTTTAAATTGTGCAACATGCAATTTTAGTTTGCAGATAGTTTGTACTCGTTTTTAATAGGACGATTGTTTTTTGTCCTTGAATTAGGAGTCATTGAAATGCAACAAAAAGAAATCCGATTGTTCAATATTGATATGCAGGCACGGGGACAGTAGGATCGTGGGAACTTCTTGAAAAGGCTCTGTGCTGCATGGGAATCCCTCAGTTACAACTAAACAAATTAATAACAATACTTGTTTGTCAAGAGTTGTTGCAGCCCCAAAACCATCAGTGTATTATTAAAATCTTCACTAGTTATAATAATAAATCTTTATTGCTATAATTCATATTGAACGTTGGTCTCACATAAAATTTTCTTACATTTTTATTAGGCTGGAGGCAATATGTTAATTTACAACATAACAAAGTGTTTAGATTTAATTATGGGTGTTGCACAGGGATCTATATTGGGACTTATGTTGTATATAGATGATATAAACCCTTTGCCATCAAGGGCACATGTCACAATGTATTATACCCCTGTGAGACAATGTTTTGCAAAATAACAAATATTTTAACTATCTATTCCGAGGCACAAATATTCGGTCACGGAATTTAATGAGAATTTACCATTAACTGAACTGCCTGTCCCTTCAACGACTTGACATTTGACGAAAATAAGATGCGATCTTTATGTGTGTGGAGAACAAAATATCTGTAAACTGAAAGTCGGCAGAAGCAATCTGCCAGATCTGGATGGTGGGACAAATCATTTAAAATTCCCTTCCGTGTATTGGGGCCTATTGGCAGGAAACTCCAGCAGAAAAATTTAACCTCTTTGACAGGTTACACTGCAATCTGTATACTATAATCAGGGCTACTTGGCCTTTGTTAGTACAGAATAGGTCAGTGTCATGGGAAGTAGATTGCTCCTATATCTTTACTAAATTATATTACTCAAACAACTAACTAGTCCCTAAAATAGAAATTGTACAAGTAAATTGCAAGGAGAGCCATCTATCGCAACTCATCTCTATCGTTCAAAATGACTTGCCAATATAACCTCAATATGAATTTTCCAATATTTAAAAATTAACATTTGTCAATATCAATCAATGTTTGTTGTGTAATGTTACTAAAAACATACGATAACGATAAAATAAATATAGACTATTCAATATTGTAAAATCAATGTTTATTGTCGTTAGAAAATATTGCCTAAAGAATATCATTTTACAAAGAGCTGGCCAATGATATGGGTTGAATATGAATTTTGCAATATTTTAGAATCAATATTTATTTATCATTATTAATCAATTCCTGCTGTACAATATTGTCAAAAAATGTGATAACATGACGCGAATATGGGCTCTTCAATATTATAAAATAAATATTTACAGGCATATATCAATATTATCTGTATATAACTGGACTGGAATGGGTTAAAACAATTTTCAATATAGAAATAACAATATTTTAATCCTAGTAATATCAGTCCAATATTTTTTAAAATTTCAATGGATTGATCCAATATTGAACCACGTTTCAGCCAATATTACGTTGTACCTGGGTTTGTTTGCTTTTGTAATTAAATGATGATTATTGAATACTAAGTGAGTCACCTCCTGTGAATAGAACATATTAATTTTTTGCATAAATAGAAATTAAATATAAATTATGTTGTTTTGTGTCATGTGAAATTTAAGTGAAGAATTTAAAATATATTCTTTTAAAGTAGATATGTAAATTTTATTTAGAATAATTTACACTGTTTATTAGAAATGCATGGTTCATGATAAATGAACCATATACATTTTTTACTGGTTGCTTGTACTTTCTACTTTATTAAAAACAATAGAGTAGCTTATTTATGAAATATCTGAAGTTAGTGTACTTATTCTATAAATGTAAAGTTTATTTGTTCACCTAATTATCTCTCATATGATAAATTTTTAAATATACACTATTCAAATTCCTTTTAAATTGTAAAACATTTTTGTGTCTAATTTTATCACTTGCAAATTGATGCATTAAGTGATTCTATTGAAAGATATAGTAATTTGCTCATTAGGTGGGTTAATTTTGTGCTGAATGAAATAATGCAATGAAGTTTTTAACAGAAAATGTCTTGGAAATTTTGCTTAATAAAATGATTCGGTTAAACATTGACATGCCAAATGAGTCAGAATTTTTCAAGATTACCTCTCTCTCTTCCTCCCTCCCACACAATAGGGCTTTCCCAGAAAAAAAAAATTATTGCTGATATACTTAACTCACGTAAAAAAAGGATTTATGGCATATTTATTATCTTATTAATTTTACTAATAGTAACAAAAAAAAAAGTTTGAAAAATATTGGGTTCATTTTAAACAGCCATAAATTGGCGCGTTGTGACGTCAACACCCTGAAATCCAATCACAGAGGTTGTTTCTGTTCAAGATTGTTTATTAATCTTGGTCTCTGTTAACATAACATAACCTCTATTTATTGACAGCACACAGCACTTTTCTACTTTAGGTAAATTATCAGCGGCACCTTTAACATATCCCTCTTCCACTTGATTCCATTTTGATTGTTGAATTAATAAAACATAAACCAGAAACTCATAAAATAATATTTTCACTCCAAACAATACAAACATAAAAATATAAATTTAACGTTTTAGGTTAGTCATCTGAGTGTAATGTCGGTGAAGGTTAAACCTAAACTACAGTACAAAGTATTAACGTCCGACGCTTTCACGAATAACTTGTGCGGCATTAATCTGGATTCTGATTGGCCAATATTTACATGTCCACTGCTTTAGGCCAATCACAGTACAAGCATTGCAAATTGAAATTCTGAGAGGTTTTAGAGGAAAGCTTTCTTTAACACACAGTTAGAATCTATTACAAATTAATTATATCCATAATCTCATTGGTTTTCCGGGTAGATACGTAATTCTGGCGCGTAAAAATGCTCGTTTTAAAAAGCAGTGAAATTATCAGCAAGTTGTTTTAACGATATTTTCTTAGAAATAATTCTTATTAGAAAAGTAAATTGTTGTAAATTAATAAAATGTTTTATTATATCATTTTCACGACACAAATTATTAAAATAAAATTAGTGGGAAAGCCCTATTCAAATTAAAATTCTAACTTGGCTCCAGCATTAATAATGCAGTGCCGAACCGATTTTCAGAGGTCAAAAATCGACAAAATTCTTGGCAGTATATGGATGGTCGGAAAATTTAGGATTAATGGTATATAAATGAGGAAAATCGATTGGATCCCAATAACCAGACGTAGGGTGGGGGTGCAAAAATGTGTATTTTCAGGAGTGAAATGTGGTTTTTTACAATTTCCGGCAAAAAGTTAAATGCAAAAGTTGTAAATAATTGAAAGATCTACAACTTTTATTCTTATATTCTTTCTCTTATTTTTCAACATAACCTCAAAACTATTGAGAAAAACGTAAAAATCAATTTTGATTTTTTATTTTTATCTCCCACAAAAATGATTCGATTGTAGTGAATTTTGGGGAAAATGGACATTTTTATGTCTCAAATAAGCTGTAATTTTTTTGAAGAGAAATGCTTATTTTTCGATTTTATGCGAATTTAATTTGAAAAAAGGCCTAATTATCAATCAAAAAAATTGATTAACAAAATTATGAAATTTGAATTTTTTTCATCGAAACCTCTACTTTAAGATGGTGTAAAGAAATCATACTGTTACTGTGGAAAAACATTGTTAAAAATATGAAAAACCAAAACAAAGATTTTTTCAGATCGATTTTTCTGTAATTGTCACGAATTCTTCATTGTTTATTTAATAAAGTGTTGAGAGTGCAAAATGGTAATTTCAATGCAATATCAAATAAGGGAACTTTCATTAACTGTTTAAAGTTCGGGCTGTTGAGACACAAATTGTTTAAAAAATAATTTTACATAAAAAAAAATGCTAGAAATGACGGTTTTTGTTCAAGAAATTTTTTTTATGCTTCATGGAAAAAATAAATTAAAAATGTCATTATGATAAATATTTCAAATTATTGAAATGGCGGAGCAGTTCCTATGCTGCGCGGTCTCGAGCGCGCGCGCAGCTCTTTTTTTGTTCATTTCTGTTAGCTCGCATCCTACCCACTTATCCCTGATTTTCCGCGCATCCACAACGGGCATGTATGTGCTTTGTTTACATCGCTGTTGATCATAATTTCCAATATTAAGTTTATGTTTGTGCATGTCATAGTGTATCTCAACAAGCATCTTCCTCGTAGCATTCGAGCATTCCAAGTCATTGTATTTTAGTGCTAACTGTGTTTAGACAAAATACGGCAAATTTTACCATATAATTCAGCGCTCGTAAGGGGGAATAGCTGTTTTGGTTTAATTTATATAAGGCACTTGCAGATAGGTTGTAATATTATAATTCCTATATTATATATTTTATAAAATTTCCTTTTGCTTTAAGATTGCTTATTTAGTGATGATTATCAATTTTATTTTCGATTTGGATTGTTTCGAGACTACTGAGAGATGATGCTAGTTATGCTCTACTGCGGTGGAACTTAACAGTGTCTATGAGATGCGAACTCTGGGTGTTGAAGGTATGCTTGCTCACTTGCACTGCACTGATAAGACCAAAATAGGTCGAAACCGGTCTGCAGTGACTGACATCCTAAGATTAAGGAGGCCTCGCATCTTCCTCGTAGCATTCGAGCATTCCAAGTCATTGGAAAAGTACGGACAAAATACGGCAAATTTTACCATATAATTCAGCGCTTGTAAGGGGAAATAGCTGTTTTGGTTTAATTTGCCAAGTCCTTATTTATATAAGGCACTTGGAGTTGGAATATTATAATTCTTATATTTTATATTTTACAGAAAACTATGTTGAATCTGATGATGTAGTGCAACTTTAAAAAGAAATGAGGTTAAAATAGATTTTTGATTTTATATTCCTACTTTGTAAATTGAAATAATTTTAAATATTTGTTTTAATAAATTTATTTTCAATTTACTTCTGTTCATGGAACATAAAAAAATTTTTCTTGAACAAAACTGTTATTTCTAGCAATTTTTTTAATGTAAAACTATTGTTTAAACAATTTGTTTCTCAACAGCCTGAACTTTAAACGGTTAATCAAAGTTTCCTTATTTAGTATTACATTGAAATTACCATTTTGCATCACTCTCAACACTTCTTTTCAATAAGCAATGAAGAATTTGTGACAATTATGGAAAAATCGATCTTGAAAAAATCTTTGTTTTGGTTTTCCCATTTTTGACAATATTTTTCCACAGTAACAGTATGATTTTTTTACTCCATCTTAAAGTAGAGGTTTCAACGAAAATAATTTTCAAAAATTTTGTTAATCAACTTCTTTTATAGACAATTAGGCCTTTTGTCAATAAATTAAATTAGCATAAAATCAAAAAATAAATATTTCGCTTCAAAAAAATTACAGCTTATTTGTGACATAAAAATGTCCATTTTCACCAAATTCCATTAAAATCGAACCATTTTTGTGGGAGACAAAAATAAAAAGTAAAAAAATTGGTTTTTGACATTTTCTCAATAGTTTTGAGGTTATGTTGAAACATAAGAAAAAGAATATAAGAATAAAAGTTGTAGATCTTTCATTTATCTACAATTTTTGCATTTAACTTTTTTCAATAGGAGGTCTAGTTTTGCCAGAAATCGTAAAAACCACGTTTCACCCCTAAAAGCAAACCTTCTTCCTCCACCCCCACCCTGCTTCCGGTTATTTGTTGGGGTCCAATCGATTTTTCCCCACTTAAATACCATTCATCTTAAATTTTCTGACCATCCATATACTACTAAGAAATTTTTTTTGGACAAAAATTATTGGCACTGGACTATGACGTATCTAGATCTAAACATGTATTTTTTATGTCTAATTTCTTTTTCTAAAAATCAATTTGTTTAATAGCGAATATGATTATGGTGTAGAGAAGGACAAACACCAGTTTTAAGGAATCACTTACCTTCTGCACAATTTTTGCTGTTTAAGAGTACACTTTATATATTTATAGTTTATTGCTTTAACTAATGCTTTTATTGTTTCAGATTATATCAGGGACTTGAGTGGATAGTGAGTAGATTAAAAAAGAAATGACATCATACATAATTTAATTAGGAATTAGTCTTTCATCACTTTTGTTGATAAAAAAATTGTAATATATAAAAGACCTTGATAACACTATTGTGAAGACTGTTTCTCATATTGAGAAAAGCAGCTTGTGACATCTTCCTTCCATACGACTGTGTCAGTGTATTTTTAATGGCTGTTTGCGTTGCAAAGGTGTCTGTACTACTATTTTCAATAAACATGGATAGGAACCATTACAACTAATTTTTTTAATTGTATTTTATTTTAATTTTTACTGAATACGAAATCTATAACAAATTAATAATTCAGAATTTATTTTATATAATGTATACTTTATAAGGCTTTGACACCATCATAATTTTCATCACATCCTAATTGTAATTTCATCTCAATACAGTAAACGCCACGACTGTTGGCGAGCGGTGGAAACTGTAGGAGAATATAGACGACCTATCGTAGAACGGCACTATTTAGAATTTATACTACACCAATTAGGATAGCGATGTGTACGCTAGGTCTATACTACTCTCTACATACAGCTTTTGTTCACCATCACTCGTAGCGTTTACAGTACAGGTGTTTCATGTAAACATTTGCCCTTCCCTTATTACCTTAGCTACATTAGGACATATTTTTATTTTTCAGTAATTGCTTATAGTTTTTTTCTAGTTATTGATTTGGTTCATTACCAAACTTGATTTTGACGTCACATGCATAGTATATATAATAGTTATGTGTTGGTCAAAAACTGGGACATTAATCGAAGGAGAAAAATCAAACCGGAGTAAAATTCAATTTCAGTTCCATTTTTTCCCGGTTTAAAATTCTGGTTATAATCCTGAGATTGGTCCAAGTAGGTCGCTGTGGCCCATAAAAATATCTAAAAACAGAAAATCACTGAGAAACTTTATACATACAGAAGTACTACCAGGTGAATAAAAAGCCCCGGAACAGCCAAATATCTCGAGAAATACACATCGGATCGAAAAACAAAAAAATACGTATTGAATATTTTTGAAAGAGCTTTCCAATGATACCAAACTTGACTTCCTACTCCCACCATCGAATTTTTACAAGTATTGGAATTGTCATAGGTAACATAGATAGCATTATTTAGTAAATAATACACATAGAATATATAATACATTAAAAAATCAGTATTTACTATATATATAAAACAATACTCCGCAGAGACAAATTCATACACTAGGTTTCATAAAGGACTATTAATGTGATATTCTAGCATTTAGTAAAAGTCAGCAAAACTGTAGGGACATGTTTCAAGAAGGTAACACATTTTCAAATGATGAGTAATGTAATGAATGATGGGTAATGTCATTAACTCCAACATTTTCAACAATGGCTTACTAGGCTCTCGGTTGTGTTTCCTAAGCATGCATCGTATCATGTTTTTTTGAACGATAAACACATTTCGGGAGTGGACACTAGACCTCCAGAATATTAAACCATAACTTAGTATGGACTGTACATGGGCAAAATAATAGGCTCTTAACACATCAAGATCGACAGTAGATCGTATGTTTCGTACTGAGTAATATACTTTGTTAAGTTTAGATATTGTCGAGTTAACAAAATATTCAAAAGATGGTTTTGGATCGACCTCGACCTCCCAGGAATTTTATGTTATTAGCAACAGGAATAGATTTTTCTTTAAACTTCAAGTTAACTTTATTACTAAATTGGATAAGTACTGTTTTAGCTTTATTTACCACTATTGTACCTTTGTATGATGTAGCATTAGTATTTCTGGTAGATACAGAAGGAGGTATCATCAGCATACTGATATATATATATATATATATATATATATATATATATATATAATGTAATGAGAAGTTCTCAGGTAATTCGTTGACATACAATAAAAACAATAAAGGCTTATTACCGAACCTCGGGGTACCCCTGTAGTTACTTATCTTGGTTTAGAGTAGATGGTGGTCATGTTATTATCTTCTTTCGTGCCGATACAAACTCTCACGGTTTCGTTAGAAAGATAAGACTCGTAGCACTCCAATTTGTAAAGCAGCAGTTAAGTATATCAAACACTTTCGATAAATCACAGTAAATACCTGCGACACATTTGCCTCCGTCCAGACATCCTACAATATAATTAAGATTTTCATATATTGCCCCTTCAGTTGGTCATCCCTGTATAAAGCCATGTTGAGATTTGGAAAGTGTGTTAAATCGTACCAAAAACATAAAAAGACGCTTATACACAAGTATTTCGAGTATTTTAGAAAATACTGATAATAAAGAAGTAGGCTTATAATTTTTAGCTGTTGATCTGGCCTTTTTTTTATAAATGGTTATGATTTAGCATGCTTCCATTCATTTGGGTATTGGGTATTTCAAAGGTATTAGGTATTATGCAGTATTATTAACAGATTACTAGGTATTATTTTGGCATTATCTATATTTATTGGTATTTTGCAAGTATTATTGGGTATTATTTTGATATTAGTGAAATAATAATCAAGAAAGCAGCATGGAGCAATTATGGAAAGAGTAGTCGCAGTTATGCCAATGTATAGAGGTCCTCCATAAAAGCGTCACTCTTTGCTCAGAAAGCTAAAATGTCTTTACCAATTAATTTAAATATAATATCCATTTGTTTATATTTCATGATTTCACTATTATTTCAATTATATATTATTTTAAAATAGTTGGCTATGAACAAACTTGACAATTTAATTTCTTGACAGGTCATCTCAGTTAATACTTAAACTCTCACTCAATCACACTAGTTTAAAAATTTAGAATTTTCAAAAATGATTTTCACACATTGATCGTTATAATATGTTCGTTACATATTGCCAATGCAATTTTAACTCTGGATTAGCTCAAGTAGAATATAGAAACAGATTTCCACAAGCACTACAGCCCAATAAAACTGTTCAGAAAATTAGCTACGAAACTGAAAAATAATGGTTCATTTTTAAAGAAGAAGACAAGGTTGAACAGTGTTACTGAAAATGTAAATAAGGTAAACCGAGTTATTAATTATGTAATAAATAAAAATACAGAAAATTTGGAATCATCATTACGAGAAATTCAAATTGCTTGTCATATAAATATAACAAGTGCTAGAAAAATTTTAAAGAAAAATGGTTGCCGGTGTTATAAAGCCAAAAAAGTTTACAATTTACAAGTGGGGAGCAAACCAAGGAGGACGACTTTTTGTAGGTGGCTGTTGGAAAAGAAGCGTGCCGATCCATTAATATTTAGTAAAATACTTTGGTCCGACGAGGCAAATTTTTCCAATAATGGATTTTTTAATCGCAATATTCATTACAAATGGACTTCTGAAAATACACCCTGGCATAGACCGACTGGGTTTCAAAATCGTTTTTCAATAAACGTGTGGATAGGTATTTTAGGCACCAATTTAATAGGTCCTTATTTTTATGATGGTCACCTCAGTGGTCAAAGGTACCTAAACTTTTTGAGAAATGAATTTAATGAATTCTTAGATGACCTACCTTTAGAGAATCGACACAACTTTCAATATTTTCAACAAGATGGAGCTCCTCCCCACAATTCCCAGATTTGCATAGCTTATTTAGACGAAATTTTGCCTCAACATTGGATAGGTACCAATGGATTTATTCGATGGCTCCCTCGTTCTCGAGATATAACCCCAATGGATTTTTTTCTATGGGGGTATATTAAAGATAAAGTGTTTTTGACGACACTGCAAAATGTAGAGAACCTAAAAGTTCGAATTCAACAGGCATGTATTACAGTTACCCCCGAAATGCTGAGTAATGTTTTAATGCAGTGCCTCGCCGCGCTCGATTGTGAATAAGAAATCGCGGTGGACACTTTGAACACTTGATATGATATCTTAAAAATTATTTTGAGGATTAGATAAGTATTAATGTTCTGTGTGCTATATTCTTTTTATTATTAATTTGTTCTTATTACCTGAATTTAATTTATTCTTCTTAATTGTGTTAATGTTTTATTATAGCAAAGATTTGAACAACTTATTGAATTATTTTATCGCTTTATTTAATCATACTTCTCCACGGCAAGTATAATGCTTCTTAAAAAAAAATTTATTGGTTTTAAAAAAATGTTTTTATATTACCAATGAATAAATATGGTATGTGATATATCGTTGAAAAGGGAGGAAAATACTCTATTTAATGGCGTCATCTCCCGCCCGTTTCAAAATAATTTTTTTAACAGCCTGAAGAGTAAATCTCAAAATGCAGCGGTTTTGAAAAAAATTAGATAAAACCTCGTTGAAACACTGTTTTGCAAAAAATTTTCGCCTTAGACTTTTTCTCGTATCTCTTCAAATAACGGAGATATTTGGCCTAGACGTTTTCCGCATTTTCGATATTTTCCGCCATAACTCTTAAAGTAGGCCATGGATTTCAAATGTCATTAAACCATTTTGTAGGTTATATAAATCGGCACAATTTTCGTAAAAATATTTTTTTTTAACGACCGATATTAAGTGAGATATTCTCGAGGGCCCTGATAAAATGGACAGCCTGTATGTTACCCAAAATTTGTTAGTTTAGAAATTTCTTTGATTTCGTATATTTTTAGTTAAACTCTGGTGTTGCCCACAAAGTTCACCATTTTGGATTAACTGTTAGTTTTAGCGCTGTTTTTTTTTTTGTGAACATTGAATATAGTCTAATAATGGGCTCATCAACCTAAGGAAAAATTTTGTTGAAGCAAAAATTATTCCTTTACCACTCTAGTGAAAATTAAAAAGATAGGAGAAAATTTTAGTACTTTTGTTAAATACTGCACTATTTTACTAGCAGTCAATTCAGAAAATTTCATTCAGCTAGTCCAATGATTTTACATAGAAAAATTTTAAATATTTGACGCAAAGTGTAAGAGGTGAATATCCCACTTTTTAATGTTCCCAAACATTTTTCAAAAGGTGGTATAAGTTGTGTGTGTCATTAGCACTCACAGTGTATATAGTAAGTTCAGTTTGTGTTGAAAAGAGAGGATTATTATCCACACCACATTAGGAAATTCAAAGATTTACTAGCTACTGATTATGGGAGATGGATTGAACTTTGCGAAGAAATGCAGTGCTGCTTGATTTTTCAAATATTGTCAAATATATATAGTAGAGATTATTTAAAAAGTCTGACGGCAATAAAACGTGCAACTAAGAAAGGTGCATCATAGGCAAAAAATTCGCAAGTACCCACCTTTAAAGGGTAGGTACTTATGAATTTCTATTTAAATAATCTCTATAAATGAAATATCAGTGAATTCAGTACATCTCATTGTCTAATCTGTCTGTGGAGAGTTTAAAATGACATGCTACAAGTAACCCTATTTTGTGATGTCACACTTTTGAATTGAATCAGGCCACGTGTACTTCGTTCATGATAAATTAGCAATAAATTGATGAGCGCAAAATGTAAGCGTATTCAACACAGTATATATTAATTTGTTTTGATACTTTTAAGTTTTTATCTCTTGATTTTCTCATAACCAAAATACTTTTGGGCAACATTGGTAGTACCCTTGGCATTGAATGTGTTAAATAACACTGGAACAGTATTTCTAAACTCAGTTGGAAAACTACAGAACAAACGACTACAGCGATATTGCCCCAAAAATTGGGGGTGAGCGAGGGGGAAAAATTAATATGTCTAAAAGAGGCCCTATAATGAACTGGTTCCAACGGTAAAATCTCGTGTCCGATTTAAAACGA
The DNA here is from genome assembly GCA_963675555.1 of Leptura quadrifasciata. Classification (NCBI taxonomy): domain Eukaryota; kingdom Metazoa; phylum Arthropoda; class Insecta; order Coleoptera; family Cerambycidae; genus Leptura; species Leptura quadrifasciata. The sequence goes on along the minus strand of OY776676.1, from coordinate 140,396,688 downwards.
TGTAAATCTACCTGGCGCCTGGCCTATATAAGGTATTGACTCGTTTTAATTTGTTTTAATTCAAATGCTGAAGTTGCTGGCTGTAATAAAAAATGTTGCTCATACATCACTAGAGAAGGTACAAGTCTCCAAACAGACCTATTTGAAAGATTTTTTAAATTTGCATGCTGATTTACAATGTAGAAAAGAGTTTTTATGAAAGAAAAATAAGAATATAATCAACGCTAAGGTAGGGTTGGGTATAGTTTTATATTGAATAGATTTTAAATCTTGTTGTACCTAATGTTATATTTTAAGTTAATTTTATTTCTTAATTTTAGGTGGATTATGTATAAAGATAACAGTATTAAGTTAATAAATTGTATATAAGTATTAATACCTTTTAAAGTACCCACTCACTAAGTTCCTTCCTTTCATTTTGATGCAACATATAACGATTGTGTTTCAGCGGTCACGAAATTTTTTGCCGTGCTTATCATAATAAAGTAGTATTTGATAGAACCGAGCTGATTTATTAATTGTAACAATATTAGTAACTTCATACAAAGAGTGCTAGTCCACTTTATGGAAATAAGTCCACATGCAACGTGCAATAAAACATCCGTCAAATGATTATGGCGATTAGGTAGATTAAAACTGTTCACAAGCGTAGGCTTTGTAGAAATCAGTTTTGATGGCGTTTTCTTAAATAGGTCCCAATCCCTTGTTATTTTGAAAGTGTACTAACAACACAATTTAGTATGGATTAAACATCTCTCGTAATAAAATGTTTTTGTTTGGATTCGTTCGGAGACTCTCTCGTTTCCCTGTCTTTGCTGTCAGGCTGGACAGTAGCAGCGATCATTGTTTTATGTCTGGATATTTCAATCATTTATCCTATAGGATATGCTACATATTTTCGACTCAGAATTTTATGCTCTTTTGGAAAACCCTAAAATATATAGGGTGTTCCATTTGAAATAAGCAAGTTGGTATCGACTTCCGGTATAAGTGGAAGTGCCAGCTGCTTGTAATTATTTTAGTTGGATTGGCCACACTGACATTAGGAATTATCTAATTTTTCAAAATTTTCTGATGCGTACTTTTCTCTATATCGATCGATTCAGTTCCCGGTATCCTATATAGATCAGTGTATATAGTATATAAATGGTAAATGAATAAAATAATAACAAAATTAAAGAACTGTCATGGAAAATGCACTTGTATTTATAGATAACATTTATATGCAGCTTTTCAATTTTATAAATTGCGCGCCTCTGTTTTAAAAAAAACTCCAGTCGCATATTTGATTTCGCAAATTCTAAAAATTCCATCTTCATGTATAGATGTCTCATGGCGTAAAGCGACTTGCGATTCTGCAAGTACCTGAGACCTTTTAGTCCTAGGTAGACGTAACCCACTGTTGTAATATATAATTTGCAGGAAACAACTACTCAGCGGGCAAAACCTCCGACCTGCATTGAATTATAACCTTACAAATGTTGAACGATGTTGAATTTGTTATTGTTATAAGTATGTGAAATTTAAATAAAGACACTACTGCATCGTCTTATATGTATATCTTGAAATAAATACGAGGCAATAAGTAATATCTATGCTGACTTTTTTCAAAACATGGACAATTTCATTTCAATGTAAAAAAGTCATAGAAAATGTTTCAAATTCGAAGTCAAATTCTCCGTGCAAGGAATTATTTCATGTGACATTGATTTCATATTATCATTCTTTCATATACTGCCGAAAATGCTGATGATAATGGCATATAGTCATTATTCGTCATGCACAAACAAACTTTAAATTAATAAATAACTTGTTCAAAGTATGGATTCCTGTAGTATTGTTATCATTATTGTACTTACGTTTGAAATGTTCGTTGATTTGTGGCACTCCACTGTATTCCACAGTGTGAACCATTTTTATTAATCAATGAAAATTGAAAATCAAATAAAAAGTGCTGGACGAAAATAACAAAACAAACGTCACTTTTCTCGCATCTACCTTCAGACATTTCGAAACTTCCACCAAGCAACATGTCCGCTTCATGGCGCAGGCGTTGGGGGCCTAAGCGATATCCAGTTATATAGATTAGTGGATATGGGTCTATTGACTAATTGCTCGTAACTTTCGGCAGCGCTTGTAGTGTTGTCAAGTGGTGTTGATATAAAGTGATTTGATTATGATAAAATGTAAATGAATAAGGAGCAAGCACACCCCATTGTTATTGATATTCTTATTATTTTTTGTTAGGTTCTTGACTTATAATAAATTCATTGGATTAATTTGACTTTTGACAAAGGAGTGGTTAATTTTTCTTTTCTCAGCTTTTCATCTTTGAAAATTTTATTTAGGGCACCATGTCTATTAGCTGAATACGACCCTGACGTCCTGGATATTAATACAACCGTCATTATACACCAGGGTTGCCACAGTTACAATTAGTATGAGTTGCAATTTGAAATTATTGTAAATTACAAATTTCGTGTTATGTTTTTTCGGTTGATTGGATATATAGTACCACAAAAAATTATAATTTTGTTTCCTATCCATATTTAAAAAAAATATAGGTATTATAATCATTAGGGAATCACTGGATATTATGAAAAAACAGGAACAACCTTAAGGCTAACCGTACACAGTCAATATAAAGTTGGACGATAGTTTTGTCGGTCTCTATATACAGGGTGGGGCAATAGGGCGTCGGACCTCGATGTCTCGAATTCTACGATAGCTAGAAATTTTTAAAAAAATTGCAAGTAAACTAGATAAAAAAGTCTATAACTGGACATTATTTTCGAACATACAGGGATTGGAAGAAATGGTCCCACTAAATGGCCTCATTTCAAAATTGCATAAGGACGTGTCAATCAAAATGGGCAACACGTTGAACACCTATTATAAATTTTTGTAATGAATTATTTGAGGGAACCTCTTTTTTTAAGTTTATTCTTGAATTTGACACTTATTTATTTACAAAACGAAAATGGTTGCAATTAGCCCTAGGGAAGTACTTACATAAAAAGTTCGTTTTTCATTTCTACATCACGTCGAAAAATTTATATGGTGTTCCATTTGAAAAAATTGAGACAATTCAATTTAAAAAGTTCTTAATTGAAAAATAAACACTTATTTATTTATAAAGAGAAAACGGTTGCAATTAGCCATAGGGAAGTACTTACAAAATGTTCGTTTTTCATTTCTACATAACATCATCGAAAAATATACAGGGTGTTCCATTTGAAAAAATTGAGAAAATTCAATTTAAAATGTTCTTAATTGAGAAATAATGTTTGGTCACCCTGTACTTTTTTAGGAAATGAAAATGATTCAAAAACATTAATTAGATGTCTCGTAACTGGTATTCACATAAGTTTTTCTTAAAACCCATAATTGTGACTGTGGTGGTTTTTTAATATCCATCTGCGGATTGCATTATTTCAACAAAAAAATTCTTTACATCCAAGTGGTTGGGAGATGTTCAATGCTAATATAGGAGTGAATAGAGCCTAGAAGGAGGCTTAAAAATGTTCTGATATACATAGCATTCCATTTAAAAAAAAGGTACTTGGTCCTATAATTTTGTCTTGGCTCGCCCTGAATGTTAGAAAATAAAATCCCAGTTGTAGACTTTTTTATCCGATCCGACGCACTATTGCCTCACTCTGAATAATGGCATGAACTCAAATGTACGTGCGCACACAAACCAACTCAACAGCAATCCGATTATTTAGTTAAAATCAGTCGCGCCTGCTTTTGATTAGGGACCAACTAAACTATCGTCCAATTTTAAATCGACTGTGTGCGGTTAGCCTTAACAGAGAGGAAGGGTATCGACTTAGTAACACGTGGATACTGGTATTGCCAAGTACCAGCACCGTAGTAAGTCAGTCACGGTCAACCAAACACGACGAATAAGCAGCGAAGAGAACCAAGCACGACCAATGACCAGCGAAGCGGCGCCTACTAAGTATATAACGAGGAGCGTAAGACAACAAAATTTAGTCTTTAGAATCCTTCAGTTCAGTCAAGTTCGACGACCACGGCAAGACCCGAAAGAAACTACTTCCCCATCCAACTAGAGAAATTATACAGACAAAACAACTATTTATAAATTACCCTAAGGAATGTTTTATCATAAATGATCATCGCTTTACAATCAGTTGTTATTCCCTGGTTATACCACGGTTATACCCTGGTTATACCACGTGGAAACATTATACTTAAATGCGTTTAGTTAGCTAAGTTGATTATATGATTGAGCTGAGTAATTATTGAACTACGAACTAAGAACATTAATCCTTGCAATAACATTAATTTTGCATATAATTTTTTCTTAGCTGCAAAACTATACAAATCACGTGTCAGCTGCACAACCAGGCGGCTTCTTATAATATTAAAAGATTGGCCACCCTGATCAGAGATTAGTATAGACTCTATTTGTGTTATTGCCATCTATAGTGAAACATAAGTATTTTGCGTTTTTCATTTCCGTTGAAAATAATAGGTCGGCAACGTGACCATATTTTTTAGCGAATCTGCTGCTCGACCGGCAGAAAAAACTACTAAACTAATTAGGAAAATGTACTGAAAATCTACTTCATTAATTTGATTAAAATAGTGAATATTTAATCCTAAATGAGACCGAGGAATCGAAGAAAGGATGTTTCGAAAATATTTATTAAGGATGTATGGATATACGAGAAACTTCGATCACACCATGTGTCAACTAAAACTTAGAACAACAATGAGAACGATATTTCTGAACGGGTAAAAATTAGTCGGCTTTCCTGAACGAGGAAGGAAACGTTCCATCTTTAAACAGGAATCAATACTTTATTTGACAGCAGTAGCTATGAGATGGAGCCACTATGTGTAGGTACCAAAATAAAAAATAAAATCTGAAGATCTTATGTATCCTTTCGATTCCCTGCATTTTTGTTCTATATTGCTTTCGACACTTTAAAATGTACTCTAGCACGTATTTAATTAATTCGCTAAAAGATATATCAAATATTATAACATTGGCGGAACTAGAGAATTTTTCTGGGGGTGGCCAGGCCCCTTATGTTGAAATACAAAGTGTACTATTATACCTAGATGAGAAATCGTATTTTAGCTATTTCGTCGACACGGCCGGTGCCGTACGCAATACTCATAAAACTACTTTTCACTTTCAGTCAAATTATAAAATGAAAAAAACTATACAAATAGGTAAATATTATTGGTTTCGAATGATTTTATCATGATATTGACACCTTATGACGCTTAAAACTAAGAGATTTAATATTAGGAACATATTAAAACATATACGCTTCAGATTTTCAATTTTTATTTAAAAAATATGACATTAAAATTCAAAACAAACTGAAACCTAAATCCTAAATCAATGAATTAATGAACAAAAACCAAAAACAAAACGTATAAATATTTAAAGTAATTTCAATTTTCTGTCTTTTTTTGCAAAAATACTAAGTACTTGTTCAGCCGACAATTTTTGTTTAACTAGCGTATTCTCAATATACAGCAGTGACAGATTCGAAAATCTGTCTTGAACCATTGTGTTCCTCAGCCAAGTTTTTAATCGCCTCATAGCAGAGAAATTTCTTTCGCAACCAGCTGAGCTAATTGGAAGGCCCATAGTCCATAGCAACTTGCAAAAGTTTGTACAGGTTGGGAGTTAAATCGTTCTTCACTTGACCTTTAAGGTCATCTAAACTGATTTCAAGACCTTTATTTTTGAGTAAATTTCGTGTCACTAAGACTTCAGCGGGCTGGCTGAGTCTTGGGAGGATTCCAGTATCACGAGTAGAAATTTCACTCGCTCCAGCATGAATGAAACAGATACAGCAGTCAAGTCAACCAGTAGACAGGCGCAGACTCGTAACGCTAACGTGAATAGTTTAAACACACAACAGCCGAGCTGGGACATTCTCCGACGTTACCTACCGTTATAATCAACGGGCGAAAATATTTGTCCTCGCTTGTGTCAAATATAAGTCGGGGATGGATTCCGAATAATATAGTGACACGTTAGTTGATAAATTTAAATTTCCTTTGTTAATTTTTATTCTTTCCTCTGGGGTGGACCGTGGATAGTTTCGCCAATGTATTATAATCAACTAAAATCTACTACTATTTTTCACTGCCAAAAGTTACCAGATTATAGCGAAAATATATATATAAAAAAGATTTCTCATACATGCGAATATGGTCAGGCTGTTGCTAGGATATCGGTCATTCAAATGATCTGCTGAAGGTTCTCATCGTTCTCACGTCTTGAAATATTCCAATTATCGAATACATCGTTTGTTTTGAATGATAGCATCACTATTCCAAACAGGTTTTTGCGATTATCTCAATGATAGTTTAAGTAAACACAGGCTCCTACATTTACTTACAGTCCTTTACTTTTTTCTACTGTGGCAACCCCGCAAGAAACAAAAAGTTAAGTGAAGTTCATTAGTTCTTATTAAGGTCACCTAATCGTATTAAAAATGAGAGAAATATTGATAAACAACCACGGGCAAGCTAAATTTTACAATGAGGCTGTTAAACAAACAAAATATAATAGCCGTCCAATAGGTAATTTATTGTCGTCAAGTGCTAAAAGTTTTTCAATAGAAGTTTGTCCCAACAGAAGTTTGGATACAAAGTTGTTACCTAAATTAAATGTAAACTTCTGTTCAGTAACTTGGCACAATCCGGACTTAAATCGCGTGGACAGAATACCTGCTATTTTGTTGGCTGAAAAACTTTGCAGTCAAGGTTACAATGTATTGTTACATCTGGCGGGACGAAATCTGAAAAAAGACCAACTGCTGGAAGTGTTACATATAGTTAAAAATGTTGGCGTTAGGAATATATTGGCTTTAAAAGGAGGTTAGTATATAGTAAAAAATTAGGCAGTTTATAATAATTAGAGATGTAGTAATATGTGGTATATAAATAAGTAGTGTATAGACATAATATATAGATGGCTATCTTAAAAATGTGCATGAAATGCCGAAATTATCTCAAATATATGTTTTATTTTGTATGGTTAATCCATCCAAATTTTTTATTAAAGGGTATAACCTAGAATTTTCGCGAAAGTCTTTCGAGATATTTGTCTTTAATTTGTATGTATAAGAGTTTATGCTATTTTTTAGAATCATTTTCGTCAGTGATGATCTCCATAAATATTTCATTGGAGGAAAAGTTGTTTAATTAATTGTTTTAATGATAGAGAGTCGGAGCGGTTCGCGGTTCATGTTCAGTTTCGGGCCGGTACACACACGCGTTGTTTTGCCGTGCGGTGCCGCAGCGGTACGCAATGGGGAACAATCGAAGCCAGTTCCTAATATACCTAATAGATGACGCCATGCGTACTCGGTTTAACGTCATTCTCAATTTGTATCATATAATATATGATACAAATTGAGAATGACATTAAACAACTGTTTAAAAGTTATATTATAACTTGATAAAAAGAATGAGGAATCCAAGCCAGTTCCTAATATATCCAATAGATGACGCTATGCGTACTTGGTTTAACGTCATTCTCAATTTGTATTATATATAAACTTTTAAATAGTTTAAATTTCCCGATTTCCGAGAGTTTCCCAATCTCTTATTCGTAAAAATGACTGAAATGAGCCAAACTGATAAAAAGGATTATGATAGTTGGTAAATTTGTTTACACAAAGACATATTTTTTCGTATTGATATTGACGGACAAACAACCGAGTACAGATGGTGCAACTCTGGCGGATAAAATTAAAGATAATGTTCCCCATTGCAGTCTGTGGTAGGTACTATAAAATAAATGGCGCAATGCACACATGCCTCCGGCGACGTTGCGGCAACGCGCGTTCGTCTTTCGAGCATCTTTCGCCGCCACTTCCCCCAGGAACGCAGCGGCGTCGCACACGCAAGTACGACTCTCAATACATTGTTGTTAATAGAACTATACACACGTGCGTTTTTTTGTCGCCTGAGAAAACGAAATGGCCGGCAATTTAGAGGATTTTGACATAGAAGGCGCGTCTCATTGGTGTATCTTGGGACTTGATTTTGTCAGTGAATCTTCCCGCAAACTCGTCAAATGACTTCACACTCATTCGGAACTCTTTAAAAAACTCATCTGGATTGTATTTTAGATCCAAAAACGATATAACGAATCTGCCTCTTATGTCGTAAGTCAGTATATCGATGTATCCAATAGCGTTGTTTGCCTCCCAAATATACATTTTGTACACAAGAAAAGCAAAAATTGCACGTTTTTTTGCGGATAACATCCATCTCTGACGATAGAATGCGTATAGTCTAAGAGCTCTGCCAACGTTTTCGAGAGAGAATTTTATGAAGGCTAGTTTTTTTTATCCTCTTCCTTGCACTATCTGAGTATGGATGAGGGCAGTCCGGCTGGCGGTCGACGTTGCGTTTACCTGTGCGCCTAAATTTAATACAGGTAAAAATTAAAATTTTTAAGGTACAGACACGCGGTTGTAGGTACGACGGTGACGACGTTTTAAAAACTAGCAGCCGTAGCCGTAGGAACTGTCACTGCCTATCTCTCGCGCTACCAACGCATAATCGACTTAAATCGGTCTCTCCTTTTATACAATTGAATTATTGTGGCAAATTAATTTTAAATATTTTTATAGCTAAATTACAGCATATCAAAATTTTAGTAATACAGAAATTCTTTATTTATTTTTTTATTATAAAATTGCATCTGGTAGGGTGTTACCAATGACGAAAATGTCTGGCAATAATAAATTTGTGTTCTTAAAAGTCAACAAAAAGCAATAAAAAAAAATAATGGCAATAAAAGTTTTTACCTGTATAAATGTTAGGCGCACAGGTAAGCGCAACCTCTTCCGCCAGCCAGACCGCCCTCATGCCTACCCAGATAGTGCAAGAGAGGAAATATAAAAAAACTAGCCTTCTTAAAATCATCGTTTTGGCGACGTTGCTAGCTCTCGTACTAGTACTAGCGTCATCTCGCCGCCTAGTGTGTATCTGATTTTGCGGTATCTCTGCGGCACCGCATGGCAAAACAACGCGTGTGCGTACCGGGCCTTAGGAGTGGGGGGGGGGTCGGTTCGGTGCGCGGTGCAGTGTTCTGTTTAGGGTGGGGGTAATTAGAGTGGTGGGAGGTAATTAGCGTGGCGGGGGGTAATTAGAGTGACAAGTGCACAGGTGGTAATTACAGTAGTGGGGGCAATCTAAGTATAATTAAGTGTAATTGCAGTAACAATTGAGATTAATTGCAGTCACAATAGGGGTAATTGCAGTAACAAGTAGAGTAATTGCTATAACAATGGGGTAATTGCAGTAACAATGGGGGCAATTGAAGTGACAATGGGGGTAATTGAAGTAACAATGACGGTAATTGCAGTAACAGTGAGGGTAAATGCAGTAACAATGAGGGTAATTGCAGTAAAATTGGGGGTAATTGCAGTTACAATAAGGGTAATTAAGGTAATTATTGTCCAACAGCCGGTCCCTCCGCGCGTATGCTCATCTGTCCGTTATTGCATTGTTCTATTGCACTTTGTATTTTTTTACGATGAGATAACCAAGGGGGGTGGGCTATTGTCTACACCACAATAAATTCATGCAACAATGTCCAATATGTCGCGCATTTTTACGCTATCGAGTCATTCAAGCGTGCTCAGTGCCAAATTTTATCCACTTATTGAATTAAATACTGCTAGTCGATATGGACTGGGATTGATTGGATTCTATTCTTACAACTCTATATTCAATGTAGACGAGACAAATAATCGATTTTGTTATAAAACTAGATCGAAAGTGACCCTCACAGTTCTCCATACCGGGTGTAACATGATCATGGTATACCCCCCCTTTCTCCTTTAGTTTTGAAGATAATTGATTGAAATTTAGGATATACTACATACATAATAAGTGGCACTTTTTGACATTAGAACAAAATTGTATTTTCTTATTTTCTTTTAGCTGTAATTTTGTTTGTATTTATCGCACATTTTAATACGACATATGAATAAATTCCTTATTAATAGTACTAACAAATGGTAGCATGGTACCGATATGGTTCCATTTGAAAAAATTGGGTATTGTCCCAAAAACAGTTTTGGTGAATTTTATTTGCTCATAAATCACGTAATTTAGTGTTTTTCACGGGATTTCGATTTTTGTAGCATTACACGGATCATTTAGAATAAATCGGAACCGTCATGGCACACTTAAGTGGAAAGCTAAAAATTATATTATAAAAAAATGTATGTTTGAAATGGCACTTATTTGGCATCGTTGGATTCAGAAAATTATGCAGAATTCAAAAATGCAATAGTATACAGGGTGTTCCATTTAAAAATCGAAAGTTAGTGTCACTTTTAACGACGAGTTAACAATAATACGCTGAAGTGTGAAATTTGGTCAAAATATGGCATTGATTTTACACAACCAAACTCTATTGGAAGTCTATTGGGATTTGAATCAATATATTTACATCCAAACAAGAACCATGAAGCAACACTCCCTGTTAATATTATGAAAGTGCGAAGATACGGGTGGATTGTAACATTATTTCTGGGGCCTATTTGAACACTTGAATTCCATACCCTATTCGAATTTGACATAGATGCTAAACCCGGTTACAAACTTACTAGGGAGCCGGCTAACACTATATATTTGCATATTACACCTGAAGAGCGCCGGTATATCGACAACATCACACTAAGCATATTGGATGACAAAGATGATTTAATTAATTTTCGAGGTGAGAAAATTATTGTAAAGCTAGAATTGAGGATCATACATTAACAATGGTACAAATTACATCTAGTGAAAAACTTGAAGTGTTCGACGAGCCTGTATATGACTAGTCATTTGTTAGCTTACCTGAACATACATATATAAACCATATGGTTCGCAATATTATAAAAAATTTGATGAAATACACATTCCTATCAATTTTCAAGATCTCATACTCGACGTTGCAGAGAGTTACATTTTTATAGAAGGAACATTTACACCCAACGATGCTACTAGCACTAGCTTTTCTATTCGACGAGATAAGGTATGAGATGCGTGGGTGGACAGCAAGTGGCCGTTGTTAGAAAGCCTGGAATCACTACAGCAATGAAAATTATATCATATGGAGAATCGTATCTTTGATCACTAATAACTACAAGTTGGGGGCTCACAGAATGAAAGCAGGATATTTCAGATACTACTAGTCACGTGTTCAGTGGTAGACCCTCTTAAATACCTCATGGGTTTTGCTGAAGATTACACCAAAAGCATTTTAAATGCAAAGCAAGAATTAATTCTAATCATAGCTCGATCCTTCAACGACTGTTATATTGGCGAAGTTGATGCAGAGCTGGAAATTAGTAAAATTGAGTGGAAGATTAGACATATTGTTCCTGAAGACACACAATGGCTTAAAATATTAAACAGAATTAATAAAAGTGGTAATAATGCTTAAATTCAGATAGCTTATCGTATGTGGGATTTATATGAACTACCTATTTTACGTGATACTGCTACTGACATATAAACTGTTAAAGCCGCTAGCAGTCCCGAGAAACTTAGTTGCTTCATTATTGGTTTTCAAGCAATGATACTTCGAATGACAGAACCAAATATGTTACAATGTTTATTCATGCAGATATTAGTAATATTCGGCTATATCCGAATGCTGAAGTATTTTTATTTAACCTACAGTGCATTGGATGGTTCAGTTCAGAGCGGCTTTGTTGATGCTAGGTGAACGATGGTGCATACATGATCATTGACTAACAAGGTTTTCAATATAAGGACAATGTCAAAGAATTGGCTGCTGTCTGCTGTAACACTAAACAACAACACATTAAATTTTCAAACCACCATGTCTATTCCCATCATTAACAAATGGCGAAAAGGCACAAGGTTGGAGAAGAATTATCATGGCTTAGAATGGAGTCATGGATACATTCAACTGACACATTTGCCACTAATTTTTGAGCAACTTTGTCAGAATGCTGTTAACAACTATCAATATAATTTACCATTAAACGATGTTATAATACTATGCAAAGGTGTGATGAAGAACAATTTCCTACTACAATGTCTACAGTGGAATAAAATTATAAATCTTGATGACTGTTCGTTGCTTAAATCATTGAGAATACCAGAATGTCTGGAACATTGTCAGTATAATTGTCATTGTGCTCTCGCAAATGTCCATTTTCTATACAAATGTATTATAGATTTAAATATAAATGTCTTTAGTTATAGGTGATAAAAGGAGTGTATTATACTAATCTTTGTTTTATTTCTAATCTTATCATAATGTAAGTAGGTTTTGTAGCATTTCACTCCCACCTTACATGCGGCATCGGGATGCTTCTGTACCTAAAGCCGTTAAAGAGGGAGCGCCCATAATAAATTTCAAACCCTTGATTACCTACTTAAAAAAATGCATTGCAGCTAAGACAGGTAAGCACAAAAGATTCATCAGCGTAAGATGCCCCTTAAGGTAAGGCAGGTAAAATAATTGTTGATCGGCATAAATATAAGTCAGGTAGGTCGCAATTGTTCATCGCCGTAAAGAAAAGGCAGGATAGCAATTGTTCTTCTCATAAATCAGTGCAAAGACAGGTAAAACAATTTTGTAACTTTAGGTATGTAGGTTTGTTATGTCATTGTAAAAACATACAAAATGCAATAGGATGTAAAAAATACAAAGTGCAATAACAATGCAATGAGCAGGTGGGCAGACAGATGAACAGACGGGCAAACAGACAGACGGATGGGTAGACATCAATGCTTTTATAACCATTATTTTTATTGCAATTACCTTTATTGTTATTGTAATTATCGTTATTGTTACTGCAATTACCCTCATTGTTGCTGCAATTACCCCCATTGTTACTGCACTTACCCTCATTGTTACTGCAATTGCTCCATTGTTACTGCAATTACCCTCATTGTTACTGCAATTACCCCCATCGTTACTGAAATTACCTTTATTGTTACAGTAGTTACCCTTATTTTTGCTGCATTTACCCCCTGAATCTGAATCTGAAATTGGTTGGGAGGGTGGTCAATAAAAATTATTGAACCACAGCACTTAGGCCCCATTGGGCCTCTTGTACATCCTCCCTGTAGGCAGACCCTCGCCTAGACCTCCAACCAACCTAATCTTGCGAAATAGGTGGTGATGCTGCCTAGGGGCATCTCCCTTACATCGGCCAAAGTAGGCCAACGTTCTCCCAAAATGGATTCTATTGCATTTACCCCCACTATTACTTCAATTACCCTCATTGTTACTGAAATTACACTTAATTATACTTAAATAATTTATGACTGGTGGGCGAGAGGTGAGCGCACTTGCCTCTCACCCAAAAGTTCCGTGTTCGATTCCCGGTCGTGGCAGTGGAAAATACTGTGAGAGGGATTTTTCCACTATACACGGATATTGGGTGTGTGTCCCTTGTCTCTAAATGTGTAGCCCCCTCTCACACAAGGCTCTTCTAGAGCCTTCCGGGATAAAGGGGGTCGTAATTACCTGTGGTGTTATTTATTATTAAATTACCGCCCACCACTCTAATTACCACCTGTCACTCTAATTACCCCCCATCACGCTAATTACTACCCACCAGGCTAATTGCCACGTCACTTCAATTACCTCTCACCATTTCAATTACCTTCCACCACTACAATTACCCCCCCCCCCCACTTCTAGGCCCCGCTCTCTAACGTCTCGTCCCCTAATTAACTCCCACCATTCTAATTACCCCCACCCTTAAACTGAATACTGCACCATGCACCGAACCGATCCCCACTCCTAAACTGAACATGAACTGCGAACCACTCCAAGCCTCTATCATTAGACATATACTGTGGTGAAGTTCTCGAAATACACAAAACAAATGTAACTATTTTTAGGACATTTTGAAACTTTCAACCTTTTTTCAAAAATCAAATTTAATAATTTCAAGTTATTTCGTGTTTATAAATTTATTATAATATAAGATAAAGAGCGACTGTTTATGGTTAATGGTTTATATGTGACGCCGTCTACAAGTAATTCCTTCACAAACTACCCGGTAATGCACAAGTTCGTCTATCTAAGAAATTAACGTTACGCGTGTTAAAAATGTGACGTTACAAAGACGTCATTTATTTGTATAACGTTGTAGACATTGATATGACGGCAATCTGTTATCTGAGGTATAGCACGATGTAAATTCTAATGTTGGAGTAGAATGATATATTTCGTCAGAGAATTTGCCATCAAGGAATAACTGTCGAACTGCGGTAGTCTTACTTCTACCGGAATAAAATAAATCGAAAAGATTTTTGTCTCATCCGGGTATTTCCGTATTTCAGTGGTCGTATGATCCACATGTTCAAATAGCGAATTTTGTGGCCGTTTAGAAGAGATTGGACGCACGCTTGTTTCATATTTTGCAACAGGGTAGTGTCATATTTAAAGTCGTTACTCTGACATCTTGATTATTATTTAAACATTTCCTATTTAAGATCTTTTAATTATTTTAATTTGTCCGTTGTCAGTAATATAGGTATCTTTTCAGAATCATCCCATGTTATTGAAACTGATGATAAAAAATGCGACTTTCCGCATGCGATTGAATTGGTACGATTTATACGATCAAATTTTGGGAATTATTTTTCTATCGGGGTGACTGGCTATCCAGAATGGCATGTAGAAGGGAACGTAAAAGAAGTTGGATATTTAAAAGAAAAGGTTGGTATATTATTGAATATTTTTGAGATACTATATAATTAATTTTGTAACAAGTTTGTCAGCAAAATAAGGGCTAATAATGAATTATGAATGCTTTTGCAGCAATAAAGGATAAATGCAATTTACTAACTACCTTACTGTTCTGGTACTGAGGCTTTTTAATTTGAATTTTCTCTCAAATAAACTTCACCCGATATATACTTTTTTCAACCTTCGGTAGTGGAATATTTGTGAGATTCTGGCAATGTTAAATAACAAACGGCAGTTGGGTCTTACTTTTTACTCCCTGTTGTAACTGCCCTAAAACTAGGTGTACAAAATAAATTTAGTTTTTATACTCTTTTTTTTTAAAAACCCGAATTAATGATACGGGTCTAGCAGTTTTCGCCAATTTGCCAAAAAATCAACTCTTTCACCTCACCCAGTCAAACTGTCACAGAAAAGTCCTTCAGACACTTAGATTCACGAAAAACTACACTTGTCTACGAAGAAATCTGAAAAAATTCACAAATCAACGATAATTCCCAAGCAACGCAAATTCATCAATAGAAACGCTCAATCTTCCAAATTAATTATTTTACGGCTAAAAAATTACAAACTAACGTCCTAAAAAGTACCGCCCCCACATGAGCTTAAAATACATCAAAACTTACTTCCATTTCATTCACCGCGGACCTATCGGAACATTCTCATATCATATCAACCCTAAGTGCGAATTTACGGGGTCGTTTCACAATTAATAAATTTATTCAGACAATTATCATCAACAACTTTGAAAATCAAATTGATTAAAACTTCATTTATACACCAAACAATTCCTCATTTTAATGCCGAAAAAGTCGTATAATTTTCATTTCAGAATCTTTACATTTTCACATTTTCTGATGCAATAAGGCGTAATCGTACCGAGATGATTGACTGGGGATATTTCCAGACCTCATAAAAACAGCCAAAAGACGTCAGTGGGAGGTCAAAGTCCCCGTTCAAACGAAACGCACTGAAACATATGAAAGACCGAGCTCAGCGAGCTCAGACAAGTCTAGTTCGATACGTGCGCCGCTAACGTTGAATCTACCGCGCCACTGCAGCTGCTCCCATGGTTGTACCAAGTAAAAAAGCTCAATTCTATTCTGCCATCGCGTATTTAAAAAAAGCGAATTTTTTCAGATCTTTAAATCGTGTTAATCAATTTTAGTCTTAATAAGTCGGAATTTCAGTGTATGGATAGTTATCGTTTTACAACCTTCGAAAATTAAATATTTTATTATTCTTTTGAATATTTATAATTATTCTATTGAATATGTTTCATCAAGAACCTACCGCAGATTCCATCCAATTAATTTTAAATATTTAAGTTAAAACCGTTTAATTAACTTTGTTCAGTTATATTAAATAAATTAATCTTGTTCGTTTTAAAATGAAGTGATTTAATCCAAGTGAAGCATATACAGGGTGAAGCTTCGGACACTGCCATAAACATTAAATTGAAGCAAAGTGAAAAACAAACTATTTTAACCAAATACAAGTGAACCAACTAACTCCAGGGCTTATACAAGGTGTAGAATCTGACCCTATCCAAACTTCTGCAACTCAAAATTAAGTGCACAAAGGGCTCCCAGGGCTCTAACGCTCAGGGCCCCATTCATTTTTTTTTATTTTTCAAAACTGGGGAGCTTTTTCGAGTTCAATCACACGAGTTCCTATGATAAGTGTTAGAAGATAAGCAATTATTGGTGATGTACATATACAAATTTAATATATTTCATTAGCACGTTTTAAATAACAGCAGAATATAGTCAACATTAAAAAATAATATTAAAAAAATATACCATAAGCCCTTCATAAGATATGCATGTTTTATCGATAGACTGTGTATGCAGGTGGGTTATATAGACTTCATACAAGTTTATTGTTTTTGTATACACTCGGTGAAGGCAACATTTATTTATATTATCCTGAAACGGTACACAGATTTTCTTTTAAGTTAATTCAATTTTGTTAGTCTTGAGTAGTTACGCGCTATTTTAGCCATAACATCTTAATGTCATTTATTAATTTAGTGCATACAACTAACCGCTCTTTCCTCTGTAGAGTTTTTTGGTATCTAGACAGTCCTCAAGGCAAGAAATCATATTTTATATAGCTATGGATAAACTTAATGTGCCTAATAAATCCCAAATTTATGTAATGTATAACTATTTTACTAAAATCTCTCGCTATTCCCACATAAATATGTAAAATATGTCAGTACTTTGCACCATTTTACCCATACATTTATATGCAATTGTATTTCTTTTTCGTATTTATGTTATTTCGTATTTTTCCTATTTTTTGTTTTTTTCATGATTTATATTCAATAGTAGTTAGTTCCTAGCAATGTATTGTACACTTTATGTGCTTCAACTTCTCAATTCCCCTGGAATCAGATTGGAAAGATCTGTTGGCCTAAAAAATAAATAAAGCGTTATCGCGATAGTTATCACTCATTAGGATTATAATTAATTTGTTCTGCCATTAATGACATTCAAGAACGTGTCAAATTAACCCTCTTTCTATTGTTTTCTGCTAGTTCCATCTGAACGAATTATTAAATTATTCCACGGCATTCTACCACTTTTCCTATTCCTATTATACTAGTTGTAATTCCTTTAAAATGTTCCAGAACAATTGAAGTGGTTGATTGCGAATAACGGAGGAGGGTTCGTTGTTACAAAGGGAGTTGAAGCATCTTTCGGTATTTAAAAAACGAATACAAATACTAAACTGTTACTAAGAGGCTGGTGTACAACATGTAATGTTTAAATTGATATATTACGCAAAATATGTTGATTCAAATTATTAGCTGCCGAGTATGTAAGGTGTCCTAGAACTCAGGAGTATGGGTCGATACTTCGGCGGCATACCGAGTGTAACAGGTATTAATTTTTCTAATAGTAGGTGCCATGGATCTTGTTACCGCGACAATAGACAAAAGAATGTTTAACTGACACTTCCTGTTGTCATAATGGCTGTTTTCCTTGTTACTAGTGCTTCACTGTGATCTACCATTACTTTGTAATAACTAATTTTGTGCGTTTTTTTTATTAAGTTCTTTTTTTGAATTTATTATGGCTTTGAGATATACAAACGAAGAAAAGTTAGATATTCTAGAGATTTATTTTAAGTCAAATAGAAATACTGATGAGGCATCAAGAATGAGGAAGATGCATGAATTTTAAAAATGCTTAATTTTATTATTATTCCATAATATGTATGTACTATATAAGTTGATAATATAATGAAAGAAACTCATGGAAATATTTCGCTTCGTAAATATTCCACATTGTGTAAACGGAACCACGTGACTGAAAACGCTATGATATTGCTTTGACGTCATTTTGACGTCACAAATTTGATTTGAATTTGCTAATCTTGTTATTAATTATTTAGCGCAGTAAAAATAGCACAAAAAATCAATATAATGGAACTTTTTCCATAAGCAATTTTATGATTGGATCCTGTTGGGGAGGTGCTCAGGAGTACCCAAAAAAGTTTTGTACTTCAAAGACTCTGTGCTCCAATTGTTATTAACAATTCAATTTTTTTAACCGCGTTTTTCAATCTAAAAATGTGAATAACTCGAGATATATAGGTCCGATCGTGACATAAAAGAAACAAAATCTTTGTAATTAAATTTTCTACAAATCTACGTTTAGTGTAGGTCTTAGGAGCGCAACCATAACCTACAAAAGTGACAAAACTGGAAAAAAATCGTGATGCCGTAGAATTTTTTTTATTTAAACCTATTTTTGGCTATTTTCTTGCATTTGTTTAAAAAGCCCAATAAACAAGAAATGCATTTTTTTTACCATTTTAAATAAATTTAGATTTTTTTTATCAGACCATAAAGAAAATTGTAATACCTGTACTTTAATAAAAAAAGAGTTTATTTTGGTCAAAATTTTTTTTCAAAATGGCCGATAAAATAAATTTTTTGTTAATTGGGTTTTTAAACGAATGCAAAAAAATGGCCAACATAGGTTTAAATTTTTTGTTTCTTACGGCTTCAAAAAACTGACGTCAAGACCTAACTTTTGAAAAAAAATTATCCGTTTTGAACTTAATGGCATAAAATGGCGGCCAATTCAAATTTTAAATAACAAATTCAATTGCGCACACTGTATTTAATATTTTTGCACCAAATTTTCAGGGTGTTTTTATTAGAGCAAAAGGTAGATATTCTGAACGCTTGAAGCTGATCGGTTCACTCAGCGGTTTTGGGTAGCAAAATGAAGAAAAATACTCCTTAGCACCTCCCCAACAGGATCCAACCACAAAATTGCTTATGGAAAAAGTTTCATTTCAAATCCCATTTTGACTGCATTAAGTAACTGGTTAATGTGAAGGATAATGATTTCATAACATCCCTAACGTATTGATCTATAACCACAGCATTCTTTTTAGATGTTTCAACGTTTTAATAATAATGACGTGACGCTACTGGTTACGATCAATTTTAACAAAAAAAGAAAAATACGAGGAAGCATATTTTTCTGTCGTCTATCTATCTGTGATATAAAAAAAATCATTCAACTTCTTCATTTATGAGGATAACTTTCCGGAACGTGTGCAACTAAATCAAAAGTATTTTAGGACTCTTGTTATTAATTTATTAAATTATAGATGGTTTAATGGAAAAAGAAATGATACTTATGAGATAGATAACAAAGAGAAAATAACGTTGTATTAGAATACGTAGAAGACAATGCTACAACATATTTAAGACAAATTTCAAATCAGGTAAATGTTCCCAAAACAACTGTGCATAAGATTTTAAAGAAAAATCAGTATCATCCATACAAACCAACCATCGTTCAAGGTTTACAAGAAAATGACTACGAGAGAAGAGTAACATAGTGTGATTGGTTTGTACACAAATGTCTACAGAACTCAGACTTTCATTCAAAAGTATTATGGAGAGACGAGACTAGATTCACTAATTGTGGCCTCACATAATTAGCCAAAGAAGGTTTCAAACCAAAGTTGTATTCAATGTCTGGTGTGGCATCATAGGTAAACTTATTTAAATCGTTCATTGATAATTCATTATAAAAAAATACTTTCCAGGTAACCGCATTATTGGACTATTTATTTATCATGTTAATTTGAACGGTGCAAATTATTTGCGAATGTTGCAAGAACAAATAATATCAGCTCTTAGATTTGCTGTAGAAGATATTAACCAGATTTGGTTTCATCACGATGGTTGTCCAGCACCTTTTGATAATAAAATAATTGCAAATAATGTTCTATGACCAGCCAGGTCTCCTGATCTCACTCCGTTGGACTATTTTCTTTGGAGGTATACAAAAAACGAAGTTTATTATTTGAACCATCAGGAATATTCAAATTTTAGAAGAACGTGTAAGAAATACTTTGGCTGCTGTTAACAGAAATACTTTAAGGAGAGCGTGTAGTTCAATATTAAAACGATGTCAAAAGTGCATTAATGAACAAGGACGACATATTTAAGTTTTTAATTAATTTGTTTTAATTTTAAGTTGAAACTAATAAAATCGGGTTATTTTAAAATAAATTTTCTTCATAGCCTACTGAGAAAACTTAATTTTTTCATATTTTACACCTGTTTTCCCGACAATGTGATACATCATTGAAAGGGGAATTAAGAGCACTATTGAATATACAAAAAATTCAATATGGTGTCCATAAGAAAAAACAAAGTTAGTGACATTAACTGAGAAACAAATGACGGTAGAAATTTTTTGGTAACGTCAACGAAAGCACCTTAAAAAGATGTCCCTACAATGTACTTATTAAAATATCACTAGTCATCAAATTAGGCAGATACGGGAAGTTTTTAAAATACACCTTTTCAGTTCTTAGAAAATATTTCGGAAACGAAGATAGCTAGGCCAAATTTAAAAATAGCATCGAAACGGTCACAAAACTCTTCAAAAAGTTCCCATTTAACCGTGTCTCTATCTCTAATAATAACAGCGATAGTAACGCATGCAGCCCCAATTTGGCACACAGTGTATTACCATTTTACTTTTGTAGATAGATAGATAGACATAACTTTATTGAATCAGGAAACCTAATATACATGTAAAATTAAATTACAATTAATATCACATTACTAATTGTAAACAATAATTGTATAAAACATAAATTTTAAAACATTCTTAAGTGTGCTAGTTTTAATACTCTAAAGAATAAAAGATAATTATATTTTGTCACATCCTATTTGCTCTTAATAAATTTCTTTAATTTGTTTTTGAAACTATTTAAAGTTATACATTCTTTAACAGAGTCTGGTAGTTCATTAAACTTATGGAAACCTTTAAAGATCAACGAATTCATAGTGCTGCGAGAATGAGTTTTTGAAATATAAATATTATTTATACCCCGAGTATTATACGTGTGCACATCTTTGTTGAAAGTAATATATTGCTGAAAATAATCTGGAACCATACAATTTACAATCTTAAACACAAAAATCATGGTGAAATAGTACAATCTGTTTTCCACAGAAAACCAATTAAGAGAGTTTAACATTGATTTGATTGGGGTAGGACGACTTGTTTTTAGAATTACTCTCATTCCACGATTTTGCAGTTTTTGCAAAATGTTTAATTTATTAAGATTAAAAAAATAAGCATAAAATAGATGCACAGTAATCAAAATGAGGCTGAATAATACAATTATAAACCATAATTTTAGTTTCTATTGATAAATTTTGGGATATTCGGCTGAAGAAATAAAGTTTTTTTCCTATTTTTTTATAAATGTAGTCAAAGTGACTCTCAAAACTCAATAAATTATCAAGTTGAAATCCCAAATATTTTACTGTAGATACGATCTCAATCTGTTCATCGTTAATTTTCAGTTTTATATTGTCAATATCTATAAAACCGTATTAATATTTCGTGATAAATATCATCGCTTTTGTCTTTGCAACATTTAATTTTAGCTTATTAATACATAAATATCCGTTTATGTTAAATAAAATACCATTCATTTTTTGGATGGCTGCCTCCAAGTTAACATCACTACATGTTATTAAAGTGTCGTCAGCAAAAAGGTTAAGGAATTCACATTCTACAAACAGTTCAATATCATTAATATATAATAGATATAGGAGAGGGCCTAACACACTACCCTGCGGAATTCCAAAATCGTTATCTATTTCATCTGATATTTTATCATTATAACGGACTCTTTGTTTGCGATATTGTAAATAATCACTAATCCAATCAAGAACTTTACCACCAATACCATATTGTTCTAACTTTGATAGCAAAATCTTTCAGTCTATTGTCTCAAAGGCTCTCTTTAAATCCAGAAATACAGTAATAACATATTTGTTGTTATCTAAGCTAGCTTTAATGTTGCATAATGTGATTTGTAATGCTGTTTCACATGAGTATGTTTTACGGAAACACGATTGGTTATTTATTAATATTGAATTCACGGTAACATGGTGCAATAATTAATTGTTCATGTACAGCTATTTCTATAAGTTTTTCTATTGGTGGCAAAGTGTTAATTGGGCGAAACTCTTCAGCTTTTGCGGTGTTAGCAACTTTCTGAATCGGGATAACAGTGCTACTTTTTAATATGCTCGGAATTTTACCGATATTAAGAGATAGATGTATTTATCAAATTTAGTATAACATGGCCAATTGTTTCAAAAATTTCTTTAACCATTCTACAGTTTAATATTTCCTACAAAGAAAATTTGTTGTCTAAACTGTTAACTATTTTTTTTAAATCTTGGATAGAAAGCATTTCGAAGGTTTCAAATTTTAAATACAAATTATTGTTTAAATTACACCAAGTTTCATCACTATTAATACTTTGAACAATATTTCCAATACTTTCAACAAAATACGCATTAAAACTATGTGCAATCTCTGAGATGTCATTGCAAACTTTCTGTCCATCTCCAGTTCCAATACTTATACAATTTGGGTTAACTTGACTGTGATTTGAGACGAGCTTTTTTAAAATCTGCCACATTTGTCTTGGATTGTTTTTAAACCTATCTATTTTATCAAAATAATATTGGTTCTTTTTTTGTTTTAAAAGGTTAACTACAGCATTCCTATGTTCCTTAAAGAGTTGCCATTTATTTTGTTTCTCATTATCAGTATATCAGTACACCTTTGGAACTCCTTGTAAGCCCTATCCCGATTTCTGATTTTATCTAACACCTCGTAATCGAACCAGGGTAATTTACATTTAAAATGACATGTTTCTATAGGAGCAATACTATTAATAACAGTTTCACACTTTTCCAAAATTTCGTGATAAATAAGATTAACATCGATAGAGTTTAAGTTAAAGTTAAGCATTATTAAACTAGTTTTTATTTTATTAACATTTGTATATTGACTTTTTGTTGTTATTTAAAGCATCAATAAACTATCTATGTGCTTTGTATGTCCTCGAAATAAAGCTCGAGAAAAAAAACCGAAATTTAAAAGCGGCCCCCTGCTTGTAGCAACAATTTTGTTTTTTTTAAATAATAATGCAGTGTTATTATTTTAGGTGTCCGCTGGTGCAGACTTCATAATAACCCAGGCGTCTTACGACTACGAGGCCTTTAAAAAATTCTCCAAATTTTGCAAAAGAATCAACATTAATGTACCGATAATTCCAGGTCTGTTCATAATCAGCTCTTATACATCACTAATGGCTATGTCGACAATGTGCCATGTACCACTCACACCTAGTGTTTTAGCTATTGCTACGAAAAACAAAGATAATAATGAAGCTATTAGAGAATTTGGTATTTATCATACCACAGCATTGACGAAGAATATTTTAAATGATACCGACAATTTATTTGGGGGATTTCATATATTTTCATTAAATAATTTGTATCTTGTGGAGCAAGTTCTGGAAAGGCTTGGATTGTCCAAACTTAGACTGGAATATCCTTTAAAAATATAGAAATAAATATGGAATTGTTCTTGTTATTGAAGTTTAATTTCGGTTCCAAAGTAAACGTGTGCACAAAAAAGTTACAGATAGACAGACAGAAAATTTTTACCTCAAATTTAAAATCTTGACGTTTCATGACATTTTAAGCCTTATTCAACAAAAAGAAATTTGGCAACCAAGCAAATATTTACTGTAAAAATTGCCCTTCTAGTAGCGCCTTTTTATTGTTCTATTAATTGTTCCACTAGATCGCCTAGCAATAATTGCTGTAAAAATTGTCTGTTTAACACCACCTTAAAGCAGTTTTTAGAAGTTTTGTACTTGAAATTATATTGAATTTTCTTAACGTACTATACCCTGTATAGGTGTTTTAGGACTTAATATAACATTTGTTCCATTAAATATTATTGTTGTTTGCAATGGTAATGTCCGATGTTTTTCGCAGTCAATCTGCTGAACGAATAACTATTAGATATTAGTACTTTCATTTGTTTAGGCTTATTTGTGCAACTTGTTCAATTTTTAACTTTGTTTTTAATTTTAGATCTTAAAGTTTATATTTTAAATCAAATTTTTGTTAAATTTTAATAAGTAATCAAAGCTCATAGTGACTGGAAATTAAACCCATATATGTTCTAGTTGTTAAGCCATCGTATTGAGATCAAATTGCACAAAGTCGAATTATTATTCCCTTAGCACGCGTGATTTGAATTCGGCATAAGGACAGATAATGCCTGCTGGAAACCCTGAAAACGCTGAAAGCAGCGTCCTATCCATGACAAGCACTTGTTTCAGTGATCCACCGTAGCGAGCGCCCGCTTCGCTCTCCTGTACTGCATACCCGTTCTGCAGGAAAACCTGAAAATGAAAACCAGTTATTTTTGAACCCCACATCGGTATAGACGTTTACCGCAAATCACCTAACCACGATGTCGAAAATCCTATCGTGTAGATTTAATAACATTAGAAACCGCGTTGGACCTTTCCTTGTGTAATTTTTGTGTTTATTTTTGTCACACATATCAACCTTGACCCTAGTGACCCGCTATTTCTAACCTAAATAGTCAAAAATGGATAAGACTAAGGTAGATGGGTGTTCAGTGTTTTCTTTTATCGTTTCTTGCCACCCCTTGAATGTGTAACTTTGTTTTCTTGTTAACATCAACTAATGCATTATGGGAACTGAGCATGAAATATATGTTGAATGCAGTTGTATATAGTTTGTGTTTTATTTTTCTGTGCATTATAACCTGTTCATGTTTTAGGTGTTGATTGGATAGTAGAATAGAAAATTGATGTCTGTGTATACACAATAAATAAATATACATCACTCAATATAATATAAATATGTACCTACACAATTCTCAGCTTAACAACCCTTGTATTATATGGCTCATCATATTTCTGTAATTATGTTAAAAAAAGTTTTACTTTTTGGAAGAATATATTTTAAGGTCCCCCCTTCAAATTAGTAAATTATTTGACTTCGATGTGCTAATGACAGAAAAATGGGGGCGTATTTACATGTAGTTCTATGAATGTTTATGCTTTTTTGTCGTAAGCTACGTTCCATGTTTTATTATTAATGCAATTTGTACACAATAATAGTTAATATAACAGTTGCATTACATGCATACATCATTATAAATAATATATCAATAATATAAAACATTTATTTTATTGGTTTCACAGCTATTAATATTGGAAACATAAGTATTTATTTGCACAGAATACAATTGCGTTATTACTTTTTACTAAAATATAGCGAGGATATAAAATATGCAAGAACAATGTCTATCCATATTCGTATATTTTCCAAGAGACTTAGTTAATGCATAAAAAAGATCTTGAGCGTTAGGTTAAATGAAATGGAATAAGGTCGCAAAATAATAACATGACATTCTGCCAATCTGTCAATATAAAAAGTTTTTAGCCTTCTTGTGTGAAATAAGAATTCATTCCGATGCAGATGTGGATTTTTCTGTATTTATGAAACTATGATAGGTATATTATTTAAAAGAGAATACTATTCCTAATATTACATTGTAAAATAGAGCTACTAAACTGTTAATTGTAAAAAAAAACATTAAATATGAATTTACTCGTATATATTACTTATACGCCAGTCAGAGTAAAACAGGCGTGATGAACCTTCCATTATCGAAGTCCGTAATGATTGGCCTATTAGAATAGGAAGGACTAATTAAAAGTTGTTTAAAAATTATACCTAATCATGCAAAAAAATTATAAAAACGATATTTTATAAAAAGTTTATAAAATGTATTTTATTTCGAAAGCATATTATTGAACAATATATAAGTTTAAAGAGCGTATTTTCTTTAGTGTATATTGAAACCAGATTATACAATAAATTATAACTCATTGTTAATATAGCTTAGTATAACTCGAAAACGAAGCAAAATTCAGGTATAGTTAATAGGAAACTTTTTGTAGAGAATCAAATTTCCCATCGAAATGACTTAAGTATTTAAAAAGAAATAAAAAAATATTTCGTGCCAAATGTCCAAAAAAACAATTTAGAAAAAAGCAAAAAATCTAATTTTACTAAAAGATAAAGAAACAACTTTTTCTGCAAGAAAAATGCTGCTATAATAATTTTACAGAAAATTTCACACCTCTACTTTTTAACCAATAAGATACCTTAATTTTGACTAGTTACCATGGCAATTAAAAAAATTTTCGGAAATTTTTTCGAGGCGCCACGATATTTAAGTGAAAATTTTTTGACAGTTGAAAAGGTAAACATATGATCTACAACCATTAAATAATGTAGATGTACCTGTGAATAATGCAAAATTTCTGAATTAACAGGATTATTTATTATTCGCTATAAAGTTTCATTAAACAGAAAACACAAATTTGTTAAATTATTATGCATTAACAATTTATAATTCAAAAAACGTAGGATGTCCAAACATAGTAAGATTTAAATGTTGCTTGAATTCTAACCCATCCTCTCTTCTTAATGGTGAATAGGAAAGTGACGAATTAATTAGATGTCTGTGTTTTAAGACATATATGTGATATTTTGAAACAATCGCGACATTTCGCTATACACTTATTAAACTCAACGTACAGACCTTTTAAATTAGTAATTATTAAGCTTTGTGACAGAACCGGTTAAACAAAAATGACAAATCAACATATGTCAAAAACAACAATACCCAGGCCAACTTGACAAGCAGCGAAATTAATTTAAAATGTCAGGTTGGATTAATAATTTTTTTCCAAATTATGGTGTTAAGTGGTGTGAAATTTTCTTACCGAATACCACGCAAGCTTAAATTATTCCTGGAAATTTTCTTTCGGGCACGAATATTTTAAGGAAATTATTATAATTTTCAAAATATTCGTGCCCTCAAGAAAATTTCCGGAAATAATTTAAGTTCTTGTGATATTATAAGTGATAATTTTTTACTTTACCTACGTATTTTACTACAGGCTACTGATTATGTGATACAGGAAGGAACTAAGACGTTAAAGGATTTTTATTGCATAAATCGTTGATAATTTGAAACGAGAAACCGCGGAGTGCTATTAAATTAGAAGGGGCAAATTGGGGATAGGGGTGAAAATGCAACCCTTCTAGTTTTTTAAATATAATTCGAAAACGAAGCAAAATTCAGATATAGTTAATAGGAATCAATAAGCCATCGGAATGGCTTATTGAAAAAAATAAAAAACAATGTTTTGTGCGAAAAGCGGTCAGAAAATCAATTTAAAAAAAGCAAAAAATCCATTTTTTTTGTTTTTTCTTTAACTTTTTTGCGTATAACTTTTTTTGAGCAGAGCCAGGTACAGGCATTGCTTCGTAGAAAAAAAAGTTGATGAAATTTACTTTAAAATGGTGTCTCAAAAATTTTTTTCCTTGAAAATTGACTGAGATATAGTCTTTCAAACTTAGCCGTTTTTTTCGATTTTTATTCTGTTTACCTTGATATTGTTTTAAATCTTATTTTTTTTATAACAAAATAGATTTTTTCTCAGTAAAAACAATGTATTTCAAGTTAATGTGTTAATAATGAATATTATTTTCACAAATTTATGAAACTGCGATGTTTTTTTAAACAAAATAACAATAAATTATTCTTAAATGTTGCTTTTTTATCTGTCTTAAATATGAAGATTTGTAAGATTTTCTTGTTCGCTAATACAAACACAAAGCAAGCCGTTGAAGATGCAGATGTACTTATTTTACAATGTGTCATTATCATCAGAGCAATATCAAAATGTGTATCTTTTGAAGCCGAGTGTAGGAAAAGTAACAGCAAAATTGTATGATCGGAACAGTTTTAATTTTCCGCAACAATAACAATATTTTGGGTTTACACTATATGCGTTTAGAGGCTGCGATACTACGTCTGCAATTTTCAATATTGGTAAAAAAAATTTATAAAACTTATAAATCAAAATATTGTACAATTAAAATTATATGTGGACACGTTTTTACGCGACAATGCAACTGACGAAGACATAGTCTGCATCAGAATTTATTGCAGCTTCCTTGTATGGGACAAAGTTGAATAAGAGCCTTAGTAGCTGCCACTTCCAGCTTTTTTGCAAATTATCAAAAAGTGCAAAATTTTCTCTGGCCCAATTGCCGCCAACGCGCGATGCCGCTAAAGGCCTAAGGACATATTTTCAAATACAGCAGTGGAATTGTAAGCATTTAAACCCTCTTCACTGGAATTGGAAAAAATCAAAATATGGATTGATAGCCAATTCCACGAATGAACACCTCTTGCACCAGAGATTTTGCTCAAAAAAATGGCTTGCCGATGTACCACAGCTGTTGTTGCAGGAAACTAGGACTAACTTGTTCTGTGTTTTGCAAAGAATGTATGGGTGTCAATCGCGACAATATACAGGATGCAAAGATTGCAGAAGAGGATGTCCTTGAAGACGTGGATGAAGATATTGATTATTCAATTTAAAAATGTTATTGAAGATATGGAATGAAATGTTTATAATTTGCAAATAGTCTAATAAAATATTCTTACCTGAATAAGCTTTATTGAATAAAATCCTCAAATTTACTAAAATTATAATATTTTTATTGTAAAAAAAGACAAATTTCTATATATCAAATAGATAAAAAATCAATATTTTAGTATCATTAATTGTCACATTATTTAAAAAACCATCACAGTTTTATACATTTGTGAAATAATTATTCATTATTAACAAATTAACTTGAAATACATTGTTTTATTGACTAAAAATCAATTTTGTTATAAAAAATAAGATTTAAAACAATATCAAGGTAAACGCGATGAAAATCGAAAAAAATTGCTAAATTTGAAAGACTATATTTCAGTCAATTTTCAAAGAAAAAATTTTTTGAGACCACCATTTTAAAGGAAATTTCATCAACTTTCTTTTCTACGAAGCAATGCCTGTACCTAGCTCTGCTCAAAAAAAGTTATACGCAAAAAAGCTAAAAAAAATAACAAAAAAATGGATTTTTTGCTTTTTTAAAACTGTTTTTCTGGACGCTTTTCTCACAAAAAATGGTTTTTTATTTTTTTCAATAAGCCATTTCGATGGGAAATTTGATTCCTTACAAAAAGATTCCTATTAACTATATCTGAATTTTGCTTCGTTTTCGAATTATATTTAAAAGCTGGAAGGGTTGCATTTTCACCCCTATCCCCAATTTGCACCCTATAATTTAAGAGCACTCCGCGGTTTCTTGTTTCAAATGGTCAACGATTTATGCAGTAAAAACCCTTTAACGTCTTAGTTCCTTTCTATATGACATAATCAGTAGCCTGTAGTAAAAATATGTAGGTAAAGTATAAACGAACTTAATTGAAACCGTATAAAAACTAAAAGCCGGCAAAAACAGTCGGCATCTCTTTATTGTACATGGGCGGAGGTAAATAGAAATGCTTGTCAAAAGAAAATGATAAGATTTTCGGGCGTTATTATATTATCCTCTGTTTCAAATGGTCTCCAGAAAGCCATGATAAATTAGTAAATAATTAAAATATTTTACCTTTTATATAGTAGTAAATATTTATAAATATGAACAATAACTAACTAAACTCCTATGCTTGATATTATAACAGGTATTTATGCACTGCACTGGCACAGACAGCACATCTCATCGACTTCCGTTGAAAAGATTTACGAGTTTTTTTTATGCTAGTAGGCCTTTCCGTTTTATTATCTTTAAACCAGTGCAGTCGTAGATGGTTCATTCAGGCTGATTATATTGCCTCGCCTGACCAGTTTCAATTATCCTCGTTTAAAGTATAAAGTAAAAAATTATCCGAAAAATTTTTATAGCAGCGTTTTTCTTGCAGAAAAAGTTGTTTGTTTAACTTTTAGTAAAAAAAATTTCAATCGTGGAAACATTGTTATATACAGATATACAGTGTGTCCCCGGATAGAATTTGCAATAGGTGTAATATACAAAAAAAAAAATTAGTACGGCTTTCATTTTCTGCAGTCTCGGTCTGTTTGACCTAAAATGGATTTTTACCAAGTTACAGTTTGAATGGGATCTAACTCTCGGAGTTAGCCTAAGAAGAAAATAAATCTATTAGCCGATATTAAAAATTTTAAAAAATTCAATTAAATATGGGACAGGTAGTTATTTGCTATGGTTATTAAAGTCATTTTCCTAAAAAAAAAAAAATCTACAAACGGTTATTAAAGACCATTGAAATTTGTATAATAACATTTGTATAACCATCACTTTTTTATTTTCTTATGGTTATTAAATCCTTTCCCTACTACTGCAAATTGAACAACTGGTCACTAGCCATCATTATGCTGATTTATTACAGTTTCTTATAAGTACTACACAATGACTTTTTAGTCAGTATTAGATAGTTTCACTAGTTTGGCTAAATTAACAAAACTACACGTATTAAACAATTTAATAGCACCTTGGTGGGTAGCAATGAATTTATTTCCGTTTATAGGAAATAGTGGAATATTTGGTCTTTCGTAGTATGTATTTCACTACATTTATTTTTGTAACAATTAATCCACTCTCGTTGGCTTATATTTTGTTAATTTAATAACAGTTACACGAAATAATTGCTGACATAGTGAGCTTATATCTAGGCCCCACTGCAATAAAAATAACTTGTAAGCCATCACTAATAACTTTAACTCCTGTATCCTGTGGGTACAAGATACAAGAACAGGCACGAAATATGATAATGATGATGTGATGGGATGGTCGCAACTCGTGAGAGCTGAGGACCGTCAGTGGGCAATATCGCTACGTACGATTGTATAAACAATCAAGACCGCATATTACCAAGAATAAAAAATTAATTTGTGCTTATTTGGTACACATAGTAATCCCTATTAATATAGGTAGTGGACTAATAACATTAATTAAGAAATATTTCAATAGTCCCCTTTAATAGCATCAACTTGAACTTTAATAGAGGCTTTTAGACGCGTAACAAAAATTATTAAGATAACAGAATATTTGCAACAACTTACTCCAATAAAGCATGTTAGTACGATGGCTCTGAAGGGCCACGATCAAAACATTTTTCCAAATGCCTTATTAAAATGTCGCAGTGCAATATTTTAAGTCGCAGTGCCTGTTAAAAAGTTACACTGTGAATTACAAAGTCGCACTGCGAATTTTAAAAACGCACTGCGAATTTGAAAAACGCACTGCGAGATTTAAAGTTGCACTGCAAGTTTGCATAAGGGACAAATATATTTATCAACGAATCTATCCAGCTCGTAGCGTACGCAGACGACATTAACATCATGGCTCGTAAAATTGCATCCGCCAAAGAAACATACATAGATTTGGAAAATAATGCCAAAGAAATAGTTACTTTCCTGGCTTTGGTTTCGGCGAAATGTTGGATATCTCTGTCGATATCTATACTTCGGGCCGCTTCATTTTCAATGGAAACTATGGCTAAATTTGTCAAATTTTCTTGTAATAAAAAGTTCCTTAAGTAGTTTTTAATTAATTTCAATTTCGAAAATGACCTCTCGGCTAAAGCTACTAATACAGGGATCGTTAAATATAAAATCAAAGCAGTGTAAACTTCTGTATACGAAGTTGATGAAATCGGGTCCAGAATTGCTAACTTGGCCAAATCAAGCATTCTAATATATTTAAGGTTTCCTAATTTCCGCCGGTGGGCAAAGACACTTATCAACAAATCCATCCAGCTCGTAGCGTACGCAGATGACAATGGATCCTTGTGCATACGCGATTGTTTGAGTTTCGCCATATAGCTTTAAATCTCACAGTGCGTTTTTAAAATTCGCAGTGCGGCTTTATAACTCGCAGTGCGACTTTATATCTCGCAGTGCGACTTTATAACTCGCAGTGCGACTTTGTAACGCGCAGTGCAACTTTTTAACAGGCACTGCGACTTAAAATATTGCACTGCGACATTTTAATAAGACATTTGGAAAAATGTTTTGATCATGGCCCTTCAGAGCCATCGTATGTTAGTTACCATAGGTAGAGAACTGATAACCATAATAATACAGTTTTAGGAAAATGATTTCACTAGCTCTTAGTACTTTAAAATGTTGTATAACTATTAAAGTTATAATAATGGTTACAACGTTTTTAATAATCTTTATTAAAAACTTTTTAGCAAGATACTTTAATAGGTCGAATTTTCTCTGTCAGGTATAGCTCTGATCACAACAGTAATTCTGTTTTTAATCTTTCCAAATAATTGTCACAGTTGTCGGTATAAACATTGTTTTAGTTTGTCCCAAAAGTAAAAATCCATAATTGTTATAGCCGGACTTCTTGGTGAGTATGGCTGTGGCCCAAATCTATCGATTCATTTTTCCCCAAATGTATTGTTTAAATAATTCCTTATCAAAAGAATTGAATGTGGGCTGCAACCGTCTTGCTGTTAATACATTTTTTGTCTCTTCGCCAAATTCACTTCATCAAGATAATTTTGTAAGTAAGTTTGCAATATCTCTAAATACACATTGATTTCAATTTCCATCCAAAAAATAAAGTTCACTTATCCCATCGTATGAAACGACACACCAAGCGTTAAATTTTTTTAAATACTGCCTTCTGCAATTTATTATAAAATTTAGATTTTCATCTGTCCAGTACCTACAATCTTGTGAAGAAACAACTTCGTTAGTAGTAAATGACGCCTCGTCCGAAAAAATAATGTTGTTTTCAAAATTTCTTTCTGTGAGTCAATTTTCTCCAATCCATAAACCAAAGTTCAATCGTTTTCCTTCGTCGTCTGGTTCAATCAATCACTCAATACAACATTATTAGCAATTAAAATTTACATCTGCCTCCCCAGAACCCACCCCGGAACCTACCGTGCAACCACCGCGTTGTTCGCGGTGGAGGATTGCAGGGTTGGGCGGAATGGGACTGGTTCGGCTAAAAGCCAATTAAAAACAGTTAAACCCAAACACCTTCCATCGCAGATGGATTAAATTGGGTTGTAAAATTAAAAGATATCTGAAAACAGATTTAATAAAACTTAAAACTACACCTTTTAAAAATTCATGCACTGTCACTGATTAAATTTTGATTCTGACGCAGGCACCTCAACTTGTACAAGGTGCCTTCCGCGAGGTATGTCAATGCTGGGCTGCGCGTGGCTGGCCTAAACTTTTGGTTTTACGAAATTTTGGTTTGGTGAAAATTTTTATGTGAAATGAATTTAGAAAACAAAAATCCAAAAAAAGAAAATAAACCAAAAATAAACCAACAGAAACAAAAAGTAATAAACATAAAGAGAGAGGGGGACAGGAAAGATTTAAAGATACAAAAGGTATGAAATATCAGTAAAGGTAGATAGGGTAAGCGGAAGTTATAGTTGTTGAAGTTTGGCTACAAAGGTTGCCGGAAGATCGGTAACGTCTGATATGATAGGGTGTGTTTAATCCGAAATGGGGCATTATGCTGTCTAATTTGTGTTGTGTTTCTTGTTAGTGGACTATCGCCCAGTTTGAAGGAATAGAATTTTTGAGAGATTTCCTGGACGTAATCCGCTATTGGGGTTATGTCGTGGCAAAGTGCGTATAGGTCTCTGAGGGAGGTGTACCTTCCAGAATTTGATATGAGGCGCATAAATTTGTGCTAGAGCACTTTCAGTTTTTTCATGTCGTGGCTGATGTGATGCACCACACCGGCGCCGCGTATGTGATGGATGGTCTGACCACCATTGTGTACAACAATTTTTTATTTTGTCGGTTAAGTCTGCTACCCTTGACCATGAGCGGATACAGACTCCTGGACAGGGAGTAGACCGTCCGTACTGTCTCATTTATATGCGTGTTAAACGCCAGTCGCTGGTCCAGTCTGACCCCCAAGTACTTCACGCACCTTTTGGTTGGAATTTTGTTTCCCCGGATCGAAATATGTGTTATGATTTTGTTTTCAGTGAAACGGCGCGTGAAGACTATCGCCTCGGACTTCTCAGCGTTTACCCGAATCTTCCACTGGTCATAATATGCCGTGGCACGGGCCATGTGCGCTTTCAGCAGCATATTCGCTGCTTGAGCGTTATGTGAATGCGCGTACATAGCTGTGTCGTCGGCATACTTGGCCAGCTTCGTATTGGGAAACTCTGGAAAGTCAGAGACGTACAGGTTGTACAACTTTGGTGACAGGCACGATCCTTGCAGGACTCCCGCGCGAATGACCCGTTGTGTTGAGAGTTTGTTATTCACTGGAACCTGCAGGGATCTACCCGTCAAGAACGAACGAATGAGTTTAATGAAGTAAGTCGGGAAGTTATAGTCATGGAGTTTGTAGAGTAACCCCGGGATCCAGACGGTGTCGAACGCCTTTTCAATATCGAGGAGCACCATGGTGGTGTTCTTCCCCAGGTTGTATTGCACTTTGACGTCGTTAACTATCCTAGCGACTTGTTGCACCGTGCTTCTACCCTTCCTAAAGCCAAATTGGGACTCATCGTTGATGTGAAGTTTCTCCTGAACAGTGTTCAGTCTGGTTAGAACGACCTTCTTCACCAACTCGTCTGGTTCCAAAGTGTGACAAAATTTTATGTTTGACGGAATTACTTATCTTAAATGTGATTTACTCAGGCCAAGTTCTGCTGCCCTACATCTTAACGAAATTTTACTTGCTCTGACGTTTCCCAAAGCCAAAACTGCTGCCACATCGTCTTCATCCAATCTTATCTCTCTTTCGATTTTCAACGGTCCCAGTTCTTGAAAACTTTGTCGCAATACTTTTAAAGCTAACGTCGCTTATTGAAATCCCTGGAAATTGTTGATCAAAATATCTGATCATCCCTCTATAGCCAATTTGTCCCAACCCATAACATTGTACCACAAATATCTTTTGCTCGAGAGTAGGTATCTAGATTGCTTTGCCGTTTTACACCAACTAGTAATTTCAAATCTTTACCACTTTGGCTATAAAGTGTTTACAGTTTTTAATGTAACTTTAAGGAATAAAAAGCTATTTACTTTATTTTTTTTTATCAAATGCAATGAAAGTTGCCATATGGCTCTAATTTTCAATGCAAAATATTTTATTCAAATAGAATTTTTAAATGTACAGAAAAACCATTTTACTAATAATGATTTATTTTCTTCCTAGGTTAACTAGAGTTAGATCCCATTTGGACTTTAATTTAGTAAAAATAAATTTTAGATCAAGCAGACCGAGACTGCAGAAAATAAAAACCGTACTAATTTTTTTATGTGTAGTACTTGGCAGGTTTCGAAAATAGATGCGCTTACTAGCACTGGCGACATTACAGCTGAAAACTAAATTTTTTGCAACAGGATGACGTGAATACTTATCACGTTTTTTCAGTCAATAGTGGATATTTTACAAGTACCTACATATTTATGTTAAACCGCCTTAAAATTTTAGTACCTACTATAAAAGTAACTTCTAAATATTTTTATTTAACAACGATATTTAAAGGTTGTGTTAAAATTGTAGCATAGAAATTGGTTTCAAAATATAATTAAAATGTAAAATGAAATATTCCAGTTACAAGCTCCCCTATAAAGTCCTTATTTCCCGTATAAGAAACATAACCAGACCGCAACCAACAGCTATTCCCGGGCTATGTATCTCGCCGAGCGCTGAATAACGAATTACAGGTCTGGCGCGTTAAGTGTAATAGTCACAGATCACCAACAGAACGCTTAATTGATTTACTTAAACTAATATGCTGAAATTAGAATGGACATTAAAATTTAAATAAATTTGTTACTGGTTAGAATTGCTATTTTGGCAGGCTTTAAAATTTTAAAGTGCGTTAAAATTTAATATTCTTTACTGAATACCCACTAATGTTATATTCAGTAACCTCGTTTAACATGTTTCTTCATTATCGCCAGTGCTAAAATTATAGCTAAACATGCTTTCATTCGCCAATCCATTTTCGGATAAAATGAAAACCATTGCACCCTCATTTTGTGTTGACTGGTATTGGAGTCAAATACTGACAGTAATACTGATCGTGTAAGGTACCTATATAATAATAATAAATGTATTTATTAATCTTTATAGATAGCATTTTAACAATTACAGTTTTCTATTCAACGAACATTAAATAAATTGCTATATATTTATTAACAGGCACGATCAGTTGTAAAACTGCTCTACCATCGAACCTTGATGTAAGATATAAAATATAAAATACGCGGGAAACAGTGTTAAAGTTTATTAATTATCTAACATAATAAATTACAGGATTATCTATATTAAGAAATTAACAAGTGTACATTCTAAAAAACAACAACCATGTATACTCACATAAACATACACAACTATTAAAAAGAAAGGAAAAAGAAGAAAAGGTGACTATTAAGCACGGCAGCACTTGTTCATCAAATAGTTTATTAGAAATCATTTTTAAAACTGATAAAGTGTTAATGATATATATTCAATGGAGCATTTATTAATTTTTTTTGCAATGTTGTATGTAAGTGATCTCTGAAAAAGAGCGATTTTGTGCTGGTGTATGGAAAGTATGTCTTTTCTTCTATACTTCGGCCGAAAACTCGAGTCAGTAACGCAAAAAATAAGCGGCACTCTCATCAAAGGATATTAGCTCTTATTTGATACTAAAGCGGCACCTAGTTCTATCATATAATCTTATCGAATCGAGAGAAATATATTAAGTTTTATCCGCGTAGTAGACATGGAAACCGCGACTACCACAAACAATTTTAATGACCTAATCGACCGCATAGAGTAAATGATTTAACGTGCCGCCTTTATATCTAATAATTTGCTCGACTAACTATTCAGTCATAAACAAACTTGGAAAGATAGAAAGAAATCGTATATCCCAGGCACTCAGTGGCCTAACATACGTATTTATGTAGGTACATATAAAATAATATTTCATAAAAAAAATATATAAGTAAATTTATTTTCACGCTCAACTCAACCAAAAAGAAAAATTCTTCTTTTAAGAAAATTTTTAATGGCAGGCATTTTTGCCAATAATCGGCTGTAACTCTTTTTAACGCACTAGATAGAAGGTCTTTTACATGTTCTAATTTAAAAGTTCTATTTTCTCTTGCTCCTTCTCCCTTTACTTCATCCCAAATAAGCTCAATGGGGTTGAGTTCACAGTGATAAGGCGGTAGCCGTAATACCTCAATACCTCTACCTTTAGCCATTTCATCCACAATATATTTCTTATATACCGGCGAATGCTGTTTCGCTAGGGTTAGCAATTCAGCTTTCAGCGAAGCACGATCGAATAGGATACCTTTACCATCTAACCATTCTTCAATTTGCGCTTTTCGCCATGCACTGGTTGGTAATTTTTCCAGTAATCGACTGTGGTACGGGGCGTTAACAGGGGCGATCCAGGTTCAATCTTAGCGAGAATTTTTGCAAACCATTCCTCGAAAATATCCGCATTCATATCCTCATGATAACCGACACTTTTTTCAACACGAACGATAGAAGTCCATCTTCCACGAATCCTGAATCACTTCCTATGTGCGTTATTATTAGGCTTTTTATTTTTCCTGTTTGCATTTTCAATCCTGTTGACCAACCTTCCATATGGCCTTGACGAACAATTTTTACATTTCT
Source organism: Leptura quadrifasciata (assembly GCA_963675555.1). Lineage (NCBI taxonomy): Eukaryota > Metazoa > Arthropoda > Insecta > Coleoptera > Cerambycidae > Leptura > Leptura quadrifasciata. The sequence goes on along the minus strand of OY776676.1, from coordinate 140,358,961 downwards.
ATCTTGCCGAAATTGCGTTACAGTATGTCCCTCATTTAACCACGTCTCATCTAAATAATAGCATTTTCATCCTCTTTCACGGGCAGCTCTAATTGCCCGAATACAGTTCCTTCGCCAACAAATAATATAATTTCTCTTAAGTAGGAGGTTATTTCTCTTTCCTTTTGTAAATACAAAGTTCATATCATGCAAACATTTTTTTAACGTCGATTTGCCCATTTTGGATATATGTTCATCATCATTCAGGGACTGTAAAATTTTCTTAACACTAGGGATTTCATTATCATAGAAGAATTTATGAACTTTAGGTCGAATTAGATTTTTCTGGAATTTGTCTAATATTATTTTTTCTTCCAGACTTCGCTTTAGGTTTCTGAACATCCCCTTCATTTTTTTCTTCTCTTAAAATTCTGTAAATGGTCCGCTCACCCACGCCAGAATACCTTGAAGTCATGTTAACTAAACCTGTTAATCCTGATTTCTGTACCATGGGATAATTTTTCTCTAATGTATCCCAAATATACATTCAAAATAATTTTCTTCTCCTTGAGCTTAATGGGGACTTTCTAGGAGTATGAACTTTTACCACTTCTTTTGAACAACCGAGAACCGCTTCCATTTTTGCACATTTAAAAATATTACGATATCCCACAATTACACTTATTTTCACTAAAGCACTAACAAAATAAAACTTTAAGGCACTGTGATACAACAAATACGTAATTTATAAACAAAAATTAATGTGGCTCAATTCATAAACAATCCACACTATAAATATTTGACACGAAATAGAATTTTAAGGCACGATGATACCACAAATACGTAATTTATAAACAACAAATTAATACCGCCCAACTAGATTTAAGCATAATATTTTAATTAATTAATGTTATTTGTCAAAATTCTCCAAACTTAAGGAAAATAAATAGGTAATAGCGTAAACATTATATTAGGGAATTTACTAAACTCGTAAATCCGCACGCCCCTGGCTCTACTGATTAGAGTTTTCGGGCGAAATATAATGTTTCTGTTGTCCACATCTGTTCTGTATTTGATTTTTCCTATTAAATAAGAAGGCGTATTATTATGCAAATATTAAAAAAAAAAATATGTTGGCGTTATTTGATGTATTGAGCCAATGAGTAAGTGATGGAGTATAAGATATTCTGTCATACTTACGAATGCCGTGGATGTATCTCAGACATGAATTCTCGATTTTTGGAATCTATTAGCATCTCCAGTGGGCCCACATAGTCATAGTAATTAAACTGGGAGAGAACAAGTGATTCGCATAGGGTTGTTTTGTTTGTTTTCCTAAGTATGTGTCTGTGAGTCTTTAGTTTGGTATATGATTTTTGAAATAATAGGTAGATCTGTGAATCTTAGATTTGAATCAATAATGATACCCAAGTTTTTAGCTTTATGCGCGATTTTTATCCCCCAATTTAATTTCTGTTTCATTATCATTGTTATTGCCAAATAGCATCACTGAAGACTTGGATGATTTAATTTTTAGATCTCTGTGAATCGTGCAGGAGGGATCCTCACTGCAGCTATTTGGGGCCTCCTTTGGTATCGATCATCCTCCATTTACGAGGATTAGGTATCATTATTGTTTTTCGAGATAATGGCCCTGGGACTTTTAACTGAAACACCCTGTATATGTAAATATGTGCTCATATGTATGTGTGTGTATATGTATATGTAGGTATTCAGGAAAATTGTTCTATTTATTTTACAAAACAAATTGGTTGATGTGGATTGTCTTGTCTTTTCTTAGGTTAGGTTCAATTTTAGTTTTTAACCTTTAAATCCTACTCTGTTGTTCAACGCCCAAATAGGGTATTATGTAAATTCTGTTACATGAACAATAAAAAATTGTAGATCATGCTGCTCCGGTAGACTAATTAGATTACCTAAATCATCATTTATTTTTCTACTGTCAGCCTCGATGTCAACCTTATTAAAAAATCTGTATAATTGTGTATCGTCGGCAAACATGTGCACCTTACATATTTTATTGATTGATTGATTGATTGAGTACAGAGGGAAAATTTGACGTATATAGTGTATATAGAAGCGGAACTAAAATTGATCCTTGTGCCATTCCTCTCGTCATATTGCAGTATCTCGGTGTTTCTCCTGCTAAAATTACTTTTTGAGGTCTACCTATTAGGTAATTTTTAAATAAGGTAACGTCTGTTATATCTAGGCCAATATAATACTTTAGCGATAGCAAAATTTAATGATTGATTCTGTCAAAAGCCTTAGTGTAGTCTAGCAGTATCAAAACACCACATTTTTTGTTATCAAGTTCCCCTAAAATATCATTGGTAATACTACCTAGTCCCTGATTGTATTTCGGGCAAGATGTCATGTTCTGTTAAAAAATTTCTTAATGGAGCTTCCATGATCCGTTCCAGAACCTTAGATAAACATTTCAGAATTGATATAGGGCGTAGGTTTTTTAGTTCATTGGGAGGCATTATCCTTGGTATAGGTATAATACGTTCGTCTTTCCACTTACTAGGAAAAACCGAATTTTATAAGCAATAATTTATTAAGTGCGTTATAAAGGGCAATAGAAAAGGGCATGAGAGCTGAATTAAATAACGTTAAAGTTAATTCCATCTAACCCTAGCGCTTTAGATTTCATTTTCATGATGACTTTGAGAACATCTTGTTCTGAATCTGGAATAAATTTCTTAGTTAAATTTGTTTTCGAAGCATTTTGGTAAAAACTTAGTACCTACATAGGTAGTTGTTGTGAGCAAATGTCTGAAAAGTAATTGTTGATTTCGTCAGGAGTTTTGTCTAACTTTAGGTTGAAAGTTTCGTTTTTATTATTTATATCTAAATCTCTAAGATATTTCCACATTTGTTTACTACTTGAATTTTAAAGTCTAAATTCCATTTTTTTCTATTTTTATTGCATAATTTATATAATTTCTGAGTTATTTATAATAATTCCAGTGATTTACATTTTAGTTCTTTTATAATTATTTAGAGCCTTATCTCTTAGTGACATCATGAGCTAAATATTTGTCGTGTGCTTGTTTATTAAATCAAACTGTTTTTAGTGGTGCGTGTAAGTCAATTAAAAATAGCTGATTTTCATTTAGAAGCTTACCTTATCATTTACATTTTCAAGATCATAAAGATGCCTCGGTATCGTAAGTAAGTCAGCCTCATACCTGTTCACGTCAAATTTTGAAAAGTCTCCGAATTATAGGTTTCCGAATTTCGCATTTAATTTCTATATTGCACGATACTACACAGTGGTCTGAAATGTTTGACGCATCAAATACAGTACATTTACTAAAATTTAAAGTGGAGTTTGTTATTATAAAGTCAATCAGTGACAACGCATTATGTGTAATAAGAGTTGGTTCCTTAATTATTCGCAACAGGTCTATCTCATTAAAGACGTTATTAAATTGATTGGTCTTATTATTTAAATTCAATAAATCTAAAATAAAATCACCCATGCAAACAACATAGCCACGCTGGGTATAAATAGCTGTCATAGTTTCCTGGAAAATATCTAGAAACTCCTGAAAGTCAGAATTGGGTGGCCTACTCCTACACTTAATTTACCAAAATTAATACGTATCCGCATTTACTCTAGAGTGTCATTTTTAGTTTGTATACAATTTATCATGGTGTATTTAAAATTCTTTTTTATTTATAAATAAACTCCTCCACCCCTACCTGCATTAGCCATCTATATGTAACGTTTCATTTTTAATATCTGAGGTTAACCAGCTTTCAGAGGCTCCAAATATGTCATAGTTACTGTTAATTAAATATGTTATTTCATTAAAATGTGCGGTTAAGGATCGTACATTTAGGTGTCCAATTTTTATAATAATAATAATAATAATAATAATAATAGGTCTTTATTTTCTCAAAAAAAGTAACAAGATTAGATAATATAATTTAAAAGAATACGAGAAAAACGCCGAAGATCAGGTGGCCGCACAAGACGAACCTCTGTATTTAATCTTAAGCGTAGGTAATAGCAATATGGCAAAAAAAAACAATCAGTATTGCTAATAACAGATAGTATGTATGTAGTAACATGATATTTGTAGGCACTAGTGTAAGAAAAAAAATAAAATTATATTTTTACACTAATTAAAAGAATTCACCTATGGAGCATTAATTTGATTCATTCAAAAGATATTTTCTTAGTGTGAATTTAAAAGCTGGTAAAGATTTACTTTTGATATATGAAGGAATGGAATTATATACTTTAGTTATTTGATACGTAAATGATCGTTTGAATAATTCCGTACGATGGAGGGGAGGAGTAAATGTACCTTTGAAACGAATATTCAAATTGTGGACGTCTGTTCTATATGAGATTTTTTTGCTCAAGTATTTGGGAGTTTTATTATTAATAATTTTATGGTATAAACAAGCAGAATGCAGAAGTCGTCGCCTAGACATATTGAGCCAACTTAACTGGATTAGTTTATGTGAAATACTTTGATGGTGCCTAACTCCAAATATTAGTCTCAAACAAGAGTTTTGTAGAACTTGTATTCTACGCGTATCCTCCGCATCCAAGCAAGGACCATATACAGAATCGGCAAAATTAAATCTTGATAAGACTAACGACTCGCATAAAATTGTTTTAATTTTTTGATTCAAATAATGCCTGATATTATATATTACTTTTAAATTTGTATATGCTGCACGTATACAATTATTAATATGCGAATTAAATCTTAAATTCGTGTCAAATGTCACCCCCAAATTTTTTGCATTTTCTTTAAAAGGTATATAATGTCCGTCAACATATATTTGCATGTTTTCCTTTACTGTTGATGTGATATTATGATGACCGAAAACTAAAACTGATGTTTTACTGGCATTAACATTTAATGCATGACATTTAGATTTTTCAATTAGAGAATACAAGTCGCTATTAATAGCAGCCATTGCCTCAGCCAATTGCCCTGAATCAAACGAGAGGTAGAGTTGAGTGTCGTCAGCGTAGAAGTGAATTTGACAATACTCAGCCGCCTTTTCGAAACCTGACGTATATAACGTATATAATAGCAGTCCTAGAATCGACCCCTGTGGGACCCCGGATGACACCTCGAGAGGCATAGACACATTATTGTCAATTCTAACACGTTGTGTTCTATTTTGTAGATAGCTACGAAAAAAGTTAACAACACTAACATGAAAGCTCATAGATTCCAGTATAGCGAAAAGTATTTCATGGTTAATCGTATCAAATGCTTTTGTAAAATCGACAAGTACTAGCACTGTAACTTTTTTTTGGTCCAATCCTCTCAAAATGTCATCCGTGATATTTAAGAGGGCAGTTTCACAACTATGCAAAGGGCGGAAGCCAGATTGTATTTCAGGTAGCAATTGAAATTTTGTTAAGTGATCCCGCATCTGACACTCTACCTCTTTCTCTAAGACTTTTGATAGGGTTAGCAAAATACTAATTGGGCGGAGGTCCTTAAATTCTTCAGGGTTGTTTTTTTTTTGGCACTGGTTGCACTAAGGCTTGTTTCCAGGAGCCTGGAAAAATGCAATTCTCTAAGCTAAAATTTATTATGTGGGTAACAAAAGGCAATATTAAAGGACAACACATGAGTAATAATTTAATATTAAGACCATCATTTCCCTGCGCATTGGTTTTTATACCATATAGAATTTTCTGAACATTATACTCAGAAGTAGACTTAAATTTAAATGAGTCGATATTTGGTTTAACATTATTTTTATAATGACTTATGGTATCTTGATCTGCAGGTAATTTTGGGATGCAATTCATGAAATAATGATTGAGGTCATTAACATTTTTTAATTCGTCCGGAATACTATTTACCCGCTTAGCTATATTTAAAAGGCGCAAATCTTTCCAGGTTTGATTTATGCCGTCTACCCTCAGTCTATGTTCAAAATATATTTTTTTTTCATTTCGGCAAACTAGCGTTGTATAATTTTTTAACATTCTATAATAATTATGATGAGCTTCGTTCTTTGTACGACGCCATTTACTGCAGGCTTTATCTCTTAGGGACATAAGTAAACGTATATTATCAGTGATCCATGGTGCATATTTTTTTGTAATTTTTATTGTTTTGACCGGAGCGTGTATATCAAACAAAAATAATATATTTTCATTTAGAAAGTTCACTTTCTCATCAATATTATTTATATCATAAATATTTTCAAAAGGGATAGACATAAGGTCGGCATAAAATTGATCCTCGTTAAAATACTTAAAGTCCCTAATTGTTTTATATACTGGGTTCAGTTTTTTATGAGTGATATTTAATTTGCAATAAATGAGTTCGTGATCAGACATATGATTTAATGAAATAACTTCTACATTTTCTACAATATTTTTATTAGTAGTAATTATAAGATCAATAAGGGTTGCTGATGTGAGGGTAAAGCGAGTTGGGAGTCTACAATTTGGACCAGACTATAGGTGTCAAGTAGCGTATTAAGTTTATTAGATGCCGGAAAATCCGTTTTTAACATATCTATATTAAAATCACCTAAACAAAATATTTCATCATAATGTGGCAATAAGTTAGTTATATCTTGTTCCAGATTATTTAAAAAATCATTATAAGAAAAATCAGGCGGTCTATAGGTAACACCTACTGCAAACTGCTGTTTATTTAATTTAATTTTGACCCACAACTGTTCGGTATTATTACTATTGATAACTGAGTACTGAATGGTTTCTTTAATGTACATACCTACTCCGCCCCCTCTACCAATTCTTCGATCCCTTCTTACCAAATTGTATCCTTCTATTTTAATTTGATCGTCACTTACTGTCGGTGAGATCCAAGTTTCAGTTAAACATAAAATGGAATAACTTGTGGATAGAATATATTCTTTTAAATCCTGAAATTTGGGCATTAAAGATCTGATATTAAATTGTGCCAAGGTGAATTTTTCATTCATAATTAAAAAAAAAAAATCAAATAATACAATTTATGGAAATTACACAGTAGAAATAATATGAAGTATAAACAAACTTACAATAGAGATAAATTGCCTAACAAAGAAATTTTAATCTGATATATTTTTTATAAATTGAAATGTATACAAAAACAATAAATGCAAAAAGTAGATAACGAAGTCTACAAATCTCCATGAATTTAAAAATAGAACTAAGAAAATAGATATTTCATTAAAAAAAAAAATACAGCAAGCAGATAAAATATGACATTTAATTGTTTCCTATAATTCCATGATATTTTTCAAGTGTTGACACTGAAAATGTTTTATTCTTCCAAATAAAAGTTATATTACCATCCTTGGTCCAGCATTCATTCTTGAATTTATCTTTTATTACACAGTAGAGATTATAACGTTGGCGAGTGAGTAATTCAGCTATGGCGTAACCTGAACCTTTAAACAACCTTTTATTGTGAAATACCTTTCGACGCTTCCAAGTGTGGACAAATTCTACGACAATTGGTCTTGGTTTTTCCGTATTTTTGCACCATAACGATAACAGTCTGATATATCATTTTTTGTCAATAACAAATCGGCCACCTCGCTTAAATTTAACTTGGTGTTAAGTATATCGACCACATTTATAATCAGATCCTCTTTTTCAATTTCTTCTGCACCATAGAGAATACATTTATTTTTAAAGGATTTTTGTAAATTAATGTCTATTTGGCCTAGAGAGAGACTAACCTGATTTTTAATTTCTTCGAGAGTTTTCAGCATTGATACCTCAAACTTGTTAAAATCTTCCAATAGCTGCTCAATTTTTACCTCATTTTCTGGAATATTTTCTTTTCTTAAATTTGATAATTCTCCTTTAAAAGTTGAAAATTGAGATTGAAAGTTGTGTTCCAGTTCTTTAATACGTGAGTTAACATCGTCCTGGTTGGTTGTTTTCTTGTTAGAAGTAGTTTTATTGTTTCTCGTAACTCTTGAACCACTCTGCATTTTGCACTACGGGCTGGTACGATTTATAAACCGCAGACTACAACGAGATATAGTTATATTTTGTCACTTATAATCAGACCGGCTTATAGATATAATTTTGTTTTTAATTTAAATTCGTAGGAGACTCGAGAACGTGTCTACTCACTTGCGGCCATGTTGCTAGGTCATACTATTTAGCATTTATAGCTCTTTATTTTATACAAAAACAAAATGTATAATAATTGGTCAAAACTGTACGAAAATTATCAGTCGGGTAACCCAATGAGCCGATATACCTAAATTGTAGACCAGATTCCCAAATCATCATAGTACAAGGGTATTAATGCCCCTAGAAAATTCATCACTACAATTTGTAGAATAAGGATCGGCCACGCTTGCTTCCCAAAACATTTAAATGGAATGGAGTACTTGATAGAGATACTTGTAGTACATGCTATACTATAAGTGATCTGGACCATATTTTCTTTAATTGCAAGAACCACCTATGATAAAAAGTTTAGTTGATATTAACGTGCAGTTTATCTATTATCCCTTAGTAATATTCATATCTATAGCATATTAGTTAAATTTTTAAACAGCATAGAACTATCTCTCTAATTAACATTGTGATGGTCTATCTACAATAATTAGGTTAGCTTCGTACCTCTTATGTCTTTCCTTTTGTGATATAATCCCCCTATTCGGGGTCTACCTGTGTATTGTTATAATAAAAATGTCCTGACAGACTCTGGATGAGAAGAGAGTGTCCTCGTGTAGTTTCCTGTGTTTTATTTAATACGGTCGTCTTGTTAGATTAGTTTGAGGAATTAAAGAGACAATACATTATTACCCAATGAAGAAAATCCAATGCCAAAAAAAAGGAAAAAAATAGCTCTTTATAAAAATAAGAGAAATAAACGAGACGAATAAATAAAAAGACTGTGTATATGATTTTTTCGCAAATATTATACCATCTTTACAAAAAAAAAACAAGTTTTATTAAACATATTTATTAAAAGAAAAAAGTAAATGAATTAATTTAGTAGAAGTACAGAAATAAGTGACTTAGTTACTTTAATATAGAATAAAAAAATAAGGTCCTCATTGAACACAAATGGAATTGGTTCCTATTAAACGAGATGAACTAAACTTCTCATCAGTGAGCTATTTAAAGTTGATCTAAATTCATCTTCGGATTTGATAACGGTAAGAAGGCAAATATCAAGAATATAATAATATCCCATACTTGTTGATTCAAGTCTTTTGTTTGTTTATTTCCTTAGTTATTTAAGCAATGTTTTTGCCAGAGATTCTTTAATTTGCAATTTGATTGTTTATTTTTATTATTCATTTATTTAACGTCGGCCTATTACCGCTACCAAGGCCAGTCACCGACGCCAGGGGCTAAGCTCGTCAGTGTCTGTGTAGGCACTGGGACCCCTAACCTGGAAATTTTGCCGAACCCCCACAGTTTATCGTGGGGTAGGGATCTTTAACGTGCTCACATCGTAGATACACGGAACCCACAGTTTTACATCTGTTTCGAAAGGTGGTGACGCGAGCTGATCCGCTCATCCACTATATCTCATCGACTTGCCGTGACCCGGTTTTGAACCTGGGCCGTCTGCGTGGGAGAACGCGCCACTGTTCATCCCACCACCAAGCCGACCAATTTGATTGAATTTTATAATAATAGTAAATACACGAGTTTCACCGGAACCTCCGCCATTTTTTAGACCGTCTGTATAACAAAATAAAAATATACTACCAAACCAAAGAGTAAGGAATTGACAAGGAGGTTCGAAATAGAGAATGAAATTAGATAAAGACGGTTGTGTTTAACTTTCAATTTAAAGTAGTTAAAAGGACACAGCACAGAGCACAGCGAAGACAGACGACATAGAGCCGAAAAGATGTTGGGTTTGTCAGATGTGCACAGGCTTTTTTAAAATCATTTATTTAACGTCGGTCTATTTCCGTCAAGGCCAATTACCGACGCCAGGGGATAAGCTCATCAGTGTAGGCACTGGGGCCCCTAACATCGAAATTTTGCCGAACCCCCACACTTTGATGTGGGGTAAGGATCTTTAACGTGCTCATATCGTAGATACACGTAACCCACAGTTTTACATCTCTTTCGAAAAAGGGGGACACGAGCTGATCCGCTCATCCACTATATCTCATCGACTTGCTGTGACTCGGTTTTGAATCCGGGCCATCTGCGTGGAAGGACGCGTCTCTGCCCATCACGCCATCAAGCTGACGTCATATAGGCTTCTAATAGGATATTTCAACTCTGCATCTGTTGTGATTGAATTGCATTCGACAACAGCGCGATAGCTCCAAATTAATCTAGTGATAGAGGCGAGCTTAGGCGCGTCTTTATCCATGGGTTCCCCGTTTCAAGGAAATATAGTGTCTTGGCCCCATCTTCTAGCGGCTTGTATATCAGTGTATATGCAGAAGCTATGCAATCTAAGGCGAGGATTGCGTAATAATAATAATATACTTTATTTCTCAATTAGTTGTATAAACAAGTAATTGTAGAGAACGTCACAGCACTAAAAACTAACAATTAAAAATTATAAATATACAAAAGATAAAAAATATAAAAGTCATTACCTATTGCAGTAAAATTAGTCATTAAAAAAATCAGCGAGTGAATAACAGGTTTTATCGATAAGAAAGGTCTTGAGTCTTTTTTTTTAAATGCGGATGTGTTTGGATTTTTTTATATCAGAGGGAAGAACATTCCATATTTTGTAACCATTAAAATAAAGGCCTTTTTGATATTCCGCCGTGGAATGTTTGTCCGGATTAAGTTACGTTTAAATCTTGTTTCAGAACTGTGATCAAGTACTTTTTAAAGCATATTCAAGTTCTTATAAACAAAGTAACTAAGTTCATAAATACAAGTGTCAGATAATGTTAAGATTTTGAACTTTTTGAAAGTTGATCTACAAGATTTTCATCTTAGTAGCTTAGCTAACATTCTCAAAGCATACTTTTATAGAACAAAACGTTGACGATGACTATTAGTACCCCAGTTAGCAATTCCATATCGCATATGAGAATAAAAATATGCGTAATATAAACTGATTAGAATGTGCTGACACTGCTGACTGCAGTATTTTGTCAGTGACCGTAATGCATAACAGCACATGTTCGAAGCTTGTCACAAAGTTTCCAACTTTAAAGTGCAGTCGAAGGCAATTCTTAATATTTTGCCTGAGTCATATACATCCGAAGGATTCTCTAATTCACCTTGGTAATTACGATGTTTAAAGTCATATTAGTTTCTGAAATTAAGAAATTTGTGTCATGGGCATAGCATACAGTCAGCAAATTATTAATTTCTTTCAAGGAAAAAACTAAATTGTTGACGAAAATTATATAGCAGGGGACCTAAAATAGACGTTTGTGGAACACCTTGGGCGACCGTCCTAGGATTACTTGTGGTATGGTTTATTAGCACAACTTGCTCTCGATTATTTAAATATGACTTTATGAAGTTTAATGGCGGTCCTTCAATTCCATATCTACGAAGTTTCTGTAGAAGTAACTGATGATCTACGCAGTCAAATGCGCGAGAAAAGTAAAGAATAGACCAAATGACACATTTTCTTGTCAAGGACATTTATAATTTGAACATGTAAGTTACTTAAAGCCGTAACCATACCTTTATTTTTTACAAAAACCATATTGGGCTGGAGAAATTATAGTATTACGGATACAGAATGTTATTAATTGGACATTTAATGCCGATTCATAGAGCTTAGAGGAGCTATTACATTGGTGCTGTAATAGCCATACGTATTTGAGGCACCTTTTTTGTATAGTGGACATACTGCGGATAGTTTTAATTTTTCGGGGAAAACTCCTTGTTTTAAATCACAAAATTAAATACGATAGTGGTTGACTAATTAAATGTTTACAATGTTTTAGTAAGTTATTCGATATATTGTTATAGCCAATGGAATGCGATGGTTTAAGTTTATTTATTAATGAAAGTATATCTTTGGAAAACGAGATACTTCATAATGCTAATGCTTCGATTGCAACCTTGCACTGAGCAGAGCCAACAGCTCGAAACTGCAGACTGCAAGTGGTGTGTGACGACTGGCATGAGAGCTCCTTTAAGTAGGATCAGTCTTTCGGCTGGTGTTTGTTGCAATCGAAGCATTAGCGTTTTGATGGTAATATGCAATTATTACACTTACCGCTCCAGGCTTGTAACCTGTAATTCAGCGCTCAGCGGGGCACATAGCCCGGAGAGTAGCTGTTGGTTACAGTCTGGTTACGTTCATTATGGTAAAATAAGGATTTTATAGAGAAGTTTGCTACTAAAAATATTATGTTTTAATATTCCGCCCTCTAAGAGCACATTTGAACTATGCTAAGCCCAGTCAGGCTATTTATTTTTCGATTGCAACAGACACTTGACAGATGGCGCCTGCTGACTATTTTACATGTCGTTATCCCAAATATACCGAAATGTACTAAATAATCAAGTGATCCTCGTGTCGGTCATCACATGTCTACCTTGCACTGACCAGAGCCAACAGCTCGAAACTTTAGTCTGCAAGTGGTGTGTGACGACTGGCACGAGAGTTCCTTCAAGTAGGATCAGTCTTCCAGCTGGTGTTTGTTGCAATCGAAGCATTAGCGTTTTGATGGTAATATGCAATTATTACACTTAACGCGCCAGGCTTGCAACTTGTAATTCAGCGCTCGGCGGGGCACATAGCCCGGAGAGTAGCTGTTGTTTACAGTCTGGTTACGTTCCTTATGGCAAAATAAGGATTTTATAGAGAAGTTTGCGACTAAAAATATTATGTTTTAATATTCTGCCCTCCAAAAGCACATTTAAACAATAATAGTTATGTTATTACTAATAAGCTCAACGCAGGAACATTCCACAATGCTTTGTCTACAGTAATTATTTACATCTATTGTTTTTACATTTGTATATAAGGTCGTGTTTTAGGTGAATAGTTGTACCCCCGTGACTAGTCTGTTCATGGCTAAAAAATTAATGTAAAGTATAATTACTGACAGTAAACATCTTAATTTGCTCCCTTCATTGCCAATGGTCGGTTACTAAAAATACATCTATTTTATACTTAACTAAACATACCTCTATCGGCAAAACCTTATTTGCAAGGCACTATACATTTTGATGCATAATGAGTAAATTATTTTCCTTAATGACTAAATTTTGGTCCTTTAAAGGTGTAACATTAACTATATTTGAGTTCACATTATTGATATTTGATATAAGTTTGGGTATAGAAAATTGTTCGAGGTTGCACTGTGTAGACTGTTACTATTATTAATCACACTATCATCACTGTTTTCCAAATTCTTGGGACCATGCACTGAATATACAGTGTCATCTAATTAGGCACCTAAGTCAGTTTGCGTATCACACGTAGTATTTTTACAACTTAATTTCTCTCCATTAGTCAGTAATTTTCACGAAAACCAAGTTTTTGTGAATAAACTTTGCATTTTTAACTATGTACGTGATATAGTCAGATATTTCGTTTTTATTGTAACATCTATAAGAGTTAAACATAATATTTTTAGTCGCAAACTCCTCTATAAATCCTTATTTTACTATAAGGAACCTAACCAGACTGCAACCAACAGCTATTCTCCGGGCTATGTGCCCCGCCGAGCGCTGAATTACAAGTTACAAGCCTGGCGCGTTAAGTGTAATAATTGCATATTACCATCAAAACGCTAATGCTTCGATTGCAACAAACACCAGCCGAAAGACTGATCCTACTTTCGGCTGGTGTTTGTTGCAATCGAAGCATTAGCGTTTTGATGGTAATATGCAATTATTACACTTAACGCGCCAGGCTTGTAACTTGTAATTCAGCGCTCGGCGGGGCACATAGCCCGGAGAATAGCTGTTGGTTGCAGTCTGGTTAGGTTCCTTATAGTAAAATAAGGATTTATAGAGGAGTTTGCGACTAAAAATATTATGTTTAATATTCCGCCCTCTAAAAAGCACATTTGAATTATCTATAAGAGTTATTGTTCATATTAAATAGATTTAATGAGCCGGGAACGCATTTGTTTAGTTTTATAACATATTCAGATAATTAGTAGTGGATATACTTCGGACGAGATATAAAGCTGTTGGTCTCTTGGCCAATAAATGTTAAGCAAGTAAAAGTTACCTATTCTTCGGTGAAGAGGTTCCCGGCATCTGGTTCGGGTAGTTCGTCTCCAGGCGTCGGTGATAGGCCTCAGTCACGGAAATAGTCCAACGTTAAATTAATATATCAAACAACTAGTGAGGTCATGAGCGCCATTGCTAAAAGATCAAATCTCTTGTCCTCTACTCTTAATCAGACTATAATAAAACTAAACCTTGCTAAAAGTCTTCTCGGCAAAATACTATTTACTCTTTAAAATAAACAAAAATGAAAATGCGTTGAAGTGAAGAGATGTGAAGCCACAGACATATATTACAAACATACGCGTCAAACTTATAACACCTCTGAAACTGAAAATTGATGAATCGTTACCCATCAGATTGTCTGTAAATAATTCCACAACAGTCTGGGGGAGCTTGAAAAACTAGGTCTATTATAATAGAATACAAGGTTATAAATATATTCCACAAGTCTTGTGACGTTTAATATATAAAAAGAACGTTAAAGAGTATTTACATATAGTTAGTATCCACATAGTCCTCTGCGAAATTAAAACGTATAATAAATATAAAAGAAACCAAATTAAAAATAGAAACATTGTGCTTTTAATAGCTAATTATTTCTGTAGCTGTAACAGCTGAGAGTATATTATGTACAATCGCGGTTAAAAACACGCGCATTTGATATTTGAAATGCGCCTGCGGTTCCCACCGATTCTTTTGTTAAAGGAAATTACATTTGATAAAATTGCCAGTACCAGATGTTTGTAAAGTCGCTTGCATGCATCAAAGGATATTTTTCATAATCTGTTTTTTAAGGATATTATAAAAATTTCAGAGCACATGTGGAAGTGAGCATCAAGATTAATAATAATGGCACCTACCTACTATCGAACTGGTTCGATGTAATTTTTGTAAATAATTTTATACTCTGTGTATCGACTTAAAACTCAGTATTAACACATTACTCGTAAGCACGACTGTTTCTATAATAAAAATAACTTCGTCTGATAAATGTTTAACTATCCATTTTTTATTTCTATTATGTTGGATACCAACACGAATGTACTAAAATTAACAGTGGTTGAACTATAGCTTAATTGTATTATTTGTAAGTACTACGTATTTTCGTATGTATAGTATAGGCCACAGTTCAGGAGTAGATTCTTTGGGCCAAATATGAGGATATAATCAAACATGTTTATACATTTTTAGATTAAAACGTACAATTAAAAGTATTCTTCGAAAAAATATTCTGTTTCCGTTTTCGAACCTCAAAATGCTCTTAATATTTTAATGTAAAATATGACAGCTTTCTGTTGATCAATGTCAACAGACATGTGAGTCATTGTATTTACCACATTTTCACTTACATCACATCTGAAAATTGGCAACCAGCTGGCAAAAAACTAATGAGTTATTAATATACATTTATCTTCGTATAACATAATAATAGCAGATTCTTTGTTTCTTTTAGTGTTATTGCTTTCTGTCTCCAAACTTCTGGCAAAGGTTTATTTAGTAGGTAGCATGATTTTTATCGCTTGAAATGGAATCATAATATATGTTTTTAAAACTAAAAAGCGTGCAAAATCGGGCTCTTAAAGCACTAGAGCTTTAAAGTTGCTTAAGTAGCAACCAATTTTAAACAATGATAAATACACAGGTCAGAACTAGTCTTTATTTACTTAAATGAATATGAATCGTGCAGTCTGCTTGTTTACAATTTACCAACGATGACCTTATTAATGTTTCCGGTTTATTAATTTCAAACAACCCCAATAATCCACGAACACAAAGTTGAAACAAACTGTTACACGGTCTATGTCCATTTAACAATTTTATATAATAACTGGTACTTTAATTATATTTAGCACGTTCCGTATAGCATTTTGATTCAGTTTTTCTATAACTGGTAAATTTCAAATGTGCTTTTAGAGGGCGGAATATTAAACATAATATTTTTAGTCGCAAACTCCTCTATAAATCCTTATTTTACTATAAGGAAAGCAACCAGACTGCAACCGAAGCTACAAAAATCTGGCGCGTTAAGTGTAATAATTGCATATTACCATCAAAACGCTAATGCTTCGATTGCAACAAACACCAGCCGAAAGACTGACTTTTTGTAACTTCGGTTGCAGTCTGGTTGCTTTCCTTATAGTAAAATAAGGATTTATAGAGGAGTTTGCGACTAAAAATATTATGTTTAACTGGTAAATTGTTTCGCATTGTTTTATGCACCTGCTTTTGTGTCTTAGGAACTCAGTCATGTTTTTTGAACACTAAATTATGTATCTCTGTTACAGCAATTCAGAACCAATTGTCTGTTCCAAGCCCAAAAAACATTTCATTTTTATACTGCGTTTACTATGTACATGTAGTTATTTTCATTACCTTTGAAACTTGCTCATTCTTCTGTTGTATAGTGTATCATATATGATGTAATGTATTTACTGGATCTTTACAATACAGCTTGTAAACAATTTTACAATTTATTAAGACAGTTCGTATTTTTGGTTAAGTATGCAAATCGCAAAGTAACTATTTAATTTGTGGTATGCAACAAATGTCAAACTATTATTGATTAAAAATTACTTTTATCGATTGTATACCTGTCACTATTTTTAATTGTGCGTAGAAAACCTAACTACCTGGTTGTGCGCTTCATGGTTGTCGCCCATCAACAGATGGCAACACTTGTACCATTTTACTGCTTTCCATTTTATTAGTAAAAGTAGATTTTTCAAGTATATATTTGTATATCAGTACTATATTGTGGAAGGTAATATAAAAAAGTTTACCTTATTAGTTAAAATCACCAAGGGATCGTTTGTCTGCCGATTTTAATCTGATTGAGTCTACAAACCTTCAACCTGTGCGATCCTCAGTAATTTATATTATATTCATATCCATGTTTAGCTGTGTTTAACACTACCAGGTAAATTTTATTTATTAGTAATTCAAATATCAATAATTTTCAATTTTGTCATTGCAATTTCAATTTTTTTAAGTTCATTTTTTTAATTCGATAAGTAATTAAAATACTACATTATTATTATTATTATTATTAGCCGTTACTCGAGTCCGAGTATAAAAATGTTACAGTCGATAAATTGTGTACAATAAAAAAACAAGTAAAAGGTGTAGTCTATTGTAATTCCCATTCATCTACGGTGCACACGACTATGGCTATAGAGGCCAATTCGGGAGAGCACATGTCGACCGCAGTCAGGACAAACATAGACCTGGTTAGGTCTTGGATTCGGCCTTCTTGCAGCAACATTTCCTTGATACATTTCCCATTGCTCGTCTGCAATACCGCAGGATTTTAGATTTTCATGGAGAGCGTCTTTGAACCTCTTTCGTTGACCGCCACGCCTTCTTCTACCGCTTAGCAATTCACCATAAAGTGTACATTTAGGAAGACGATTATCATGCATATGATGAACGTGATCTGCCCATCTTAGGCGTGCTCTTGAAATAAGCACCTCAATTGGAAGGCTGTTTGCTCTCCTGAGTACTTCCACGTTTGATATGTGATGGAACCAACGGATTTTCATCATACTTCTGAGGTGTCTTTGCTGAAAACGTTCTAATTCTTTCACATGACGACGGTAAGTGACCCAGCTTTCACATCCATATAGCAGTGTTGGAATGACAACTGCTCTGTAGACAGCCATTTTCGTTGACAAAGCAAGGTCGTGGTTGTCAAATACTCTCTCTCTAAGTCCCCAGAGTGCTCTAGATGCAGCGTTAATTCTATTGCGAATCTCGCTGTCCATGTTTGCTTTGTCATTAACAACGTTGCCTAAGTAATTGAACTGATCCACCACTTCAAGAGAATTTCCGTTAAGTGTAATGTCTATTTGGTTCACTTGATGAGGAGTTGACATAATCTTAGTCTTTCCAATGTTGATTTTAAGTCCCAAGGAATCATAGCTCTGGGCATACATATCTAAAAGTTCTTGAAGCTCTTCCGGCATAGAGGCTAAAAGTGCACAGTCATCCGCATACTGGAGATCACAAATGAATCGTGTGCGTGTCTTCGTGAAAGCTCTAAAGCGCCCTATGTTAAAGAGACCGCCATCAAAACGGTATCTGAGACCTATTCCTCTGACTGTCAGTTTGTTGTCAACAATAATTGTTAGAGCAGTAGTAAACAAATTAAAGAGTAGGGGTGCCAGGACACATCCCTGCCTAACTCCAGTGAGAGTTTGGAAAGGTTCGGTTGCCTCATTATTATACATAACCTGGGCGTTGTTGTTTGTATGTAGACTGCGACATACTTCCACAAATTTTCTAGGGATACCTAAGCGGAACATAATTTTCCAGAGCACTTCCCTGTCCATCGAGTCAAACGCCTTGGTTAAATCAATGAAGGCCATGTGAATTTCTCCTTGATGTTCGAGTGCTTTTTCTTGAAGCTGTTTAAGTGTGAAGATTAAATCCGATGTGCCTCGGTTTGGTCTAAAGCCACTCTGTGTTTCAGGAAGTAACTTTTCCATAACAGGTGTTAGCCTATTTGCCATCGCTTTAGTGAGTATCTTCCCTCCAACAGCCAGGAGAGCTATACCCCTGTAACACAGTCCACAGTCCGCAGCGCTCCCTTTGTTTTTGAAGAGGTTGATTAAAAGTGTATCACGAAACTCCTGCGGAGCTTGACCACTTTCCCACACGACATCAAACAGTTTTTTGAGGTAGGGTATGAGCTCTGACGACACAGCTTTAAATATCTTAGCTGGGAGTGAGTCGGCGCCGGGAGATTTGTTATTTTTTAGCTGCCCAATGGCGGTTAAGATCTCTTCCGTTGTTAGTGGTTTATCTAAGTCTTCGAAGGTGTCATATTGAGGGATAAGATTTATAATATCGTGATCGGCTTGACTACTTGACTAAATACTACATGACACCACATGGTAATAACATATTTTTTCTGTCTCATTTTTGGCAATTTATAGTTTGCAAATCAGCAACATTAAATCTAAATTTAATTCTACATTTACTTCTACATTTCTTCTAAATATACTTTTATGTATTAAGCAGTAATATGTATTAATTACTTTTACGTATTTAGCAGTCTTTTAGCATTTATGCTTGCGATTATTACTTTTTTCAAGCCACATGGTTGGATAATATTCCTCTGTTTTTATTAAGGCGCTTAACCCTTTAATTTTATACGAATCACAAGAATCAAATAATTATAAACTATTCTACAATCTTTACACCTAAACTTCCTTTGAGAAACGCCGTCTTACAAGAATAAATTGCCAAAGTTATCTATATTGGATGCTCTACGAGACAATTGGGGCCTGAACTGCAGTGCCAGAGCTTTCTACTCTCAACTATACTTGGTCTGAAAATCTAGGAGATTGGTATCATATTCATTATTATTTTTTGTATTAAATTATACTTTTTCGCTAATGCAATTTTATTAACATAAAATTTCAGCTAAAATTATATTCCAAATTTCAAATTATCAAATATATTTATTTATGTAATATATTTTACCATTCATTTTACACATTTTTTAAATTTCCCTTACCAATAATTTCGGTCTCGTCTACAGGGAGACTGATTTTACGGGAAAAAGAGACAACTCAACTAATTATCAACTATAGATGATGCCCAAAACAATATCAATTTTTCATTGTCTCCTTTTCTCGAACAAAAAAAATATATAAATATTTATATTCACTACATTCTGATGTTCATGTGTTGATTAGTATTTCAATTTAAATATATTTTTATGTGTGTTTGTTTGTGATAATTATATCAAATACCGAGATATGTGTGCTATACCTCAAATTGTGATAGGTTAGTAAATCGTTTTTCGAAATACCTGTGAAGAAAAGGGCAATGTACTAAATCATAAGTTAAAATTAAATTATTAACAACGACATGTTAAAATAGGATTTTCATATTTAATAACCTAGAATTTAACAAAACAATGTTTAATAAAAAGTCAAGTTTGACGTGTAACGTTCGGTATTTATTTTACAGTACAGTAAGATGGATATCAAAGAAGCTGTACAATCGAGATATAATATTCGCTTACAGTCCATGGGCTGTAAGTAAATAGTGCAGGCCTGTAACCATAGTAATTAGTAAATGCTTGTAAGTTCGACTTGTTAATAACGATCCGTTAATAATAATATAGTACAAGTAAATTAACAGATAATTGGTAACATGTTTCGTAGACAGCAACTAGCCAATAAAAGAAAAAAATTCGCATGAAAATGAAGCTTTATTGTAAAATGTATTCAAATTTCATTATACTTGAACTCGCTGTAGTTTGGAAACTATTTGTCCAGCGAAAAACTTATGAATCGGAATATAGTTGGAATTGATTCCAGTGTCAATTTTTTAAATGTTAGTTACATCGAATACTATACGGAATGGACATTTTCTACCTCTAGCAACTGCCGCTACGCAAGTTATCGCCCATTTTGTAAAAAATCGAACATTTTGATCGCTCTTTCTAAATATAGATGAGTATATCTCGGTATGTGTAGGTCCAAAAAAATCCAGAAAATTGAGGGTGTTCGTTATGATATAGGCTATCAGTGGCTATAATATGAAATTATTATCTGCACACATAACCTCAAAAAATAAAAAAATGAAAAAAATGCTAATTTTTGGTTATAACTTCGAATGTTTTAAGTGAAATTTGATGAAATATTCAAAAATTATACTTCATAATGTAAACAACAACTGGTTAAATTTTCAAATCAAAGTATCTAATATAAATCTCAAAAATTGACTTCAAATATTAAAATTGATTGGCCAATAACTTTTGTGCATCGCATCGTATGAGGTTCTTTTTTTATTAAAAAAAAATCGTTTTTTTATGCACTTTATGATGGTGAACAGCGAAAAATTTTTAAACTTTAAAAAAAAGTAAAAAAAAATCGATTTTTTTTATTTTTGCGTCAATTTTTTCGAAAATTTTCGCTTTTTTGAGAAAAATACACATTTTATTGTGTTATTAATGTATTTTTAACATATTCTGATCTAATTTTTCGAAAGAACATTAAAAAAATATAGTATCCAACCGGTCCTTTATGTTTTTTGTACATTTTTTTTGCTGTTTTCGTTATTCAACAAGCAAATAAAACCTCAGTTTGGTATAAATTCTCGTGTACAAAGGAGCATTTATCATACTTATCGGTCGTTACAATTTGTATTGAATTTAAAATATTTGGCATTTTACAATATGAATTTTAATAAAGCGGAACTTGTAGACATGGCTTGTTTTGGGTGACAGAAATTGTTTACTTGCCAATAGAATTTATCACCAACGTTATCCTGAAAGAAGGATTCCTGATGTTAGCAGCTCCCAAAATCTTCTCGATAGATTTCTGGAAACTGGAAATGTCGAATACAAAAAAGTGAAAGAATAAAACGTGTTGTGAACGAAGAAAATTTAGAAGAAAACCGCTGCTTCAATTTGAAAAAAATAAAAAACCTACAGCATTCTGAAAGAGCGGCCCATAATTTTTATTTCAGAGTATTTTCAGAAAAAATTACTAACTTAGAGATAATGCGAGTTGATCGAAAATCAGAAATTGCAACATTACAAGTTTTGAGTAACCAGCACTTTTCTTGGCGGCATTCCCATTTAAACACATGTAAATCTAAACGGGAAATAAATTATTTTAAGTATCTCAAATTATTTTTTACGAGGTTCAATTCATTTCAGAGGATCAAATTATGCAATAAAAGGGTGTTTGTGGTTTAGGGTGTTTTTCATTAATTTCACCCCATCCACTCCCTGCACAGAACGATTTTTTCTCAGCCTCAATTTTCGTTGTCTATGAGGTATTAGAAATGAGTAATGATGGTCAGTACATTTTCAAATTAAGGTGCCAACAGAATGACACATTCTGAGGGCCTGGGCACCGTACTAATAATAATTACGAATTTTAAAGTGTATACTTAAACTTAGTTGAAACAGTATAAAAACTAAAAGCCGGCAAAAACAGTCGGCATCTCTTTATTGTACATGGGTGGAGGTAAATAGAAATGCTTGTCATAAGAAAATGATGAGATTTTCTGGCGTTATTATATTATCCTCTGTTTCAAATGGTCTCCAAGAAGTTATGGTAAATTAATAAATAATTAAAATATTTTACCTTTTATATAGTAGTAAATATTTATAAATATGAACAATAACTAACTAAACTCCTACGCTTGATATTATAACAGGTATTTATGCACTGCACTGGCACATTGACAGCACAGTTCACCGTTGACTACTGAGAAACGATTTACGAGTTTTTTATGCTAGTAGGCCTATCCGTTTTATTATCTTTAAACCAGTGCAGTCGTAGATGGTTCATTTAGGCTGATTACATTGCCAGTCTCGGACTCGCCTGCACAGTTTCAACTACCATTCGAATCTCGATACCATTGCTAAATATATAGGACAAAATATCAAGTTCAGTGCGCACGGTCCTGTGCCTTAACACTGACCAGTTTCAATTGTCCTCGTATAAAGTATACAAAAGTACATGTAGTATTAAATCTGTAGAGGGCGTGTGTTCCCAAGGCAGATTTTTATGAAAAATTTCGTATTGCAGCAGTTCGGAAAATAGGCCCTAAGAGTTCTATTTTTCAAGCAATTAATTATTTTGTAAAAAAATTTAATAAAGCTTATTAATAGACATTTTCTATGGATTCATTTTTTGAGTTATAGTGGTTACAACTGATATAAAAAAGAATAAAAAACTAAATAAATTCCATAGAAACTTATTTATTACTTATTTTATTTATTTTAGCTAAATACGAGCTGATATACGCTAGATATTTACGATTCTACTTCTTAATTTTTTGTTTTATTCTTTACATAAAGTAACTGTAGACTGTTTTCAAATTGCTAACTTTACATATCGATTATATATAGGATATTTCTTTCAATTTAATGAAAATGACCAAAGTGACGCGCAACAGTTCAAGTAGTTTTGAAACAATTATAAAAACGAATTTACAATCAAAAATATTTTTTAAAGTTCATCCCATCTGGTTTATATTTGTAGTTGCTCTAGTGCTCATTGGCGTTGATTTTAAATGATGCTCCGTGTATTAAATCCTTCTCCCATAGTAACATGTTCACCAGGTTCTCCTAGTTACAAATAATTATACAATCACGAAATGGATAAAATATAGCCCTGCATAAATAATCATTTTAGAAGGTGCGTGACTACTGTTTTTTCAATAATCAATATTAGCCTGTAGTAATTTTCTGCTGACATTTACTTGGAACAGCTTTAAAAAATAGAATTTAGTTCGAATGCGCATAGTTTACATATTTTTGAATCTTGAAAATGTCAGAACTAATTGATCAAGTATTTTCAGGTTTCAGAATTGTACGTGGAGAGTGAAGATTCTGTTCTGCTTGTCTTAAAAGTCGTCTCCAGTTTATTTAAAATAAAATTAAGTTGGCCTTGGTGCTGAAGCAGTTTTTAACTTCTATAGGAACATGATTTTCAGGCAAAAAATTTCCAAAAAAGTTCTAGACAGCAGACTAGACCCGGTTCACCCTACATATTTTGACACGATGAAATCGAATATTAAGTCCAAATTGGTCCATCGGCTCCTAGTTTTCTTTACTTCAAAAATAACTGAAAGAGTCCAATTTGGAGCGAAAAAAAGTCAGATCCTTCGCAATGGAATTAAAAATTAGTGGTCTCAAAATTAATGGTACTCTTTTATTAACGTGTTAGATGCCGCTATGAACCAAGTTCAATTTAAAAATTTACTAAAATAATATTTTTATTTTCTTAAAAAAGAAAAATTGTAAAAAAATGCATGACAGATATCGCACATTAGATTAGGAACATTTTTGAGTAAAAGCGTTTTAAGTTTGCGAGAAGCATTTTATATAACAATTTGGCAAGCGGTGCTTTTAAGGGTTTTTGGCCGCTGTTGTCAGATCGAAAAATGGACCGGAAGCCGGTTATTCAAGATGGCGATCGAGGTGGCAGCTATTTTTGAAATATTCCTAATATGAACTAATAGAAAGAATATCAAGGGGTTGTTTATGTAAACGATCCATCTTTTGCGTCTGAAGGACTTTTACTATATTTTTCAAAAATGAATATTAACGTTCACAAATAAGGGTTCAAAGCGACTGTTTTAGGCGGAGAATAATACAAAATTTATACTTACTGTTCGTTTATACTTAACTGCTTCTCTGATGGTATCAATTGGACGTCGTAACACTATAAATCTAACACAGTAGGTACTAACACTTTCTTAAAATTACAACAACCTCAAGAAAAATGTTTTTTACAAACTATAGTCTGGCCCGTGTACAACACATGGTGAGGAACGGATGACTTATAATGTACCAACTACCATCCAACGGTTACACAAAAAGATTCAAGAAAATTTCAATGTTTATAAATTTTTGGTGGGCTTTTGCTTGCCTGTCTATTTACGTATTTACAGTTTAATATCAATTTTGATCGCTCCTCGGAGCTTAAAAATGCTTGAATCGCAACGACTTTGAATTATATTTTGCAATTACAATTTCATACGTTGAGGCAAGGCGGTCCCATGCACATATGAGTACATGGTAACTATACTTTTGTGACACCGAATCACTGAGGAACCGGTTTAGGGCAAATCCCGTTAAAACCCATCATTTTATCGTCAAAATCGACTGCTAGGAAATGATCCCTTGTCGCTAAAGGCTATTTTCGCTAAAACTCTCGATATACTTTGAATAGAGACTGGATTAACTTGTCCTCATATTTAACACAACGCATGAGTTGCAGTGCTTAACAACGTGGATTCGTAAAAGGGTTTTTAATTTTGAAATTTCCGAAAGTCGGATTTTGTTACAGTTTCCAAAAGTACATCGAGGGTTTTATCGTGTTCTTTAACATTTACACTGCTAAAACAAAATTTAATAATTTTCTAGTCACACTCCCAACCGGAAGTCCTTAATTAACGATGGCGACTAATATGGCGGATATGTTTGTAATATGGCGAATATGAACATGTAAAGAGAATCCAGGGGAATCGGGGGGTTTTTGACACCGTTAAAGCCAAATTTAATAATATCCTACTCATATAGCCAACCAGAAGTTCGTAATTTAAGATGGCGGCGGGTCTTATATGTTTGTTATGCATACTATTGGCATTGTTTGCGCTCAGGAGAAAAAAGTCAACACATTCAGGACAAATTATTCGATTTATTACTTATCTAGGAAGAAAGACAGTAAAAATGTATTAATTTGAACTGTTAGAAACTAAATAACGGGTCACATTTTCACGTTTATGGCACGTTAGAAATAACATTGAAGCTTTAAAAGTTCTAAGACTAATTGCACGTCTTTAATCAAATGGCACTTAAGATACAATACAGGTATAAGTTTTAAAATATTTAAGAATAGTAATCATTTAATCCTGTTTACGTTAGAGGCACTGCAGATGCATGACTTTAGACAAGACAACTTACTTTTCCGGCAACTATAGGTCCGGGTGGCGCATCCCGTCTTTCACCCACAAGTTAGGATGTCCTCTAATATCAGGAGAACCGGAACAAAATTCCCATCTACAGCTTTTCATCCCATTTCCCGAGGGTTCAGTAAGGGACCCAAGAAACAATTGTAAGATACTTTTGATTTATTTAGAATTTAAAAGTGCTTTAATATGTTCAATAAAACGATATTGGTTTTAATGTTATATCTTACGATAAACTAAAAGTTCTTAAAGACCACTTATTCTTATGCAAAGAATTTAATGTACTCTTTAAATTGAAATAAAAGAACTATTTGCTCTTAATGCCCTATTGATCTTATACTGGTTTTATAAGACTCTTGATATTGGCTATTTCAAAACTAATTTGCTTTTTTAAAGGATTAAATAGCAAGTTGGTTTTAAAACAATCCATTTTAGAACAAATAGTTTTAATGTAGTTTTATAGAGTACCCTTGATGTACTCATTAAAACCCATTAAGAAAATTATTTTATCTTAAGCCTATATGCTCAATAAAATTCCACATTATATCCAAAAACATAATTTTTATGCTTTAAAGAGTACATTAAGAATATTTTAGAGTTCAGAGATTTTAGTTTAATCAATTTGGTTGAAAGAAATGCCAGTTGGATTTTTGACCACTTTATTAAAGCTAATTCTAACCCCTCCACATTCGGAGAAAATGTAACAAAATGTAACAGTAATATGCAAAACTTACTTGTTTTATAATTAAATTAGACACATAAAGATGGAAATTCACTAAATGCAGCAATCAAAGAACCGGCACAATTTGTAAGGTTAGGATTTCATTCGCACGCCAAACGACTTTAAATCAATAAGGCGACGAGTTTGAACATATTAAAGCAACTCAGTTTTAAAATGAGAGTAAATAGACGCCTGCGAGAGTAATTGTACTTAAAATGGTAAATAAAGCGATGTTTTAAGTCTTGTAAGATTTAAAATGTTATGTAAACAATGCAATCAGTTTTAATCAAGATCGCGCCATGTTTTATATAAAATACAGACTCCGCCAAGATGGACATTTTCAATAGACAAGGAAAACACATTATCATTAAAATATATGCTCCTTACATCCTTAAATAACTGAAAAACGGCGTGTGCAAACATGCAATTTAATAAAAAATTCATTTAGATGCAAAATAAAATATTAAATATTAAAAAAACATTAAGTTGATGGCGCTCCAGTTATGTAGAAGCATTTTATTATATTTTGTCAGAAAATTGCCATCCGTTGTTAAATTCTTTACCAGAATAGTTTGTATTTGAATATTATTTATGAACTGCTTTATAGGTATTACCACTCCGCCATTATATAGAGACTTGCCGTTTAAACTATTTTACACAAAAGTTGTCTGACTTTAGTAAACAAAATAAAACTCTTCTAGGTTTAACTGTAATGATTCTCAGGGTAATTTAGTCTGCTCCAAGTGTATTTAAATGCAAAACGTCAGTTAATAAGTTTTAATACATAAATGTAAAGATGCCGTGAAGAAATTTTTAAGAGCATGCAATTTAAACTAAATGGTTTTAATATAGTTTTAAAATTTAGTCTTGAAGACCCTTTTAGGATGCGGCCTTTTTGGCTTGAAGCTGTTTTATGGTGGTCCTAAGGCTGTCTTGAAGATCATTTGGTTTTATTCGAAGTTTTATTGTATAGTTTTAAAGCGACCTTGAAGATCGCAATAAGAGTATTAGTGTTACTTGGGGAGGGTTTGGCAGGTGGGCGTTTTTCCAAACGCCGCACTGCAACTGAAAAATGTAATTAATGGTGCGTGTTAGATATGCGTGGTCTTTAAAAGGATACTTACTTGATAATTACTTCTGAGTATGTGTAGTCCCTCAGGCTGTCCCAAATAGAATATGCCGTGCTTCATCACGCGTGGAAATTTGTGGTGACATCTGTAAGATTAAAAAGAATGATTTTAGAAAGATTCAATAGTGGGAAGCGGATGCGAAGTTTTAGATTGTATTTATAAGTGCTGACCTTGTAGAGTTGGACGACGAATTTTTCCACATAAGAAATAGCCGGCTCCTCCAGAGGGTGATTTCTTAGTCCGAAGAGCAGGTCAGATGATTTTAAGTACAGCGCCCATGCAGCCAGTTTATTGACGATAGCAAGTTTGGATGTGGTGTCCGAACCGGTGATTGTATGGAAAGCTAAAATATTTGCTCTCTGCATTGGAGTCAGAGTTTTGATACGGCCTGGAATCCCTCTATAAGTACATATTTGCAACATTTTAGAAATAGCCGCCATATTGACCACCATCTTTAATTACGGACTTCCGGTGAGTCACATGACTACAGTATTATCAAATTTGGATTTAGCGACGTCGACAACCCCCAGTTACGCACTGGATTCCTTTTGTTAATTCATATTAGCAATATTTAAATTGCCGCCATCTTGAATAACGGGCTTCCGGTTTATTTTTCGATCTGACAACAGGCATTTTCGGATTCAGAGCGGTCAAAAACCCCTAAAAGCGCCGGTTGACAAATTGTAATATATAATTTAATGAATAAATAAGTTCTTCTCATGGCGTATTTTATTTTTTAAACTATAAATTTGATAGTTCTAAAACTTTTGCAAACGTTTATCTAACATAGCTGCCTATTCTTGATTTCCGTAGAATCAATGAATATGACGGTAATTACTATTTACGCTTTACCTAAATTGACTATTTGTCGTGAAAGTTCCAAATAAATACACTAATTCCGGCTTATGGTTATGACAAGTGCAAATAATTTTACTAATAGTGACCTTAAGTTACCAACGTCTAACCGACGTTGAAAGGTTACCTATAAGTTAACCAGTTCTATTTAGTCAGTTACTAAAGTAGAGGAAGTTAGCCGTAGGTCGGTCTCCCCCCACCACTGACCTTGACCTTGACCGCGCACCTGTGGTCCGTTCCTTCAAGGCCACGGTGGCATCGTAGGTTCGCATAGCATATACCGTGACCTTGACCTTGGACGGCCGCAGTGCGTTTCGACTTCAAGGGCGCAGTGTTGCTGTTACCCAGAACGATCACTTGCGGTGACCTTGGCCTTGGCTAACACTATTAGAGAATGCAAGGACGGAGCTTCCTCCTTGCCACGCAACTTGACCTCTAAAATTACATTAGTTCAATACGTACACAGTAAAATGTGGTGGGGTTCTATATTTTGTGACGTAGTATACTTTTTCTATAAAAAAAGCACGGACTATTAGAACAAAATCATATTTAGTCTGGTTCACCTACAGTTAATAAGTGAGCATAGTGTTGTGATCTGAAATATTTTAAGTAAGCAAAGTTCTGTAATATTTCTTGGTTAGTAATTCTTTCACTGTACTCAACTACTTAAATATGACTACCAATATCGATTTATTAGCCCTTAATGAACTTATTATTAAAGATACTGAAGTTTTAGACCAAAAACCTATTTCATCGTTAATTTTAAATAAGGTTTACGCCATTAAAAAAATGTTAATGCTTAATACACGTTTTGGAAAATCGATATTAGTACATTTATTTGATGAAAGTACAAGTACTACCTTTAAATCATTTTTGCCTAAACGTATTGCTGAACTATTAAATATAACTTTTATAGAAGAAATAAATTCGTCTAGTGGTAAATATGCGTTGATTTATTTAGGAGAGAATTCACCCATTTATACCGGTGCTAAATCAAGGTCACTAATAAAATTCGAAATTATTGCGTGATTTAAACTATTTAAAATATTTGTATACTTTAAATTATCAGACCAATAAATAAGGTATAGTGAAAGTATAACTTAGACTGAAATATTATAAATACACTACAATAGTAGTAGAGATGTAAGTAGTTTTATCATATATTTGATAACTTGTTCTAATTTTATTTATGTAATTTCTAGCCTCACTATAACTGGCAAGAATGTGGATGCAATATTCAGCAGAACGTTGGGTAAGGGCAGAAGACATTAATTCGGCAATTGAAAGACTATCTTCTGTACTAGGCGACTTAAGTATGGATAGACTCCATGCAATAAATTATGATCTGAATTACTGCTTCGATGCTGAAAAAGTTAAACAGCTTAATGAGGATTCTGAGAGGTATTACAGAGGTGCACAACTATGTGGTAAATTCTCTCGTGGTATTGTGAATTTAGAAGAATTCTGTGAGCAACTAGTGGAAATAAATTTAAAACATTTCCTATGTGACATAGAAAAATACTTACCTAAGAAAATTATTGAAAA
This sequence comes from Leptura quadrifasciata, assembly GCA_963675555.1. Lineage (NCBI taxonomy): Eukaryota > Metazoa > Arthropoda > Insecta > Coleoptera > Cerambycidae > Leptura > Leptura quadrifasciata. Next base: position 140,329,140 of record OY776676.1, on the reverse strand, counting down.
GTATCAACTCGACCAATCTGATGAAGAACAGGATGAAGACAACTCAATTAGTAGTTAATCACTTATTGTAATTCTTCTGTTAATAATATTAATATGTAAATGGTGTAATAAAATTATTATTATGGAAATATAGTTGTTTTTATTTTTAAAATTAAAATTGAAATAAATGAAACACATTATTAGATTATACATTAATTTATTTATAATTATTTTTGGTGACATACATTAAAAAATATTAATTATTAATCCTAAATATAAACATATTTAAAGATATTTATTTTAACTCTATATTTAAATCTATAATACATTTGTTAAGAAAGTGAACGTTTGCAAGAGAGCAGTGACTATATTTTGGTTGGGTGTGTTCCATACATCTTGGTACCTTTAACGATTTTAGATTGGGTATGCAGGGTGAGAAGTCATCTAGATCTATAACTCTATTCCATTTTAGATGATGCTGTAGAACATTTTTCTTTAATTTGCCTTTGCATACAATTATAACATCCTCTGACAATACGTTGCGTCGAAAATTATTAACAGCGTTTTGACAAAGTCGATGAAGTATTAGTGGGAATTCTGACAGTTGAATATATCCATCACTCCATTTTATGCCCCCATGGTAGTTGTTTTCTAACCATCGGTAGTGAGTCTGTTCGCCTTGGGTTAGTGATGAGAAAGGATTTGGTGGTTTGAAGAAATAGTGTGCTTGCTGATTAGTGTTACAACATAGAACAGCTAATTCTTTAACGGTAAAATCATTTGTTTTATATTGAAACCCCTGCAAGTCAACTATCAAAGTAGGAAATTGGCTACCTAATGACGTCATGGTAATAGGTATTCGTTACTTAGCACCAGCAATGCCACACTGAACTGAACCATCTAATGCGCTATAACTTAAATACGCATCGTGAAGTATAAGTGCATATACTCGAGTTTGTTCGGGAAACTTCGTCTTCCGTGTCTCAAATTCAATTTTTATATCGACGGTGGATGATTTCATTGCATCTGGTTGGTGTGAGCAATCAATAACAAACAATGGATTTTTTCTGAATTCGCCAAGGTCCATCATAGGTTCACTCATATCTTTATCGTAATAACTACGTTGGAAATTTTCATAGGCGTAGTAGGCTGCAGAGTCGAGTTTCTTATCGAAATTTAAATTCCAACGTTCATATGGAAATACTTCGGCATTTAAATATAGCCGAATATTATTTATATCTGCATGTATAAAACTTGCGGCGTCCTTGGTTCTGTCACTAGAGTTGCCATTGTTTTGAAATCCGATAATGATGTATCGAGGTCTCTCAAGACTGTTAGTGGTTTTAACAGCCCATATATCAGAAGCAGTATCACGTAGAGTGGGTAGCTCATAGAGATCCCACATACGGTAAGCCATTTTAACTTTAGCATTATTACTGCTCGTATCAATTTTCTTTAATAGTTTAACCTTTTGTCTAACTTCAGGCACAATATGTCTTATCTTCCATTCGATTTTGTTAATTTCTAACTGTGCATCAACTTCTCCAATGTAAGAGTCTTTAAAGGAACGTGCTATAATTAAAATTAATTCCTGTTTTGTATTTAAAATACCTTTGGTATAATCTTCTGCAAAACCCATGAGGTACTTAAGAGGGAGTTTACCGCTGAAAACGTGGCTGGTAGTATCTAAAATATCCTGTTTTTTCTCGGTGAGACCCCAACCTATAGTTAGTAGCGATGGGAGGGATGTTTGTCCATATGACACCCTAGTTTTCATTGTAGTAGTGATGCCAGGCTTCCTAACGACAGCGACCTGTTCACCACCCATTTCATATCTTATTTCTTCGAAGAGAAAAGCTAGCGCATTGTTAGATAGATAACACTTCTTGGTAACATCACTAGGGGTAAATTTTCCTTCTATATAAATGTAACTCTCTGTAATGTCAAGTATTAAGTCCTGAAAATTGACAGGAATGCGTACTTCATCAGAGTTTCTATAATATGGTGAACCGTGTGGTTTATATGTATGCTCATGTAAGCTAACGAGTGACTGATCGAATACAGGTTCCTCGAACACCTCAAGTTTTTCACTAGATGTAAAAGTCACCATTATTAACTATTTTTCTCTCAGTTTCAATCCGATGGATCGAAGAAATGCACGATCTTTAGCTGGCAGGTTATGTCTTAACCGTTTAAGCTCTACACGTTGAATGAGTCGATTTCCGCAGTCATTAGTCTTTTTATCGTCAATCACATTGAAACGATTGTGTGCTAATCGTTGTTGATTATATCGGAAACCCATTGTGTTTGCGATTTTAAAACTGTTTCAATTCTAGCTTTACGATAATCTTCTCACCACGAAAATTGATTAAATCTCCATTATCATCCAATATGCGTAGTGTAATGTTGTCGATAAACTGACGTCCTTCAGGTCTAACAGGCAAATATATGATGTTCGCTGGCTCTCTGGTAAGTTTGTAACCTGGTTCAACGTCTATGTCGAACTCGAAAAGGGTATGGGATTTAAGGGTATTCAGATATGCTCCAGAGATAATGTTGCAATCTACACGTATCATCCTTACTTTCATAATATCAACAGGTAATGTTGATTCATGATTAGTGTTTGGATGCAAATAAGTCGATTCAAATCCCAATAAATTACCAATAGAGTTTGCTTGTGTAAAGTCAATTCCATATTTTGACCAAATCTCACACTTTAGCGTATTGTTGTTCGCTCGCAGTCGAAATAGTTTTTCTTTTTCCTCTTTCTTATCACCGGGCATAGCTTTCAGTATTGCACGATATATCTCTTCAATTTCATAGGCTCCGCAAGGTATGTGGATAAGTGTGGGGGCTACTTTTGGTCCAATTCGATAGCAAAAACGATTGTTGGTTTCGTCCACATTGAATATAGAATTGTAAGAATAGAAGCCTGTTAATCCTAACCCATATCGACTATTAGTATCTAATTCAATGGGAGGATAAAACTCAGCACTGAGCACACTAGATCGGTTTGATAGAGTGAACGTATACGACATGACTGATGATATTTAGTGTTCTCTCATGAATTTATTGTGAACTACAGCAATAATCGTGGTGTAATTTTCGTTTTTTGCTGGATGACGGAGACGTTTGTATCTCATTATTTGATGCAACATTGACATCGCGCACTTTACAGTAGCAGCAAAATATTCTTCGAGGCGGCGGCCCATCATTAACATCAACACTGCTACCACCGCCATCATCATCATCATCATGATAATGTTCCTGACAGTATTGATATTTTAAAATATCAATATCATTCTGGAGATGCTGGGGTAGTTTGTCCCATACTAATGCAATTTCATGTGCAGCACATCCAATCATTACTTCTTTAGGCATATTTGCCAGTTGTTGTTTGCTCATCTTCAATAGACTGCGTAAACGGGAGAATGCGATTAGTGATTGACCCATCTGCTTGATGCTTTCCCGATCCATTTCAAGGTCTGCAGATGTTATTTCACAAGCGTTTGTAGTTATTTTGTAGTGAGAAACTTCAAACACAAATGACCACACCACACTGTGTTAAAATTTTGTTGGCGTTCATAGTTATAGTAAATTTTGTCGGTCGACTTTGAACCTCTGCGCAGATATAAAACTAATTCTGTCGGTGGGGGTAAATCACCAAAACTATCGAAATATGTGACTAAACTACCACGTTTTTTAAATGCAACCCAGTGTGTTCCAGGGCCATTTATACTGTCTAGATTTATGATGGCCGACTCATTATGACGTGGTCCAGAATATGGTAGAGTGTCCCGCATAAATATCCCCCGAAAATAGGGCACTTTCATCTTCTCTGCATAATATTTAAGATCGATATTAGTGAGAGGTTTTCGGGGTAGAGCATCTAGAAGTTTTTTGAACTTTGTGGTTTTAGATAAAGTCCTAGTCCTTTGCGATATGGTTTTAAATATAGCCCTTTACCACTTTTTCCTATAGAAATCGCCTCCATCTGCCTATTATGGCGATTTTTTTCAGCTAATTCCTCTCTACTCGTTTTAACATCATTTACAGCTTTAGCTATACCAGCAGCAGTGCCAGCTAAACTACCCAAAGCTGATAATCCAGCAAAAATGGGTATTAATGGTAGAATTCCACCCACTTTCGGTATTGGTATTATCCTAGGTGTACGAATATTACGTTTTCCACCAGCTGCTCTCATGTGTCGTCGTGCTGCTTGAAGCGCAATTTGCGTAACTTTTTTTGTGTCCTTAGCGATTTTTCGTTTACCACCGGCTTTACGTATGTCATCACGTACTTTACGTACTATTCCAGCACCAAAAGCTATATTTCTAGTTTTTTTCTTGTTTTTCTTTTTAATTATACGTTTCTTTGTAGTACGGGGTGTTGTTGACGTACAACCCATACCAAGACGTTGCTTTCCCTTCATTATAGTTGTAACTAACCACGCGGCGGCCTTTTCTTTGAAACTTACGTCTTTTGATTTAACTCGTTTCCAGGCAGCTTGTTCAAGTTGATAGTCTGCTTTGTGTCGGGCTGCTAAATTACTGGTGTTTTGATCGTATGCAATATCGTGCTGCTTGCATGCAGCATCGAGTTTGTTTATGCCTGGATCACCTCGGGCTAATCTTTTTTGTAATTTGGTGCCTGGACCACAATACTGGTAACCTCCCGGTAAGTGTAGTTCAAATGGGAGCTTATTTATTAGAGAATTGACTACCCCCTTACCAATCTTTAAACCACGACGATTTTCACGTGTGTGCTTCTCGGTTGACACCATTTAAATAACAATCACAATACGTACATCTATTTATATAGTATCCATCCGTGCTACGATGCGCATTGTGAAGCAGAAACAGAAACTTGCTGTAGATAATTTAGATGAAAAAGTAGGGTGTGGACTACAAGTCGAATCACGCCATGGCCCGCTACTTCCCTCAACTATTCGCGGACTCTTAATAGGTCCAAGTGGTTGTGGCAAAACAAATTTACTAATAACTTTGCTTACTCATCCACTTGGGCTACGTTTTTCAAACATTTACTTATATTCAAAGTCCTTACATCAACCCAAGTATGAATATTTACGCGATATATTAGCACCGATTACGGGGCTAGGATATTACACCTTCAGTAACAACGCGGAAATAGTGCAACCATCCGACGCTGAGCCTGAGTCTATATTTATATTTGATGATGTTATATGTGAAAAGCAAGATGTTATTCGAGCATACTTCTCAATGGGGCGTCATAAACATGTAGATTGTTTCTATTTGGCACAAACGTATTCCCGCGTCCCTAAACAGTTGGTAAGGGATAATAGTAATTTCATAGCAATTTTTAAGCAGGATGATATGAATTTACACCACATTTTCTCAGACCATGTCTCACCGGATGTGACTTATAAAGAATTTCAAGAAATGTGTGCAGAGTGCTGGAAAGACAAATATGGGTTTCTTGTAATTGACAAGGATAGAGAAGTAAATGAAGGGAGATATCGCAAAGAACTTGATAGTTTCATATATCCATGAAGTATTGTAATTAAAATTTTAATTGGTCTACAGATAGCATCGGGATAACTTCAGCAGTGAGGCTGCATTTGTTAGACATGAATGACAATGGTGAGAATAAACTCAGTAGTGCTATAGGTAGAAACATGAGAGAAGAAATAAGACTGAAACGTGAATTGATTGAGGCCACCGATTCAGTGCGCAAAAAATTCAACTCTGTGAAGAGAAGAAACGTTGAGAATCAGTTAACACTCGAAAAAATTTATGAACCCATAACAAAACCATTAAAGGTTATATCATCTGCTTCACATAACCAATCGCTAACACAACCTCAGAAACCAACACAACCGATAGAAAGTGCAAGAGCTAGTACTAGTACATTTAAAGCAACACCTGAAACTAGTGATGAAGATGGTGACAAAAATGCAAGTCAACAATATTTTTTGGAAACACCACCGGGATCGTCGTTAATGAGCACTCCATGTTCAGAAAGTTCTATTAGTGGCGCAGAAGGAAAATGTGATATAGTGCAAACACATTTAGAAAATCTGAAATTCGACAATGCTAGGTATGATACTATATACGGTGTACGTTTAGACCCCCATACAGAAAAACTACAAATGGGTAATGCTGAAATACGCTTTTCTAATGGAAATATCACATTGTGGCGTGGAACTAAGAAGGTGGGGACGTATTCTGGCAGTCCTAAGTTATATGATATGATATTTATGAAACAACCACAAATTTCGCGTAGTAATGAGGCTATTATTGGCGACAAAGAGTGTCAATTATATGGGGGGATTTTAAAACAGACAAAAGCACCATATAAAAATTATGATATGAAACAGGGTTTGAATAAAGCTAAATGGAAGAAATTCACTAATATTATAGAACCATTGGTATCTTCTACAGTTGTGACGAGATCTAAAACTGGCTTAGGTGTTCCTATTAATAAATTATACAATAATAGAGGTGTTGACTATGTATATTGGAATAAACCGAAAGAACTGGTGGACCGCCTACGCCTGCTCTATAGCTCAAAAATGGTTGGTTCTTCTTCTACGGAAATTTCTCCTACAAGCTTTATGCAATTCGTTAACAACTTGTAATTTCTCATTACTAATCACCATAATTGAAGTTTAAGTCAGGCGTTTATATAGATAATTTAGGTCTGTTTTTTCACTTTTTTCCTAATGTAGCAGCGTTGTCCGTGACTTCAGCCACTATTTCATCTATCACTTGTTGATTACGATCGTTCCTCCCAGCTTGTGCCACAATATTTCCAAGTGATTTCTGTCGCACTGTCATACCTTTCAGACGGGATTCATCGAGAATGTGGTGCACTTTGCTTATTGCATCATATAAAATAGTATAATTGTCCTCGGTTAATTTCTTAACTCCAGAAATTTCTTTATTAATGTGTTGCAGAGCGTCATTAATCATCTCGGTAATTTTGCTGTGTACAAACTTACTATATTCAGTCCACTGATTCTCCATAAAAGCAATGTGTGACTTTTTAATGTCTTTCATACATTTATCGATATTTTCGTCTACATAGTTACGAGTTACACCATCTTTTTGATTTATTGGTTCACCAATGTTCAGTAAACGCTTATTTTGCATATCAAATTGATTATCTGCGGTAAGTTTAAAACCAATACCTGGAGGTCCATGTACGATAATCGATTTATTATTATTACTTCTTCGTCTACCGAACTTGTCAATTGTGTTGTTTACAACAGCCATTTCTGTTTACGTCTGACCCCGTTTAAGCATTTCACAATATTTTATACTAATTAAATAAGTGTGAAATGAATTTTAACTTCACTAATAGATTATCCTTTCTTCCCTCATTTCTTCCAATAAACTGACTATTTCGTTATTGACACCATTGTTACCAACCATTTTTGAGCTATAGAGCAGGCGTAGGCGGTCCACCAGTTCTTTCGGTTTATTCCAATATACATAGTCAACACCTCTATTATTGTATAATTTATTAATAGGAACACCTAAGCCAGTTTTAGATCTCGTCACAACTGTAGAAGATACCAATGGTTCTATAATATTAGTGAATTTCTTCCATTTAGCTTTATTCAAACCCTGTTTCATATCATAATTTTTATATGGTGCTTTTGTCTGTTTTAAAATCCCCCCATATAATTGACACTCTTTGTCGCCAATAATAGCCTCATTACTACGCGAAATTTGTGGTTGTTTCATAAATATCATATCATATAACTTAGGACTGCCAGAATACGTCCCCACCTTCTTAGTTCCACGCCACAATGTGATATTTCCATTAGAAAAGCGTATTTCAGCATTACCCATTTGTAGTTTTTCTGTATGGGGGTCTAAACGTACACCGTATATAGTATCATACCTAGCATTGTCGAATTTCAGATTTTCTAAATGTGTTTGCACTATATCACATTTTCCTTCTGCGCCACTAATAGAACTTTCTGAACATGGAGTGCTCATTAACGACGATCCCGGTGGTGTTTCCAAAAAATATTGTTGACTTGCATTTTTGTCACCATCTTCATCACTAGTTTCAGGTGTTGCTTTAAATGTACTAGTACTAGCTCTTGCACTTTCTATCGGTTGTGTTGGTTTCTGAGGTTGTGTTAGCGATTGGTTATGTGAAGCAGATGATATAACCTTTAATGGTTTTGTTATGGGTTCATAAATTTTTTCGAGTGTTAACTGATTCTCAACGTTTCTTCTCTTCACAGAGTTGAATTTTTTGCGCACTGAATCGGTGGCCTCAATCAATTCACGTTTCAGTCTTATTTCTTCTCTCATGTTTCTACCTATAGCACTACTGAGTTTATTCTCACCATTGTCATTCATGTCTAACAAATGCAGCCTCACTGCTGAAGTTATCCCGATGCTATCTGTAGACCAATTAAAATTTTAATTACAATACTTCATGGATATATGAAACTATCAAGTTCTTTGCGATATCTCCCTTCATTTACTTCTCTATCCTTGTCAATTACAAGAAACCCATATTTGTCTTTCCAGCACTCTGCACACATTTCTTGAAATTCTTTATAAGTCACATCCGGTGAGACATGGTCTGAGAAAATGTGGTGTAAATTCATATCATCCTGCTTAAAAATTGCTATGAAATTACTATTATCCCTTACCAACTGTTTAGGGACGCGGGAATACGTTTGTGCCAAATAGAAACAATCTACATGTTTATGACGCCCCATTGAGAAGTATGCTCGAATAACATCTTGCTTTTCACATATAACATCATCAAATATAAATATAGACTCAGGCTCAGCGTCGGATGGTTGCACTATTTCCGCGTTGTTACTGAAGGTGTAATATCCTAGCCCCGTAATCGGTGCTAATATATCGCGTAAATATTCATACTTGGGTTGATGTAAGGACTTTGAATATAAGTAAATGTTTGAAAAACGTAGCCCAAGTGGATGAGTAAGCAAAGTTATTAGTAAATTTGTTTTGCCACAACCACTTGGACCTATTAAGAGTCCGCGAATAGTTGAGGGAAGTAGCGGGCCATGGCGTGATTCGACTTGTAGTCCACACCCTACTTTTTCATCTAAATTATCTACAGCAAGTTTCTGTTTCTGCTTCACAATGCGCATCGTAGCACGGATGGATACTATATAAATAGATGTACGTATTGTGATTGTTATTTAAATGGTGTCAACCGAGAAGCACACACGTGAAAATCGTCGTGGTTTAAAGATTGGTAAGGGGGTAGTCAATTCTCTAATAAATAAGCTCCCATTTGAACTACACTTACCGGGAGGTTACCAGTATTGTGGTCCAGGCACCAAATTACAAAAAAGATTAGCCCGAGGTGATCCAGGCATAAACAAACTCGATGCTGCATGCAAGCAGCACGATATTGCATACGATCAAAACACCAGTAATTTAGCAGCCCGACACAAAGCAGACTATCAACTTGAACAAGCTGCCTGGAAACGAGTTAAATCAAAAGACGTAAGTTTCAAAGAAAAGGCCGCCGCGTGGTTAGTTACAACTATAATGAAGGGAAAGCAACGTCTTGGTATGGGTTGTACGTCAACAACACCCCGTACTACAAAGAAACGTATAATTAAAAAGAAAAACAAGAAAAAAACTAGAAATATAGCTTTTGGTGCTGGAATAGTACGTAAAGTACGTGATGACATACGTAAAGCCGGTGGTAAACGAAAAATCGCTAAGGACACAAAAAAAGTTACGCAAATTGCGCTTCAAGCAGCACGACGACACATGAGAGCAGCTGGTGGAAAACGTAATATTCGTACACCTAGGATAATACCAATACCGAAAGTGGGTGGAATTCTACCATTAATACCCATTTTTGCTGGATTATCAGCTTTGGGTAGTTTAGCTGGCACTGCTGCTGGTATAGCTAAAGCTGTAAATGATGTTAAAACGAGTAGAGAGGAATTAGCTGAAAAAAATCGCCATAATAGGCAGATGGAGGCGATTTCTATAGGAAAAAGTGGTAAAGGGCTATATTTAAAACCATATCGCAAAGGACTAGGACTTTATCTAAAACCACAAAGTTCAAAAAACTTCTAGATGCTCTACCCCGAAAACCTCTCACTAATATCGATCTTAAATATTATGCAGAGAAGATGAAAGTGCCCTATTTTCGGGGGATATTTATGCGGGACACTCTACCATATTCTGGACCACGTCATAATGAGTCGGCCATCATAAATCTAGACAGTATAAATGGCCCTGGAACACACTGGGTTGCATTTAAAAAACGTGGTAGTTTAGTCACATATTTCGATAGTTTTGGTGATTTACCCCCACCGACAGAATTAGTTTTATATCTGCGCAGAGGTTCAAAGTCGACCGACAAAATTTACTATAACTATGAACGCCAACAAAATTTTAACACAGTGTGGTGTGGTCATTTGTGTTTGAAGTTTCTCACTACAAAATAACTACAAACGCTTGTGAAATAACATCTGCAGACCTTGAAATGGATCGGGAAAGCATCAAGCAGATGGGTCAATCACTAATCGCATTCTCCCGTTTACGCAGTCTATTGAAGATGAGCAAACAACAACTGGCAAATATGCCTAAAGAAGTAATGATTGGATGTGCTGCACATGAAATTGCATTAGTATGGGACAAACTACCCCAGCATCTCCAGAATGATATTGATATTTTAAAATATCAATACTGTCAGGAACATTATCATGATGATGATGATGATGGCGGTGGTAGCAGTGTTGATGTTAATGATGGGCCGCCGCCTCGAAGAATATTTTGCTGCTACTGTAAAGTGCGCGATGTCAATGTTGCATCAAATAATGAGATACAAACGTCTCCGTCATCCAGCAAAAAACGAAAATTACACCACGATTATTGCTGTAGTTCACAATAAATTCATGAGAGAACACTAAATATCATCAGTCATGTCGTATACGTTCACTCTATCAAACCGATCTAGTGTGCTCAGTGCTGAGTTTTATCCTCCCATTGAATTAGATACTAATAGTCGATATGGGTTAGGATTAACAGGCTTCTATTCTTACAATTCTATATTCAATGTGGACGAAACCAACAATCGTTTTTGCTATCGAATTGGACCAAAAGTAGCCCCCACACTTATCCACATACCTTGCGGAGCCTATGAAATTGAAGAGATATATCGTGCAATACTGAAAGCTATGCCCGGTGATAAGAAAGAGGAAAAAGAAAAACTATTTCGACTGCGAGCGAACAACAATACGCTAAAGTGTGAGATTTGGTCAAAATATGGAATTGACTTTACACAAGCAAACTCTATTGGTAATTTATTGGGATTTGAATCGACTTATTTGCATCCAAACACTAATCATGAATCAACATTACCTGTTGATATTATGAAAGTAAGGATGATACGTGTAGATTGCAACATTATCTCTGGAGCATATCTGAATACCCTTAAATCCCATACCCTTTTCGAGTTCGACATAGACGTTGAACCAGGTTACAAACTTACCAGAGAGCCAGCGAACATCATATATTTGCCTGTTAGACCTGAAGGACGTCAGTTTATCGACAACATTACACTACGCATATTGGATGATAATGGAGATTTAATCAATTTTCGTGGTGAGAAGATTATCGTAAAGCTAGAATTGAAACAGTTTTAAAATCGCAAACACAATGGGTTTCCGATATAATCAACAACGATTAGCACACAATCGTTTCAATGTGATTGACGATAAAAAGACTAATGACTGCGGAAATCGACTCATTCAACGTGTAGAGCTTAAACGGTTAAGACATAACCTGCCAGCTAAAGATCGTGCATTTCTTCGATCCATCGGATTGAAACTGAGAGAAAAATAGTTAATAATGGTGACTTTTACATCTAGTGAAAAACTTGAGGTGTTCGAGGAACCTGTATTCGATCAGTCACTCGTTAGCTTACATGAGCATACATATAAACCACACGGTTCACCATATTATAGAAACTCTGATGAAGTACGCATTCCTGTCAATTTTCAGGACTTAATACTTGACATTACAGAGAGTTACATTTATATAGAAGGAAAATTTACCCCTAGTGATGTTACCAAGAAGTGTTATCTATCTAACAATGCGCTAGCTTTTCTCTTCGAAGAAATAAGATATGAAATGGGTGGTGAACAGGTCGCTGTCGTTAGGAAGCCTGGCATCACTACTACAATGAAAACTAGGGTGTCATATGGACAAACATCCCTCCCATCGCTACTAACTATAGGTTGGGGTCTCACCGAGAAAAAACAGGATATTTTAGATACTACCAGCCACGTTTTCAGCGGTAAACTCCCTCTTAAGTACCTCATGGGTTTTGCAGAAGATTATACCAAAGGTATTTTAAATACAAAACAGGAATTAATTTTAATTATAGCACGTTCCTTTAAAGACTCTTACATTGGAGAAGTTGATGCACAGTTAGAAATTAACAAAATCGAATGGAAGATAAGACATATTGTGCCTGAAGTTAGACAAAAGGTTAAACTATTAAAGAAAATTGATACGAGCAGTAATAATGCTAAAGTTAAAATGGCTTACCGTATGTGGGATCTCTATGAGCTACCCACTCTACGTGATACTGCTTCTGATATATGGGCTGTTAAAACCACTAACAGTCTTGAGAGACCTCGATACATCATTATCGGATTTCAAAACAATGGCAACTCTAGTGACAGAACCAAGGACGCCGCAAGTTTTATACATGCAGATATAAATAATATTCGGCTATATTTAAATGCCGAAGTATTTCCATATGAACGTTGGAATTTAAATTTCGATAAGAAACTCGACTCTGCAGCCTACTACGCCTATGAAAATTTCCAACGTAGTTATTACGATAAAGATATGAGTGAACCTATGATGGACCTTGGCGAATTCAGAAAAAATCCATTGTTTGTTATTGATTGCTCACACCAACCAGATGCAATGAAATCATCCACCGTCGATATAAAAATTGAATTTGAGACACGGAAGACGAAGTTTCCCGAACAAACTCGAGTATATGCACTTATACTTCACGATGCGTATTTAAGTTATAGCGCATTAGATGGTTCAGTTCAGTGTGGCATTGCTGGTGCTAAGTAACGAATACCTATTACCATGACGTCATTAGGTAGCCAATTTCCTACTTTGATAGTTGACTTGCAGGGGTTTCAATATAAAACAAATGATTTTACCGTTAAAGAATTAGCTGTTCTATGTTGTAACACTAATCAGCAAGCACACTATTTCTTCAAACCACCAAATCCTTTCTCATCACTAACCCAAGGCGAACAGACTCACTACCGATGGTTAGAAAACAACTACCATGGGGGCATAAAATGGAGTGATGGATATATTCAACTGTCAGAATTCCCACTAATACTTCATCGACTTTGTCAAAACGCTGTTAATAATTTTCGACGCAACGTATTGTCAGAGGATGTTATAATTGTATGCAAAGGCAAATTAAAGAAAAATGTTCTACAGCATCATCTAAAATGGAATAGAGTTATAGATCTAGATGACTTCTCACCCTGCATACCCAATCTAAAATCGTTAAAGGTACCAAGATGTATGGAACACACCCAACCAAAATATAGTCACTGCTCTCTTGCAAACGTTCACTTTCTTAACAAATGTATTATAGATTTAAATATAGAGTTAAAATAAATATCTTTAAATATGTTTATATTTAGGATTAATAATTAATATTTTTTAATGTATGTCACCAAAAATAATTATAAATAAATTAATGTATAATCTAATAATGTGTTTCATTTATTTCAATTTTAATTTTAAAAATAAAAACAACTATATTTCCATAATAATAATTTTATTACACCATTTACATATTAATATTATTAACAGAAGAATTACAATAAGTGATTAACTACTAATTGAGTTGTCTTCATCCTGTTCTTCATCAGATTGGTCGAGTTGATACTTTTCAATAATTTTCTTAGGTAAGTATTTTTCTATGTCACATAGGAAATGTTTTAAATTTATTTCCACTAGTTGCTCACAGAATTCTTCTAAATTCACAATACCACGAGAGAATTTACCACATAGTTGTGCACCTCTGTAATACCTCTCAGAATCCTCATTAAGCTGTTTAACTTTTTCAGCATCGAAGCAGTAATTCAGATCATAATTTATTGCATGGAGTCTATCCATACTTAAGTCGCCTAGTACAGAAGATAGTCTTTCAATTGCCGAATTAATGTCTTCTGCCCTTACCCAACGTTCTGCTGAATATTGCATCCACATTCTTGCCAGTTATAGTGAGGCTAGAAATTACATAAATAAAATTAGAACAAGTTATCAAATATATGATAAAACTACTTACATCTCTACTACTATTGTAGTGTATTTATAATATTTCAGTCTAAGTTATACTTTCACTATACCTTATTTATTGGTCTGATAATTTAAAGTATACAAATATTTTAAATAGTTTAAATCACGCAATAATTTCGAATTTTATTAGTGACCTTGATTTAGCACCGGTATAAATGGGTGAATTCTCTCCTAAATAAATCAACGCATATTTACCACTAGACGAATTTATTTCTTCTATAAAAGTTATATTTAATAGTTCAGCAATACGTTTAGGCAAAAATGATTTAAAGGTAGTACTTGTACTTTCATCAAATAAATGTACTAATATCGATTTTCCAAAACGTGTATTAAGCATTAACATTTTTTTAATGGCGTAAACCTTATTTAAAATTAACGATGAAATAGGTTTTTGGTCTAAAACTTCAGTATCTTTAATAATAAGTTCATTAAGGGCTAATAAATCGATATTGGTAGTCATATTTAAGTAGTTGAGTACAGTGAAAGAATTACTAACCAAGAAATATTACAGAACTTTGCTTACTTAAAATATTTCAGATCACAACACTATGCTCACTTATTAACTGTAGGTGAACCAGACTAAATATGATTTTGTTCTAATAGTCCGTGCTTTTTTTATAGAAAAAGTATACTACGTCACAAAATATAGAACCCCACCACATTTTACTGTGTACGTATTGAACTAATGTAATTTTAGAGGTCAAGTTGCGTGGCAAGGAGGAAGCTCCGTCCTTGCATTCTCTAATAGTGTTAGCCAAGGCCAAGGTCACCGCAAGTGATCGTTCTGGGTAACAGCAACACTGCGCCCTTGAAGTCGAAACGCACTGCGGCCGTCCAAGGTCAAGGTCACGGTATATGCTATGCGAACCTACGATGCCACCGTGGCCTTGAAGGAACGGACCACAGGTGCACGGTCAAGGTCAAGGTCAGTGGTGGGGGGAGACCGACCTACGGCTAACTTCCTCTACTTACTAACGTCTAATCAATGTTGGAAGATTACTTAAAAGCACACCATACCCAACTAAGTCTTTTTCTGACGTCAAACCAACGTTGGCAGGTGTTCCAAACTAAAGTAGTAGGTACTAATTCTGACGTTGGAATTAGTAAAAAAGTAGTCCATAATCGGTGAAATGTTGCTTGGGTATATTTTCAAGGTAAGACGATTAAAGATTTTTGCAATACAATACATTCCTAAATGAGATGTAAGTGATCTTTACACAATAGGGCTAAAATAATCCAGTAATGAAATAACTTAGCAAACAGGTTTTAATAAACAATCAATACCCTTTCAGGGGTCATAAATATGAAAGATAAATTTGAGAATTAAGAACATTTACGTGTTATTTGGAAAACTACACGATATTAGTAATAAATTTGATTTAACCGTATTTTAACTAAAACGAAGGATTTAACAAAATTAAAATAAAAGTAATAAACAGAACATTGAGCTGGGGGCGAGCGTGGGTGCGTCTTTACTATGTACATACTTCGATATGCGATGTAAAGCAACGTTAGGCGTGGTTAGTAGTTGGATTGGTGACCGTTCCAACGAAGACCACGTCCTCGCCTCACCCATCTTCCAGCGGCTTGTATATCAGTGTATGCGCGGAAGCTATACAACCTTAGGCGAGGGTTGTATAGGAGATATACCATCCTTCGGAGGGGATGTAAAGCCGTCGGTCCCTTGTCTATTAAATGTTAGGCAAGTAAAAGATCCCTACTCTTCTTAAGGGAAGAGGTTCGGCAAAATTCCTGGTTGGGGGTAGCTCGTCTACAGGCGTCGGTGTTAGGCCTCAGTAGCGGAAATAGGCCGACGTTAAATAAATGTATAAAAAAAAAAAAACATTGAGCTGGGTGTATAACATGCAACACATAAAAGATTTTTATTAAAGCTTTGAGAAAGGAAACAGATTTCGTACTCAAACGCCAGTGAAATACATTATTTTAATATTTATCTTATTTAAATTATTTGTCAAAAACACGCACGCTTTTTAAATGTTCTTAAGCCTCACAGGCGTAGTGGTTATTTCCCAGTAATATACTGGGTAATTCTATTATTTTGTGGATTCCTTGTTTTTAAAAGCTTTTATTTGACTTGCAATGTTTGTCAGTTTGTTTAGGACAAATCTTGCAATCAAAATTTCGATTAGTTCTAATTAAGCTAGAGCTTTGAAATTTTGCACATATGTATAAGTCTGGTGAAAATACACTTTAACATTTTCATGTAAGAAAAAAACAAGATGGCGGCTTCAAAATGGCGGATGACTTTACCGTTTATGATCCGATTCGACTCAAAATCGATATCTGGGAGTTTTCGAGATCGCCAATTCTTGGTAAAAATTTACAAATTCGAAATGGCGGCGCCAATATGGCAGACGGCTTTTGTCATTTATGGTCCAAATCGATCAAAATCGATATTTGGAGGTTTTCGGGGTCGCGCGGTCAAAAATTTAGTTCAGGATGGCGACTTCAAAATCGATATCTGGGGGGGTTTCTAGGTCGCGGATTATGAATCTTTAAGTAAAAATTCAGAATTTCAAAATGGCGGCGCCAATATGGCTGACGAGTTTTGTCATTTAGGTCCAATTCGATCAAAATCGATATCTGGGGGTCTTCGGGGCCACGGATTACGAATTTCTAGTAAAAAATTTAGTTCAAGAAGGCGGACGACTTTACCGTTTATGATCCGATTCGTCTCAAAATCGATATCTGGGGATTACAGCATATCAAAAGTCTAAAAAGTAAAAATATATATATAAAAAAATATTAAAAAAAAGTATAAAATAAACTTTGAAGTAAATCAAATCCAACCTCGCGATAAACTTTTATATCGTAAAAAAAATTATTTAATGTAACAAAATGATGGGTTTGATTTTCTTCAACGTTGATTTTCTACTACTAGAGCATTTAAATAAAAACTTTTTTTTTAAATATTTTTTTATATAATTTTATTTTACTTTTCGAAGGGTATATCTAAGAAAGTCACAGAAAAGAAAAGCAGACACCATTTTTTTATTACTGCAATTATTTATTTTAACGAATAATAAATTTATCTCATTATTTTTCGAAGTTCGTGCAGCATCGGCCAAAGATTTTTGCA
The DNA here is from genome assembly GCA_963675555.1 of Leptura quadrifasciata. Lineage (NCBI taxonomy): Eukaryota > Metazoa > Arthropoda > Insecta > Coleoptera > Cerambycidae > Leptura > Leptura quadrifasciata. The sequence goes on along the minus strand of OY776676.1, from coordinate 140,311,701 downwards.
TATAAAATATTCAGCAATTGCATAACATTGTACCTACAGAAAATAATTTGTCGACAGTTAGAATAAGAGCTAATATAGATTTATTCAAATGCCCTCAATTTGCTTTTCCGGCACAATTCAGTCCTTTTTCCGAATATTACCTAATGCTCATGTTGCCTTTAGAGTTTATTCCGTGTAATCATACCCGAACATTGCACGTACTCTTAATAGTATTCCAACTCATTTGTAGCATTATGAAATAAAGTCTTATTATTTTCATATGGTTTAGTTAGCACTGCTGAAAAATTAAAACTATGAAACAATTCTGACAACTGATATGTCAGTGAACATAATGAGAGTTTACTATTCATCCGAAAAATGGAATGGAAAATTGCTTCCAACAATTAGAGTATGTTTAATATGTTCGAGCTTAATCCTAAACGTTACACGGTGAATTGTAAGTAAGTAACTGGATGGACAAAATTACCAAAATCTCCTTATGTCTTGTTAGAGACAAGTAATTAGATAGGTATAGTCGAGCTCAGATTTACGGTGCACTCAAAAAAGGCAACAAAAACTTTACGACCAACGGCGATAATAATTATCGCCGTTGGACCATGCGGCATGCTGTCATCAAACAAGCTGACGCACATTACAAACCTATAACATCAATTTGCGAACAAAATAGTACAGAGCCGAACATATAATTCATGTGTAATAGAATGTGCATATTAATAATACTAGACCGTAACACGCAGTTAAAATTGGATGACTGAGTTGCTGATCTAAATATTTCAAGTGCGTGTCTGGGTGCATTACTTTTGCGACTAGTTTAACGGTATTTTAATGAGGTCGTAAAGTTTTTATTGTCTTTTTTGAGTGCACCGTAAACCTTAACTCGACTGTAGCTCGAAACGCAACTAATAACAATCGTCGCGATAAGCGCACATTCGTCTTTACAAAATTTGTTGAAATTATTCACTCTACTAAGATGTGCATTAATTTGTAATATTGTCTTGAAGTGAGGTATAATGGACATTTTACTAAAGATATGTAACAATATAAATTATCACCTTTTAATGTAATCTTAAATATTGCTGTAAAAACCAGGAATGTTTGGAGAATGAGTGGAGAAAACTTTACTTTTCAATAGTTTATGGGACATATCTTTGAGTATCAGATAGTACCAGTCTATTTTTTTTATGTTTTGTAATAACTAATATATATTTAAGAAAAAATGAGACGGTAATTCTGAAATGTTTGGAAGGACATAAAAAAAACAGGCAACATTTCGAGTGGGAAATTTTTTTTAGCTTTGGAGTTTTAGTACAATAAAGTTGTGCTCGGCTTATAGGGGCCGGAAAAAAAAATTCCAAACAGGACGATTTTTTCAGGATTGCTTGGGGACTGCCTCCTGAGTATCCAACCAAAAGATCATACTCGAACTCCTGGTACGATTTGCACTATAGGGGTGGTTTCCTAAACATTTTTTTAGAGCAAAATGGCTTTAATAAAAGTTGTAGAGGATCAAATTCTGAACAACTCTTCCTTATAAAATTTCTCTTTTGCTTCTTAATAGGTATAAGTACTGGTGCAAACTATAAGGATCAATAAAAATTATTTTGAAATCGATTATTTATGTGGTATTTATTATTATTAAACAAATTAAATAAAATAGAGAAAGAAATAGCATAGATTTGAAATGGATATCAATGAATTCAGAAAAAAATCTATAATTTAGTGAATATTATATGAGTCACCACCTTCCCATTTGAAAAAAAAGTTTTCGATAAAAAAGTGATATGTGCAACTTTGAAGGCCTCGTAAATAGTTATTAATAAAATTAAGCGCAACATTATATTTTTCCCATCGACTTTACCAGCCGTATAACAGATTTTGGTAGGGGCGAGCGTGGGTGCGTTTTTATTATGTACATACTTCGATATGCGATGTAAAGCAACGTAAGGCGCGGTTAGTAGTTGGGTGGGTGACCGTTCCAACTGTTACCGTACGTTCTCCATGTTTCCAAGATGGCCGACGAACAAATCACTAAAATTTGACAAATAATTAAATCATTATGGTCAACTTAGTAAAATATATAAAAAAGTCATTAAAGCAATAGAGGACAATAGGACATGTGGTAGAAAACCCAAATAATAGGAAAGAATATTCGTAGAATGCCACAAATAACTTTCAGACAATATTAAGCACCTGGGGAACTCAAAAACTCCAATTGTTAAATAATATTTCTGAGAAAATTCACGCCACATCCATAATTCCCGAATAATCTAAATATAACGTCAAGGACCCCCAACATCAAAATTCATTAAAATACAGCAAGAAACTTACAAAGGATCGTCCTAAAAAATACAACCCCCTCATCATCTTAATTTGCTTTCAAATGACTCACCAAATCTTCAATTATATTAATTTATTTCGCTTCCCAAAAAAGTCTACACGTCCCTTTCGCTTCAATTCAAAGTCCAATTTCAATTTCCAAAAATATCTCCAAATGTCTCTCATTTATCTCCCCAGTCAGCCCATAAAACTCTCATTTAAAAAATAAGTCCAGTTTACGTGTTCCCACTCATTGCTAGCAACTCGTCCCTATCTTCACTCATATTACCCTAAATCTGGATCCCGCCCTGCTCGACGCAGACAATCGCTTACCCTCAATATGGCTAAATATAACATTAAATATGGATTAAAGTTAAGACTAGCAACGCTACTTTACGGGACCAATTCAAATTTTAACCAATTATTCAGACAGTTATAGCTCATATTTCTCATCGATTCAGATTCGATCGATTCGATTCGAATTAGATTCCGCTGACATTTTCTTATCAAATTATTTCCTTTTCTACAACCGATTTAATGATATAAGTTTCGACCCGATTTTCCAAAATTTCAGCAACTTTTGCGCAATATTTCATAATTCGAGCGCCATCATCTGTTGATAATTATAGATATTAATAATTAATAATAATTAATAATATGATGGTCTGGCTCCCTTTCCGGCTTTTCCAGCTCTCAGCGAGAGTCGTGCCCCATCACTAGTATAAATACGGGAGCGTGCCAAGCCCCCGGCAAGTTGTGTGTTCCGGTATATCTAGTAATAGTTTCTTCCAGTTCGCGATAAACATTCTAGTGTCCGCGCCCTCTTCCTAGGCAACCCCTAGTAAAAAAATAGTTTTTTAGTATTATTATTCACCTCCAGTGCTACATTTTAAATCGCCTTCGCGGCCCTAGTTTTAAGTGAATTTTCTCAAATAAATAAATAACAAATTTTTATTAACTAAAATACAACAAATCCGACTCAGGTAAATTTCAAATGTCAATACGTTAAAATAACTTTTGTGAATAAAAATTTGATTTTACTATTTAAATATTCAACTCTGTGTGTTAACAGAAAATAAATCATTTGTTAATTTCGTTCTAAACTAAAGTGTTTAATTTAAATTCGAGCTACTATACTATACAGGGTGTAGCTTTCGACCATGCCAACTGAAATAAAATTCAGTAAAGTGTTAATTAAAACAAATTAGATTAAATTCGAGTGCGAGTTAAGCTCTGACTATATACAGGGCGAAGCAGTTGGCCCTTTCCAGCCTTTTGAAGTTTATCCACCCCGAACTCAAACCAAATAAAATTAAGTGCACGAAAAGCCTCAAGAGTCTCATATAAAGCTCTCTAGCTGAAATAATTTTATTTTTCCCAAACCTGAGGTACCGTTCGTGTTCACAACGAAGACCGCGACCATCAGTGTATGCGAGGAAGCTATACAACCTTAGACGAGGGTTGTATAGGGGATATATCATCCTTCGGAGCGGATGTAAAGCCGTCAGTTCCTTGTCTATTAAATGTTAGGCAAGTTAAAGATCCCTACTCTACTTAAGGGAAGAGGTTCGGCAAAATTCCTGGGTATTTGTTTTGTAATATATATGTTTATATATTTTTCTGTGGTTTTTTTGTAAAAGTTAAAATAAATTTTAAATATAATTGATAATCGTTTATTTATTCCACCCAGTTTTTGATAAAAACTATATTCGTTTTCCTTTTTGTTCATTTAATTTGTTAAAGTTAATTAAGGTGTAACCCTGCATGAAATTACTTCTCCACTTCTTGCTCGGAACGAATGGAAAATGTTTGTTGTATTTGGTGACATCGAGTGAATGGCAATTGGATTCGGCCTATCGTCTTCTATTCGACCAGCCAGCGTTTATCATTTATTCAGTTAGACGTTTCAATTAATCATACGGAAAACAAAAAACAAATTGTTTCCCAAGTTTACTATTGATCGATATAGATGCTTTCGTTGTTTTTATGTATTTAAAATACAGAGTTGTACGTTTTGATAACGATATGAGACTAACTTTTGATTTTGAAATGGAACACCTGGTATATCATTTGCATTTTACATTCTGCATAATTCTCTGATTCCAGGAGCAAAATCGAAAAACTGTATTTACAGTATCCCGTGCGAGTGTGATAAGCATTATGCGGGTGGGTCGCTCAGACCTTTCAGTATAAGACTGACTAAGAACACAAAAATTATATTAGAAAAAATTAAATTCAAAAATCGAAGATTTGCGAACATGCTTGGGAAAACGGTTACAAAGTAAAGTGGGATTCGGCAAAAATTTTAATAACGCAAAAAAGTTCACGTTTGATTTTTCAAATATGCATGTGGAAACAGAGAATATGTGGGTGGAAGTGAAGTATGATAAAGTTCACATAGCATTGGGAATTATATATAAAACTTCCTCTTTGAATTATTCGCGTCTAGATTACCTTTATGAGGTCCTCGCTGAGTTAATACAAAAATATAATGTTTACCTAATATGCGGTGATCTTAATATAAATATTCAAAATAGTAACTCCCCAGATGTAAGGTATCTAAATAATTTAAGTGAACCTTTTAATCTGCAGTAACTCATCAAAGATCCTACCAGGGCAACTCCAGAGTCATCCTCCATCATTGACCTCATCTTTACAAGTGATTATGATAGTATTTGTGATAGCGGTGTTATTAATTGTGACCCCATTATCTGTTACTATAAAGCTATATTTGCTAGTATCAACTGTGCAAACTTTGAATATAAACCAATATATAATTATGTTAGTATGATATAGATATAGCTAATGTGGATTTTCATTCAATGTATTTTATGACTGATATAAACAAAAAATTGGAATATTTTAATAACAAAATAACTGAAGTCTTTGACTTCACTAAGATGTATTAAGTTTAGAAAACCTCAGACACCGCGGCTGACGTATAATATCATCATAAAAGGTTAATGACAGAGGTAAGCAAACAATACTACTGTGATCTAAAGAATACTGTTTCAGCAGCTATTAAGCGTGAAAATCGGCCTACTACTCATATATGTTTAATAATACCTGCAAAGATTCTAAAAATTTGTATAATAAAATAAATCATGTAAAAATAAGCAATAAATGTTCAATAAAAATTCCTAGTGATTTTTCTGATGCCAATCTCATAAATAATCATTTCATAGATAGTCTGCCTCATTATCAGGTGAGCCCTGAGACAATCAGTGCATTGGCTGTGGACGAACTAACAATAAATAATGTCTTTGTCTTTTGCCTTTAATTTGTATTACAAATAGATATACTCAAAATGTTACATTCTATCAAGAGCAATGCCGTAGAAGTCGACGGTATTACAGTTAAAATGTTAAAATGTTTGTTTGCCATTCTACCTTCACTCACGAAAGCATATCATTAATTATTCTATAGAAAAAGGAGAAATTCCGACCTTATGGAAAACAGCAATGGTCCTCCCATTATCTAAAAAGGAGAATTCATTACTTACTGATCTTAGACCAATTAGTGTCGTACCGACAGGCTCAATGATACAAGTTCAAGTAGTCAAGTATTTAAATGATAATAATGTAATACCAAAGTATTAATCTGGTTTCAGAAAAGGCCATAGTTGTACCACAGCTTTTCTTAAAATCACAAACGACATAGTAGAAGGATTTGATAATAATAAATGTACAACTATAGTATTTTTAAACATATCCAAGGCTTTCGATTCAATCAGCTTTGAATTGCTATTGACAAAGTTAAAAAGTATAATTTTGGTGCAAAAACGATTGATTGATTCAAAAATTATCTTTATGGTAGAAGAAAAATGGTCCGTCTCTGCAGTGTTGACGGTAAATACAATGTATCAGAACATTTTGAAAATAGTATCAGGAGTCCCTCAAGGTTCGATACGGACCAATCCTACAGTTTTTAGTGCTAATATCAGTAAATCAATAAAATACTGTAATTTTCATATGTACGCTGATGATCTCAATATTTACATGTCATCAATTATCAAGAGTTTGAAATAGTGAAACAATTTATAAACTCCGATTTTGTAAATATAAACAATTGGGCCAGTAGCAACTCACGGTTGATTGACGCCAATAAAACCAAAGCTGTAATGTTTAGTAAAAATAATGTTAATGCTTCAAGCCACAGCGTTCACATTGATGGCACAGATCTGACGTGGTGCGGGGAAGTAAAATATATTGCTATACACCTTGGCAAAAGTTTTAATTTTTAGATGTCACCTAAATAAAATCTGACAAAAATCATATTTTGCCCTAAAAAACATATATGAATATCGTAATTTGTTGAAAAAGTCGGTAAAACTAACTCTCGTCTAATCATTGGTTCAAAGTATACTTAACTACATGGATTGTGTGTATGGACCATTTTTAACAGCTTTTAATAAGTATCGTATCCAAAAAATTCAAAATTCTTGCATTAGATTTATTTGTTGATTAAATAGATATGATCATATAACCCTGCAACTACATGGTGCAAATTTCTTAAATATGAGTGAAAGATGATTTGTGCATATGAGTTGTCTAATTAACACAGTTGTGAACACTAATTGTCCGGGATATTTAAGTGATCTATTAGTAGACATGGTGATATACACGACTTAAATATTAGGCATAGAAATAATTTAAGTGTACCTATGCACAGAACAGAAGAGAAGAGCCCTTTCTCCTACCAAGCAGCCTCAGATATATAAAATTCGCTCATCCAATATTAGAAGTTTTAAAGACAACATAAAAAAGTTTATATTGGATTTAGCAATAGGTTTGTAATTTTTACTTTTATTTGTGGGAAAATGTGTGCAATATGTGTGTTTTGATATATATTTACACTTGTCTTCATTTTAATTACGCAATTTTTTAAATTAAATTAATATTACTATACACGTAAATAGGTACACATGAAAATATGCTTAGCAGTACTGTGTACCTTTTGTGACAATTTTGTATTTACTTGGTTGCAATAAAGACTATTTTATTATTTATTTATTTATAAAAGAGGCAGATAGCAAAAAAGAAAAATTAAAGAACCCGCGATAATATTATTAAATGAGGATAAATGCGTATCTCATTGTTCTACAGACTTTTGCACGACATGATTACCAATGTTAAAAGAAGAACTTAATAAACATATCATTTAGAATATCAACAGTTCTGTATATAAGTAGTAAGTATTTGAGCTACAGGAACTTACACAACATAAATCTGCACACAATTTAATTTTCCTATACAAAATCATTAACAGTTTGGACTGCACAGCACTTTTAGGCTCAAATTCCCATAGCCTTATCCCATTACTACAGCGCGTTCAATATTCCAATGGATTCAAACCAGGAGGCCGGAGTGGCCACATAATTGGACCGAGACCCCCGATCCATCTTCGTGGATATGTTTGGTCCAAATTGCTCTCTCAATTGTCGCCCATTGTGTGCTGGACGACCTTCCTTACATCCACGTTGACTGTCGCAGGACCAAGAACACATATTTTAAAAGAATTAGCAGTTGGTGTTGTAGATTGTTTCAGGGGTCGCTTGGCTCTGAATAGCCTTACTTCATTTCGACCTAAAAGACCTTGTTGTTGCCCAGGATTCCAAGACTTTTTACAAAGCTTGTGATTTTCCTGGAGGCTAATTTCCCTATGTCTTCAGGCGTTAATTCCGCCTGCTCTAGGAACTTTAGCCTAGTGCACATTAACACCTTGCATTCACAAAGTATATGTTCTGCAGTTTCAGTTTCAGTATCGCAATATCTTCATTTTTCATCTACTGCCTTGCCTATACTCTTGAGATGATATCTCAATGGGCAGTGGCCAGTTAAAAGGCCTGTTGTCAGCCTTACTTCGGACTGTTTATATTCGAGAAGCCTTGTGGCATTCTTTGCTGAATAAGTTATAAACTTTTTCGCTTGTCTTTAGTCTGGAGTATTCCACCAGTAGGAGTTTTACAGATCCTTTTGGCATTTCTGGATGTGTGTCCCTTAGCCAGGCCACAAAATGGTTCAGGTCCAATGAATGGTGCTTCTGCTCCTTTTCTCGCAAGGCTGCCAGAAAGTTCATTACCGTGTACTCCCTCATGGCCTGGCACCCACATCAAGGTAACGTTGTTGTTGTTGTTGTTGTTGGTCAGTTGTTTCAGGGATTGTCTACATTCCCAGGCAATGTTAGATTCGAAGGTCCAGGACCTTAGAGCTTTTAATGCTGCCTGGCTATCTGATAGTATATAGATCTTTGCCCTTCAAATGCCTTTACTTAGGCATTCCTGGCCACATAGATTTATAACATGAATTTCTAGCAGTTGGTGTTATAAGAGACTTAGATAATTCTCACTGTTTAGAGTTGGCGGTGGCCAATAATTTTGACATATTTTGACTGAAATTGTAATACGTGTTACAATATTTATGTCGTTTTGGAATCTAGACAAATTGGGTGAGTTTTTAAGGTTAATTTCCAGGTTTGTGTATTCATTTTTTTTTAACCGACGGAAGATCAAATTTGATGACTATAAGTTGGTAAAACCCAAATCTTAATTTAACATTTTCTTGTCTACTTTGACAAGATTATAAAAGATTATAATAAAACTCCATTTGTAGACATCACTCACAAAAAGTTGGTCTAAAATAGTGATTCTATATAATGTCAAAGAGCGGCCGCATCTCGAAAACCGTGAGATTTTACTAAGTTCAAATATTCATGGGTCATGACTACGTCTATCACTAGTTTCAGGATTATCCATGATTTGCCGGACACCCTGTATAGAAGTCATGGAAGTCCAGATAATGTTTGATTAACCGAATTTAAATTGTGAAAATCAGTTTACTTGTAGGGTATCACATATACAGTTTTTATTATTTCTCCTCCGTTTTTATAATTTGAGAAGATTCTATTTGACTATTCACCTTTGCTAATATCAGACTTGAAAATTAATTTACTCTTTCAGAAGTTGCGCAAACAAAGTTGTGGAAAGTATTATAAGGATCATAAGTTACGTGCAATATCAAAGTTTTTTACGTGGGAATAAATCACGAACTAAGTAATCTGTTTACTGTGACACCTTTCGCTACCGCTTTCCACTCAGTAAGAAAAAATAGCTTGAGAGCTTATCTGTGTGATTCAAAAGCTTTAGCAAAACACTGCTCGGCAACATGATATTGCAATATTGGAACATCAATAGAGAGTGTAAACTTGAGAGAGGAATAATTAGTAATTTAACATTCAACTCTCAGTAATCAGATGTAGAATGGTATTTTGAAGTTATAGGCCAGGCGACAGGTCGACAAAAAAGCCTCAATAAGGAAATAATTAGTGGAAAGCTGGAAATTGCTTTAATCGCTTTATTTGGACCCAGATATTACTCTCCCAAGTTTTCCCCCTCGAGTCGGCGTTGGCCCTTCTGGCTCTAAGAAGTTACCATTTTTCGGTTCTTTGCAAATTTCTCCCAAACCATCATCTTTATCAACAAAATACCTATTATAAAAAATAATCTAGAGTAAATTTGCTACAAAAAAGTTCTTTACCGTTTGTCTCTAAAGTGAACCGTTACGATGATGCTACGACCATTCAAAGTGGAGCCCTTTTTGATTCTTGCGGAAAAGTTATCGAAATCATATGCCATATCAAAGTTTCTACATGTTATAAATATTTGTCAACATTCCAGGTACCTCGCCGCAACCAACTGGCCTGCTTTGTCAATTTCATCGGGGTTTGCGTTCACGTCTCGGAAAACCCTAACAGCTGTCTGCAGTTCCTCATTACTCTTCAGCAGTGTTACGAATTTCATTTTGCCCTGCCTGAAAAACGAAGACGTTGTATCGCACCCACTAAACGCATGCAATTAAAGACTGGGTCAGGAATAAATACAATCATTACTGGAGGGGAACATACCAGGTAATCGACATGGGAAAACACTTATTGAAGGACCATGCCCAAAACAAACTGCAGAACTGCTCCCAAAGAACACGTTACAGTTGAGAATTATAACAGGCCTCTTGACGGGACATTTTCCTGTTAAGAAGTACCTGCACAGAATTGGAAAGTTCAATGGCGACCTTGACTGCAGATTCTGTGGCAAGGTACCAGAGACAGTAGACCATATTATATATGAATGTGAGGCACTGGCCCGCAGAAGATATATTTACGGGCAAACACAAACAGACCCGCAAAGCGTTAAAACTCACCCATTCTCAGACCTGTATCACCTCATCAGTGGCACAGGAATATTAAAATAGGCAGTGTAAATCGGAACAGGGAGTGCACAATAAGCCCAAGAGGCTTCAGTGCCCTCGGAGTGTTACAGACGACCCTGTGGGGAGGGGTTTTAGTCAGTAAGAGTCTGACACTGACCCAGCTCAGATTGGGAGCCCATGAGGGTTTCCCCTCCTCGTCAAAAGAAAAAAAAGCGCATGCAACAAGAGGATGTTTTCTTGCACACACGGCTCAAGATTGAAACTTGTTGTGCAAAATAGTTGTTGTTTGGTTGAACCTTTGCCGGGTTTCATAAAATACATTTTCGTGGAGGGTGGCACACGAACCGCCAAGATGACCAGGATATCTATATCTTCAGCCACTATAATGTCCGAATTGTCGGGCCGAGATAACTCGAGTGCGGTGGTAACGATGAGCACATCGGCATCTTCTGGACCTTGTCTGGTTCCGATTCCTTCGCTTTCGAATTTGACGCGCAACAAGTCAATCAATCTGCTGCTGTGGTATGGGAGCAGCGTTACCAGCTGTATGGGAGGCCGAGCGCGGCAAGCCAGTTGCATGTGCAGGTGTTACTATCCCCACGTACACAGTGTTACCAGCGCCCTCGGTGAGAAAGTAATGAAGTCTACTTGTAAAATGTACTGAATCTGAACTGAATGTACTTACTGATCATTTTTTTATTGATACCTGCATTGAAAACACCTGGAATGCTAACAAATATTTATAACATGTAGAAACTTTGCTATGGCATATGATTTCGATAACTTTTCCGCAAGAATCAAAAAGGGCTCCACTTTGAATGGTCGTAGCATCGTAACGGTTCACTTTAGAGACAAACGGTAAAGAACTTTTTTGTAGCAAATTTACTCTAGATTATTTTTTATAATAGGTATTTTGTTGATAAAGTTGATGGTTTGGGAAATATTTGCAAAAAAACGAAAAATGGTACCTTCTTAGGGCCAGAAGGGCCAACGCCGACTTCGCTCGAGGGGGAAAACTTAGGAGAGCAATATCTGGGTCCAAATAAAGCGATTAAAGCAATTTCCAGCTTTCCACTAATTATTTCCTTATTGAACTACCTGTCGCCTGGCCTATTAGTAAAGTAATATGATAACATTTGTAGCAATATTAACATTTTTTACGAGACCTTGTTGCAATTTTTGCGACTGACGAAATTACTTTTGATAACTGAGAGACAAATAAAAAAATCATTGACAACGCGGTTGTAAAGGAAAACAACTATAGTCAGGATACTACATTTTCATTTATGGATGTGAATAATTCTTAAGAATTTCCGCCAACGCCTGCCTTTTCTTCCGGGTCATGTAAAAAGATTGTGAGGTCAATTTTAATAAGTTCGGAATCTAAACTTAAAGTCATTCATCACAATTTGTTACGATAAAAGAAGCAGTTATGAAAACTTGGTAGAAGCGTGAACTATGTTGGAAATATTTAGGGTGGAAACACCCATGTGTTATATATACTGCGAGGTCCATTATTAACGGATATATTCATTATCTACGTAATTAACAATTTATGAATAAAATCCTAAAACACGTCAATTATTAATTCTAAAATGACACTTTTCAGTATAATTTTATTCCTCCCCCTTCAACTCCCTAGAGGTGACAGCTATCACCTTAAAATTTTTAAATGGAAGGAGGGTGCGTGTGATAACTCATTTAAAAGGGTTTTTAATTATCTATTCAGCATTATAAGGTTTTTTGAATTTTGCATATTCTTCAACAAGAAAAGTAAATTTTAAAATTTTGAAATATATGCAATCAAATGTATCCTAAAATATTTTATATACCAAATATCTGTCAAATCTGACTTTTCTAATTAATTTTGTGTCATAACATTCAATTTAAACGTATCGTTTTTTCTGATATGCAGGTGGCAAAATACCCAACAAAAAGAAAGAAGTAAAAAGAGTTTTTTTTACATATCAGAAAAAATTATAATTTTTTTATTTGCTACATCTGCACAAACTTACGATTCTAGTTATTTATCGCTGATTGTTGATCATTATTTTAACTGACTCTTTTGGTTACTCAAAGAATTGAAATTTTCTTCAATCTTCAATACCAAGTATTCTGACCGTCGCATTTCTCAGTCTACAGTTAATAGAGTAGAAAATATTTCGTGAATTTGGAAATGTCACTGGTAGGAAATGCATTTTAGACGACGAAAAGAAATTGGATATATTGTTAGAGATTCAAGATAAGCCACATAAACCTACAAGATAAGTTGCCGCCGATAATGATGTTAGTAAAACGACCATATTGCCTCTTCTAAAAAATGAAAAATATAGAATTCATTTGAGGGTTCCGGTGCAAAAACCACGTATCTCCAGTTTTTTCTGAACAGTACAAATGAATAGTTCGCACTGGGAAGGACCCGTGTGTTAGGTTATATTTATGTATATATAATAATAATAATAATAATAATCTTTATTTTATACATTATACATCATACATTATACATTATCAGTCTTGTAATTACAATAATAATATAGATGGTAGGAAGAATGTACTAATAAAGAGAAGGACCCCAGAAGTATCTCTAAGATACTTGTACGGGTACAAAATGTGTAATCGCATAATTAATCTAGCCTGGTGGCAGTTGTTTGTATTCAATTTTAGCGATATCCATTTAATATTTGTGAGTGTTTATAGATGAAACTGGCAGCAAATGCTCATCAGATATTTGGCAGCTATAGAAACTTATCAATATGTTTTGCACAATAAACATTCTTCAACAAAGTTATACGTAACGAATATTGTCCAAGATTGTTTTAACTAAGCAATGTGTTCTAAAATATAACGTAAAAACTGGAATTTTCTTTCCACTTCAAAAGTTTACTCTTTCAAGGTGATCCACCTTAGATTTTCTGCCTTTGCCTTTGCTGCCACTAGGCTATTTTCTATCTTAGAAACTATAATTTTTACATGCTAATAATTATGTAACTATACGAAAATGAAAAGTAATATAAGGCTGAATGCATCATATAATAATTTTACTTATACATTGTTTTTATTCATCTATTTTTAGAAAATAATTTTCGAGGAAAAAGTATAAAAAATATGTTATTAGATATATAGGTAAGTAAAGTGTAGCATCAGTATGGTGCGTATAAATTACGATATTTTTGTAATTTTATTTTACTGTATATGGAAATGTTATTGACATCTAATATTTTTGATCAACTAAAACGTGGAACATATTCCTTTCATTTTCAGAAATATATTTCATGCACGTTAACTTAAATTTCTTTTTATTATTGATTTCTTTAATTTCAAGCGGTAATGAATTATATATTTTTGGAGCTAGATACGAACAACATCGTTGCCCTACGGTTTTTCGTCTTTTAGGGATTTTTAGGGTATTTATATTTCTGGTTCTATAAAGGGGACGTGTCTCTACTATAATTCTTTTATTTTCAGTATGTTGTTTAATGGCTAGTGCAATGCAAAATAATTGTCTTATGTCCATCACATTTGCGATTTTAAATAGCGCATCAGATGGGTAGGTATGTTCTTTATTGTATATGACTTTTAAGACCCTTTTTTGAAATATATCTAACTTTGCCATGTTGCAATTTAAGATCCCACCCCAACCTATTATACCGTACCTTAGGTGTGATTCTACAAAGGCTTTGTACATTATTATTAATTGTTTGCAGTCTAATATATGTTTGAGCTTTCTAAAGAGTGGTATTATTCCGCGTAATTTTTTTAGTAATTCATTCACATGTGCTTCCCAGCGGAGATGTTGGTCTATATGTATACCAAGATATCTTATAGTTTTCGCGTATGCAATATTAAAATTTTTATTGTTTATGTTTATGTTTAATACATCATATTTTGGTAGTTGCGGTTTATAAGATGTAAAGGGAATATAAAAGGTTTTGTCAAAATTTATTGATAATAATTTATAATCAAGCCATTTTTTTATTTTAACGAAATCGCTTTCTGCTTTTATTTTTAGGTTAGTCCAAGTATCGTCTTCATAATAAATTGCTGTGTCATCCGCAAAGCTAGTTATATGACCATCTGTGTCTACGAGAAATAAGTTGTTGATGTATAAAATAAATAATAAGGGTCCTAGGATGGTACCTTGAGGAACACCACAATCTATAGTCCGATAACCATTCTTTCTCTCACCAATACCCACGCATTGTTTTCTGTCGGAGAGGTAACTCTTTAATAATTTTAGTGGTAAGTTCCTTATACCTATGTTTTCAAGACTTCCGAGCAGCAGCCGATGACTTATCGTATCGAATGCTTTGGCTAAGTCTATAAAAATACCCAGTGAGGGCTTTCCTTTGTCGAGTGACATATATATTTCCTTAGTGAGACATTCAATTGCATCCGATGTTGATTTCCCTTCCTGAAAACCGTATTGATTGCAGGATATAATATTGTATTTATTTACGAATTTCTGTAATCTTAATTTTAGTAATTTCTCAAATATCTTGCTGAAGTTTGTGATTAATGAGATAGGCCGATAATTAACAGGCTCCAGCCTATCACCTTTTTTAAATATGGGTTTTATTAGTGATACTTTGAATGCTGAGGGGCATACTCCATCCTGAAAGCATTTATTCATTATAAATGTTAAAGGTTGAGTTATGTAATCTACGATTTGCTTTAGTGATTCAGCTTTTATTCCGTCAATACCCGCCGATTTTTTATTTTTTAAGTTCATAATATTTTCTCTTACTTCTTTTTCGTCGGTTGGATAAAGAAACATTGATTTGTCATTTATTATTACTTTTTCTTTATAATTTTCATCTCTTTCTATCAATTTGGCCATTTTGCTACCCATTTCCGAATAGGTTTCATTAAATATCTCGCATATTTCTTCTATATTTTCAGTAATTTCATTATTTGAATTTAAAATTTTATTACCATCATTGTTTTTTTTCTTAGGTTTATTTTGTATTTCATTAACAGTGTTCCATAGAATTTTATTATTATTTTTTTCATTTTCGATTCTCTTTTTGTAATATTCGTTTTTGGACTTTTTTATTAATTTATTTAAGTTATTTCTGTAGCTAGTATATTGTTCTTTTAAGATGGCATTCTCATTTGATCTTTGGAAGTTTAAATATAATTTATTCTTGTAGTTTATAGAGTTTAATATACCTTTAGTAATCCAAGGTTTCCGACTCATATTTTTCTTTTTTCTCTTTATTAGTTTTGTATGTTCATTCATTTTTCCTAGCACAGTATTTACGAATATATTTGTTGCAGTTTCTGCATCATCACAGTTATAAACTGAACCCCAGGTACAGGTACTTAGATCATTTTTTAATGTTTTGTAATTTATAAATTTGATATATTTGTCTTCTATCTCCTTTATTTTTGCTTCATTTTGTGTTATAATCTGCATTATGATAGGAAAATGGTCAGTGATGTTATTTTTAATTATAATAGGTAATATGTTCTCATTGATATTATTTGTTATTTTCGTAAATATATGATCAATACAGCTACCTGAGTTTCCCTGGGCTCTAGTAACATCATTTATGGCCGGAAAAAAATCATACTCAGACATTATATTCAAATATTCGTTGGTGACATTATTATTATTATTTAAAAGGTCTATATTCACATCGCCTACAATTAAGTTTATTTTAGAGGAGAAAGGTTTATTTCTTAAGTGGTGTTCTAGTTGCTCTAGGAACTCAACATTATCGATCGATGGTGATTTATATATGCACATTATCTCTATAGTATTTTTGAAAAATTTTGTTTTGAGTCTAATAGCTTTGATATGTGAAATTGTGTCAATATTGTACTCACATTCTATGTCTTCTTTTATAAACACCACGATACCATCGTTTTGGTTGTAGTTACCTTCATTGTATATAATGTTATAACCTTTAAGATTAAATAAATTAATGTTGTCAATGTTCCACGTTTCACTTAATACGATACACTCAAACTCCTTAGTGAATTGATTTAAAAATATTTCTAATTCCTCATAATTTTTTTGGATACTTCTGATATTTAGATGTGCTACTTTGAAATTTTCATTATTTATGTTTACATTTAGTACCTCGTTAGCCTCGCTTATATTATCTAATACTTCTGTTATAATTTTGTTTGGTTGGTAGTATCTAATGAATGGATCCATTTGTAGTCAAATGACTTAAAAAACGTGGTATATAATAAAATTATCTAATATCTAATATAAGTATATGTAGGTGATGTTTTTAGAAACTAAATTATTATTCTTGATGCAATTTTATAATTTAGCTTAAACTATTTGCACTTACCAACTAAATTATTAACTAAACGCGAATGTTTCGAATTTTTAAAACAGTTTATCTATTTAATTACGCTACCCTTATATTGAAATTTGCACAATTGTGAGTTTATTGGGTATTGGTCTAGCTGTCTACCAGGTTTAAAATATCAAAATACAGATTATTTAAGTATGATGCTCAGGAAATGCCTAAAATATTGTGTACTGAAAGTGTTGGGATCACAATATATTCAGGTTTTGAAATTTTGAAAAAAGGCGAAACTGCTTCTCTGCCTGAAAATAATATAATGACTCTTAAAATATGTTATTTACCTGTAAATTACGTTACTCTTTGATGAAAATTCATGTTTTGTTTTACTAGAATACTCGCTTAAATGGAAAAAAATAAAAATATTCCTGCAACTGCATTACTATTTTTTCAAATACTTGGCAAAAGACAGGTATCTTATTATTATTATTATTTTACAAAAAACTAGTCACCTTACTCTGTGGTTCCGACCCTCACAGAGGGGAGCTGGTACAACTATTTTAACAGAATGGCCTGGATAAAGCCTGCGGAGTTCGAAGAGCAAATCTCGATATTTTCTCCGTTTTTCCTTCTCTTTCAAGACAATGTTACTCTCATCGGGGGCTGAGATTTCCACGACATACATTGTCTTGAGTTGGTGGTAGAGGAGTACTATGTCAGGCTTGTTGGCTTGTATTTGCCTGACGGTGGGAAACGAGTAGTTCCAATAAATTAGACTCTTCTCATTCCCCACAACGGACTCGATATCCCCCGAAGCGTAACGCCTCGTTCTCATAATTGCGGATTGCGAATTTCCGCATGCGGATTTTTTTTTAATTCGACATATATGTTCCAGGAGAATTTAATTTGCTGATTTAATTTCTAGTTAAAAGTAAAAGAATCGTCTTACGAACATTTCGCTACACCTGCAAGAAAATTAGACTGTTTTAGAACAAATTTCATAAAAATTCGCAAGCGGAAATTCGCATTCCGCAACTATCTGAACGGGGCTTAAGGCAGCACTGGTGTTTCGTCTATCCCATCATAAGGGTGTCTTAGATGATAGTAAAGCACTTATAATGCTGCGTCGTGTCTGTGAATATAGACCGAGACTGCGTATGTCGGGCAATCCGACAGTAAGTGCATTACAGTCTCCGGCGCCGTGCGGCAAGCCCTACAGCTGACATCAGGGACCTCCATACCCATGACACGACGTCGATAGACGAGGGTGTTAAATACACCATCCTGGCAAGCCATTATGAATCCCTCGGTCTCGGACTTCAGCCCGGCTGACCTTAAGAAGGCGAAGGTCAGTCTTTCGGATAAGCCGAGGTCTTCTATATTTTTATAGAAGACTCTATGCAATGGCTTATCCTTGTGGAGATGTAGAAGGATGTTGGGTTCTGCAGCTCTAATCTGGGATTCTAGTCGAACGGGTTCCAACTCGGTGACAGAGTCGGGGTTTACCCGCTCAACGTCGAAGATGAGACCAAGTTCATCGGCTGCTCGCCATGCTGCCTTAAAGAGAAAAGCTCCTATCTCTGCATTTTCATGGTTTCGGACCATGCAGAGAAGGGGATCCGAACTCCTGATGACTTTACATGCTCCATTCAGAACCATCCTGCTATGGAGAAGCTCAAGAGTCCACGTACTTTATCAGTAAAATTATTTTTTGTCAAACACGGGTTGCTTTATCAATATAAAATAAGAATATCTTTTTCTAGAAAATTGCTTAAGGAATTTGGAAATGTCACTCTATCTCTATCAAAAATTTATTTATATAAACATTTAGAGGTAAGAACATTAGGAGTGGTCGACCCCAAGATAAGATAGGAAAGGCACCATATTTCTGAATCAAAGGTACTTACTTATTATGTATACTGTCCCAATTTTATTAAAATTGAAAGAGCACGTGAAAGTTACGAGTAAAGGAGCCTTTTTCAGTATGCACCTTTAAGAGGAAAAAAGTATATAGATACTTTTAGTGTTACCCAAACTATGCGCTCCCGGAGTATAACCTGTATATATGTATAAAATGTAAATACATTATTCAATGATATCTATTGTTGCACATATTCTAAATAAAATGTAATCTTGTAAAATTTAATTTTACGGAAATGAATGCAAATCTATTTGTCTTGTTTGCTTGAGTCTCAAGGAAAGACACAATACTGTTACGTGTTTACAGTCTTCAACAAACACTCTGTATGTAGCTTCAATAATTACAACAAGAATCTTAACTTACAATAGTTAAGTCCTTATACACATTAGTACACACTAATTACAAGTTCCATCTACTATAGTCTCTCTACTATAATTCACAACTTATAATTGTTCCTATTCCATCTGTTCACCTGCTTGTCTCATATCAAAACTGTTCCAGTGCGCCGATCCAGCCCCTATATATACCCGCGTCGAATGTATCTGAATTCTCTAGAACAATCCAGCATTGTTCGCGATGTTTCTCGCCCTTCGCGTATTTTCTATATATATCAGTGGCGTAGGCGTGCACACAAGACTGCCCCTCCTTAAGCCTGAATGTTGCGGTCAGGCAATTCAGAGTCCCCAGCATACTTCGCCGATCTATCCAAGTGCACGATTTTCATCTTGGAATCCGATAAACAACGTCATTAATCCGGGTGATGATAGAATATGGCCCTTCCCAAGGTGAGCGAGAATTCTTCTTCACTCCGCTGTGGGTTGTAAAGCCAAACCAAATCTCCCACCTTGAATCCTGTCGAACTGACGTTATGGTCATATCGAGTCTTCATTCGGCCATCACTCCCTGTGGGTGACCCCTTGGCAGCCACACCCGCACAAACCTTGCAAATGTGACATCAAGCCTCTACGTTCTTATGGCTATTTATCCAGTAGAATCGATCCCGTATCCTAGCCAAGGTCATATTCTTGTCAAAATGCACACCGAATAATCATTCGTGCACTTCCCGAAGTGCTTTTGGTGCTCGGCACCTGGGTATCAGTAACCGCATGGTAACTTCTATCTCATCCGGGCTTTTAAATGTTCTCCTTAATAGTCTGTCTTCAAGCCTTAGGGAATCTCAGTGCGCCTACATAGTCTTCAACTCGACACTTTTATCCGATACATCCTTCTATTTTGTTCGGTCGCCTTTTTCTTTTGCCTTCAGTATAGATCCAATTCCGTCATCGCTCAGTTGTCTCTTCTTTACAACTTCCTTTGTCCAGTCCTTCGGAACCTCATTCTTAACCACATTCACTTCTGCTACGTCCTGCCGTTTCTTTACATTCTCGGCATTCACTCTCTTAGGGTGCCTCTGACGATAGTACCTGTTGATATGCCTCAATTTGCCAAATTATAACAGCGGATTCCCTTCGTAAGTCTTTCACTGCTTCTTTGCTCCTGTTACGACGGTTGCGGTCCTTGTTTCGGCCCCAGTCGCGAACTCAATTCATTCAATACTTGCGCGACCAATTTCTATATGTCCTTTAGCATAGCTATCGCTTTTACCCTTTCGGAGCTGATTTCCTCTTTGCTTGAAGCGTTTACTTCCCCAAGGTTCCATTGTCGACAATCTCGCATCATATGCCCTGGTTTGTTGCAACGGTAACATCGAATACCTCCGCTAGGCATTACACCTCCTTGTCAACTTTCCTGTTTTCCTTGGAAACTTATCTTGGTCATTAATTGAGTAAAAATCTTGTGCAAGTCCTTGAGTTTGGTGTCTAAATTCGTTTCCTCTGATTGGATTTCTTCCACAGAGACGGCTCGTACGATGTGCGATAAGGAATCCATATAGGCGGCCTCTACCTCAAGTGCATGAATTAATGCTTCGCTACTAGTTTTATGTCGAGATAATCTAAGGACCCGCCTGATCTCCTCGTCTTTTACGCCATCAATAAACGCGTCAACTGTCAATTGCTCCTGGAACTGCCTTGGTGCAGTCGGGTAAGCCAAGTATGCCAGTCTCTCTACTGCAGCCTCAAATTCTCTTAAGCTCCCCCCAGCTTCTTGCATACGTGATTTCAGCTGAGTCCGATATAGTTGAGCAAAATGTTGGTCTCCATATCTTAGATATAATGCAGCCTCTATAACTTTAAAATCCTTTTACTGCGCCATTGGAAGCGTCTGAAGTACTTCTGATGCTTGGCTCCTTAATGCTAAAACTAATGTCATAAACTTTTCCTCATTACTCCAGTTGTTAGCGCATGGAGCTGCCTCAAATTGTTTCTTATATGTCGTCCATGAAGTTTGACCGTCAAAGGAGGGCGGTTGTAACCGAGGGCCTGATGATGCTACTAGCCTGGCCTCCTTTTTCCCTCAACTGGCGTTTAAGTCGCTCTGCTTCTTCTACCACGTTTGCCTTCCCTTTGACTTCATTTACATCTTCGACTGTATGGAATTTTCCCTCCATATCTGTAACCTCTTCTTCAACGCCAGTAACTTTTCCCTTAATGTTAACTAACTACTAACTTCAGCCTTTACAACGTCTATATCCTCCTTTATTTCATTTTTTATTCCTTCAGTATCTTTTTGTACCTATATAATATTCCTTAATTCTTCCTGGGTCATTACTCTTGCTCTTCTTTTTCTTCTTGACGTTTCCTTTCTTTTTCTTCTTGACGTCTCTCTTGCTCTTATTATTCTTCCAGACGTCTTCTTTTTTTCTTCTTCACGTCTCTCCTGTTCTTCTTTGTCTTCTTGACGTTTCTTTCCTTGTTCTTCTTTGTCTTCTTGACGTCTCTTTTCTTGTTCTTTTTTGTCTTCTTGACGTTGGTCTCACATCATTTGTCTTAGTCCTGTACGTAAGTCCTGTGTTGGTTTCTCGGTAGCCATGCTTCTTGTTTCCATTCAAAAACTAACAAACAACACTACAAGTCTTATTTAACGTCTATATCTGGTACACGTCAAATGTTTCCACAAAATCCAAAGTAGAATGTTCTAGAAAATTTCTTGAAATATCACAAATAGGTCACACTTACTGTCTATGCCAGCCAACAGAACTCAGCTAACTGCACTAATCTCCAATATAATGTTCTGGGAATTTTCTCAAAATGTCACAATAGGTGTTATCTAATGTCTATACTACTTTCCAGTTGGCAGAACTGAGCTAACTGCACTAGTTTCCAAATAGAATATTCTGGGAATTTCCTCAAAATGTCACAGTAGGTGTTATTTGAAATACATTTGATACATATAGATATATTACTTCCCAGTTGACAGAACTTGGCTAACTGCACTAGTTTCCAAATAGAATATTCAGGAACTGTTCTCAAATTTCACAATATGTCTTATTTGATGTTTATATCACTTTCCAGTTGAAAGAACTTCGATATCTGCAGTGGTTTCCAAATAGAACACTATGGAACTTTATAGACTGTTCTGGAAATTTCTCCACACTGGCACGAATAAGTCTTGTCTAATGTCTATATCACTTTTAAGTTCAAAGCATTCCAATATCTCAAGTGGTTTCCAAATAGAACACTATGGGAACGTTCTAGAATTGTTCAGAAATCCTGTTGCAATTCCGCTTCTGACACCAATTGTAACGTGTTTACAATCTCCAGCAAACATTCTGTTTGTAGGTTCAATAATTACAACAAGAATTTTCACAATTTATTACTGTTCTTATTCCATCTGTTCACCTGCTTGTCTCATATCAAACTGTTCCAGTGCGCCGATCCAGTCCCTATAAATACCCGCGTCGAATGTACCTGAATTCTCTAGAATAATCCAGCATTGTTTGCGATGTCTCCCTCCCTTTGCATATTTTCTATATATTCCAGTGGCGTAGACGTGCACATAACAATACCCTATTCTCAAATTAGAAACAACATAATAACTCTACGCCTATATATAGTGAAATTTCTCTTATTGTAGACATTTAAATACATTAAACAACTTTTGGTCATTTTTGCAGATTATCAAACTACAAAATAAAGCATAAAATGTTTATTAACAGCATTAAAATAGCTGTGGAAACTAAGAGTAATTATGGTGGCACAAGAAAAACTACAAAGGCATATGAGCCATGGAACGTTGTTGACTACAGACTGCAAATGAAAACAATAAACAAGTTGTGTGTGTCGACAAAGTCCCTGAATGTAATTTATCTACATCTCTTTTTTAATCTGAGATACCGCTTTATTACTGTTTGTACTCATTTTCTTGAAAATACCTTAAAATGAAGAGGGAGTATCGACTTTTAAAATCTTTTTAGACCGCACGCCAGACAACTGAACGTAAAACATTTAATCCAATGGCTAACGCATTTATAATTTCCCATGTAACAAAAGTTTTGACATTTTGCTTACTGTGGTTTGGTGGTCTCCTCAGCCGGTCTGATTAACGCTCGTAAAGTTAGGAGTAGGCTTAAATGTTAATTTTGGATTCGGTCACTATCAATTAAGTGAGTTCAGTCATTTAAGTGATAGACAACCCCGCGGATTCACACCTGCTTTAAAATTAGTTTTCCATTATAAAAACAAGCCGAGCCCTTTTACTTAAATATGGGTGAGGCAACTGTAATTTTTTTTATCGATTTATACAGAAACAAACAATTAAATGGAAACTTTATAAATAGAATCAACCCGTTTGTTACAATAAATGGAACAGTTGTTTCCATGTCTCTGTTAAAGTGTCAGGTGTCGATTGGATGAAAGATTCATTTAATATTAACGCAACCATTCTCACCGAAAGGGTTTTTTTGGAGGTAAGGTATTTGAAATAAACATTATTTAGACATCGTAATAGCCGGCTTCCCATAACGTACAAATGAATAAATATTGGTTACTGTATTGGCAGAGACCAGATCGTTCTAAATTAAACATTCAAACCGTTATTATTATTAGTCACTTTTATTTTATGCAACGGCATATACTTATTAGACCAATACTGTTAGTAGTTTATGGTGGGTTTATACAAGAGAGAGAGAGAGAGAGAGATGGGATAAGCAAATATTTATTATTTTTGGCCATAACTTTTTTTTAAATACATATATTGGTAAAAAAATGTATAAGACTATCTAAGTAGAACTATGACAGGTGTAGTGATATGAATATTCACTCAATAATTTCAGTTGTTTGCAAAATTAGTTAATTTAAAACTACAAGATATGAAGTGCTACGGTTTACACGTACATAAACAAATAAATACGTTGGATATTAATGATTATAAGATATTACATAACGAAATCACTTGGGCTACTGTAGCGTAGCAGATATCGTAGGGCACTAACTTAACCCGGATAAGTGATGTACGTGCCTACGATAAAATTTCTCTAGCTCAGACTATCTCAGGGCGTTAAGCCCAAGCTTACATAAACTATCACAAATTATTAGTTTACTTACTTAACAAATCACTGAGGTTTCCATATGTAGTGGTCGCAGACGAAATAATGACACTTTCTTTAAAAATGAAATGCACTATATTATACAATTTACAGATATTGGTTCTCTAGCATGTAACCTGGCGATGTTCAAAGTTATGGCCAATTTCTCGATTAATAAGTTATAACATTCATAAAATGCCTCGTGTAGCTACACATCGGTTTACAATGTCCTCATAAATTGTCATAAATTCTGCCACAAAGGTTTGATTTAAAGAACCTCCTTAAATAAATATACATGCATAAAATCTTTAAATATGTACAAGTTAAAATGCGAACGTATGAATTGATATCCAGCCGAACCACTGAAGGTGGTCCCCGGTAAGTAAAAAAATACAACACAACACACTTATTTAGGGTGGTACGATACCGAGTCCGGACGTGGAAGAACTGTAGCCCTACGGAGATGTCTTCGGGACACAAGGAATGGACCCAAGGATGGGGTTGATTGTAGCCTCACCAGCCCTGGCACCTTCCACTCTGTGTGGATGCCCCGTCCGTGGAACTCTCACTGACGTGTGTAGAAGCCCCGTCCGTGGAACCCTAAAGATACCACGATTTAATTTACAAAGTCAGAAATGCACGTGAAGCGTGCCTAATGTGAGCAATTCTGACATAACCTACAAATGAAACATAATTTACCTCACTGATGAGGGAACAATCCACCAAAAGCCACAGTCGGATGAATGGGGTCGAGTCCGCCTTTCAAGTTGACACTGTATTTCCAAAGGAGAGCCTGCAAATTTGCGAAACACGTGGGTAGAGAACGATTTAGATGGCGTGAAGAGGTTAGTTTACCTTGTGTAATTAAATATCCTGCTTCCGCAGATAAAATTTACTCACAACCACAAAATATTCCGCTAAACGGAACAACAACAGATTGAGGAAATTTTCTTGTGTTGATAATTCCAAAATCCACCAGGATGCCTTGGATAAAACCGAGGTTCACAGAATTATCAACTAACTACCACGCCAGCAAAAATGGTTGCCTACCCATCTTCCGCTCTCTGCTGAGCACGTGCCACAAGGGTATCGCCCTCCCGTGGAGAATAGCGAAATGTGTTACGGACGTAGCAGTTGTTATTATGCGGCCCACAAAACTCTAAAGCGTATCACCGTACGCCCACCGGGTCGCATACGCTAGAGGTCCGCAACAGAAGATTGACACTGTTTTTTAATTTAAATTAACTAATTTTGCAATCAATTGAAATTATCGAGTGAAAATTCATATCACTTCACCTGTCATAGTTCTACTTAGGTAGTCTTATATATTTTCTACTAATATCTGTATTTTAAAAAAAGTTATGGCCAAAAGTAATCCATATTATCTTATCGGATCTCTCTCTCTCTCTTGGATATGCCCACTTAAGATCCAACCAATCATCAACGACACTTGTTCTACGCACTTATGTTTTTCTCTGTTTCCCGTACTAGGCTAACATTATCCGTGGAACTTGAGAAAATTTCATCACCTACTACTGTTCATTAATGTTTACTGTACTGTAAGTATAAGTACGTGATAAAGTGAACGCACTGGCAACCCTGTTATGTTTCAACTTGTCTGAGCGTGGAATAAGCTGAATGCTTCTGGGAGCACGTTCTGAAATATTATCCGACTACTACATGGTAATTGCCCATCCCGTTTTTAATTATGCAATATTCGACGGAACTTCCAGAATAAAAACTTTAATTTGCTGTTTAATATGCATTTCGTCTATTAAGAACAGGCGTTCAACTCATTCATTATGCCAAAAAAAGGACTCATTAAGGATAATGAAAGACAAAAGTATACAACACACATAAGTCGTCCTTATTATAATTCGTAACAAAAATACCTATCGTCACGTTTAGATTTTAAAATAACTAAATTGTATTACATTATTTAAGAACTTTTTATTTCTTTTGTAAAATTGTAGAAATTCTCTTGGAAATGTTTTCAACCTACTTTGGTTGTATGCATATACTGTATATTACTGAATATTACTTCCTTCGAGTTTATGGCCTTGGATCTCAATGAAATATGGAACTGATGACTACTGAATATGCGAAGTGAATGAGTTCCGTGAAAAGGTCAGTATTTCAATTTCATGATCTCTGATCGTAGTAAATTTACGTGAGTATACTAGGCATCAAATGGATCAAAGATCAAAATTCATTAAAATAATAGTTGAACAAAATCACAAGAGAGAATATTTTTCATAAGCCAATATTTGGCAAACACTTCATGATGTCTGGTCGAAGTAAAATTTTTTTCTGGACAAGGCTGGGTGTCATCTTTAGCGCCCTCCAACCCACGTACCCCATGCGCAAAGGAGCGAGTTATGCTTGAGAGGATCTCAAATCTCATTCGATATATTAGGTTTATATTTTTTTGTCCGTTTTAAGTTTAGCCATTTATAATTATTATATAAGACCGCATCAGCCTTTTTTATAAAATTTTAAAAGTTTTTAAATGTAAGATTATGCTTAGTTTGTGATTGTAATTTGAGAAATATCCTGTGCGCCGTGCGCCTGTTGCAATTTTAAAGCCAATGTAAAACGACTATTTATGTTTGTCCCCAAAGCAAAGCGCTTTAACAAACACGCTATCTCGTATTTAAGATTCATTGTTCAAGTGCAAACTGTGTAGGTAATACTGTTCTATTCTCAGCTACTATTCGCTTTGACAAAGCCCTATTAATCAATTCCTCATATGAGTCTAGGGTAACAGAACATATCTTGTCCATTATCCGTGACAGTAGATCTTATACGAGATTCGAATTACTGCAGAGTAGATTTATGGCATTACTGTGGGTAAGAGGAAATTATTTTAAAATTCTACACGGGCGATAGGCGTACAGAATTTAGTTTTTTTTTGTATGAAATATTGGGTACAATTATTTCTATAATGAATGGACCAAACTTCTCTTTATTTTATTTATCAACCTATTTCCGCGACTAGGGCCAATCATTGATGCCAGGCGACGAGCTGCTTCCAACCTAGAAATTTGGCAGAACCTCTTCTCTGTCGAATGTATGGAAATTTAATAAACAAGAGATCGTCAACTTTTGTAAAAAATGATATGGGGCTTTACGTGGAACAAAAGCTGTAAACCATGCTTGAATGTACGTAGTTACAATAATACCACAGATATCAGAAATATTATTCATTTTGTGTTGAGTTAATTTAAATTTGTTACTAAGTAAGAATATTTTTTAAGCAATAATTTTTGTTTACCATCTATCGAGTATGGTG
Source organism: Leptura quadrifasciata (assembly GCA_963675555.1). Taxonomy (NCBI): domain Eukaryota; kingdom Metazoa; phylum Arthropoda; class Insecta; order Coleoptera; family Cerambycidae; genus Leptura; species Leptura quadrifasciata. The sequence goes on along the minus strand of OY776676.1, from coordinate 140,284,280 downwards.
AAGTGCTCCTAGTTTGTTAAAGAATATGCCATTATCTAGTTTTCTAATGAAGCATCTAGTCAGTTTGAATAATTCCCTGTGGTCATCCTGAGGTCGTTTAAATTGTAATGTATTTGTAACAAATGTAAGTATGTACGTGTTCTTTAACTGGTTGCAAAATATGCGAATATTTACTTTCTCAGTTGAAATTAAATTTTTCTTCAACCGTACGGTAAGTCGCCCCTTTACCGTACATATGCGATAAAATGAAACCAGTCAGTATATATGTCAAAATTTGACACTTCATTTAAAGGATTCTAGTTTTAGAAAATTTTTAAATTTAGGCTATCTAAAATAATGAAAAACGATTATGTTCCTGATTATTTACTTTTATTGAATATTCTTAAGAATATTGATACACATTGTCTAGCCGATAACTGCGATTAATCGAATGGGTATCGCGCTACCAGTTTCGAGCCCTTTGCACCAGCACTATCAGTGTCAGAGGGTATGGTTATATGTCCGCGTTTTTCAATGTGTAATCCCCTTCCGCACAAGCATCTGGCATCTGGAATTGGAGGTTGTCTAATTTATCTGGTGTTTATTATTATTATTAAAAAAGAAAAACATTTTTTAAATGACAATAAAATTTGTTTAAGATGGCGCACGATGTAAGAGTGTGTGTTACCATTGCTTCGACAATTGTTTAAATTGTGTTGAAATCATGTTCATGCCAGTTATGTAAAATTAAAAAACAATTTGTGCTATTAATAAATGGCTGTGACAATTTGATATGGTTTTGTGATACCTGTAAATGTGATATTAGTAAAAGTTGAAAGGTGCTAACGTAAACAGTGAAACGTTAAGTGCTTTAATAGTCCAGTCAATTTAGGCATTCGAAGGTGCATAAAGCCCCAACAAGCTGAAAATCAGTAAAATTGTTTAAAACATAATTATAAATAAAATTTAAAAGTTCCCCATCATTCCCGTGTATGGAAAAAATTTTACTCGAGGTCAAAGGTAAAAAAAATGAGTTTCGCGATTTTCAGCAAAACGGTAAGTTTGATCATAAAAGTACTCCAGACAAAAATTGTAGATCATAAAATTATCTATAAGAAATGTACCAATGCTTTTTTTCCTACGAGCCACCGTTTCTGAGATATAACGACTCAAAAAGTTGTAAAAGTTGTTATCGTCATAATATGCACACGTTTCCACGCCACCTATGAGGTAGTGTACTTAGCGCGTTTTTTTTAACGTGGTTTCCCCAGTAGGCCTACTCCACGGGTCAGTTGTGACCCTGTTTAATTTGAAACTATTGCAAAATAACGGAAAATTTCAAAGATTTGAAAAGATAAAAACGATGTAAATTAAAAAAAAGTGGTGAAGTTCATTCGTCTGATTCGTAACTTTCAAATTCTTCCTGTTCTTCTTCTTGTTCTTCTTCTCCTTCTTATCCTGCTTCTTCTTCATCTTCATTTTGGATGCAAGTAAATTGCGTCAATAGCGATGTATCGTATGATACTTCGTCGGAATCAAACGAATCCTCCACTGTTGGTGATTCAACATTAGAGCACGACCGGCCTTGACAATTTGTGCATGCCAGAGAACAAAACAGTCCGACTTTTTTGCAACCACATTTAGCACTGCATCCTTTTTTGCAGTTGCAAAAAATTGTGTTCAGCAGTTTTTCCGGCGCAGGTGGGAGTAAAGTTTGAACTGGCTCTAATATATTGTTGACCAACTTCCAACCCCAGTCTGTAGGGTCTAGCTGATAACCAAGCCACACTTGAACTTGGTAATATACCCCAAAAAGATGTTGATGAGCAGCAACTGAGGTTGGAGGAAGACAAGCTAATTGAACTTGTTTTTTATTTTTAGTATTTTTAACGAAACATGCATATCGATGCTTATCTAAACAGGTAGTTTTTTTAGGAGCTTCGTACATAGAAAGAAGAAAGCGGATGCCGTTGGTGATAACTTCTTGTTGAGTTGAATTACTCTTTTTAAAAACTTCAGCACATTGAATTAAATCTTGTTTTTCAAACATTTTGAAAACTGCTTTTTTACCCCTCCTGTAAAATGCAGATGTCGTATCACAGCCAGTTATTGCGTGTAAAAATAGTACATGATTTTGACACTTTACAAAAGTAGATAAACTTTTTGATGAATATATATTCGATTGATGTTGAGCTTTTCCTGGTTTTAAGAAGAAAATAGTTTTTTCAGTTGGCGTTCGAACAGTGAGTAATACGAGTAAGTCTACATCTTCACCAACAACAATAGTTGTATTTGTCAAATTGAATTGCTCTATTGCTGTTTCAATAATCAATACAACAGCATCATTATTAGCTTGTTTTACCAATATATTTTCAGCAGTAAACTTTTCTTTCAACATTGAAATGAACCAAGACTTGTTGTGAGTATTTGTAAGAAATTTCTGTTGACTGGTTGGAACTGTCATATGTTCATCAAATAAAATATCAGAAGATGAAGATGTTGCTAAAGTTCGACGACGTTGTTCTGCAGCTTTGATATTTCTCGTGCAATCATCATAGCCATCAAATACGACAGTAACTCTGGAACCAAAATGTCGACGTACATACTGAACGTATTTATCTAAGATAACGTTGAATGTTTCTTCGCTATCCCACACAACGCGGTGTAGTAAGTATCCTCCGTCAATGATGTATGTCGCATTAGTGTTGTTAATATCGATATTTACCTTTTCAAAACAATCGTAAATGGCAGACTTCTGTGTTTTACGCATCCCGATGTCATCGAACAACGATAAAGGGTAGGGAGCTAATCCATATTCAAAATATTTTTCTATTTCATCTTGAAATGCTGCAGTAATACTCATGCGTTGGAACAATAATACAGGGTCAATAGGTACTTTTTCTTCATGAACTTTCATGGTACTAGTCATAGCTAAAAGTGGAACAACTTTGTCAGCGCGTTTTAATTTAATATTATTGAAAGTCAGTCCTGTCATTTTTGCCATAGAAGCAAGTCTAACTTCACGAGCTTTATAACAATTAATTTTATCGTCACCAACGACACCACTCGCAATAGAAACAATTTTGTTAACCTCTGGAAAAGGATCATGCGTTGAGAACCACTCTAAAAGTCTTCGTATGTCTTTAGCATCTTTGCTTACTCGTGAATCACTTGCATCAACATGCTGCTCGGTCGTATCCATCCTAACATTAGCGATATCTTCTAATTTTTCACAAACTGTATTCATAGCATGCATACTATAAACCCATTTACTTATGACGCTCTCTTTTGTACTTCTCCCTCGAGCAATACCTCCATCTGTCTTCATAGCTTTCATCATAGACTGCTCGATTACCATGTCCGTTGAAGTTCCACAACTTAATTTGACGATAACAACTTTTACAACTTTTTGAATCGTTATATCTCAGAAACGGTGGCTCGTAGGAAAAAAAGTATTGGTACATTTTTTATAGATAATTTTATAATTTACCATTTTTGTTTGAAGTACTTTTATGATAAAACTTACCGTTTTGCTGAAAATCGCGAAAAACTCATTTTCTTTACCTTTGACCTCGAGTAAAATTTTTTCCATACACGGGAATGATGGGAAACTTTTAAATTTTATTTATAATTATGTTTTGAACAATTTTATTGATTTTCAGCTTGTTGGGACTTTATGCACCTTCACTCTCATTTTTTGGTCTAAATTGACCGGATTATAACACTGGAAATAAATCGATTCAAACAAGATTTGGAGAATTCATGTGAGCTGGAAAACGAAGTATAAACTGTAAACAATTTATTAAAACACAGATTATGTGAATTAGATGCAATTTGTAGCCAAATTCTGAGTCAACCACAGAAATCTACGAGCAATATACTACACAAGATGTGGTGCTAATACTTGGTTTTAGTAAGGTTTTAAAAAATATATTTAATCAGTTAATTTATGCAATAGTGTATTTGTATTGCAAGAAATAGCTATACGTTATATTTGTGGACTGAGTTACAGAGCTTCCTGTAGAGAAACATTTATTAATCAGAAAATCCTAATACTTCCAAGCTTATATATTCCAGAAATATTAGTAATGGTAAAAAAAAATCTAGATAAATTTACATTTCAGAATTTTCATCATGACTAGCCTACACCACATGGCTTTAATTTGCAATATCCTCCACACATGTTAGAAATGTTCGAATCCTTACTGCATGGGATCAGTTTTACACAAGTTAAATTAAAATATAAAAAACGTTAATAATAGTACGTGTTTACAATCTCCAATAATCACTCTGTATGTAGATTCAATAATTAAAACATGAATCTTCACAAACCACTGATTTATTAATCACTTAATTAGAATAATTAAGTCCTTAAACACATTAGTACACACTAATTACAAGTTTCATCTACACAACTTATTACTGTTCTTATTCCATCTGTTGACCTGCTTGTTTCTTATCAAACTGTTTGAATGCGCCGATCTAGTCTCCATATATACCCGCGTCGAATGCAGTAGAACATTCCAGAACGTTCCGGTATAACATTTGCGACTTTTCTGGCGCCGTTCTCTAATATTCTATGATTCCAGTGGCGTAGTCATGCACATAACAATAACTTAAGAAAGTTTATATCAGCTACAAGGCCATATCAAGTAAATCATGCTATTTACCCCGTAAATGAATATCTAAATTTCAATTGAAGCATTATCGTTCAGGGCATTTGTAAAGACACACAGGTTTAAGACGACGGATAAAAGCTAATTAAACAAAGGGTTAGAAAACATAATGGAACAATGTTAAACCTATAACATCCTATAATCGTTGGTTTGTATTACTTAGGAAATGCACAAACTCCTTTTATATATGTATGTTCTTCAGAGACAAGGGATTAGTTGGAAGAGATATCTTCAGTTCTAATAACCGATTAATAAAATCGTTTGTAATTCTTATGTAGCACGAATACCCAACAAATATATGATCCAAGTCACAAGGAACTCCACATGATATGCATATATCTGTATCAACAACTCCTATTATCTTTAAATGTTGTGGAAAGCAAATATGACCAAATTTTAATTTAGAAATGGTGGTAATAAGGTTTCTACGTTCTTCTATTTGTTGAAACCACGGATATTTATTTATGTTGTCTTCAATTTGGGTATACCGATTGTCTGGATGGTCATTTTTGAACAAGATGTAATATTCACTCCACTTAGTAAACAAATGCATTTTAGTAAAATTTAGGCTATCTGATAGACGTATTTTAAATTTTACTTTCTTGCCAGATACAGCACCTTCCTTGGCAAGTTTGTCCACATGCTAGTTGTAGCAAACGCGTATATGAGGTTCAACCCAGATAAGGTTTACTACAACCTGTTCTTTATGTAAATTACAAAGAAGAAGGAATATACGAAGAATGTATCCATTGATGTTAGAGTAATTATTTGCAGTAGTTGCTTTTAGACTTTGTAGCACACTTAAAGAGTCAGAGAAAATAACAGCTTACACAATTTTGTTTCGCTTAATATAATCTAAAGCATTCAAGGTTGCTATTGCCTCACTGGTAAACTATTATAATACTATTATTAATTTTCAATTCATAGTTTGAAGATGGAATATAAATAGGACACCCGATTTCCCAATTTTAGAGCCATCAATAAATATTTGTAGATAACTGGAGTATTTCATTCTTCATTCTTCAAGTTATTCACAGTGGAAATTTCTGAATAGAATGGAATTATTAAACAAGGTTGATATAAGAGGTCAAAATAATCCGAATTAAAATGAAAATTTTTTGAATATTTCTGAGGGGTATTTAATTGTTCATTTATGTCCCTGAAACTGGAGCAAAGGGATGTGGAGTTTTCGTTCGACCAGTATTTATTAGTCAAGTCTTGTATACTTAATTGTGCAATCTTGGCTATTTTGCCTTATATCTAATGTATAAGCAGTAAACGCTTTTCACTTATAAGCCTTTATTTGGCTTGCCCTATATCATTGTAAAAATTTATTGGATTAATAAATGGCTATTCTATTTGGTTCAATTCAATTCAATTAATTGTTATGGTTAAATTTCGAACATTTTCAGTGGTTGTAGGTGGTTTTCATTATTATTTGAACTTAAACCAACGCTAGAACATTGAAAGTCTCCATAATATTTGAATGTAACCTGAAGCTACTATTAGAACTATTGTGGACCACACTAAGGTACCGCAATAACACCGACCCGAGCAAAATGCACTTGATCATCAAAGATTTATAAATCTAATTATAAACCGATAGCCGCGTTGGTTAAGGGTGCGTTACCAAGGTCAAATAGTGCGCAAAATATCCTCATTCTTATTTTACACTCTTCTTAAAAGCGAGCAACCAGAATTCAGAATTGATTTCATTATGTAAACTATCAAACTTAAGACAAAGACCTATTATATTTTATATTGTAATCCTAGGTAAAATTAAGTTTCCAAAATTTTCTCCTCCTTGATTATTCAACGCGAATATTCTACTCATTCATCCCAAATTCATCATAAGTTGTTTTACATTTTACAAGTGGAGTTAAATATTCAAATAAAATATAATACGATGTAATATGGATAAAATAACATGAAAAAAGTGAAAAGACTGCATAATATTTGTTCCTATTAAAGTTGAATGTCGAATACGAATTTGTTAAATTTCGTCTAAAATAGGTGGGCGTTTTGCTACTAGAGGGAGCATCATAGCGATGACCATTGCTAGACGTGTATCAAAGCAGGGTCGGGCTCATAATTCTTCACTTAGCGATATCATATGTAAATAAGTATGTTGTGTTCCTGATAGCTGAATTCAGTGATTTACTAATATGTCTTTTACGCCAACTAAATACGCGCAACTCACAATATTTCAGGATGTTTTGTGTGTCACCGAGGTACGTATAAACATAAAATCACGTCGCGATTACATTTGTACGGTCCTGTACGCCGCTTAGACCAGAGTGGCTTCTGTATTATTGACAGGACAATGTAATTCGATTATTTACAAATTTACTCGCGACTGACTAGTGCGTGTAAACCCACTCTTAAGGTGCGAGGTGGCAATCGCAAATAATCACACGGGTATCGCGCCACCGGGTTCGAATTCCGGCTCTGGTACTGGCACTGCCCGAGGGAATGGTTGTATGTCTTTATTTTTCCAATGCGTAACCCCCTTACGCACAAGCCCCTGACTTCTGGAATTGGGGATTGTCTAATTTCTGTCGTGTTTATTATTATTATTATCCAACTTTTTACCTTGATTTTGAATACTTATTCTATTGCTTTAAATAAACACGTAGTACAGCTGCATGGAGCCTGAAAGATCTCATTTTATCCGGTTAGTAAAACCAGTAAAGCGTTATTCTAAAATCACCGATATTTAAAGATTTACGAGCATAGTTCGTAAACGGTAAATTATTGAATTTCCGTATCTTCCTGTCACATGGCCAGCCAACTAGCATTAAGTTATACGGACATCGCGTAAACGTGAATTCAAAAATAACTGCGGAAATGTAATAACTAATAAGTTATAAAACGCCTGCATCAGAATATGTTTTATGGCGAAAAATTAGTCATGCTAGTTCAAATTAAATAAACCGACAGTATAATATATATTTATGCCATTGCCACATTTGCCAAACAAGGATCGGTCACAGGATTCCTTGGCCCAAAACTGGCAGTACCAATTCAATTCAAAACTTCTTTCTTTATTAAAATAAACAATATAAAAGTACCTCCCCAGGACATATCCCGGAACCGATCATAGCGTTGATCGATGGCCGATTGCAGGACCGGGCGGAGCAGACCTGGTTCGGTTGAAACAACAATTAAAATCTTAAACCTAAGCACCTTTTGCAAAAACAGATTAAAAAATGTGGTGTCATCAAAATATATGTAAAAAACAGGCTTAGCAAAACAAAAAATCTGACGATAGCACGTCAATTTGAACGAAGCGTCGTCCGCGAGATAAGTTAATGGTGGGCTGCGTATGGCTGGCCTAAACTTTGATTTTAAAAATTTTGATTGCATAATGTCTTGACTTTCTAAAAATTTATGAAGCGGAATGAATTTAGAGACAAAAATGTACAAAAGGAAACCAAGAAAATCAAACGCGACAAAAAGGATACAAACAGAATGGAGGAGGGGGACAGGAAAGATTGAAAGATATGAAATATTAGTAAAGGTGTGCTACTGGTTTTTCTCCCCTTATTGTGAGGCGGTAGGAGTTGCAAGATAAATATAGAACACTTGGGCTGCTGTGAGTAGCAGATCGTGGACACTACCTAGCCCGGATAAGTGATGAACCGTGCCCACGAAAAAAAATTTCACTAGCTCAGAAATCTCAGGGCGTTAAGCCCACGTTTAACATAAACTATTAGTAGTTTTTAGTTTATTTAAATAAAGTCGCTGAGGGTTCCATTCTTAGTGGTCGCAGACGAAATAATGACACTTTCTCTCAAAATGAAATGGACTCAACTTATGGTTCTCTAATATAAACCTGGCGATGTGTAGTTATACTGTGATAAATATGTTACAAAATAAATAAGGATAAATTCCCCTCGTGTAGAACACTTGGTTTACAAACGTGAGGTTTACTAAAATAACTATGGCCGCAATGGGTTACATTAAAGAACGTACTTAATTAATAATAAATGAGTAAAATCTTTGTTTAAATATATACAAGCGTACGATAGAGAAAACAATAACACTTATCTAGATGATACGATACCCAGACGTCAACAAGTGGTGAGGCTGCAGCTCTACGGTGGTGATTTCGGGAGCCAGACGATGGTGGTTGGTTTATAGTTTCAACCTACAAGCCTAGTCGGTGAAACTTTCGGCCTAGTATGTGGAACATTCTAATCTAGTCCGTGGACACTAAAGATACACCTAATTAATTTGCAGGCCGAAAATACACGTAAGACGTGCCAAATGAGAGCAATTGTAATCAGATATGATTCACAAAGGAAATAATTTACCTCTCCTCAAGGGTTCATTCCACACAAAATTCTGGTAAAATGCTGCAGCTCAATTAACAGGGTCGAGTCCGTCTCTCTAGCAAGCGAGATAAAAGTCGTCAACCAGCCTATAAATTTTTGAAATACGTGGGTAACGTCGGAAAAGATGACGATAATAAGGTTACTCACCTGTACACCTAAATCCCGCACTAATGCGGATAAATTCCCTCCGTAACATAAAATACTCTGACAAACAGAAACAATCAAAACGGATGAAATTTTATCGTCGTCTATAATCCCAAAATCCACTAAGATGACTTAAATAATTAAGTTAGTTATAGGAATTATCGGCAGTGTATACACAGGAAATCACCTTTTACCTTTCGTTTCAGCCAGTTGGAAGGCACGCGACCGCTCCTAGCTGAGAGAAGCCAAATCTCCAACGGCTCGCGGCTGTTGGTGATATGTGGCCGCGAAACACAAATGTGTGTTGCGGGTACATATGCATTAAGCCGGTAACAAATGGATAGGGTAAGCGGAAGTTATAGTTGGTGAAGTTTGGCTACAGGGTAACGTCTGATACGGTAAGAGGGGTGTTTAATCCGAAATGAGACATTATGCTGTCTAATTTGCGTTAAGAGTAGAAGTTTTGAGAAATCTGCTGGACGTAATTCGCTGCCGGGGTTATGTCGTTTCAACGTGCATATAGGTCTCTGAGGGAGGTGTACCTTCCAGAATTTGAAATGAGGCGAATCTGCAGTGAACTGCCCGACAAGAACAAGTGAATAAACTTGAAGTAGGTAGGGAAGTTATAGTTTGTAGAGTAACTCTCCTAACGACCTGCAGCACCGTGCGTCTGCCCCTCCTGAAGTCAAACTGGGACTCATCGTCATGTGAAGTTGCTCCTGAACAGCATCTAATCTGGTTAGGACGAGCTTCTCCACCAATTTGGAGATCGCCAACAACAACGGGATGGGCCTGTAGTTGCTGGCGAACTTCGCGTTCTTATTTACAGGATGGGAACGACCACAGCGCATTTCTACTGGCTAGGCCAGTGTTGCAGCCGCAGGATGGCGTTAACGATGTACGTCAACTGCACAATACCTTTCCTTACAGTGTCAAAGTGCAGTGCAAGGAGGTGTATAACAAACTTTAAGACTATGTCTGTAGTAGGTATCATCAGTAAAAATAATTAAATTAGTACTACTAAAGTAACTGACATAAATTATTTAGAGGAGTCTTCCCAGAATACATCTACTGTAAGTTTCTTTGTACAGACTTGATAAAGAGATAAACAAGTTTCTAAATAAATCATAATGTTTACGTTTTTTTTTAAAATTGAATTTCACCGCTTTGTGTACACGCTACATGTATGACATAATTTCGTTAGATGCCTTTTGATTAGCAACCGAGATGTGACAAATTTCGTTTTTTGTGTTATTTTGAGAAAGAGAGAGGGGGGGGATTAAAAACCGTTTCTTGGCACGTCTTTTTAAGGGGGGTGTAGCCGAACAGGAAAAGGCTATTTTGAAAAATTTTATATAAAACCCACTTCCATTTTCGACAAGCAATTGGTAGTTAAACTTTTTGCACGTTATCACGAGACACCCTGTATAATTTTATTTTTATTTTTTTATACGTATACTGATAGTAGAGAGAATGCAAAACCGACGAAAATGTGGCAGTAACTTGTGGAACATTTGCTTCAAATTGCTAAATTTCTACATAAATCTCAATGCTGGAAATGAAACTTGGTGTTTAACGGACATATCCACATCATTGTTTGGGTTTAAAAGATAACATCGGAACAAGCGTAAATATTTTCATATACGCTGCTTTAAAATTTAATAGATCTCACAATGGGAGACAGGGATACAATACTGACAAAAGTTTTTTAATTTTCGGTCTGCCAATTCCATACATCTAGAAAACTGAGAGCAATAATGTACCCCTCAAAATGAGCACAACTGATATTACGTCATTAAGATATAGGCCATACACCAGACGATATAAAATCACGTAGTTGCATTGAGGAAAGTGTATAGTTTGTAAGTATGGGTTTGGAAAATATCACCGTAAAAATGAATTTGGCCATTAGACTACTATAATTTGATGAAAAATATATGCTATTGATCATTCAAAATATTCAAACGTAAAAAATGCAGTAAAATAAAAGTTAAAATTGTAATATATCGGGCAAAATTCAGAAAGTTTTGAAAATTGGTAAAAATGTTGAGGATAGCATAATAATTACTAAACCGAAAAGTTCCCACCCTTAAATAGTGTGCTTCATCCCCTAGACGTTGCTTCCACCCCCATTTTGAGGTTATCTAGATTATCTCGAAAACGGTGAACTTTTTTATGGAAATACCTATATGCAAAATTATTCCCTATAAATATTGTCTGAAAGTTATTTGTGGCATTCTACGAATATTCTTTCCTATTATTTGCGTTTTCTACCACATGTATTATTGTCCTCTTCAAAAACAAATCACCGAATCTACAAAATAATAGAATTATTGAAAAAAAGCCTCTGCGCTCGTGTCGTTTACGCCAAAGGAATAGTTAGAGGTTAGGTTTTGCAAATAATATAAATATAAAAGAGAGAGTTCTTCCAAAAAAAGCTTCGAAAACGGAAAGAGATTATTTTCCGAAACGTCAGCAAAATACATTATTTCTGTGTTTATTCCGATTTATATTATTTGCAAAACATAACTTCTGACTATTTCTTTGGCGTAAACGTCACGGGCGCAGATGCTTTTTTCCAATAATTCTATTATTTTGTAGATTCGGTGATTTGTTTTTGAAGAGGACAATGATACATGTGGCAGAAAACCCAAATAATAGGAAAGAATATTCCCTATAAAATTCTTTATCAAAAACATCTCTATACTTTTTTCCTAAAATGAATAGTACTGTGGGAAATAAAGCGCACTCCTGATTTTGAAATCTGTACTGGCTTTTATTTAATAATATAAATAATAATAATAAATAATAATAAAATGTATTTATTCACGTAAGCTATACAAAAACAGCTGTGACAAGTCATAATGTGAACACATAGTTTGATTAAGTAAATAAAGTAATATAATAAGTAATAAAAACAAATAGTGGGGTAACATAAATTAGTAAAACCCCACTGCGTGGGGGCGCTCCCTTAGATAATTTATAGTAGTTAGGTTATAGTTAGTGTGTAATTATAAGGACTTATCATTGTAAGTAATTTAGTGATTAATAAATTAATCGTTAATGGAAATTCGTGTTGCAATTATTGGATCTACGCTTGGAGGTGTTTACTGGAGGGTGTAAACGCGTAACAGTACTTAACCTCAGATGCACCGCATAAAAAGTGAATTATGCGATATTCGAAAAAAAAAATAAGCATTCGCAGTTGGCCACAAAGTGATTATTTGTTGCGTATTTTATGACATCTATTCAAATTCAAATTGATTTATTTTGTTTTGAAACAATTACAAATTGTATAACTATAGTCAATAGTTTATAAATAACATTAGTGCTACATACAAAACATAAAAAAATAAAGGAGAACTAATTTAATCTAAGTAAAAAACTCAGACGGAGAACAAAAATAATTTCAATTTTTTCTTAAATCGATAAGGATTAATAATATTTTTTAAATCGTCAGGTAAATTATTAAAAATGTTCACTCTAAAATAATTTGGTGATTTATTTGTAACTGTCATTTCTATGTCTGGTATTTTTGTTATTAAAAGCTTTTATTAAAGTTGCAATGTTTGTTAGTTAGTTAGTTTGTTTAGGAATCTTGCAATCAATATTTCGGTTAGTTCTAATTAAGCCAGAGCTTTGAAATTTTGCACGTGTGTATAAGTCCGGTGACAATACACTTTAACATTTTCATATAAGCAAAAAACAAGATGGCGGACGACTTTATCGGTTATGATCCGATTCCACTCAAAATCGATATGTGGGGGTTTTCGGGTTCGCCGATTACGAATTTATAGTCAAAAATCTAGTTCAGGATGGCAACTTCAAGATGGCGGACGACTTTATCGTTTATGATCCTATTCGACTCAAAATCGATATCTTGGGGTTTTCGAGATCGTCAATTATGAATTCCTAGTAAAAATTTAGAAATGCAAAATGGCGGCGCAAATAAGGCTGGCGACTTTTGTCATTTAGATCCAAATCGATCAAAATCGATATCTGGCGATTTCGGGGTCGCGGATTACGAATTTCTAGTAAAAAATTTAGTTCAAAATGGCAGACAACTTTACCGTTTATGATCCGATTCGTCTCAAAATCGTTATCTGGGGATTACAGCATGTCAAAAGACTAAAAGTGAAAAATAAAATTATATAAAAAAATTATTTAAGAAAAGCTTTTATTCAAATGCTCTAAAAAGTAGAAAATAAACTTTGAAGTAAATCAAACCCATCAATTTGTTACATTATATATATTTTGTTTTGATATAAAAGTTTGTCGCGAGCAATCTCCTTTACACAGGAAAATCTCGCGACAAGCTTTTATATCATAAAAAAAATTATGTAATGTAACAATGTACTTCAAAGTTTATTTTCTACTTTTTAGAGTATTTAAGTAAAAGCTTTTTTAAAAATATTTTTTAATATAATTTTTTATTGTGTATATTCCTACTAGGTTAAACTTATATTAGTTATTAAAAATGTACACACATATTTCAAATATAAATAAAGATATAGAAGTTAAAATTATATATTCTATAAACAGATTTCTACGGGTATGGATGCTGGACAAATTAGCTATGCTGCGCAGAATCCGTTTTTGTGATATAAAAAGAGTATTTGATAGGGTGGAATTATCTACCCCAAAAACAGAATCCACGCCGGACTCGCGCTTCTATCTGTGCATAATATAAATAAAGTAATTGTTATTTGGTTAAAATTTCTCGCAAGTTTTTAAATAAAAAAATTATTGAGTTCATAGTGGACATTGAGACATTCATCTAAGTGAATTCCTTAAAAGCTAACACTATCTGAATCGTCACTATGAATGACAGAATTATTAAAGTGTAAACGAACTTAATTGAAACCGTATGAAAACTAAAAGCCGGCAAAAACAGTCGGCATCTCTTTATTGTACATGGGCGGAGGTAAATAGAAATGCTAGTCATAAGAAAATGATAATATTTTTGGGCATTATCATATTATCCTCTGTTTCAAATGGTCTCCAGAAAGCCATGGTAAATTAGTAAATAATTAAAATAGTTTACCTTTTATATAATAGTAAATATTTATAAATATGAACAATAACTAACTAAACTCCTACGCTTGATATTATAACAGGTATTTACGCACTGCACTGGCACATTGACAGCACATATCACAAGTCCACCGTTGACTACTGAGAAACGATTTACAAGTTTTTTATGCCAGTAGGCCTGTCCGTATTTTATCTTTAAACCAGTGCAGTCGTAGATGGTTCATTCAGGCTAATTACATTGCCAGTCTCGGACTGGCCTACGCAGTTTCAACTACCATTCGAATCTCGATACCATTGATATATACAGTGTGTCCAACTAAGTCGGCACCATATGGGAAACTTTTTTATTATTGGTTTTATGAAAAAAAGTTATTCTTGATAAAAAGTTCTGCATGGCCTAAAACCTAATATGACATAATCAGATATCAATTTTTTGCAGCCGTATATGAGGTATGTCGAAAAATGTAAATTTTGCTCAAGAGTAAAGTACTTTTTTTTATTACAATATCGACAAACGTTATTAAGAAAAGTTGATCCTAATTGAAAATTACGGTCAGATATCCAATTACGGTCAGATATCCAATATTATCCATCTACCATGAAAAAACGATTTTTAATAATTTTTGGCTATAAATTATACATAATTTAATTTTGCAAATCATAAAACATTTATTGTACTGAAAAACATGATAAACTTCCGGTTCATCCTAGATTAAATGTTAACGTAGAGACAAATTACTACTATACAGAATTTGCCAGTGCATCCTAGATTAAATGTCGATCTGTAGACATAAATTATCAATGCTAATTACAGAGAAGAGTGTGTAAAAATAACAAAATCTGTTTTTTCATGGTAGATGGATAATATTGGATATCTGTCCGTAATTTTCAATTAAGATCAACTTTTCTTAATAACGTTTATCGATATTGTAATAAAAAAAGGTACTTTACTCTTGAGCAAAATTTACATTTTTCGACATACCTCGTATACGACTGCAAAAAAATTATATCTGATTATTTCATTTTGGGTTTTAGGCCATGCAGAACTTTTTATCAAGAATAACTTTTTTTCATAAAACCAATAATAAAAAAAATTCCCATATGGTGCCGACTTAGTTGGACACACTGTATATAGGACAAAATATCAAGATCAGTGCGCACGGTCCTGTGCTTTAACACTGACCAGTTTCAATTATCCTAGTATAAAGTATAATATTTACTGTTACGGCATTACATTTTTAATGACCATTATGAAATCTCATAATTTGAGTTTTATTTGTATTAAAAATAATTCTGATTGAACCAGCTACAAACATTTTCTAAAATCTCACTTATGTCCATATTATCCAAATTAGGTGATTTGTTCGAAATTACAAGAGACAAATCGTCGGCGTACATGCTAAACGAAGTTTGCCCTAGCACAGATTCCAACGAGTTTATATATAAAATAAAAAGCACAGGACCCAGGACAGAGCCTTGCGGACCGAAATTTCATAAAACAACATAGCCAGTTGGGGCGAGCGTAGGTGCGTCTTTACTATGTACATACTTCGGTATGCGATGTAAAGCAACGACAGGCGCAGTTAGTACTTGGATGGGTGACCATTCCAACAGAAACCGCGTCCTCGCCTCACACATCTTCCAGGGGCTTGTATATCAGTGTATGCGCGGAAGCTATACAACCTTAGGCGAGGGTTGTATAGGAGATATACCATCCTTCGGAGGGGATGTAAACCCGTCGGTCCGTTGTCTATTAAATGTTAGGCAAGTAAAAGATCCCTACTCTTCTTAAGGGAAGAGGTTCGGCAAAATGCCTGGTTGGGGGTAGCTCGTCTACAGGCGTCGGTGTTAGGCCTCAGTAGCGGAAATAGGCCGACGTTAAATAAATGTATAAAAAAAACATAGCCAGTTCAATGGAGCACCCCGTATGCCGGAATCGTAAAGTTTGTTGAGTAAAATGTCATGATTGATGCAGTCAAATGCCCTGCTGAGGTCACAAAACCCCAACAGAACATTCGCCAGCGTCCATACATCTTTCTTCATAGAATGAAAGGGTAGCAGTAATTGTAGACATTCCAGAGCGAAAACCTTGTTAGCTATGTGATACAATTTTAAATTTATTTAAAAATGGCTTCAAACAAGTCAAGTAAGCATACTCAAGCATTTTTGAAAACTGAATGGTACAATAACAGGTCTATAATGTTCTAATGTCATTGGATCTTTTTTCTTTAAAATAGGTATTACTTTTCCCTCCGTTAATAAGACAGGAATAACACCGATATGAAAATATAAGTTTACTAGGTAGGTATTATTATTTTTAAACATGTTTGATGAGGAACATAGGAACATCATCGGGTCCTACAGACTTTTTGTTTTTTATTTTATTTTTCAATAAATATAGCAGTTCACTTTCTGTAATCGGATTGAGAAATAGGATATGATGATTTGTATTTATGCTAGATTGAAATGCATTGAATATTTTATCAACAATACTTTTTGATGCATCAATAAAAAAACGATTAAAAGTTGATGCCACTTCATTAGGGTTCTCTATTATTACAGTGTATATCTTCCGCAGTCAAAATCTTTCAGAAAAGTTTTATTTCTCTATAATTTGATATAGGAACAAAGACCTATTTCTTTGCATCCCGTACTCAGAATTTTTAATAGAAATCGCTAGATATTTATTTTTTTATGTGTCTAGTTGATGTCTAGAAAAAATCGATTTAGAAAAGTGAATATATTTATTTCCTCTTGGGGAATACTTACTCGTTGACAGTTTTACGTAATTTCTGCAAATTCCGAGTGGAATTGTGGAATACTAGCCGTGCATGCCAATTTATTATGGCGCCTTGCCAGTATCAATTTAAACGTAAATCGTGTAGTTTTGTTACCTAGAAATGAGCGGAATACAATAATTTTAAAATAACTAATCAAAATAGAAAAGCCAATAGGTAAATAACAAATCGTTAAATATAGAAGCCCTTGAATAATGTATTTATTTATATTGCTCTGATGAAAATCCAGCAGACATAAATATCACAGCTTAGTATTAACAGAGATTGAGTTATCTACCGCTTGATGTAGACTCTATGCGCTCTTTTAATTACGTCTTTTTGTTATAATCAGTATATGTTACAATAGAAAACTCAAATACGAAAAAGTCGAGTACTGTTCACAAAATTATTTTCAAGACATTATTTTCGGTTAAACGTTTTATTCCAGTATCACCGTTTGTTGGAAATCCTATCTGAAATGCATATATGACATCGTTTTATGTGTTTACTAAATGGTGGCCATAAACACAAACATTAAATTTAATAGCATAAAATTGCAATGTCGGACTTCAACCGGCTAAAATCCCTCCCCCTCTTTAGTGTTTCCGACTAGTTTGGAACTACTTTTACTTATTTTCAAACCAGCTGGTCATTTGAGTTCGTTGTTATGAATTACTCCATGGGGTCAGCTCCATCTCTCTTTCGTTCTCTTCCTTCTTTTTGATAATGCGATTTATCGCCTCCTTCGCCTTCCTTCAGTTCTCCTCTGACTCCAGCATTCTCTCTACCATGTCGTCCGGGGACACTAACGACGCCCTACCGTGTCGCCTCTCTTCCCTCTACCTGTTGCATACGGCGTTGTCGGCCTCCCCATAATATATACACTCTCGGCTATCAATCTTACCGATATCATTTAGATATTCCATGAAACACCCATGTCCACTCAGGGCTTGGTAAGATAATACCCCACTTCCCTATGCCTCCGCTCCATCCATGTCCTTACATTTGTGATAAGGCGTCCGGTCCACCATCCCTTGTGTGCGACTGCCATCGCCCCTGCCACCTCTCAAACAGCCTGTCCCTGGCTTCTGCCTTCGCAACTCCCTCATAGACTTCCAGCCGCTCTTTGGCCATCAAATCCAGAGGGGAGTCCCCGCCACCACAAACGCCGACTCGTACGAGATAGTTCTATATGCGTTGCACACTCTTATCGCAGCGCAACGCTGGAGCCTCGTCCTGCCCCTCGTCCTGTCCACTTTCATCATGCTTTCCAGACGGAGCCGCATACAAGAGGGTAGAGTGTACGACGATGTAATTATTATAACAGATTTGAAAAATATTCATACTCAGATTGGTAAGGAAAATTTTATTAAATGCTGTTTTAAAGTCAGATCTACCAAAGCATGTTACAATAAAAAAGGTGTAAATAATCCATTGAGCTATTTCGGATTTATTAGTTAGAGAATAAGAGACGCAGCTATTGGCAACAGCGCTGGAATTCCAGCCTCCGTGCCTTTTTAAACCTAATTTGTAAATATCTATTTTTTGAGTACACCGTAAATCTGAGATGGACTATACCTTCATCAACAAATATTTATAAATATTTCAGGTGACTCATTTAAAAATGTCTTAATTTCCATTCTTCAAAACGCATTTGCTTTCTTTGGTTTGTACAAATCACAAATCGTTTTGCTCAACTCAACTTCAAAAATTTGGATATGTTGATGTTATCATTTATCGATAGAATCATTTTAAGCATGGAGTATTTATTCACACCACAAACTTGAAGGGCTTTTTAAACACTTAGATCGTTCAAAATGCCAGAGGAGCTGTTTCAGTAACACTGTTGAGTTTCTTTGAGGTGCAACAGCCTTTGAAGTTTGAATATAAAAAAATATTGTTTCTTTGATTTCTCTGGTACTAACGAAGGACACGCATTTTTGGCTACCTCCTCAATGTCGATACTTTAATCGTAATCCACAGTTTTATTGCAAACACTCACGTAAATGTCTTGAACGGCAGAAACGATGAAGTTCTGAATTTGGCAACAAATTTATTGACAGTAACTATAGCAATTAGAAAGTGTGCATAGCAAACACACTCCAATTATAATTTATGTCAATTAATAAATGAGTTTGACAACGAAATATCCCAAGCCTTCATCTGTTAATTAATAATAAAAATTAATCCCACCCAGTAACTATTCGATTTTATGTTAAGTTAAATAAACAAATTGACCAATTTCGTGATCGCCCAGTTTTACAAAGCTAGGACCCAAATTACGTTGTGTTTGTAGTAACCTTTTATATTTACCCAAGTTCTTGATGCAAAGTTTGACATCACGGTTTTATATCTGATATTATTTGCCTTAGAAAATTACTCACACTTTTAATTTAACAACATTGTCAGTTTGAACACACCGTTTATTAATTGGGAAACCTAATTAATTATTTATTTTATGTTATCACGCAAGATTGCATTGTGAATTTATAGTTACAGTTTGTTAACAGATTTTATTTGATTGAAATTATTATTATTGAAATTCATTATCATTTGTTTAGTTGGTATTTCCAGAAAGTTAAAGTTGAAAGAAAGGGTAGAAATTGTTTTAATACATATATTGTCATTGGATAATAGTCACCAAAACTTTGTTTATTTTATAATAATTGTAGCAAATAACCAAACATGAAGTTAAACAATACACATATTTAAGACAATTGTCTAAATATTAAATACGAAAGCATACGCTGCTACAGTAATGACTATATGTATACGTTTCAGAGTTGGTTATGCAAATAACTAGAACCATATTATGCAATAGAATTTCCGTGTTATTTTGGTTGAAATTAGATTTGCGGCAATAGCCGGCAGAATGATTGTTCGAAATTAGTGTGGTAGCAATCGCTACGATAAAATAAAACTTAATGCAGAACAAAGAATAATAAACATGTCAATGATCGTGTATTATCGAAATTAAGTGGTAAATAAGAATGAAATACTCATTCATGTAAAATATCACAGAATGTTGAGGAATTCTCCTTTAATTAATTACACAAACGGCAGCTACTAAATTGTGTATGACTGTGCAACAACGTAAAACGCGGCTGGTATACGTATTTTAAACAGGCAAGACGTCCCGGTTCAGAACTTCGTCGAAAAGTAAACTTCTCGAAATATGAACAAGGTACAAGGCCTGTGGGCCCAAGAACTCACCGCTAGCCTGTAACTATTTGTAGTTCGTAGAATAATTATAGTGACGGATTGTAATTGAACAATCATAGAAAACTAGAACTATGTCCCTGGTGAGAAACCTCAGACAATAATTTGAACTGCAAAACATTCTTGTGAAATCTTACGTGTCAATGGTACGCGGTAAGCCACTAGTATTACATTAACTGAAGTATAATTGAAGTTAAAGTCGCTTGTCATTGCAAAACTCTGAACATATATTCATCTCAATGATGTAAACTTGTTATTTAGCAGACGTAAATCTCCCTAGTAAAATATTTCGCAGATGAACTTTTACCTAATCTCATTATTATTGAAAATAATAATTGAGCAAATTGTAATATAACGTAATCCTACTTTCTTGTTAAAAATCCAAGGTAATTTTTTTTTTATATACATTTATTTAACGTCGGCCTATTTCCGCTACTGAGGCCTAACACAGACGCCTGTAGACGAGCTACCCCCAACCAGGAACTTTGCCGAGCCTCTTCCCTTAAGAAGAGTAGGGATCTTTTACTTGCCTAACATTTAATAGACACTGCTGCTGCTCCTCGTTGCTCGAACTCGTTGCAGCTTTCAGCGAGAACCTCAAGATGGCAGATGAGATTCTGCCGAAACGTCGTTTAGACAACCATGACTCCTGGAGGAGTCGACCATCGACGCGGGAGTGCACCCGGAAATACAACAACACTTCATATATATATATATATATATATATCTATATATATATCTATATATATATTTATATAATGTTTTATATTCAGATTACACCTGTTCACGCGTAACTTCTCTGTGGTGGTCAATGATATGAAAGAATTTTAAAAAAGAATTATTAAATTTGATCTTGCATGCATGCGAGAATTGGAGCAACAGTATCGTAGGCCAATACATGTGGCAAAAATATGGAGCAACGCATATTTGCCTAAGCCATCAACCTTAAAAGTTGAGAAGTATGGCTGGTGCAATTCGAAGGACTCCAATATTAAATTTAATTTTTTTGATGGAGATAAAATGCCACAAACAGTCAAAGAAATTTTTATAGTTGATAAACGACAACGATACGAAAATACTATAGTTTTCTTGATAATTCCAATAAATTTCAATTGTTAATTAATTTTTAAAATTACAGTCGCAATTACGAATAATAGTGTGGTAGATGAAGATAGCAAATAAATAATCCTCACCGATAACAATGCTGATGATGATCCAGTAGAAGATAACATGTTTTTAGAACATATCAATGACAGCGAGGAAGAAGCGCATGATTTCATTGAGGATTATCAGAAAGCGTTTCAGTAGTCAGTGGTTGAGGATGGTATGTTGAAGAAGAAACCGAGGACGAACAAGTTTTTTTCTAAATTATAATTATTACAATAATATGTATAAGATTTTTGCTACAACTTTAATAAAATAGTAAATTTCCAACTATGATGCGAATTATCGACCAATTTTATCGAATACAAGTACTAATTCTGGGCCGTGTGCATGTGGATGTCTGGCCATGCGAAAAAAGGATACTTGCATAAATTAGCTTATATAATTTCGTGTTGCAGACGGTAAAGAATGGGCTAGTAGACAATAACGAAAATGACAAAAGTAATAATATAGCATTATAGTATGACTCTTCAATATGTTATAAATATAATTTGAAGGTAGTTTTACCGACTATTATTGGTTTTATTGTAAAACGAATAGGCTTAAGATTAGAGCGTATTTAAAATACGGCAGTTTGCCGGTTTCTCGTGACGTAATATCGTCACATACGCGCGCATTTAATATAACCTCGACAGCGCCGCACATACGTTTTGCACAACTTTGTTGGCTCCGGCTTTCCACTAGCGCTCGTTTCTCTGCTGATTATGCTATTACGTCATAGCCAATAGAATAGCTCGAACATTTGCGGCAATATCTAACCATTTAAACATAGTTTAAACTTCATGATTTTTTTTTACTATAAGGAATTATTATAAAAATAAAATAAAAAATACGGGTCAACTGTTTTTATGCGTAGATGTTATTAAAATAATAATTAAAAAATTGTCTACCTGCCCATTGTTTTTGGTGCATATCGCGGACGGAGAGATATCAAACGGATTTCGCAAAATTTTGACACTCCATCGTGGCTCTTGTGCATGTGTGCATTGTCTGCAAATTAAATAATTACGTATTTGAACCAATACCTTTCTTTGTACCAAGTTGCAGACAGTAAATAATTGGTAAAAGTAACCCTCAAGTTTATAGAAATCAATGGACGACCGTGCATATTCGATTCGTCTGCAAATATTTTTTACAATAGTTTTGCAACCTATATTTTCTAATAAAACTATAATTAAAAGGTAAGGAACTGTACAAAGTTATAAAAAAAATAGCAAGTTGACATGCGCACGATATGGTGATGTGCATATAGTAAACGTCTGCACCTTTCCCCTATCGATTTTTTTGAACCAGAATCATCATTTTGTACTGTTTACAGATTTGATGCACTTTCGGGTACCCTGTGTAAGGTTTGTTGCATGGCAAAACTGTCTACAAATATTCTTCCGACTATTTTTTATTCTTTAATTTTGAATTATGAACTTTACAGATGGTAATTTATTAGTTGCAAACATTGATTTCTTATGCAAACCGGAGATCGTTTCCTGTGTATTTACAGGTCTTGAACATTTGCAAACCTCAGCCTTGCATGTAAACTTTGTTCTCGATCTGTAAAGTACACATACAAGGCTTGGTACATAAATAACTATTTTAGCTGTATCTAATAAAGATTCACTTTTTCATTTTGTATTTGTCACCGTTTTTGCATAAAACAATTCCTTCTTCCAGTTTTTCAGGTCTACTTTACTTGCACTCAAAATACATCTATAATCATTGCGAGGATTTATTGCCTTTAGAAATTCGACAGTTCATTTTTAAACTCAACATAAACCGCTTTTTTAATTAACGTTTCCTCAGCACTAATCACGTAAAAACGTTTGTGTTAAACGGAATTTTAAATTTCATTTTAACCAACCGCTAAATTTTGCAGAGTTTGATAGTAATTTACATGGGAATTGGTTATTGCAGAATATGCAATGTTATCAAAAACTCGTTAAATGGCTTTGGGATTTAGATTAGTTAGCAGCAGTAATACCATGAAAACGTTCATTTGAGGAAAATTTCAACCATGACACGATATTAATTATTCATCAGCCTTAATAACGATTATTAATTTCGATACTGGTACATTATCAATCATAAACTAAAATAATGAGAGGAACCTTGTTTCAGGTAAATAATGGTCCCGCCAATTAAATGTAGTAGTTAGTATTAATAACGTAAATTAATCATTAGAGACATGCAGGGTGAAGAAATCGATTGAATATAATAGTGCTGTGCGATTCGATTTCTATCTTTGGGTACAGTGTAATCATTGGTTTTGTAAAATGTCTATCTGATTCTTATTAATATTGGCCCTGGTCGTGCAGATGGTTCAAACAGGCTCATACTGAATAAATAAAATTTCAAAGACACAGTCCTATATATTGTTATATTTATTTTAAAATCTGATTGCAATAAGCCCCCAGCAGACAGATTGATCCTTAAGAAAGGGCTATAGTGGAGTTCCCCTTCTACCCTTGAACTATGGCCTATTATTAATGGTCCACCCTGTATATGGTGAGTGTAATATTTCTTATTTGTCTGTTTACCGGTATTTATTTAAAAATAATTGTAAGTATAAGTTAGCATTATTCTTATAATCTAAAAATATTAAATTTAATAATATAAAAATGTTTAGATTCAGTGAAACGAGCTAACAATACAGTTAAATCCGGGTCTGCGTTCGGAGGCGTAACAGGCTTTTCAATCTCTCATCTCACCGCGACCGCATTTTGCTATACTTCATGTGGAATAAACTGCCATCTGTGAAAGAAATCTTGCATGCAGGCCGATAGTTATCCTTTCAGAGTTTATAAAATATATAGGTATCAATAACAAAACAACTAAACTACTTAATATACTGTCAGTATCCTAATACTAATATCCATATTAAATTATATATACAATATTAATAACAAACACCCATATAGATATACACATAACGTATCAGCAAATAAGTATGGTCGAGATCAGCGCTTCTAGGTACTCAAAAAATGCAACAAAAACTTTACAACCTCATTAAAATACCGTTAAACTAAAGTAATTGCGCCCAGGTCTGCACTTGAAACATTTAGATCAGCAACTCAGTCGTTCAATTTTAACAGCGTGTTACGATCGAGTATTATTAATATGTACATTCTAATACATACCAATTTTAAGTACGGCTCTGTACTATTTCGTTCGCTAATCGATTAGCTTATCTTTAACGGTTTTTAATGTACGTCGGCTTGTTCCATTGGTAATAATGAGCTAGTAAAGTTTTTATTGTAGTACTGTGTTATAAATATACAGAACCACAGTTTTCCGAACTTTGTGACCATACTTCTCATCTATAGTATCTGTATCTGTATTATTCTCGCCTTACGTTTATTAACTGCTTGGTATTTAAATCCTATTTGTGAAATATTTTACAAATCAGCTGACCGCTAAGCGTATGCTAAATATTTTATTTCGCTTAACATATATTTTATTGAAATCTATTCCACACTAGAATCCATATCAATTTTTTGTTTCGTAAATTTTCCGTACATCATTACTTATGAAATGTTTTCCTATTGGGAAATCAAGCGAAAATTTGTCACGAATATTGACGCCATAAAGCTTATATCACGTTTTCCACAGGGATCAATTATTTTAGAACAGAAACATAAAAAACTTTAATTATTCTTTTTAACATTGACATACCTAAGCAACCTGCCTCAAAGTTATTCATTTGAAAAAAATTCCTCTCTGTCCTTGTTATACTTCAATTAATATGCCAGAACCATCTTTTGGTAGAGATAATATAAAATATTGCCCCAATTTACCCGGAATTTATCCTGATAAATAGCCTTGCGTTCAGACCTGCCTACAAATAAAAATATTCGCATAAAGAACACCAGTCAGTTGCTTCGTTGAGACTGCGTAATATATTACTTTTGAGAGTGGAATCTTCTATATGCGGTTTAAGAGGAGTAAAAAATATTTGACTTTTTGACTTTTACAATGCAAAAAAATACGGTAGACAGTTACGCAAATATACTTTGAAAATATATCTGCGTGTATACATGTTTATTAACCGCTTCCAGATCGCCTGAGTGACCCTTTTAAGTCTAGGAGATATAGATAAGCGTGAGTAAGGAGACGGAGCCCTACAGTTTATAGTGGGATCCGAACCAGTTCTTGATGATAATTTATATTTAAAAATTACTTCGTAGTAGGTGGGATTCGAGCCCACCTCGCTAGGTATGCACAGAGAGAATGCTAGGCGCGCTAACCCACTGAGCTACCATCCCCATATTAAACTATACGTTCACTTTATGTATCAAAAATTTGTACAAACAGATTTTTCTGACTTAAGTGCCAGTTATTGCTTTAAAATGTAGAAATATTTTCTCTATGAGGAGAATGATAGTAGCCAGGTAACTACAATGAAAATACGATTATGTCCAGAAGTCAACAGGCTAGTTATCTGTTATTCTGAGTGACTAGAAAGCTGCAAGCTTTCTTGCAACACTTTTATATCTCTTTGCTAAAAAAATCCTGAAAAGTAAAATCAGAAGGATCTCAGAACAAAAAAACCTGATCAAATGTCTTATCTCGGCTTCCAATTGATATAAAACAATTATCAAATTGCTTTTTGTGCACCTTTGATGCATACTAAAATTTTCATTTTCGAGGCTATATGTATATTAACAGGGTGTTTCACCTAAAACTACACAGGTCAATATCTTCCACAATCTTCCAACGAAAATATTTAAAATCCGCAAAAAGGGTTATACTTATATGCAATTATTTATGATATAAATAATGGCGTCGTTTGTTGCAGTTTGGGCGTCGCGGCGCTAAGAGAAGTGCTTTCGATGACAGCAACCTTAAAATTTCAATATCTGTATGGTATTTTTAATTCTGAACAATTTATATAGAATACATTTAAACTATCAGAAAAAGTTGTCCATATAGTGCAGATTCTAATATGGACAGATTTTTTTTATCAATATTTTTTTACAAGTAATTCGTGTTTGTGACAAATTGAATTTTTCAAAATTCGATACTGTTCCCATAAATAGTGCGGGTAAAGGGAGCAAATAAGATTTACTTGTTTCATGTCGTTAATTGATTTAAAAAAACATTTTTCCTGTACATGCTATCACGCAACATTTTAATCGAAGTAGGCTTTTGTTAAATTGACGCTATTAAACTAAATTATTATTTTTGTGAATATGCCTACCTGCGTGTAATGTGGTTGTTATTTGAAATGAAACACTTAAAATTCTTACTATAAATTTCTTTAAAAATGTCTCTACTTAAAAGGCCCTAGCTAGCTCAAGAGCAGGGCGTGAGGGAAAACTGAATTAATAAGACACGAACAATGTAAAATTTAATCCTATATTACAAAAATATGGGTGACACTGAGGCCATGGTACATAAAAAAACAGCAATGTCAAAAACCAAGAGTACTTTAAAATCTACGGTATTCGAATACTGAGTCAAGTCATAGAAAAACAACTAAACTAAGACAGAGAACTTTACCGCAACATAAGGTACAAATATATGTACAAAATTTAGCATTTTCATAGTAACATAAGCTAATATACAAGTATGACAAAATCTGAAGTATACAAAAAATAAGTAGATACTCCGACATTAATACATATTACAATTCTCGGACGGAGAGATAGGCGCCATGGATTTTATTTTTGGTAAAAAGCCGAAAACCGTTCAGGGAACTTAATTGAAACGTACTTACATTATAGTTGCACTGTGTTACTGAAGACATGAACTAGGAACTGACAGCAATCTTCCAAATATCCATTTCGAGGGTGTACAGTTCGAAAATGTACAAATTCACCCCTAAAGCACTAAGGGTTTCCGCACTAAACTCAGAAAGTCTTTATTTCGCTGGGAAAGTTTTAGAGCTTACGCTTTGATAATACAGTACAGTATCTGACTAATACTGTAAATATATATATAATAGAATTGAACGTGAAATTTTCGTAATAAATATGGCCGACGTGCCGTGTATAGCATAAATCATGGCGTTCTTTATTAGCCAAACAAACTTCTCGTTAAACTGGAAATTATGAAGGTAATATCGACCGACTTGAACATCAAACGAATCTACAAGTAATTAACTTAACTTTAGACATTTCACTATAATATAACATTTGCAATTTATCTTTTTAACCACTCTTTTATCGCCTCCCTGACCTGTTTATCTCGGTCTGCAACATTCTACCTCCAACCCGAATCTCGCTCGGCCGCTCGGCCATCGTCTCTTTTCCATCTCAATCACGTTATCCACCTCAACCAATCAGGGCCTCGGATTCAAAAATGCACCGGTTATAATCTTAGAGTATGTGCAATGGGTGCAAGCATTTTTACCCGCTGTCTACGACAAAAGATTGCAATTTTGCCGTGAAGTGCTGCGTTGGAACAGAGTAGACACTCAATTTTTTAACAAAATTTTGTGGAGCGACGAATCTACCTTTGTCAGGACGGGGATATTCAATATCCACAATTTCAATGGACTGTGTAAATCCCAGACTTGGGTGGCTTACTCCACGAAGTGTCCCTGGAAACACGCCGAGAAATGTGGTTACAGTGTGATGGAGCTTCTATTCACTATACCCTAAATGTGAGACAGTACCCCAATTCACAATACGAAAATCGCTGGATTGGAAGGGAGGGACCATCCAGTGGCCACCAAGGTCACCTGACCTAACTTATTTTATGGGATTATTTCCTAGAACTTGTTTACGTCAATGAAAACCAAACCGAGAAAGAATTACAGCAAAAAATAAGAGAAGGGATCAATGTTATTAAGAACGCGCGTTCCGATTAATTAAAAGAAATTTTATTCGGCAATACCGACTACGTGTTAGAACAAATGCCAGAAATTTTGAAGAGTTATTGTAGAAATTTATTTTGTTTCATTTCTGACAGCAGCCCAGCTTGAAATGTTATAAACGTAATTTTTAACAAACACGAATTAAAAATATTGAAAAAAATCTGTCCTGAATAACCCTATGTGTTATACCATATCAGACTCTGCATCAAATGGACAGCTTTTTCTGATAGTCAACTTTTAGTAGTACATTTATTATCCGTCAGCGTCACTTAAAAATTAACTAAAATTCTTTATGAACAAAAAATTTTCAGAAAACTGCTCCTTTTAAAATAGCAGATGATAGTAAAGTTCATGGAAATACCTTTATCGTAAAGGTGCACCTATTCAAAATCCAACTAGAAAAAGAAAACGACAAAAAAAGTCACAATTTTATTTTCAATTAATTTTATTTTAGTGGACGTACTAGCGATTTCAGGGGAAAATACCCCCAATACCATAATATATCAGACTCTGCACCAAATGGACAACTTTTTCTGATAGTCAACTTTTAGTAGTACATTTTTTATCCGTCAGCGTCACTTAAAAATTAACTAAAGTTCTTTATGAATAAAAAGTGTTCAGAAAACCGCTCTTTGTAAAATAGCAGATGATAGTAAAGTTCATGGAAATACCTTTATCGTAAAGGTGTACCTATTTAAAATGCAATTAGAAAAAGAAAACGACAAAAAAGGTCATAATTTTATTTTTAATTAATTTCATTTTAGTGGACGTACTAGCGATTTCAGGAGAAAATAAAAACATTGAAATAACTTTAAAATATATGGTTATTTTGATTGGAAATGACCTCCCCCATAACCCTACTTCGTGTTAACAAAAATGAGCTTTCTTTTTTTTTAAATTAAAGGTCCCAAAATTCTCTACCAGATCTGATAAAAAAATTTAATTCTTTTCTCAAAATGGCAGAACAAATGCAATTCTTGTTATTTGAGTTATAAAAAAAATGTGAAAAAGTAACCAAAATTACGTTAAAAAAATTCCTTTTAATTTCACTCGAAAGCTGGCGTCGAGGTCTACATTTTAAAAAATAATTTTTCATTTTGGACTTAATGGCATAAAATGGCGGGCATTTAAAATTTTAGATAACAAATGCAATTTTCACCAATGGGTTCAATATTTTAACGCCAACTTTTTAGGGTCTCTTTACTACATCAAGAAGTATATTTTCTGAAAATTTTATGCAAATTGGTCTAGTTGACGGTCTTGGGCACTAAAATAAAAAAAATACTCTTTTTTTCTCATATTTTCAGTTTTGTAGGTTATGTACGTACTGCAGAGACTTAAAACCAATGAGGATTTATTGGCAATTTTATTACGAACAGACTAGTTTTTAGTTTGCCCTTAACCGACTTATAGAACTGGAGTTATTCACATTTTAAGCTCGAAAAACGCGGTAAAAACATTTAATTGTTTATAAAAAAAAGTAGCACAAGGTTTTCGAGGTCCAAAACTTAGGAATATACTCCGGATGATACCCAAAACAGGATAAAATCATAATATTGCTGTGGCCAGTCTATACCCATTTCTTTATTTTTTTGGCCTTTTTTACTGCACTATTTGTGTGACAAGCAGAACATATTTTAAGCTCTTGTGCCGCCTAATTTATATGTTACTTTATGCAACAAAGCCGGTAAGTATTGTTCCAGGATCGTTTTCATAGATTTTAGCAACTCTAGTGACACTGGCGCATTCGCCATTTAATGACAAAACCACGTATTTTAAAACCAAATTTGTATATAGATAGAAAAATGATTGATTATGCCGGGCAGTATAATAAATAAAACCTCTCATCCCTATTGACGGCTTTATATGTTAGCAAAATGTGCTTCTTCAATTAATTTATAATTTAATCTATTTTATAGCTTACATCACCGCTAAAAATAATAAACCAGACATCATCGTGTGAGGTTTATAATATTTAATTTAATTTAACGCCCATAAGTGCCTTTTAATTGGACTGTTAACTGTTGAATGTTTCAATGCTCGTGGGTCATTTCGAAAAATTTATACCAACACAAATTGCGCTTTCAAGTAATGCTTATTTATTTAGTTTTCCGAATTGCTTATTTGTGTTGAGTAGCAATTGCTTGGAAATGAATTATTTAATTTATATTTATTTTTATTCCTGAAAGAACAAATTGTCAGGATAGGATAAGGAAACCACTTTCTTCTATAATAGTCTTAGAGAAAATTATGAAAATGTGACTACAAATGGAACCGTACTGTTGCCGCGGTACCATTTATTAATACTATTAACAAGGAATCTATTCTAATGTAAATGTATTAATCTATGTTCCAGCTATTACTTTGTATATCTGTGTTTAATAGCCCCCCACCACTCGATTTCCGGTAGCCATCATGGCCTTTGTACTTAACAGCACTATGCATTCAAAGATTATTTAATAATCGGCAGACATCCAAGGGTTTTATTACCTTTATTAAGAAAGTAAGTATTTAAATATTTATCAAAAAACACCACAATATGCCTTATTAAAATGTACGTTAAATAGAATAAAAATTACAGCTAAAAGAAAATACAATTTTGCTACAATTAAATGGTAATCATTTGTTAGTTTTCGAGTGTTTTTATTGTGTCTTTAAAAGTTGCTTCAAATTCTTGTTAAATTCTATTGACATATCTCATATTTTTTTTATAAAATTATCCAAGCAGGCAAATCAATTATTAGATGACTTACAACTGCATGTATGTGGAGAGGAGTTAAACACAGTCGGGGTAAGTTATAAGGTAAAATGTATTTATCCATTGTAATGTAACAAAATGTTAATAATTTGGGAATTCAAAACTATAAACAACACATTACAATTCGTCGAACATATTCAACATTCCACATAATACTCTTTGTTTAACTAAATAAACATAAGTTGATTTTTAAACCTCTTAAATTAAAAATAAGGATATAAATAGGTAAATATGCAGGGTGATTCACATAAAACTCCTCAAACAGTTTCCGTATTAACGAAAAGAGGAATTCAATTTCTGTAAAGACCAGTCGTTCATATTTTTAGTGGCTTTATTTTGTTGTTCAAATGTTATCAATGACAGTTTGTTTAATTCTAAGTACTATTTGCAGTATACACTTTCCTATTAAAACCAGCGGTTTTCGAGATTAATCGAAAAAAACTATTCAGTCAAATATTTGGTAACTAGCAAAAAAATTAAAATTCGCTCAAAGGTAGTCACTACATACAATAGGTACTTAGTTTAAAGTGACTCACAATCTTTCAAAAGATTGTACAAAGATGGCGTTGAAGTGTAAAATTATTTTTCGATAGCTGGAACATTGAAACATAACATACACGATAAAGAACCAAATAATATACATATAATTTTGTAATGTAGTTTTTTAAAAAGGCCAATGTCTTTCAAATTATCTAATATTTCCTATTTTTCAATTGTTTAAAGTATAATTTTCATTAACCCCTGTATTGTTTTAACTGCGAAAGAAATAATTAAACGGTTTAACATGTATATCCATGAAGGGGGAAATAATTTTGAACATTTACTTTAAAAATGAAAACACATTATTAAAAAAAATTTATTTGACTATATCATTTCGATTTATCTCGAAAACCACTGGTTTTAATAGAAAAGTGTATACTATAAAAAGTACTTAGAATTAAACAAACTTTAATAATATTATACTTTCAAAGTTTCAGTCATCGAAAATTATCTTTGTCGCGACGCGCCCCTGCCATCGACAACATTTGAACGACAAAATAAAGCCCCCAAAAATATGTAACGACTGGCCTTTACAGAAATTGAATACCTCTTTTCGTTATTACGGAAACTGTCTGGGGAGTTTTATGTGAATCACCCTGTATATCAATATTTTTGTTTACTATTATAAAACAGCTTAATATTAAAGATCCGTTTTATGTATTTGATTAATTCATTCGTGAAATATTCTCCCCAAATAGCACTCGTGCTTTTAAATTCTATCTATAAATTTTTTCTCGAGCTACGTTGACAGAGTTACATAATTCGTGCAAATTGAGTTTATTATTAAAGATTAAATCATATCACAAACTGTCGGTTTACACTCTTTATATTACTAGACAACAACGCACTCGAATTTTTTTTATCTGATCTCATTCCATGTGATTTCTTTCTATGGCCATATTTCAAGAACAGAGCATTGCAGGGTTTAGAAAATAAAATTAACAAATTTTCCAACAAATTACGCATGTGATTCTAAGAAATATATTAAGAGGAAATATCTCGAGAATTGATAAATGCATTCAAACTTTTTAATTTATTTCCTTAACTGTGATTGTGTACTATTTTTATTATTGTTTTCGGGCTGATGCCAATTTTTACCCAGATTTACTGAACTAAACATTGATGCTGAAATTTCCTGAAGCAGTATTTATTTTTTAAACGTCTGCATGTGTTTTTGTTTCTTTTGCACTTTTAAGAACAAATAATCAAATTCTATAATTTACAGGTTTATTTTCGTAGTAAACGAGCTATATGCTTGAAGGTTTTATTTTGTATACTATTCCACTTCAAATGAAAGTGTGTAAAGATGTTTTTTGAGATCTGTAAATGAGAATTTTCAGATCATCAATACATTGGTTTCTGTTCAATGTTACTAAGCCCTCAGCTTAATCAAACAATTTAATGGTAATGTTAATGTAAACGAGATTAATAATCAATATATAATTAATGTTTAATGCTATATGACTTCGCGTTATGAGACATAAACTTGTAGTTATTTTTTTCCATTATATTGTTACCTAATAACGGTATTGAGCTCGATAAAAAATACCTTTTTACTTCAGACAGACGTCAGTAGGATGCAAATGGGCAGAAAATCGCCCCCACCACTCCCATGTTCCCCCTACTCCAGACGGTGACGTCACACCCAGACAAATATGGTCTGTACGACTGTGGGTAATTGTGGATACAAATGTAGATAATTACCCACAATTATCCACATTTTATCAACATATATTCACAATTATCCACATTTTTATCCACAATTACCTACAGTCGTATAGACCATATTTGTCTGGCTGTGACGTCACTGTATGGAGTGGGGGACACATGGGAGTGGTGGGGGGCAATTTTCTGCCCATTTGCACCCTACTAACGTCTACAACATGCGCGCCAATATCCATTGGCTTGATGACGGTCTCGATAACTAGGGCCGAGTAGGACTACTACTCTTTGCTCCTAGATTATCTCTGTAAACCTGGACCGGCCTTCGTGATAGGTGGGCCCGCTTACTTCTACCAGACCCAGCCCGCAAATGCGAGATGTGTCGTGGTATTTTCTGCGGACCTCCCCTGGTCCTGGCTCTTCAACCTCGCTGGCAGAGGTCTCTTCTGGCGCTCTTCTTGTCTTGATATTTTCTTTCTTCGCCAGCTTGTCACCCCCGTGGGTAGTCATCGGTCTAGTTGGGTTTTAGGAAGTTTTGGCTGGGATTGACTGCCGGTACGTAGGACACAGTAAAGGTGTGTCCTACCCCGGATCATCGGAAAGGTAAGGATATGAGCTGTGTAGCTCGGGAGTGTGGAGACCCTAAGTGCTTTTTTAGCACTTTCGGACTCCACGGAGCAGGTAGGACAACGGGCGTTGGACGGTATGTTGTCCGACGCCCGCAAGGAGGTTGGGTTTGGGTAGAAAAACGTCATGTCTCTGGTAGTGGTGGTCCGTCCTGGGGTATCTGAAACAGATCGGTTAGCGGGAAATATAAGTTATACTCACCCGTTGTCCAGAAGCTGTACCCTCGGCCGTTTGTGCCTCGGGGCGTCGGCAGGGTCGTAATCAGTGGCCTGTCTGATTAGCGGGTTCCCGTGCTCCTCTGCTTGGGCGTACAGCTTCTTCGCTCGTTCCCGGATGACTTCAGTGACCGTGGTGTACTCCAGGTCTCTGACGATGTCTGCGTTTCTCACGTACCATGGTGCGTCGACCGCCGTCCTGAGGGCGATGTTTTCCACTGCCTGGATTTTCTTCATGTAGGACTTTGCCTGGTAACTCCACGCTACCGAGGCGTACGTCAGCTGCGGCTTGATGAGGGTTTTGATAAGCGTGAGCTTATTCCTCAGGTTGAGACGGCTACCGTTTCCCATCATCGGGTAGATGAGGGCTCTTGTGCGCCGCGCCTTGGCTGTAATAGCGTCCGTGTTCTGTCTCCACGTTAGGCTTTTGTCCATGACCACGCCAAGGTATTTGACGGTGTCGTGCCATTGGATGTCCTCGCCGTTCATGGAGACGTGTCCTGTGGGAATTTCTTTCCGCACTCGTCTGAAGAGTATGGCTTGGCTTTTGTCGGCGTTGACGGCGACTTTCCACTTCGTGCACCATTCTTCCAGGAGTGTGGCCATTTCCTGGAGTTTTCTGGTTGCGTTCCTGGCTTTCCAGGATCTGGCAATTATTGCTGTGTCGTCTGCATACAGGGCCAGGGCTGTGTGGTCGGTCCTGGGGAGGTCTGAGGTGTAGATAGCGAACAGGTGCGGTGACAGCACCGAACCTTGCGGGACTCCCGCCTCCACGGTCCTGTAAGTGGAGAGTTGGCCCAAGATTTTGACCCTTAGCTGTCTGCGGTGCAGGTAGGACCTCACTAGTTTGACGAGTTCGATGGGGTAACCCATACTCATCATTTTAGCTAGGAGGCCGTCGTGCCAGACCCTGTCGAACGCTTTGGCAACATCTAGGAACAGCGCCGCGGTGACTTGCCGCTGGTTGAACCCCTTAGTAATCTCCTCGGTGAGGCGAAGTACTTGGAGTTCGGTGGAATGTCCTGTTCGGTACGCGAACTGTTCATCCGGGATGATATTCAGCTCTTCTGTCTTTTCTGTGAGCCTCTTCAAGATGACCCGTTCTGCAACCTTGCTCATGGCTGGGAGGAGGCTGATGGGCCTGTAAGAAGACGGGAAAATTAGTTCTT
This sequence comes from Leptura quadrifasciata, assembly GCA_963675555.1. Classification (NCBI taxonomy): domain Eukaryota; kingdom Metazoa; phylum Arthropoda; class Insecta; order Coleoptera; family Cerambycidae; genus Leptura; species Leptura quadrifasciata. The sequence goes on along the minus strand of OY776676.1, from coordinate 140,249,168 downwards.
TCCCTGGTTTAGGGATCATAATGACGTCGGCCTTTTTCCACCTGGCTGGAAAATGCCGTAACCTTAACATCGCGTTTACGATGTTGACTAGCGCCGCTACTCCTTTCCTGGGTAGCTTTTTGAGAGCGATGTTTCCTATCTTGTCACATCCCGGAGCCTTTCTCGGCTTTAGGCTCCTAAGGATTTCCTTGACTTCCTCGGGGGTAGTCGGGCGGATGTGGTCGTCATCAGGCAGGCGGTGGATCCTACGTACTCTGCGCTCGACATCGTCCACCCAGTCCTCGTCCTCGTCATCGAGCTCGTTCTCTCTACACTGCAGTTCTAAGCTGTCGGCAAACGCCTCGGCTTTTTCCTGGTTAGTGTAGACGATCCTCCCTCGCTCTCCGTGAATCGGGGGTATAGGTTTCCTCCGGTTTCGCAGGGCACGTTGGGTATTCCACATACTTCTGTCTTGTGGATCGAGTGACTCAAGGTGGCGTTGCCACCCCTCCTGACGGTGTTCTTGGAGGGCGGCTTTCACTCTTCGGCTGAGGACGTTATACTCCCTTCTGTCGGCGGGGAGCCTCGTCCTCTGAGCCCGTCTCTTGGCGCTTCTTCTATCCCTTATCAGCTGCCTGGTGACCTCTGGTAGGTTCGCCATCGGTGCTGGGTGTCTTCTTACTTCTGTTTCTGTCGTGCTGGCCCTTATTGCTCCCAGGATCTGCTCCTCTAGGGTAATGACGGCCCTCTCAACGTCCCCCACGGTATCTAGCCTGGGAATTTGTGCAATGTACTGCTGCAGGTGCAGCCGGTACGATTCCCAGTCCGTTCGTCGCTTCGTGAAGGTAGCGTTGTCGTCACCCGCCTGTCCTCCTAGAGTTAGGAAGATCGGGTTGTGCTCGGTAGATCCCTCCGTTCTGGTGGAGATCTCCGCTTCGAGGGTCATCTCCTTTAGGATGGCTATGTCCAGTACGTCTGGCCTGTTTCTACCGTTGTCAAAGGTGGGCTGGACTGGCCCTACCACCAGCAGTTCGCCGGCGTGCTGTCCCAGGAACCGCAGCAGTTCTCGTCCTCGAGTGTTGGTTACGCCGCTGTTCCATTGCTGGGATTTGGCGTTAAAATCGCCAATTGCGACGACCTGTGTCCTAGCGGGTAGAATTGCGTCCAGATCCCCCTCGGTTAGCGTGCTGTGGGGTGGCTGGTAACATGAAACCACTTGGACGTCGCCGTTTCGTGCTGTGGACACTACTACGGCGGTGGCATTCATATTTTCTAGCTCAGGTAGTACCGTCGGATGGTGGGCTATGGTCTTTTTAACAAGTAGAGCCACTCCTCTTGCGGGTCGCCGAGGTATGTTTACCCAGTCCATCCTGTACGTGTGGTATCCTGGGAAGTTGATCTCCTTGGCCGGGGTCATCTTGGTTTCCTGCAGTGCCATGACGTCTATATCGTACCTGGTCAGGAGCTCTTCGACTTCAAGTCTCCTTTGTTGCAGGCCGTTTACATTCCAGGCCGCCATCTGCAGGAATTCCGGTTTAATCTGTAAAGGCATTACAGATTAGTAAAGTTTGGCATTTGAGCAAAAAATGCACTCATCGCTGAGCACATTTGTTGCATCTGTGCTAGCACCGCTGTGAGGTTTTTGGCCTCTGGCGATGCTTGTTGTTCTGAGGCAGGGACGGTGTTCTGTCCTGCCTTGCTCTGGGCTACTTTTGCGTAGCTAGTGCCTGGCGCTACGCCGCCCTTCTTTGTTGAGGTCGTCGTCGGCCTCTGTACCGGCCTTTGAGTGGCGCTGGCTGATTGCTTGGGGTATTTTGGACACCCCTTGTAGCTGGCCGGGTGGGCCCCTTGGCAGTTCGCACACTTGGCCGGTTCGTCTGCCTTCTTCTTGCAGTCAGTCGTCCGGTGTGCCTCGCCGCACTTCACGCATTTCGGCTGCGCGGTACACCTGGATTGTCCGTGGCCGAAACTCTGGCAGCGGTGGCATTGGGATGCCGCTACCTTGGCTCTCTGTCTCTCTGTCCTTACGACTAGAGAGCAGCACCTCGTGACTTGGAGTATCTTGTCCTGGTCCTGTGGGACTAGGACAAGTACGAGTGGCACCTCCTGTTTCGTCCGTCTGGACGTCATCCGTTGCACTGCGGTAGGTGCGAAACCTTGGTCTTGGAGGTCTTCTGCCACCTCTGTACAAGTAACGCCGCTCGGGATCCCCCTGATGACTACACGTAGCAGCCGTTCCTCTGGCAGGGTGTACGTGTGGTACTCCCTTTTCTCGTTTGCGAACATCCTAGTCATCTTGCGATAATCTTCGGATGTCGCGGGCTCGATGGAGATTCCCTCCGCGGTAACTTTAGCCTTGCTAAAGTTAATGCCGGTTTCGGTTAGACGACGGCTCACCGTTGTCCATGTCTCCTTGTTTCTCAGCACTACCGGCGGTATGCGCTGGCTTCTTGTTTTTGTTTGAGGGGCCTCAGTCTCCTCTGTCCTGGCGTTTTGTCTGGGGACGTTAGCCTCCTGCTGGGGAGCTCTAGATCCCGATCTGCTTCGTCTGGATGGCTCTGGGGGGCACTTGAGGGGCTCTTCAGCCACCTTAGGGGCCTCTTCGTCGGAGTCCGTATTAGTGGCGGGTGGGTTTTTCCGCTTCCGCGTTTGCGATTCTCCTCGAATCGCACGCAGAAGTTCTTCGTGCTGGGACTTTTGCTCCCTCTGCATTAGCTCCAACCTCTCGGTGAGCTCCTCTATTTTCTTTCTTTTATCGTCTCTTTGTCATCCCTTGGGGTTGGGGTACCCCCTCGGGAGCTACCGCTCTGGGACGTTTTGTCTTCGCTGTAGTCCATGCTACCGTCCTCCACGGTAACGTCGCTGTGGGTGTCCTGCAAGGGAATACCTATAATATTATGGGAAAAAGTTATGATTAATAACAGTAAAAAATGGTGTCTCCAAGGGAGGGAGACTTTATTTATCTTTTATAGTACACCGTCTTGAAAAAGACGTGTGTACTTCCTCTTCTTAGAACTGTCGACGACGACACTAACTGTGGGGCTGCCACTTCACTGTGCACTTTCTTGGCTCGGTACGTCTGCACTCGGTCACCTCTCGATGCACACTGTCACTGTCTGTTGGGCTTCCACTTCGCTGTGCTCTCTGATGGCTCGGCACACGTCCGCACGCTTTCACCTCTCGATGCACGAGTCGTATTTGTTGTCTACAACATGAGTTTTGACAAATTTTTTGAACTTAAACGTCCTCTGACACTTCATTTGAGCGGTAGTAAAAGTTTTTTACTACCGTTCACTAGTGGCACTAAAACAATTTGAAGAAAAATAACACTATTAATTTAATTCATATTCGACGTTTGAAGAAAAATAGAATATTACAAGTGAATTAAAAAGTGATCTGAACGCTTTACTCTTCAAATTAGAACTGACCCAGCTCGTTGGCGCTGCTTCTTATATACTCAATAGCGCTTATTCCAGATGCATCCATTACACTCTAGTCTGTACTCTAGACTGTTCCCGACGAGTGCTCTCCTTTTCTAATACATCTATGGTAGGAAGTACTAAATCCACCAGGAGTCGCCAACTCTGGATCGACTGATGAACTGAACATTCTATTGCTGGCATCTCTTTACTAAGCGGTTAATTACATCTGTCTCCGTAAGGGAGTGTTGCACGTAACAATTCATTAAAAATTAACTAAAAAAATTTACAGAAGAGAATATTTTTTATACCAAAAAAAAGAGAAATAATTGACCATCTAATGATGCTTATATATCGAAATAACGTTCACATATACGGGGTGTCCCATAAGTAATGGTACACAGAGCAATAGCAAATTTCATACGTAAAATGATTATGATTTAACCAAACTTTCCTAAGTCCAAAAATTAATATTAAAATTTGGTCATTGAGGGTTTTTTGAGGCGAGGAATTGAAATCTATTCATAGTTTTGCTGTTATTTGTAGAGGGCGACACCCACGGTAGTTTGCACGGCGTTTATATGTCATATGTTTTTGATGATTTTTTTAAAATTAAAAATTCCTGTTTTCCTGTCTTCTTTAGGTAAAAAAGTTATACCTTCTAAGTGTCGCTGCGAGTAACCGTTTTCGAGATATTCGGTTTTAAAGTATTCAATGCAACTAATTTATATTAATTAAAATATCTATTATTGTTTGATTTGTAGAATAATTGATAGTGAAGGAAACGGTATAAAATTAAACTATCTTCTTAGAACAATGACTTTCAAATAAATAAACCTAAAATTTGGGAAACCGTTTGTATTTAAATACTAATTTCATTTAAAAAAATAATATACAATAATTAATAAAAAAGAGATCGGTCTTCGTTAATAAATGTTCGAGGTGACTTTCGTTTACTCCAATATATTTGGCGTTGCGTTTGTTAAACGACCGCCTTATTTTTAAATAAGAAGTTTTCGTTTTGAAATATTCCCTGCAATAATTCCCCTCGATTATTTATTGCGTTTTGATACACAAGCGATTTCATGTACCCCTATACTCAAAAATTCAACGGATTAAAGGACCTCGCGCAGGCCAAGGCGTATTGCTCCCACGACCTATTTAGCGAGCAGAAAAATTAGTATTTAGGTAGATTCGCCGGTCGGTTTAAAAAAAATGCAGTGAAGCTCCATCTTGCATAAAAAACACATTTTCTCTTAAATTTAGTGGTAAATCATCCAAGAACTCCCGTAGCTGAGTTTGTAGAAATTATAAGTATAATGCACCTTTTAAATTAGATAGTAACTCATATGGTTCAAAAAAATAATGATTCCGTTGTTTATTTTAAATATTGAAAGTGGCGTTCGGCTACTAAGTTAAAGTTAAATACACCTCCACGTGTAAAGATGGCTTCGTTCGTAAACAATGCTTTATTGAAGAACATTGGATCGCTATTTTGCTAGGCACGACAGAAACCAGCAAACTGTAACCTGGCTGGAAGATCGACCTCCAGCAGATTTTGAACAGTCGTACGGATAAAGCTTTTCTGTATGAAAAATCCTTGAAATCGATGACTTACTTACTTCAGTAGCAGCAGCTATACGCCTCTTACTTATTTCTTTCAAGATTTCCTCCTCCTGTTCCATAGTAATATTTTTTGGGCGTTCCACGATATCTCGTTTGGGGTGAAAGGAACCAGTTTTCCCCAATCTACTGTAAATATTATGAAATAACTTAAAATCCGAGTATTAGTATAGTTAAACAAGTTCTGGCGCACTCAGTAGAGGAACGACGCCGGTTACAATGACGTCATGAACTGGATGGCATGTGTCCATCAGGAGTCTTTGAGTCTTTGTGATTTAAAACCTGTTTAGAACTGTTTAAGACCTGTTCCAGACCTGTTTATATATGTTAAAAACCTGTTTATGTTTGTTTGAGACCTGTTAAAAACCTGTTTGGACCTGTTAAAATCTATTCAGAGCTGTTTAAAATCTGTTCTATATCCTGATGGACACATGCCATCCAGTTCATGACGTCATTGTAACCGTCGTTGTTTCTCTACTGAGTGTGCCAGAACCTGTTTAGCTGTACTACTCCAACTATCTTTTATTTGGATAATTTTTTAAATATCGACGATGAGGTCTGCGTCCATTAAAATTTTCTTGCGTGACATGCAAACTATATCGCGTTTGAAATTAAATTGTGGCTTGGCCTTTTAAACTTAATTTTATTAGATATTTTTTAACAACACACTACCTTGAAAAATTGTACAACCCTAAATTACAATTAAATTGGTTGTATTGAATAATTTAAAACCGAATATCTCGAAAACGGTTACTCGTAGCGAGAATTAGAAGATACACAATTTTTACGTAAAAAACACAGGATAACGGTAATTTTTTTATTCAAAAAATAATTTAAAAACTTCGCCAAGGACATATGATGTATAAACGGCACACAAGCTACCGTAGGTGGCGTCCTCTACAAATAACAGCAAAACAATGAATATATTTGAATCCCTCGCCTCAAAAGGCGCTCGATCAACAAATTTTGTTAAAATATTTCAGTTTTTACAGAAATTATTTAAAAGAAACTAAAACAAAAATTTTACTTTGACACCCTGTATCTCTGTTAATATCAAATTTTGGACTAAGGTAAGTTTGGTAAAATCTTGATATTATTACGTAAGGAATCTCCTATTGCTATGTGTATCACTACTTATGGAACACCCTGTATTTTTCTTCGAGTTGGTTCCATTGGACTTCCAATGAAACTTATAATGTGAACTTGCGTATAGATGGTATGTGGTGTCCAAAGATGTTCTTGGTGGTGTCACGTTATAAATGTGACATCATTATAAATATTGAATCTTAAGTTCTAAAATTATTATAACCACCCAATTTGTTTAATAAATCTTCTGCATGAAGTTATAAAGTACAGTAAGTTAGTGGTTCGGAGTCCACATTAAACTGTAGGGCCTCGTCTCTCTTTGCCTAGCACAAGATCCTTGAGATCTTCCAGGGGGTTATTTCGGTAACTTGAGAGGCGGTTAAGAAAACATTTTAAGAAAAAAAACATTTTAAGAAAACATAAAATAGAAGGCATATTTTGGGAATAATGTATTTTGTACTATTTCTACATGCCTTCCTTATTTTATAAGAGTTATCATTTTCTTTTTGTAAGCGGCCTATATAATTTGATATAGGGGGGCGAGCGTAGGTGCGTCTTTACTATGTACATACTTCGGTATGCGATGTAAAGCAACGACAGGCGCAGTTAGTACTTGGATTGGTGACCATTCCAACGGAAACCGCGTTCTCGCCTCACACATCTTCCAGCGGCTTGTATATCAGTGTATGCGCGGAAGCTATACAACCTTAGGCGAGGGTTGTATAGGAGATATACCATCCTTCGAAGGGGATGTAAAGCCGTCGGTCCCTTGTCTATTAAATGTTAGGCAAGTAAAAGATCCCTACTCTTCTTAAGGGAAGAGGTTCGGCAAAATTCCTGGTTGGGGGTAGCTCGTCTACAGGCGTCGGTGTTAGGCCTCAGTAGCGGAAATAGGCCGACGTTAAATAAATGTATAAAAAAAAAAAATTGATATAGCATGTTTTCGGTATTACAATTACATATAAGACTTTTAAAAGTTATCAATTTTTAAATATTATATTATGCTTATTTATTGACTTTAAAGTATTTAAGGTTTCTAAAAGGCTTCAAATTAGGAAACCAGTGGCCGTCAGATATTTTCAATACTTACTTGCGTAAGATGTAAGGTCTGTGAATTTTTTTCATGAGACACGTATCATATCAAGTTATTCTTGCGAGATAAATAGTAATATGGCTATTTTTAGCAAAGAAGGAATAAGAAGGAAACAAATCGAAGTTCGAGTTTTAAATGCGTCCCTGCTCCAACGCCATCCGCGATGGGATCAAAGGGTACCGAACCCTGGAAAAACTTTATTTGTTATTAGATCTTTATTTGTGAAAGTGTTTTAAAAACTACTTATTATTCAGGCTACTATACACATAACTGTCGTAGAATAACTGAAAGTTTGATGAGCTCTAGGCTCTGGATAATAATATAATACATTTGTTTTTATACACGTGGCTTTTCTAATAAGTAACATAGTATTTATTTATTAATAACACGGTTTAGTTCCAGAAATATATGAGGAAATTGTGAGTTTTTCATAAAAAAATTTCTTCCTTTTATCCACATTTACATCACCAAAGCTTATGATTAATGAACCATTTATTGTCGTTTCTTTGTTCTTAATAACCAGATCACGAATCATTTGTTACAGATTGAAGCCTCGTGTTGAAGGTGTGTTCCTTAGGAGTAATTCAAACTGGCCCATCAGTTTTGGATTTCTTACCCGCCACCGGGGGCGGGAAGCTCCACGAGCTCCAAGGATAAAGAAAAGGATAAACTTCAAGCCGAAGAAGACAAAAGAACATCTTCTAGAGAGCAACGACAACTCGAATACGATCAAGCTGTTAAGGCAAGTTAGTCTATTGATCATTTTCTAATAATCGTTCAAAATAAAACAAATGATGGATCGGTAGCCAACTATCATTTATTAATTCCTAACCAGACATAGACCGAACTTTTTATGTTCTGATCAGTATGCCATCCATCAGGATTTACAAGTGTAATTCAATACAGATCGGAGTATTTGCTTGCTGAGTAGTTGTTTCCTGCAAGTCCTGCTTAGCAAAATTGTGTTTAGTCCACTAGGGTTAGAGGTCGCCGCTCATGGTACTTGGAGAGAAGCAAGTCGCTATACATCACAGAGACATGACATAGAAGAGAACTTAAATTGTTCGAGACTGGTCTCTGTCTGGTTAAAAATTGACAAATGATAGTTGGTTACCGATCCATCAGGATTTGCAGGTGTAATTCAATACAGGTCGGGGTATTTGCTCGATGAGTAGTTATTTCCTGCAAATCCTGCTTAGCATATGTATATTGCAATGACAAACACAATTATGTGGAATATATGAAATACGAAGTTATTTCTGTTGGAGTTTAACAAACATTTGAGATTTGAGCTATAGCATACATTACAACGATTTATTTCTCAAAGCACTTAAATATGTAAAAAAATAAAACATAAAATATAACACCAATGCTGGATTAATTATTATAGAAACAAATATGTAGTAAAATATACTCACGGTACAAAAGACCTAAAGGCCCTACGAAAAAAAAATCATACATTGTCACCCATTGAGGTGCGCAATGTGCGTTTCCAAGACGATTGAAGAATAATGTTCTATAGCTGACGACTTCTTGAAACGAAAAATACAACATAAATTCTGATTGCAATATTTTTGTACTTAAATATGTATTGATATGGGTATAAAGCCATATAGAAATCTGCATGTACTGTGCTGCCTCTCTTAGTAGAAGTTCTCAGACTGGTAGATCGGTGGTTCGGTAATCGGTCAATATTTTTGTACTTAAATATGCATTGATACCAAGGTTTATAAAGTAAAGTTTACAAACCTTGCATTAATACGGGTTTATAGCCATATAGAAATCCACATGTACTGTGCTCCCTCTCTTAGTAGAAGTTCTCAGGCTGCTAGATCGGTAGTTCGGTAATCGGTTAAGAGATGACGTCCCGAACTTTAGACCGCTGATGTGTGAAGAACCTTATAGAAGAAGTGACTACGTTTCAAAGTCACTAAAGGCGTAATCTTGAGTACGTTCTGGAATTTAAGTTAAGTGTGGGTTTGCACGCACTAATCAGTCGCGAGTAAATTTGTAAGTAATCGAATTATATCGTCCTGTGGATAACACAGAAGCCACACTAGTCTAGGCGGCGTGCAGGACCGTACGAATGTAATTGCGACGTGATTTTATATTTATACGTATCGGTTACAAACAAAACCTCGGTGACATACAAACCATCTTGAAGTACTGTTGGTTGCGCGTATTTAGTTGGCATAAAAGACGAAACATTAATAAATCACCGAATTTAGCTATCAGGAACTCATAAGATATTTATTTACATATGATACCTCCACTCGAAGCTCTCAGGCTAAATGAGAACCAGACCCTGCTTTGACACACGTTTAGCAACGGTCATCGCTATGATGCTGCCTCTAGTAGCAAAACGCCCAACTATTTTTGACCAAATTTAACAAATTCGTATTCGACATTAAACTTTAATAGGAACAAATATTATCAGACTTTCCACTTTTTTTTCATGTCATTTTATTTTATACTATATCGCATTATATTTTAGTTGAATATTTAAGTCCCTTTATAGAATATAAAACAATTTATGATGAATTTGGGACGAATTAGTAGAATATTCGCGTTAAATAATCAAGGAGGAGAAAATTTTGGAAACTTAATTTTACCTAGGATTACAATATAAAATATAATAGACCCTTGTCGTAATTTTGCTAGTTAACATAATGAAATCAATTCCGAATTCTGTTGGCTCGTTTTTAAGAAGAGCGTAAAATAAGAATGAGGATATTTTACGCACTATTTGATCTTGGTAACGCACCCTTAAGGGCCGGTTTATTAATGTAAGGTTAACTCGTAACCAAAGGATAAATGTCAAACATAACAATAAATATCCATTGTTTCGTTTGATACTTATCCTATAGTTAATTGTTAACCCAGTATTGATAAACCGTCTCTAAGAGTTATGAAAAAGAGGGACGGATGTACCCGGATTAGTTGAATACTGGACAGCAAAGACAGTTAAGAAATTCACTACTAAGGTAGTGAAATGTACAGTGAAATAGTGAGTAATATAATGAACAGTAATAATTAGATACGTGCCTTATCTTGACGGGCATTTTGTTTGGATCACCTGTACTAACGGATGCTCTAGTGCATGAATCTTTTAAAATATGTTGTCTTGACTATCGCCGACAATAATACATTCTACTTTGAAAGGTGATCTGCTTAAATAATAGCATACAAATAAAATTAGTGAAATGATGGTCATTATATCGGGTGTCACAGAATCATGGTATACCCCTCTTTTCTCTTTTAATATTGAAGATAATTAATTGAAATTTAGGTATACTACATACATAATAAGCGGCACTTTTTGACATACAATTGATTTTTTTAGTTTAGTGTCACTTCCTGTAACAAGATAATTAGAATAAAATTGTATTGTTTTATATTCTCTTAGCTATAATTTTATTTGTATTTACCGCAGATTTTAATGCGACACGTGAATAAATTCCTTATTAATAGAACTAATTATTATTATTAGCCGTTACTCGAGTCCGAGTATAGAAATGTTACAGTCGATAAATTGCGTACAATAAAAATCAAGTAAAAGGTGTAGTCTATTGTAATTCCCATTCATCTACGGTGCACACGACTATGGCTATAGAGGCCAATTCGGGAGAGCACATGTCGACCGCAATCAGGACAAACATAGACCTGGTTAGGTCTTGGATTCGGCCTTCTTGCAGCAACATTTCCTTGATAGCTGGCCACAACCCCTCGCCATTCGGTTCTGTCCGCTGCAAGTTGTTCCCATTGCTCGTCTGTAATACCGCAGGATTTTAGATTTTCATGGAGAGCGTCTTTGAACCTCTTTCGTTGACCGCCACGCTTTCTTCTACCGCTTAGCAATTCACCATAAAGTGTACATTTAGGAAGGCGGTTATCATGCATACGATGAACGTGACCTGCTCATCTTAGGCGTGCTCTTGAAATAAGCACCTCAATTGGAAGGCTGTTTGCTCTCCTGAGTACTTCCACGTTTGATATGTGATGGAACCAACGGATTTTCATCATACTTCTGAGGTGTCTTTGCTGAAAACGTTCTAATTCTTTCACATGACGACGGTAAGTGACCCAGCTTTCACATCCATATAGCAGTGTTGGAATGACAACTGCTCTGTAGACAGCCATTTTCGTTGACAAAGCAAGGTCGTGGTTGTCAAATACTCTCTCTCTAAGTCCCCAGAATGCTCTAGATGCAGCGTTAATTCTATTGCGAATCTCGCTGTCCATGTTTGCTTTGTCATTAACAACGTTGCCTAAGTAATTGAACTGATCCACCACTTCAAGAGAATTTCCGTTAAGTGTAATGTCTATTTGGTTCACTTGATGAGGAGTTGACATAATCTTAGTCTTTCCAATGTTGATTTTAAGTCCTAAGGAATCATAGCTTTGGGCATACACATCTAAAAGTTCTTGAAGCCCTTCCGGCGTAGAGGTTAAAAGTGCACAGTCATCCGCATACTGGAGATCACAAATGAATCGTGTGCGTGTCTTCGTGAAAGCTCTAAAGCGCCCTATGTTAAAGAGACCGCCATCAAAACGGTATCTGAGACCTATTCCTCTGATTGTCAGTTTGTCAGAACTAATAGATGGTACCATGGTACCGATGAAAAAATTTTGTTTTGTTCCAAAAACAACTTTGGTGAATTTTATTTGCTCATAAATCACGTAATTTAGTGCGTTGAAATTTTGGGGCATGAAGTACAACAATCCATTAAAGAAAGTTGGTATTTTAATAACCTTGAAACTTTTCACCCACCAAGAACTTGCTATTGTTATCTGGTACATTTCAAGAAAAATAGCAAACATTAATATGAAACGTTTTTCTCTAACTCCAGTATTCAGGAAACCGGTCGGTTCTATACTCTTACAAAAACTTGCATGTATATAAACAAAATTCTACATATGTATATACTTGTTTGTTTATAATTATTTAAAAATGTGTTTTATCTTATATGTTTTCAAGTGAGAAACATATTGTAATAGTTGCAATTACCCAGTAATTAAAGAAACCCTCAAATAGTGTTTTTCATTCATGTAGCATTACGTAGATTCTCATTTTTTGTCCCCTTAAATTGTACTTGATTTTAAACAATTGCACCCCAACTTCATCCGCTATCATTTAAGGTATTTTAATTTAGACTTCAGATTCGTATTCGGTGACTCCAAGAACATAAATACTACTTTTAAAAAGTAAATTAAAGAATTAAATTCCATGATTCAGGGGCAGCTTCCACCTCTTGGATGCAAGAACAAGTGTCAGGATCATACAGGTAATGAAGAAGATACATATTGCTATAAAAATGGCTCATAAAAGGAGATCATAGCTTCATATTACATTATTCCCAAGCTATACATTTTTTTTTCACTTTTAGCTATAGTACTAATATCTAACAGTACTGTACAAATAAAAAATTTGCCGCCTTAGAGTTGCACATCTAGAATATGAAGTTCATTATTGTGTTCTTTAGTAGACTATTAATTAATATCTGTTCTCTTAACTAAACAATCTGCTAGTATCAGTTTATAATCAAGAAAGGCAACTAGAAAGTTTGTAATAAAGTTTAATTCCCATCCAAGCAAACCCATGAAAGTTTCAGAATAATGCAACTATGACAATTGTTTTATATATTTTTTAGATATTTTGAATTGACGAAGAAAGTAAATGAGATTACATTTTTCCTTGTTTTAGAGACCAATAGATAGAATTTTTTAAATCTTGTTTTGTTTTATTGAAACTTCATTATAATTGATTTGTACGTGCGCAATTTGTATAATTTGCATTTACCATTGTATTGATAAATTGTCGATTGTTGATTCTTGTAAAATATCTAATTACTAAAAGAATTTTCCGGCATTTTATCTGTCATAGTAGCCGCAAAACAGAAACATACTTGCATGAGAAATATTGGTATGGCTTGTTTCCTAAACTATCTGATTCTCGATAAATAACTCTATAGATACACAATGTAGTTAACTTTGGGGCTCATCGTGTCGCTATGAGTATCCCACCACAAACTGAAATCGATACGCATCAAATAAGAAAAAGTTTTGTTTCAACTCCAATAAATACTTTCAAATTCAATATCAAGTTTTCGTTTCTCATTCTATTCTCCCAATTCCTGTCTGAAGTTTGGAAGTCAGCAAGTAACATTCGTGTAGTTTTAAATTGGAACTGTCGACAGAATGTTTTCACCCTGCGTCTGAGTTGAATGGTTTCGCATACATACTAGAGCTGTAACAGTAAAGACAAGATTGTGGTTAAAGCTGATCTAGTAACATAAACTGAATGGAAAATATGTATAGGGTGTCCTTAAATGAGTGAGGCGTGAATTATTTGTAGGTTATTTTTACAAAGAATTAAATTAATTTGATTTAGGATCTATCCATTTTTGTAATTTAAAAAACTTTATTCATTACAAAAGAGTAGTATAAAATAATATGTCGTTTATTTCGGTTCTACAGTTTCAGTGTATACAAATGTACTAAGTAAACACGAAAATACTGAAGTAAATATAGTACAAATAGATCAAATTAGTGCAATTAAAGCAGATATATTTAATTTTTACGACAAGCATATAAGTATTCGACTCATACACATTTAACAACTTATTAGATAATTATTTACGTTTGTCAAATGCCAGAAGTGACTTCAGCTTTATAATAAGCGACATAATTAGCATATTTTTCTAACAGTGATTATGCTATTGATTACTTAAATATATTATATAAATATGGTTATAAATCGGCTATAAATGTGTATATCAGAATACAAAGCAAATCAAAATTATGTAGTGGTGAGAGGTAAGTGAAACCTCTCAAATGGTCAATTGCTACTATACACCATAGATGTCTCCATGGGCGTATAGCGACTTGCGATTCTGCAAGTACCTGAGAGCGGCGACCTTTCAGTTCTAGGTGGACTTAACCTACTGTTATAATATATGATTTGCAGGAAACAACTACTCAGCCGGCAAATACCCCGACCTGCATTGAATTACACCTTACAAATCATGAAAGAATGGTAACCAATATCATTTGTCAATTCCCTGACCAGACATAGACTGCAAATCAATATTATAACAGTAGGTTAAGTCCACCTAGGACTGAAAGGTCGCCGCTCTCAGGTACTTGCAGAATCGCAAGTCGCTATACGCCCATGGAGGCATCTATGGTGTATAGTAGCAATTCACCATTTGAGAGGTTTCATTTACCTCTCACCACTACTCAATTTATTATAGTTTGTATAAAACTAGCAGGTTGGCCACTATCTTTTGTCTGTTCCATGACCTATGGCATACTGATGAGAACTAATAAGTTCGAAACCGGTCTATGTCTGGTCAGAGAATTGACAAATGATATTGGTTACCATTCTTTCATGATTTGTAAGGTGTAATTCAATGCAGGTCGCGGCATTTTCCCGCTGAGCAGTTGTTTCCTGCAAATCTCTAAATTCTAATTTCTGTGCTGTTTATTTAAAAAAAAAAATCATATATTATGAATCAAAATTATATTTAGATCATATATTTATTAAGAGTTCTAGACACTTCCAATTATAGTCCTATTTCGCTTATTTGGACTTTAGTAAAAGTTTTTGAAAAAGTCCTAAACATTAGAATGCCATATGCAGAATACTATATTTTTCTGAATCATACTTCAGATTTGTAGAAGGAAAGTCAACTAATGATTTTATAAAAAATTTATATACTGAAATCTATAAGGCGTTGGACAACAAAGAAAAATGCTTCACAATTATCTTTGACCTGCAAAAAATTTTCGATACTGATAGCCGCGAAAGACATTTTACTACTTTTGAAAACTATAGTTTCAAAGATAACGCATTGAAATTAATAAAGAGCTATTTAGAAAACAATAAACAAAGTCTATGTCAATGAAACTGACAGTGATCCAAGAACGTTTGAGTTTGGGTTGCCACAAGGAACAGTGCTAGGGCCAATCATCTTCAGTATCTATATCAACTCTATTTTTGAGATTCCTGCATGTGGGCAAATTTTTTCCTACGTAGATGATATAGCAGTTATGCTCAAAGATACTTCCTAAAAATAAAAATCGCATCAGGTAAACCGATGCTCTTTTTGTGGGAGATATTGAAAAATTTTATAAGAAAATTTGCTGAGAATTAGAAAATATGATGTAACAAATTTGATAACTATAACCTATGCATATATTTCATTTATAAAATTTTAATGTTTTAACAACAATAATATTGGTCTGTCTTTGTGCCAGAAAAATTTATTGTTTGTATTAAAAATATCAATTTTGCAAGAAAAAGTTTACTTTTAAAATATTAAAATACATTAAAATTTAATAAATAAAAGCAATTTATAAATAAAAAAATTTGTCAAATTAGCCAAATTTGGTCCAACGTCATATTTTTAATTCTAAGCAAGTTTTCCTTGTAAAATTATATAAGTGCGTATGAAACATTTTTTGATAAATATTGTTCGCTGTTTTTTCTGTCAGCTTTCCTACCAAGTCATAGGTATAGAGTATCGTACGGTCGTGAGCAAAAAAAAAATAGGACAAGTCTTATAACGCTAATTTGCTAAAATCTAGTTGTGTACATATGACTTTAATTTTTGTGACATTGTCAGTTAGTTCCCATAATTTATTGCAATTGTGCAAAAAACTAATATGCCTCATATAAGCGATTTAGTTAAATCAGGAGTTATTGCTAAAGCAGAAGATGGATGGTCAGATTTGCAATTGGTAAATGCTTTAGTAGAAAATCCATTTTAGTTAGTTATTCAGGCTGCTGAAGAAACGAATTTTCCTGGATCGAGTAGTACTGGTCGCCGGCGAGTAAGAGAATCGGAGCTGTCATGTAGCAGCATAGAAATACTTACTTAAAGCTAAACATAAAGAAGCTCGAGTAGGATTAGCGCTTGAATTTTTAGCGCATGATGTAAATTATTGGAACAATGTAATCTTTACAGACGAAAAAACTTTCCAGTCAACACACAGCGGTTGTATTCGTGTTTACTGCCCTCCAAATACTCGATTCGATGAGAAATATATGTCTAACAATGATAAAAGTGGTAGATTTTCCGTCAATATGTGGGCTTGGATATCGGCACGTGGTCCTGGTGTTTTGTGGCATATTGAGAGACGATTTAATAGTGAAAAGTATATTAGGATTTTAGATAATATTATGTTCCCTTCTGTGTCACAATTATTTTTTAATTCAACAAGACAATTAAACCGTTCATACTGCTCATACCATAACTAACCAGTTTCAAGATAACAACATCAATGTTCTTAACTGACCCAGTCATAGTCCAGATCTTAACCCTGTGGAAGAAGTATGGGGACTACTCGTAAGAAGTATCCAAAAACGAAATATGAGACCACGGAATGCCGAAATATTACTGGAAATAGTAAATAATGCATGGAAATATATTATTACTAATGATTAAGTTATAAGGTTATTTAATTCTATGCCAAACAGACTTATAGAAGTTATAATTAGAAATGGTGCAATAACGGAATATTAATAGTTAGTTTCTTGTTAAGTAGGATATCCTTTGTTCTTTGATCCACACCAAATTTTTGTTAATGTTATAACGCAGTGCAATTTGTTTCATTAACCATCCATCATTTACTATAACAACTACAGCATAAATAAACAATAAATCAAAAGTGATATCTGTTTTATTTCGGCTACTCATTACATATTCAAATAGAGACAGATTTACATTAGAAAAAAAAAGTTGTCCTATTTTTCTCTGCTCACGACAGTACACACGTGTCACTCTCAATGCACTCAGTGTCACCACTTAAAAGTGAATTTTGAAATGTTCGAATAAAATATTAATCATTGTAGTTGGACATACTCGGTTATTTTATCTAAATTCTAACCCTACTCGGAATTGCCACATAATTTCAGTCCCTTATTACCTGTAATACGGCAAAACTTCCCAACATCGTTCCTCTCCTTTTCAGTTATATTTTAGCATTTAAGTCTTAAACTAATGAAGTAAATTAGATATTGGCATTGTTATCCATTGTTATGAAGAAGTATGTGGAAATAGATCTTTTTTCTCTTCTAATATTATAATATGAAGTTATATCTAGTATTTATTAGAACTATTCGAATGCAATTCCCAGCTTTAACTTAAACAGATTCTACTGCAACTAGGGTGCGCCGGCAACTTAAATTCATATTCCAATATAGATAAACATCTCCCTAGTTGACATCTAAAATAATAAGAAACGTGACCTCTTTCCGCCCCGCAAGGATATCTTCCCGAAAATAGTTGTAAAACATTACACTAAAATCAATATTTTCATGCAGTATTTCGGAAGGAATTTTGCTCTCCGTTATTTCATTTCCTTCTACAGGAAGTTAGTGAACTAATATTAAATGGGATAAAATTTCCTTCTTTTGTTTGTTTGCCCCAGAAGGTAATATTTAATGAGCGAACTAGAGTTTAATTAGTTTTACAATTTTATCGTGTTATTAAAACCTCATACTTCGAAACTAAAATTAAGTTAACTTGTCGTTTGACATGAATAATTTTTTACATTGTAAATAGAAATAAGCAAAACAACCAATCGCTTGCAAATTGTATTAATTTATTAGCTAAGTATATGGCAGACGAAATAGGTTGGTGGTAGACAGTTGGTGTACGATTTGTTCTATTAATAATCTAAGTTCTAACTTTATCTGGTAACATCACGACATTTATTTGCGATCCTAGTCAGACGAAAATGCTTGTCCATCATTGTCTGGGATTAATTAGGGGTCAATTAATTGTAAAAAGAACAACTTGTAAATAGGGCTAAGACCATTTAAAGCTTCACAAGACAAGGATGTCTGCCTGAACTGTTCAACATGATTGCCATTTTTTTCTGTTCGTTAAGAGTCAATTAATTGTGGAAACAATTATTCTGTTACATGTTTAAAAATTTAAAATCTGTACCATGCTCTATATGGCTGAGTATTATAACAATATAGAGGACCCCGCACGAAAAAAATGGAAAAAAAATTATGTCGAATTGGCTGAAATTTTTCAAAAAGATAGTTTTCATCATGCTGATAAAAAGTCTCAATGTGCCCAAAATCCGGCTTTGCATAGTTTTCGAGATATCAGGCCTCAAAGTGGGCCGCACAAAACAAATGGAAAAAAAATCTGTCGAATTGACTGAAATTTCGCAGAAATACAGTTTTCAGCATACTGATCAAAAGTCTCATTGGGTCTAAAATCCGGCTATGCATAGTTTTCGAGATATCAGGCCTCAAGCTGGGCCTTTTAGAGTTCTCCGAAGAGGGACAACGGAATAACTCTCACAAATCAACATTTCATTTTAATAATATCACCATACTAAGTGAGGGTATACGAGGGTTTTTGGGGTCGCTGAATCCGATTATGTTGTTCGCTTGTCCATGCAAGGTCACCTAAAGGTCATTTCATGATCGATTCAAAGTCCAATCGAGAAAAAGTGTAGCTGTATCTTCATGTACACATGTTTGTGCGTGTGTGTCAAGAATTGTTGAGAATGCAATCACTACTCGAATAGGAAGCAATCACCACAAGATGCGAATGGTCCACAGCTATTTAAAAGAGGAGTGGTTATGGAAAATAAAACTACTAATAATACATGTGTACATGAAGACACATGTACACTTTTTCTCGATTGGACTTTGAATCGATCATGAAACGATCTTTAAGTGACCTTCCATGGACAAGTGAATAACATAATCGGATTCAGCGACCCTAAAAACCCTCGTATACCCTCACTTAGTATGGTGATATTATTAAAATGAAATGTTGACTTGTGAGAGTTATTCAGTTGTCTCTCTTCGGAGAACTCTAAGAGGCCCACTTTGAGGCCTGATATCTCGAAAACTATGCATAGCCGGATTTTGGGCCCATTGGGACTTTTGATCAGCATGCTGCAAACCATATTTATGCAAAATTTCAGCCAATTCGGCAGAATTTTTGTTTTCCATTGGTTTTGTGTGGCCCACTTTGAGGCTTGATATCTGGAAAACTATGCATAGTCGGACTTTGGGCTCATTGAGGCTTTTAGCATACTAAAAATTATCTTTCTGCAAAATTTCAACCAATTCACAGAAATTTTTGTTCAATTGGTTTTGGGCGGGGTCCTTTAAAATGTTAAAACACTCGAAACATTTTGCCATGCGATGTAGATATTTTGAATAAAATGAATAAGTGAGATTCGTATAATTCTAATAAGGATCACGAAAAATAAGTAGATACGTGAAATAAGTCCAGAGGGGCGAGCGCGCGCCAATATCCATTGGCTTGATGACGGTCTCGATAACTAGGGCCGAGTAGGACTACTACTCTTTGCTCCTAGATTATCTCTGTAGACCTGGACCGGCCTTCGTGATAGGTGGGCCCGCTTACTTCTACCAGACCCAGCCCGCAAATGCGAGATGTGTCGTGGTATTTTCTGCGGACCTCCCCTGGTCCTGGCTCTTCAACCTCGCTGGCAGAGGTCTCTTCTGGCGCTCTTCTTGTCTTGATATTTTCTTTCTTCGCCAGCTTGTCACCCCCGTGGGTAGTCATCGGTCTAGTTGGGTTTTAGGAAGTTTTGGCTGGGATTGACTGCCGGTACGTAGGACACAGTAAAGGTGTGTCCTACCCCGGATCATCGGAAAGGTAAGGATATGAGCTGTGTAGCTCGGGAGTGTGGAGACCCTAAGTGCTTTTTTAGCACTTTCGGACTCCACGGAGCAGGTAGGACAACGGGCGTTGGACGGTATGTTGCCCGACGCCCGCAAGGAGGTTGGGTTTGGGTAGAAAAACGTCATGTCTCTGGTAGTGGTGGTCCGTCCTGGGGTATCTGAAACAGATCGGTTAGCGGGAAATATAAGTTATACTCACCCGTTGTCCAGAAGCTGTACCCTCGGCCGTTTGTGCCTCTGGGCGTCGGCAGGGTCGTAATCAGTGGCCTGTCTGATTAGCGGGTTCCCGTGCTCCTCTGCTTGGGCGTACAGCTTCTTCGCTCGTTCCCGGATGACTTCAGTGACCGTGGTGTACTCCAGGTCTCTGACGATATCTGCGTTTCTCACGTACCATGGTGCGTCGACCGCCGTCCTGAGGGCGATGTTTTCCACTGCCTGAATTTTCTTCATGTAGGACTTTGCCTGGTAACCCCACGCTACCGAGGCGTACGTCAGCTGCGGCCTGATGAGGGTTTTGATAAGCGTGAGCTTATTCCTCAGGTTGAGACGGCTACCGTTTCCCATCATCGGGTAGATGAGGGCTCTTGTGCGCCGCGCCTTGGCTGTAATAGCGTCCGTGTTCTGTCTCCACGTTAGGCTTTTGTCCATGACCACGCCAAGGTATTTGACGGTGTCGTGCCATTGGATGTCCTCGCCGTTCATGGAGACGTGTCCTGTGGGAATTTCTTTCCGCACTCGTCTGAAGAGTATGGCTTGGCTTTTGTCGGCGTTAACGGCGACTTTCCACTTCGTGCACCATTCTTCCAGGAGTGTGGCCATTTCCTGGAGTTTTCTGGTTGCGTTCCTGGCTTTCCAGGATCTGGCAATTATTGCTGTGTCGTCTGCATACAGGGCCAGGGCTGTGTGGTCGGTCCTGGGGAGGTCTGAGGTGTAGATAGCGAACAGGTGCGGTGACAGCACCGAACCTTGCGGGACTCCCGCCTCCACGGTCCTGTAAGTGGAGAGTTGGTCCGAGATTTTGACCCTTAGCTGTCTGCGGTGCAGGTAGGACCTCACTAGTTTGACGAGTTCGGTGGGGTAACCCATACTCATCATTTTAGCTAGGAGGCCGTCGTGCCAGACCCTGTCGAACGCTTTGGCAATATCTAGGAACAGCGCCGCGGTGACTTGCCGCTGGTTGAACCCCTTAGTAATCTCCTCGGTGAGGCGAAGTACTTGGAGTTCGGTGGAATGTCCTGTTCGGTACGCGAACTGTTCATCCGGGATGATATTCAGCTCTTCTGTCTTTTCTGTGAGCCTCTTCAAGATGACCCGTTCTGCAACCTTGCTCATGGCTGGGAGGAGGCTGATGGGCCTGTAAGAACACGGGAAAATTAGTTCTTTCCCTGGTTTAGGGATCATAATGGCGTCGGCCTTTTTCCACCTGGCTGGAAAATGCCGTAACCTTAACATCGCGTTTACGATGTTGACTAGCGCCGCTACTCCTTTCCTGGGTAGCTTTTTGAGAGCGATGTTTCCTATCTTGTCACATCCCGGAGCCTTTCTCGGCTTTAGGCTCCTAAGGATTTCCTTGACTTCCTCGGGGGTAGTCGGGCGGATGTGGTCGTCATCAGGCAGGCGGTGGATCCTACGTACTCTGCGCTCGACATCGTCCACCCAGTCCTCGTCCTCGTCATCGAGCTCGTTCTCTCTACACTGCAGTTCTAAGCTGTCGGCAAACGCCTCGGCCTTTTCCTGGTTAGTGTACACGATCCCTCGCTCTCCGTGAATCGGGGGTATAGGTTTCCTCCGGTTTCGCGGGGCACGTTGGGTATTCCACATACTTCTGTCCTGTGGATCGAGTGACTCAAGGTGACGTTGCCACCCCTCCTGACGGTGTTCTTGGAGGGCGGCTTTCACTCTTCGGCTGAGGACGTTATACTCCCTTCTGTCGGCGGGGAGTCTCGTCCTCTGAGCCCGTCTCTTGGCGCTTCTTCTATCCCTTATCAGCTGCCTGGTGACCTCTGGTAGGTTCGCCATCGGTGCTGGGTGTCTTCTTACTTCTGTTTCTGTCGTGCTGGCCCTTATTGCTCCCAGGATCTGCTCCTCTAGGGTAATGACGGCCCTCTCAACGTCCCCCACGGTATCTAGCCTGGGAATTTGTGCAATGTACTGCTGCAGGTGCAGCCGGTACGATTCCCAGTCTGTTCGTCGCTTCGTGAAGGTAGCGTTGTCGTCACCCGCCTGTCCT
Source organism: Leptura quadrifasciata (assembly GCA_963675555.1). Lineage (NCBI taxonomy): Eukaryota > Metazoa > Arthropoda > Insecta > Coleoptera > Cerambycidae > Leptura > Leptura quadrifasciata. The sequence continues at coordinate 140,227,050 of OY776676.1, read as the reverse complement.
CCTAGAGTTAGGAAGATCGGGTTGTGCTCGGTAGATCCCTCCGTTCTGGTGGAGATCTCCGCTTCGAAGGTCATCTCCTTTAGGATGGCTATGTCCAGTACGTCTGGCCTGTTTCTACCGTTGTCAAAGGTGGGCTGGACTGGTCCTACCACCAGCAGTTAGCCGGCGTGCTGTCCCAGGAACCGCAGCAGTTCTCGTCCTCGAGTGTTGGTTACGCCGCTGTTCCATTGCTGGGATTTGGCGTTAAAATCGCCAATTGCGACGACCTGTGTCCTAGCGGGTAGAATTGCGTCCAGATCCCCCTCGGTTAGCGTGCTGTGGGGTGGCTGGTAACATGAAACCACTTGGACGTCGCCGTTTCGTGCTGTGGACACTACTACGGCGGTGGCATTCATATTTTCTAGCTCAGGTAGTACCGTCGGATGGTGGGCTATGGTCTTTTTAACGAGTAGAGCCACTCCTCTTGCGGGTCGCCGAGGTATGTTTACCCAGTCCATCCTGTACGTGTGGTATCCTGGGAAGTTGATCTCCTTGGCTGGGGTCATCTTGGTTTCCTGCAGTGCCATGACGTCTATATCGTACCTGGTCAGGAGCTCTTCGACTTCAAGTCTCCTTTGTTGCAGGCCGTTTACATTCCAGGCCGCCATCTGCAGGAATTCCGGTTTAATCTGTAAAGGCATTACAGATTAGTAAAGTTTGGCATTTGAGCAAAAAATGCACTCATCGCTGAGCACATTTGTTGCATCTGTGCTAGCACCGCTGTGAGGTTTTTATCCTCTGGCGATGCTTGTTGTTTTGAGGCAGGGACGGTGTTCTGTCCTGCCTTGCTCTGGGCTACTTTTGCGTAGCTAGTGCCTGGCGCTACGCCGCCCTTCTTTGTTGAGGTCGTCGTCGGCCTCTGTACCGGCCTTTGAGTGGCGCTGGCTGATTGCTTGGGGTATTTTGGACACCCCTTGTAGCTGGCCGGGTGGGCCCCTTGGCAGTTCGCGCACTTGGCCGGTTCGTCTGCCTTCTTCTTGCAGTCAGTCGTCCGGTGTGCCTCGCCGCACTTCACGCATTTCGGCTGCGCGGTGCACCTGGATTGGCCGTGGCCGAAACGCTGGCAACGGTGGCATTGGGATGCCGCTACCTTGGCTCGCTGTCTCTCAGTCCTTACAACTAGAGAACAGCACCTCGTTACTTGGAGTATCTTGTCCTGGTCCTGTGGGACTAGGACAAGCATGAGGGGCACCTCCTGTTTTGTCCGTCTTGACATCATTCGCTGGACCGCGGTAGGTGCGAATCCTTGGTCCTGGAGGTCTTCTGCCACCTCTTTGCAGGTAACGCCGCTCGGGATCCCTCGAATGACCACACGTAGCTGTCTTTCCTCTGGCAGGGCATACGTGTGGTACTCCCTCTTTTCATTTGCGAACATCCTTGTCATCCTCCGATAGTCCTCGGACGTCGCGGGCTCGATGGAGATTCCCTCCCTGGTAACTTTGGCCTTGTTGAAGTTTATACCGGTTTCGGTTAAACGACGGCTCACCGTTGTCCACGTCTCTTTGTTTCGCAGCACTACCGGGGGTACACGCTGGCTTCTTGTCCTTGTTTGAGGGGCCTCGGTCTCCTCTTTCCGGGTTTCTTGTTGGGGGACGCTATCCTCCTGCTGGGGGGCTCTGGATCCCGATTTGCTCTGTCTAGGTGACTCGGACTCGGGGGGGCACTTGAGGGGCTCTTCAGCCACCTTCTTTGCCGCCTTAGGGGCCTCTTCGTCCGTGTTGGTAGCGGGCGGATTTTTTCTTTTTCGCGTTTGCGATTCTCCCCGAATCGCACGCAGAAGCTCTTCATGCTGGGACTTCTGTTCCCTCTGCATCTGCTCCAACCTTTCGGTGAGCTCGTCTATTTTCTTCTTGAGAGCATTGTTCTCCTCTGTGAGACGTTTTATCGTCTCCTTGTCGTCCCTTGGGGTTGGGGGGCCCCCTCGGGAGCTACCGCTCTGGGACGTTTCGTCTTCACTGTACTCCATGTTACCGTCCTCCACGGTAACGTCGTTGTCGGTTTCCTGTAAGGGAATACCTATATTATTATGGGAAAAAGTTATGATTAATAACAGAAAATGGTGTCTTGAAAAAGACGTGTGAACTTCCTCTTCAACACTATCGACGTCAGTGTCTGTGGGGCTTCCACTTCACTGTGCACTCTGATGGCTCGGTGTACGTCCGTACGCTTTCACTTCTCGATGCACACTGAGAGGGGCGAGCGTAGGTGCGTCTTTACTATGTACATACTTCGGTATGCGATGTAAAGCAACGACAGGCGCAGTTAGTACTTGGATGGGTGACCATTCCAACGGAAATCGCGTTCTCGCCTCACACATCTTCCAGCGGCTTGTATATCAGTGTATGCGCGGAAGCTATACAACCTTAGGCGAGGGTTGTATAGGAGATATACCATCCTTCGGAGGGGATGTAAAGCCGTCGGTCCCTTGTCTATTAAATGTTAGGCAAGTAAAAGATCCCTACTCTTCTTAAGGGAAGAGGTTCGGCAAAATTCCTGGTTGGGGGTAGCTCGTCTACAGGCGTCGGTGTTAGGCCTCAGTAGCGGAAATAGGCCGACGTTAAATAAATGTATAAAAAAAAAATAAGTGCAGGTCCCATATTAATTGGTTTAAGATCTTTGTAGTTATATTCAGAGTGCTTAGTGTCCTTCAATTAATTAAATCCGATTTATATATTCTGTATAATTCGTTGAGTTGATGAAGTCGAGCACTTTTTGTATCTGTATCTGTTTTTTTTTTAAATAATTTCTATTGCAAATGATAGAGGGAAGAGTAAATTATTTTTTTTAGATACAGGGTATTATTTTTTCAAATAGCCACGTATTTATTTCTTGCAGCTACGTATCATTCATTAATCCCTCAGATTTATTATAAATACCGAGTTATCAAATATTGTTTATTAGAACACATTTTATACGTAGATTTATTTATAGCTTAGGCGAAGCTGGAATCACTGATAAACAAACATCAACTTTTTTGTGGTATACATAAAAATGGTGTTTCGCATGTAAATTTTTACCTTGTTTTCTACCACCTACAATTTTTATGCTCCGGAGTACTGTTATTTTCTAAAGCAGCACAGCGATATACGATATTTCTTACTTTAAATTTACTTCAGAATGTTGTGATTGATGTTCTGTGGCGATATTTGGTTTATTAATCCCCAACAGTAATCAGCAAGCAAACTAGGGCTCCATTTACGATGGCCTCGCTTTTCCATGGTAGAAACGTATTTGTGAAACCTTTTCTTGTGCTCATCATTTAGATATCCCAAATTTTTCATCCTTTTAGTATAGATACCTGGTGCTCTGGTTTTGTTTTTGATAGCTTTATATCCCGAATTTGATTAAGTTTAGCCTGTGAAATTAAATACGATTCTGTTGAACATGTTGTCTGGTCGATAGCCGCGTGGGTTAAGGCGCGAGGTGGCAATCGCGATTAATCACACGAGCATCCCACCACCAGGTTCGAATCCTGGCTCCGGCACTGGCATTGTCGTAGGAAATGGTTGTATGTCCGCGTATTTCAATGTATAACCCCCTTCCGCACAAGAACCCGGGGGTTGTCTAATTTCTGTAGTGTTTATTTATTCTTTTATGCTGACCATTCAGGATTATTTTCAATTTCTTCTACAAATTGTGCACAGTCATAGAATCAACGAGTTTATGTTCGAAAATTGTGATGATTTTTTGGAACCAAAAGTTTGCCACTATGTTCAAAGAGTCATACAACTCTTTACGATTTGCTGCTTTCAACCACCCTGTCAGTAATGCTATAAGGTGCCCACGGAATATCCTGGTCTGCTGCTTGAACTCTGAAATAAAGTTTGTAAGTTTTTGCAATTCAAAAGATAATTCTCCACAGATATAACAAAAAGTGTTGTCATTATTTACACACTGCCTAGGTATTGTACTTAAAATAAATTCACAGCCAATCAAAAGAAAAGAATAAAAATAAATCACAATGTAGAAAGGCAGCAAGTTCAAATACCGACTGATGCATGCAATGTGTTTTGAAAATAAATAGATAGATAGATAGATATCTTTATTTGACCACTTTACATAAAGGTTACATTTGTGGCAAGTCAGAGATAGTAGCTTACAGATAAAATAAAATATAAATATTATAAAACATGGAATAAACTTAAAGCTAATAAGTTACGTAACACATACATTCATAAACGTGTATCAAAAATATATAACATACATATATAGACAGTAATGATACCAAACAAGATACACAAAAATAGATTCAGGTGTTCAAATTTAAAAATATAGACATTGTAACCCTACATTAACGCGCACTTCAACACGGGCTCATATTAACATAACAAAGTTTAAAAAACAATTAACACTACAGCATTATATTACATTTATGTTAAAAAACTCATCTACATTATAAAAACAGTTATTTAATAAAAATGATTTAGCTTAATTTTAAACTGTATTTTATTGAGGGATTTCCAGTCACTAGATAGTTTGTTATATAGATTGAGGTCCAATGAATTGATTTTAGACTTCGACAATCTGTACCTGGGAATATATAGATTGTTTTTGTACCTGGTATTATGTGAATGCATATCGGAGTGAGTTTGTAGTTGACTTTTTTTACTATGTATTTCTAATATGCTATTGTAAATATACAGGTTGGGCAGTGACATTATTTTTAATTTAATGAACAAAGGCTTACAATGCTCTAAATAAGGGGCATCCGCAAGAATTCTTATAATTCTTTTTTGTAGCATAAAGACTCTTTGGGAATAACCAGAGTTACCCCAAAGTATTACTCCGTAATTTAAGCAAGAATGAAATAGGCCAAAATAAACTGTTAGCAAAGTATCTTTATGCACTAGTTTACTTAGCCTTCTGATGACAAAAATTGTGCTAGATAATTTTTTACAAAGTTGATATATATGCACATCCCATTTTAAACCGTCATCTATAGTTATGCCTAATAATTTAACACTATTTCCGCTAGTAATAGTCGAATCAGCACTGATAAATAAACTTTGGGTTCTATTCTTATTTAATTTTAATTTATTTGTAGAGAACCACAATTCAGATTTTTCGATAGCTACGGCTGATTGTTTTTCAAGTTCTCTAGTATTTTTCGAGAAGTTTTTTAGGGTTAGATCATCAGCAAACAGAGTGCACTTAACGAGGTCTAGAAATGGAGGCAAGTCATTAACGTATATAATAAATAAAATTGGGCCTAACATGGAGCCTTGAGGAACTCCATGTTTGATAATTGTAAAATCAGAATTTTTATTATTTAGAGAAACACACTGTCTTCTGTTTTCAAGATATGATTTAAAAACTGATAAAGGTAATCCTCGAACACCATAAAACTCTAGTTTCTGGATTAATATTTCGTGAGAAACGCAATCAAACGCTTTACTCAAATCACATAGTGTAACAGAAGAATAAAGACAGTTCTCGAGCACCTCTATTATATCATCGATGACACAAGAGACAGCCTTTATTGTGGAGCAGTTTTTCCTAAAGCCGAATTGGCAAGAATTTAAAATGTTGTTCATTTCTAAATATTTGACCAGTCTTATTTTTAAAAGAATTTCCATAATTTTCCCAAAAATTGGTATGATAGATATTGGGCGGTAGTTATTCAACTCAGACATATCTCCTTTTTTAAAAATTGGTATAACTCTAGTTATTTTTAAGAAGTCAGGGAAAATGCCTTTATTAAAACATGCATTGAATAAATTACATAAAGGTATAGCAATAGTGTCTATGGTTTCTTTTAACATAATAGTGTTAATACCGTAAATATCTACTGAGCTGGTGTTCTTCAAGGACATAACAACATTAATGATTTCTTGTGGCGTAGTGGGATATAAAAAGAATGAACAAGATGGTTTTAGTATGGTATTGAGAAACTCTGCAGCTGCATAACCCGTGTCCTCAATAGTATTAACAATTTCGTCAGCAATAGAGCCAAAAAAGTTATTAAAGTCATTGTTTATTAATCTTGTTTGTGTCACACTTTTTGTTACATTTCTTTCCATATTAACTATGTTCCAGCTAGCCTTAATTTTATTACCGGAATTTAAAATATAAGTACTGTATGAATTTCTTTTAGCAACTTCAATAGTCTTTTTATACAAACGTCTATATTTATAGTACGTATTTTTGTCCTCTTCGGATTTTGTTGCATTACAGATTGTTTTCAAACAAGACAATTTATTTCTCATTTGTCTAACCTCATCATTAAACCATCGAGGTTTAGATTTTAAGTTATATGTTAAGCATTTAGTCAAAGGAAAAAATTTTTCGATGTGGTTCTGGTAAATATTTACTAGTAAATGTATATAGTCTTCAATGTTATCTAGAGATGTTAAATCAAACCTGCTCCAGTCAAGTGAGTGTAGGGAGACTTTCATATCACTTAACCTTCGAGGTTTAATAATTCTTCTAAAACTGATAGTTTTATTATTACGGCTTTTACTTTTATTCATAAAAAAACATTGGGCGTAGTGATCAGACAGACATGGATCAATTACCTTAGTTGTATAAACATTCTCATCAAAATTAGTAATAATATTGTCAACGCAAGTTGATGAGCTATCAGTAACTCTCGTAAATCCATATCTTGTTATAGTAAACAAGAACAAACTTATCTGAACATGGATTATCACTGTCGCCTGAACCATCTTTCCGGGGACTCTAGGTAAGTTAATCTGTTTTGGTACGATACCTGTAGCTGATATTATGAGACTCACTCCTTCTAACAGCCAAGTTTTCCACTTTAGCTTCTTGGAGGGCAGTCGATATCAATAACAATAGTCTTCTTCTTAATCACCAGGATGTTGGGATGGTTGTGATCTGGCTTTCTGACTACACTAGTGTGTCGCAGAAGAAAAGAGGTTCCTCATTTTTAAGAACGGTTTTATGTGTATATTTGCCTTTAGTACCAACCCATTGTATATGATCCTTACTACCTCGTTTTGTCTTATTACATATATTTCTGTGATCGGAGCATGGCAGCCTCAAGTAATAGGTATGTTCAATGGTTTCACCATGTGCCTTATACTTCGAGGACAAGTCGTTGATAGCAATTCCTTGGTCTCTGGATATAGTCTTTCTTCTGTCAGCCATGACAGTGAAGCCTCTTTGTCAATTTTCGGATTATTCAAATTTTTGAGGTGCTATATGCGAAACACTTAGCCTGATGTTTGAATGACTGTTTTCAGCCTGCTGATTCCTAAGAATGGAGATTCTTACGAATCATTGGAGCACGTTGAAAATAATCGCATGGTCTTTTCTACACATCCTCTGAATACTGAACAGTCACTTATCTGCGTACTTGGCATATATACATTTCAACTGCACTGCGTCATTCTATCTAGCTTTCCTAGATCTGTATATGGATATGGAATTCCATATTTAGGCGGGTGTAGTCTATCCTTATATTCTGCTAGATTCCGAGCTACTTCTACATTGCCTCCGGATGTATTTGTTCAATTACATGTGTTTTTTGGTTGCTGTGCCATCTTTGCCTCTGTGGTGGTTATCTCGGCAAAATTGTTAACTTCAAATTTCATTTGGATATCTTGTTGAATGTTTTAACGTCGACTACGGATAACTTAAAGTTGAAATCTTGTCGTATAGCTTGATGATATAAATATATACATAAATGGCAAATGGCTAAGCTTCGAAGTTAGTTGCTTGGGATCTAATATGCAGTTTTCTCACACTATCATTAACATAACTATAAATCTGTTCCTGCACATGCAGTACGTTACAATAGATGATGATGAACACTTTTAATTTGTTTTTTGTTTCAATTACATTTCTAATTAAGATTCATTCCACGAGTTATTACTGTATTTAAATTATGTAGAATAATTATTCCGTCGGTGTCGTACGTAAGCTCTAAATTGTGCATAATTAATTTCACACTAGAAATGCTAAGCTCATGAGGTGCAGCACATATTAAATAGGAAAATTTTTAATTAAGTGTAATGAATTATTATTAATTCTACTGTGGAAACTGCAATAAATTTTGCTTAACCATAAAAAGTAGCTTCTACTGCATTATAAATAAACGCAACCGTACTTAAGGTGAGGTATATCTGAAATATACTGTATCATATTTGTAGCATATTTAAGAGCAACTCTCAACGTCAGGTTATTGACTATTTATTAGAACATTGCTTCTCATTTTTAATATTTCATTATTTGAGATTATTTTGGATTTATCATATACCCCTTTTTTAACAAGGTAACTGATTTGGGTTAAAATTTAAATATGGGTTGCTTTTGTTTCAATAGTACTAATCATTATTATTATTAGCCGTTACTCGAGTCCGAGTATAAAAATGTTACAGTCGATAAATTGTGTACAATAAAAAACAAGTAAAAGGTGTAGTCTGTTGTAATTCCCATTCATCTACGGTGCACACGACTATGGCTATAGAGGCCAATTCGGGAGAGCACATGTCGACCGCAGTCAGGACAAACATAGACCTGGTTAGGTCTTGGATTCGGCCTTCTTGCAGCAACATTTCCTTGATAGCTGGCCACAACCTCCCGCCATTCGGTTCTGTCCGCTGCAAGTTGTTCCCATTGCTCGTCTGCAATACCGCAGGATTTTAGATTTTCATGGAGAGCGTCTTTGAACCTCTTTCGTTGACCGCCACGCTTTCTTCTACCGCTTAGCAATTCACCATAAAGTGTACATTTAGGAAGGCGGTTATCATGCATACGATGAATGTGACCTGCCCATCTTAGGCGTGCTCTTGAAATAAGCACCTCAATTGGAAGGCTGTTTGCTCTCCTGAGTACTTCCACGTTTGATATGTGATGGAACCAACGGATTTTCATCATACTTCTGAGGTGTCTTTGCTGAAAACGTTCTAATTCTTTCACATGACGACGGTAAGTGACCCAGCTTTCACATCCATATAGCAGTGTTGGAATGACAACTGCTCTGTAGACAGCCATTTTCGTTGACAAAGCAAGGTCGTGGTTGTCAAATACTCTCTCTCTAAGTCCCCAGAGCGCTCTAGATGCAGCGTTAATTCTATTGCGAATCTCGCTGTCCATGTTTGCTTTGTCATTAACAACGTTGCCTAAGTAATTGAACTGATCCACCACTTCAAGAGAATTTCCGTTAAGTGTAATGTCTATTTGGTTCACTCGATGAGGAATTGACATAATCTTAGTCTTTCCAATGTTGATTTTAAGTCCCAAGGAATCATAGCTCTGGGCATACACATCTAAAAGTTCTTGAAGCTCTTCCGGCGTAGAGGCTAAAAGTGCACAGTCATCCGCATACTGGAGATCACAAATGAATCGTGTGCGTGTCTTCGTGAAAGCTCTAAAGCGCCCTATGTTAAAGAGACCGCCATCAAAACGGTATCTGAGACCTATTCCTCTGACTGTCAGTTTGTTGTCAACAATAATTGTTAGAGCAGTGGTAAACAAATTAAAGAGTAGGGGTGCCAGGACACATCCCTGCCTAACTCCAGTGAGGGTTTGGAAAGGTTCGGTTGCCTCATTATTATACATAACCTGGGCGTTGTTGTTTGTATGTAGACTGCGACATACTTCCACAAATTTTCTAGGGATACCTAAGCGGAACATAATTTTCCAGAGCACTTCCCTGTCCACCGAGTCAAATGCTTTGGTTAAATCAATGAAGGCCATGTGAATTTCTCCTTGATGTTCGAGTGCTTTTTCTTGAAGCTGTTTAAGTGTGAAGATTAGGTCCGATGTGCCTCGGTTTGGTCTAAAGCCACTCTGTGTTTCAGGAAGTAACTTTTCCATAACAGGTGTTAGCCTATTTGCCATCGCTTTAGTGAGTATCTTCCCTCCAACAGCCAGGAGAGCTATACCCCTGTAATTTCCACAGTCCGCAGCGCTCCCTTTGTTTTTGAAGAGGTTGATTAAAAGTGTATCACGAAACTCCTGCGGAGCTTGACCACTTTCCCACACGACATCAAACAGTTTTTTGAGGTAGGGTATGAGCTCTGACGACACAGCTTTAAAGATCTCAGCTGGGAGTGAGTCGGCGCCGGGAGATTTGTTATTTTTTAGCTGCCCAATGGCGGTTAAGATCTCTTCCGTTGTTAGTGGTTTATCTAAGTCTTCGAAGGTGTCATATTGAGGGATAAGATTTATAATATCGTGATCGGCTTGACTTTGCTGGTTAAGAATGTTAGAGTAGTGTTCTTTCCATCGGGCTCTTATTTCCTGGTCTTCTTTGAGGAGATTTCCATTTAAATCTTTAATAGGGCACATATTTTTCCGACTGGGGCCGTACACTGCTTTTACTCCTTGAAAGAAATTCCTGTAGTCGTGTGAATCGGCGTACCTTTGAATTTCTCTGGCCTTGCTTGCCCACCACTCGTTCTTTATTCTTCTGATTTCGCGTTGCGTTTCATACTTAGATTGGGTAAAAGCTTCTGCTTTTGATGAGTCGTTAGGGTGGTTGATAGTGTTTTGGAAGGCAATATGTTTGCGGTCAAGAAGTTCTTGTATAAAAGCTTCATTATCATTGAACCAGTCCTCCTGTTTTTTACTTGCTGCAGTGCCAAGAATTTCCTCACTCGCACTTTTTAAACTGTCTTTAATTTGTGTCCAGGTAGCAGCGACATCTACAGAATTGATTTCTTCTAGTGCACTCAAATTCTCTTGAACTTTTTGCTTTAGCTGTTCGACGGTTTGTTGGTCACGCAATTTACTAATACAGAGACGGAGTCTACGTTTTACTTGAGTTCTTCGGTGTTTGGGTCTCATAATAATTTTCATTTTAGAGACAACAGGACGATGATCGGTCCAACATTCGCTATCAATGCGCGCCTTTGTAATTTGGACGTCCTTGAGATGCTTCCTACGTACGATAACATAGTCCAGTAGATGCCAGTGACCTGATCTAGGGTGACGCCAGGTGCCTTTAAATTTATCCTTTTGTCGGAAAATGGTGTTTGTTATAACTAAATCATGTTCGGCGCATTTAGTTAGGAGTAGTTGACCGTTAGCGTTCATGTTGCCTAAACCGTTCTTGCCTATGATGCCTGGCCAGGTGTCTGCATCTCTCCCTACTCTAGCGTTAAAATCGCCAAGAATAACGAGTCGTTCCGTTTTAGGTATTCTACAGAGGGTTTCTTCCAGCTGTTGATAAAAGCTTTCCTTGGTTTCGTGACTTGCATCCAGAGTGGGAGCGTAGGCACTTATTAGATTTACCGCGTTGCCATCTGATAGCTCATAGCGTAGCAGCATTAGACGCTCGGATAGGCCTTGTGGTACTTGTGTTAAGTTGGATGCAAGTTGATTCCGAACGGCAAATCCTACTCCATGTTGTCTTCTTGAATTGGCGGGAAGACCTTTCCAATAGAAGGTGTAGTACTTTTCTGTGAGAGAGCCTTCCTCCAAAAATCGAGTTTCGCTGAGAGCTGCAACGTCAACATTGAGTCGGTGAAGTTCTCTATCTATTAGAGCAGTTCTTCTTTCAGGCCGATCGGTGCGAGTGCTGTCGTTCAAAGTACGAACATTCCAAGCGCCGTAGATGAAAGAATTAGTTTTCTTGGATTTAACTTGTCGGTGTTTTTTCGACATTCGATGAGGTGTCCCTGTGGGCACCCTCCCCCGGAGATCCGATCGGGAGGGTATTTTACCTCCGGATGATTTTGTCCCACTTGAACGCTCCATCATTTTTTTAAAGCCTTAATCGACTGAAAACGAAGCTGCATTTGAAGTTTTAGCTGGAGCAGGTATGCAACTGACCAGCTCGGTTGCGGAAGGCGAGTGGTGTGGTCCCATGGCACAGAAGGAGACTGCGACGATGGGGTAACCAAACGATTCCAAAAGCAACCTTTGTGTGCGGTGGGTTATTTTTACCGCACTCTTCGTGAGAAAGTGGATGTGCTCACGGCAAAAGGTAAGGGTTATTCCGCCCTTACTCGGTCGTTAGAGCCTCGTTAGTGAAAACAGGGTGCACCAAGTTCAAATTGAACTCATCGTGAAGGTGAGGTTAACAATTGAGCAGGAGAGGCTATAACTTGCGCTTCACTACCCCATTACACCCTAATCTCTAATCATTCTTCTAATAAAAACACCTAAAAAAGTACTTCATTTCTCCTTTCTACCTCTGACGTAAAACTTAAATTTTAAGAAACAATGGGTGTCATATCTATTACAACTTTTTAACTTATAACCTGTCCCTAGAATGACGTTTCTCTTTCGATACACCTGTATAAATTTGTATAGGTTTGATCTGTGCTTTTAATACTATGCTATCTCATTTATGTGTTTTATTTAATTTAACAAAATGTTACATAATGTACAATACATCGAAACGAGTCGGTTGGCCGTTGGGCTTTTAGGATATATGGTGGAAAGTACCTATAATTTGTATAAAAATTGGAGGGAAAATAAAGCTGCGGCAAATATAAAGAAAGAACATTTTTCAACAAAGAAAATGATAAATCATGTAAATGCTAAGATATTTGATACTAATTATTTTGTATGGGATGCTGATATATCTACGGTTTACGATATGTATTGTAAAAAAATCTTTATTTGGTAGCAGATAGCAACTAGCAAGGAGTGAAAAAAAAACACTGTTCAAGTTAATTTATTACCAAAATGACCGCGTATTGAAAATTAAAACATAACGAGCTATTTAAAGTATCACTAGTATGTTAATTTTGTCTAATTGTTAGCAAAAAAACATAAAAATACCTACCTGCTCAGTGGCTCAATACTTAACATGTTGGCTTGAAAACTAGGAGTCTCGGGTTTAAATCCTAGTTAGGGCATTGATGTTCAGTGACATAGTGGACTAGACGGTGTTGTATGAGAGGTATCCATCGTTCGAGTCTTAGCTACAGCAGATGACAAAGTCGTAGGAAGTGGTCATTGCGCAATTGTCTGTGGTTATTTGTATTGGTTGAGTGGTGGAACAGCTAGGGCTTATTGATAGTACCTGACACAGCTGCTCGTTTTCTCCAACGAAGTGATATGCTAATAAGCCAAATAAATTTATTTGTTAAAAAGTTCTCTCTTGTAATTTTGTTCAGTTAATTTTTTAACGGATTTTGATCTTTGCTCGGTTAATATCAGACGGAAGTTAAAAGTAGGGCTCTTTTGACATTTTTACGGCAAACGATCATATTCAATGCCCTAGTATACCCGCGTAATATTTTACTTTGATTAGATATCGTGACATTGAAATAGTGGTATTTTTATGGAACTGATTCATTTCTGCTATTTAACAAGTATCATCAGGTTCGTATCCAATGCCATGGACTCGCAGGAAGTAATATGCGAATAATTAGGAATTATCAGGTGGCCAAATATTTTTATTTAATGACTTTTCTTAATGACAATCAACATCCTCGCTTGTGGTTTTTTTCGGTTAATGTTTGAATATCTTCCGGTGAAATCGGACAAAGTTATAGCTCAGGCCCTTTTGGTATTTTTACAGGAATCGATCACATTCATTGCCCAGTATTCTTATACGTGAAATTTTACTTTAATCAGAAACCAAGAAATTGAAAAATTGACGCTTTTATAGAATTGATTTACTTCGCATATTCAGAAGGTATTATCAGGTTCATGCTTAAAGTTTCATTGAAATTCAATGCCATTAACTCGAAGGAAGTAATATGCTAATATTTGGGCATCATCAGGTGTCCAAATATTTTTATTTATTGATTCATCAAAAATATCCTCTTGTATTTTTTTCTCTGTTAATTTGCCAACGAATTGCAAATATTGCTATTAGATTACAACGAAAAGAGTGAAAACTGCCGTTTGAAGTTGAGAACTATGAGTATCTATTTAAACAATAAAAATAAGAAAAATACTTGCTGCAAGAGATTGCGGAATAAAATAAAACTAGATGTTAGTACCTCTTACGAAAGCTATGTACGTTCAGCCGAAAATAGTATACAGCGTGATCCAAATAAATTTTGGGCTTTTATAAAAAATAAAAAAGGATCAACCAGTATCTCCAATAGCATGTTCTATGACGATTAAATTTTGAAATCCCAAAGATATTCTAAATTCTTATGCTGATTTTTTTAGCAAATCGTTTACACCTTCACATGAAATATCTATAGTTGTTCAAGAGTTCGTGCTTAGTTCACAGTTACACATAAGGTAATTTGAATTCAATGATGTGCTTACTGATCTAAAACAGATTAAACCTAAGATAACAACCGGACCTGACGCTGACTGCGCTTATGTACTTGCCACCCCATTGACGATTTTGTTTAACTTGTGTTTGAAAACTAGTACTTTTCCCGAAATCTGGGAATATTCTAAAGTTTGTCCCATTTACAAAAAGAGGGATAAACATGATATAATGAACTTTCGTCCAATTTCTATTTTGTGCAATTTTAGTAAATCTCTCGAATTCTTACTGCACAGTAGTATATATCATTACGTCAGCAATAGACTCTAGACCATGACTAACATAGTTATCACACAATTCATTTCTGAATCTATTGACATGTATGCCCAAACTGACGTTATTTATACTGATTTTTCAAAGACATTAGACAGATTTAACTATAATTTATTACTAGAAAAACTTACATTATTTAGATTGTCCTCTTCACTTATACTGCTGTTTGATTCATATCTTTCTCATAGAAACCAATATGTGGTATTTAATGACTTCAAGTCTGTTGGGTACTTTGCAACTTCGGGGGTTCCCCAAGGATCTGTTCTTGGTCCCCTGCTATTTAACATATTTATTAATGATATCGTCATGAATTTAGATGTGAATTGTCTTATTTGTACTGATTTGAAGCACTTAGGAATGTTGAGGACTGTGAAAGGGTTCAGTACAATTTGTATAAAATTTCTAACTGGTGTCTATTAAATAAATTACCATTTAATCCTCAGAAATGTAATGTAATGTCTTACACATTAAAGTGTAGCACTCTAATTTTCAATTAATCTCTAGAAGGCAGAACTTTCGAAAATCTCATAGAATTCAAACGCTCAAGAGCTAAAGCCCGATACGCCATTCTATCAAGTAAAAAACATCATTTGCAAAATATGTATCGTCAATCACCCCTGAAACACAAATAACAGCAGTATGACAGAAAATTCGTGCTATATCCGGAAAATAAACCCTGATCCTCCTAACATATTGATGGTTAATAACCAAGTGATACGTGGACAACAAAAGGTGACAGAGGCACTAGCGTCTCAATTTTAGATAACAAGTAGTTCTTCTAACTACGACCCCAACTTTATCCAAAATAAAAACGGTTTAGAAACTGAATTAGACTTCTCCGAAATAAACGTTACCGAGTATAATGAACCCTTTACTTTGATCGAATTTCAATATGCATCGCAAGAGTCAAAATATTCATCTCCGGGAGCAGATCTCATTATGTATGAAATGCTTAGGCAACTTCCAATATTACAAAAGACCAAGTTACTTGAAGTCTGTAATACAATGTGCTCTGAAGGAATCTATCCGGAGAAATGGAGAGAATCAATAATAATTCCTATATTAAAACGTGGTAAAGATATAAAGGACCCATCTAACTACAGACCTATGTCTTTGACCAGGTGTTTGAGCAAAATTCTGGAAAAGATGATAAACGCTCATCTAGTATGGATTTTAGAAACTAAGCATCTTCTATCGCCACACCAAATGGGTATTCGCAAACACCACTCTAAGTCTGACAACCTCGTAAATTTAGAAAAAGCTATTCAAAATAGCTTTGGGGATAGGCATCATCTTGTCTCAATATTTTTCGATCTGGAAAAGGTGTATAATATGACATGAAAATATAGCATTTAAAAACTCTACACGAATGGGTAATTAAAAAAAATGTCCATATTTTATACACAATTTCCTTCGAAACCGTCATTTCAAAGTGCGCATAGGGAATGTATTCTCAGAACCTCACAATATGGAAACTGGTATACCACAGGGTTCAACCTTGAGTATCACCTTATTTTTTTTTTTTTATACATTTATTTAACGTCAGCCTATTTCCGCTACTGAGGCTTAACACCAGCGCCTGTAGACGAGCTACCCCCAACCAGGAATTTTGTCGAACCTCTTCCCTTAAGAATAGTAGGGATCTTTTACTTGCCTAACATTTAATAGACAAGGGACCGACGGCTTTACATCCCCTCCGAAGGATGGTATATCTCCTATAAAACCCTCGCCTAAGGTTGTATAGCTTCCGCGCATACACTGATATACAAACCGCTGGAAGATGTGTGAGGCAAGAACGCGGTTTCCGTTGGAATGGTCACCCATCCAAGTACTAACTGCGCCTGTCGTTGCTTTACATCGCATACCGAAGTATGTACATAGTAAAGACGCACCTACGCTCGCCCCATCACCTTATTTGCTATCGCAGTAAACATCTTAATGGCAGCTTTAGATCCCGAAATAAGAAAGTGCCTCTACGTGGATGATTTGGCAATATATTTCTCGACAAGAGACATGGATAACATACAAACTAAACTTCAAATATCAATTAACAAACTTGTAGATTTAGCTGAACAACATGGCTTTAGTTTTCCCCTTTCAAAGACTTCTTGTATCCAATTTTGTCGCCTGAGACCGCCACACAATCATCCGAACCTCCAAATTAAAGATCAGACAATACAAGTAAAAGAAAGCGTGAAATTTTTGGAAATTCACTGGGATAAACATATTAATGATTTGTCTGCTAGTTGTAAAAGAGCATTAAATAGAATAAGATGTTTGTCAAATATCAATTGGGGTGCTGATAGGGAAATTCTTTTAACGCTATACAAATCGTTAATTCTCTCAAAAATTCAGTATGGAATTATAGTTTATTCCTCAGTCCGTAAATCTAGACTAAAGGCAGAAGGATTATGGTTAGCAACTGGAGCCTTCCGCATCAATCCTTTATCATCTATTTATTGCGAATCTGGAGTACCGCCATTAAAATTTGTTAAAGAGCGGTCCCTATTAAGTTATGGTGTAACCATCCAAATCATATATTTTTAAATGAATGAAGATATGTGTGACAATTTCCAGTATAGGCCAACCATCAGCAGATCAACAGGAATCAGAATGAAAGAAACATTGAATAAACTAAAGTGCACGATACCAGAAATGTATGTACTCATGCCCACGGAAATCCCTCCCTGGAAGATTAAACCTCCTAATACACGCATGGACCCAACACGTTTAGCAAAGGCAAACACACCGCCGCTTATGTACAAGATGGCATTTCGAGAGCTGAACAGCAAATATGAAAACTATACAATTATATATGCGGACGGCTCCAAAACAGATCGTGGTGTAGGTAGCGCTTTTTCTGTGAGAACAGTACACATAAATGGACCTTTAATTTCTACTCAAGTATTGACAAAGCTGAACTGTATGCTATCTGGCAAGCGCTAAGAAGAAGAAGAAGAAGAAGTAATAGAAGTCATTCCTATCCGACCAGATGATATGAAAACGGCGTTAAAGATCAAAGTCAGCAATAAGTGGCAATACGAATGGGATAGCACCCATGCAAAACTAAAAACACATAAACCATCATGCGCAACATGGAAACTGACAAAATTAACACGCCGCGAACAGGTCGCCTTAACAAGGTTAAGAATTGGTCACACGCATTCTCTCTATTTGCTACGAGGAGATAGACAACCAATCTCCCTAACATGTGGAGACTATCTAACAGTTAAGCATATACTCCTGGAATGCCAAGAATATGCAAATATAGGTCGAGGAATGAACCTCCCAAACAATATTGAAAACTGCCTTAAACATGAAAATGTGGGGAAAATAATGCAATATTCGAAAACAATAAATCTACTTAAAAACATCTAAGAATTGATCAAAATTAGGAAAAAGTTATTACTGCTTTTACTTGCTTGTGAAATTATATGATTCTTCAGGCTCTTTACACCTCTGGGAATAAATTTATATATCCAAAGATAAGAATACAATATAGTAGTGCCAATGACTAAATAAACCACACAGACAGACAATCAGACAAACAAACAAACAAAAACAAACAAAAACAAACAAACAAACAAACAAACACACAAACAAACAAATAAATAACATAAATAAATGTGTACCTCAGTGGCACCTCGTAAAAACGAACGATGCCATTATTGGTGCAAAATGTTAATTAAATAGATATTCTCAGTCGGTCACGCATGGTTATAACTCATATTTGTTTTACTATTCCCACATGCAGTAACCATAAAGTATAAAAGCTTATATTATCAGATTGTTAGTTATAGATATTTATTTTTCATAAGTTTTTCGCGACACGTTGATAACATTCAGTGCCTCATAAAACGAGTAGACTGGTGGCATATTTCATGATTTCTAGTTTTAGTACGTTTGTCCAAAAGGCAATAAATTTTATTTGCTGGTACTTATCTAGCGCTAAAGTAAAATAGCGTCAGAGGGACATGCTTAATTATTAACGTGCCAGGAAGTAATTTGATTAATTAGATATCATTAAGTTCGTGTCAATTTGAAATTAGAAATCTATTTCTGTTCGATATTTTTGTACCTAATTATTTTATCACGTACTAGTACATTCAGGTAAAATATTAAGGGAATAAGGTTGTTATAGAGTTATTGAAAATCGAAAGTAGTATAAATATATACTTTAGACAAAGTGATTTATTTTACTTTCCATTTCGAGGAACCAGTAAAATAAATGCTAGATTCCAGATCACTTGAATGACCCTCTTAAGGTTAGGCTTGTGTGAGTAAAGGAGACGGATCCTACAAATTATAATGTCTATAATAGTCTAACCACTATGCAACCGCCCCTCCTTAACACATATTCTTTAATTCATCAAATACACAATATTTTCAACAACTCCTTGTCTATGTGCCTGTAGAAAGACTATAAAATAATCACAATAATTAATATAAGAAAAAACATCACCGCCAAGTTTTTAAATTTTAAGATATATCAAGAAACCCGGTTGGGTTCGTAGCAAATTTTCTCTCTCTCCCATGTGAAAGCGAAACGAGACCGGGGTTCGTATACAGCAAGATGTTGCTTTCTGTGCCATCTGGATATTTCCTTTCTTTTATAAAAAAAACGTTATCATTTAATATTGGTAATTATATGCGAAATGAGTTGTTTATTGATTTAACTTTCAAATAAATATCTGTCTTTAACTTGTCACCTTATTACGGCATTGCTATTGATGTTTAAATTTTGAGATCTGTCATTCCAGTATAAAATTGTACTAGACGGAAGTGACATCGGTCGACGGATCGCTTAATTCAAACAGTGGATAAATTTGTGGATAAATAAATAGAAGTGAATGCTTCTTTCTTTTGTAAAAAAAAAAAACATTTAACATTAGTAATTACATGCGAAATGAGTTGTTTGTCGTTTCATCTTTCAGATAAATATCTGTCTTTAACGTGTCATTTTATTACGGCATTTCTATTGATGTTTAAACTTTGAAATCTATCAAAATAATACGACGTATTAATCATATTTGTGTAGTTTTGATTTCGGATTTTTGGCTCAATCAAACACCAAAATACGAATTGTGTTAACTTCAAAATCATCTGTGTAAAAAATGAAAATGCTCAATCGCAAAAACACATCGAGTGTCGTGTCGGATAGATTGTGAAATAGATGTTTTCTAAGTATTACACATATTGTTTTACAGACTTTTAGGAGACCGTCATCGGTCGGTAGAGTTTACGATTGCACCGGATATTTATGTAAATGCGTGGCTATAAAGGTTCAATTATTTTACCATCCGAAATTTCTTTTTCATTGTCAATATGGATAAAGAATTTGTGTTCAAAGAATTAACAAAAACAGATATCAAATAATCAAAGAAAGTCAGTGGCTCGAAGATTCTCATTTTTCTTTTTTTTTTTTTTCGTACATTTTATGTACAAATGTTCATTACGAAATGCGAATTACAAATTATACGGAAAATTATATTCGACATGCAGTTATTATGATGGTCGCAATGTTTATATTTATGATTCCTGACATAATAAAGCTAGTCTTTTATATCCGGAACAAAAACTCGTTCTGCATAAATTATATCCTTATTTAGAGATTAGTGAAACTATTGTTCGATTTTCACTTGTACAACAGCATACAAATGGTTCTGATTGTGGAGTATTTGCAATAGCTTTTGCTGCTTCTTTAGCATTTCAGGTATTCGCCCTGAAAATGTTGTATATGAAATACTTAAAGCAATTGGTAGAAGTATCCTATGGTATCGTACTTTGCTACTACTTGCAGTGCTTTTCTTCGCCTGTTGGAAATAAATTTATAATTATTTCTATATTAAAATTTCAAGATACTTTTACATAACCTATCTTAATAGCTAATTGTGAAATCACGCACTGTTTTATAATGAAAAAAATAAGTGAAATGATCATTTTGAAGTATTTCATTGACAGAAATTTTAATAGCGTGGCGTGACAAACTAATTCCAACAAATACCAAAAGATCTAAGGCAACTATATGGAAACAATTTTTAGAATCATAAAAAATTGAAAGAGGAACCTCTGTCATAGTCCTGACTGCAATTTTATAGGATTGGGGGTTTAATATGAAGAAAACAAACTCTGAAGATTATAAAGAATCTGTTGTGAAGGTGATAAAATTTGTTGATTATTTTAAATACTTATATACCATTAAAATATTTAGATGGAGAAGTTAGAATTCACAAATGTAATATTATTTCAGGTTATGTAGAATTCATCTGCAAGAAATGTGTTTCATCACATATCGGCTCAAACTTAATCCGTTCTCAGACGTTGAGTTTGCTGCAGCAAGAGCTGCGTATGGTGCAAAACGCCGGCAATTGCAAAAAGATCCCACAAAAAGAAAAACTAGTGCTGCTTCTCTTACTGATGAAGAGTATAATAAAATTTTAAAATTATGAGATGAAAATAAAACATTCGAAGCCTCGGTCAAAGCCATAGGCCAAACAAATTCACAGAAGTTGAACAACGCCAAGAATCAACAATACACCCGAATAATGTTTATATAATTATTGTGTGTTTAATATTCTCAATAATTGTAAGTTTGAAGTAATATCTACTTATTAAATAAAATTATGTTATAAAAAAAATAAGTTGCTTATTTTTGTTACTTTGTTATTATATTATAAAAACTTTAATTATTAATTTACGTTCATTTACTTTCCCGCGTTCTAGTAAAATAATGTGTAAATAATTGTTTAAAATAAATACAATATAATAAAAACTTTAGTTATTAATTTAAGTTTATTATTCAGACTAAAAACACTGACATACTGACAGACAAATAGATAGATAGACACAACGGTATATCAGTTCGGATATATTTGTTATTGTCCGACTTCAAGACCTACATTTTCATTATAATCCGAATTTTAATTTTTCCAAGGCGCCTCCAGTATTCATATTCAATTTGAAACTAGCAATACATTTCAGTCGTCGACTTACATCATAATAATTTTTTTCTCAATTATATTTGATGCGTATTGAAAACGTTTAAATTATGCGACTATGCACCAGTGGATTGTCACAAACTTTAAAGGTAGGTGCAACAATAGCAATATCAAATACGTTCTGTACCAACGTTGGTGAATTTATTATAGATTTTCACTTTCCAGTTTGTTACTTTGCGAATCTGTAATGTTTATAGGGTAATTAGAATGGTTTTGAATTGGAACACACAATTTAGTGTATTTTCGACTTCACGGATCGAGTGGGCAGGTTCCAGCCGCTTCCAGTAGCTGCCGATTTTTTAATTTGTAAAATTTTATTTATATACTTTTAATTGGCCCACATTTATTTATTTAGGCAGGGAAAGTGACACTTAGTTTCCATGGTAACCAACTAGTAACAACTGCGATTTTTAATGAATTTTTATTGAATTTATTACAGCAAAAATAGAGAGATGAGAATTGTAATAATTTCATTATTTTAGAATATATTTAAACAATCGACGAAAAAATTATATGTTCAACTCAGCAGCAAAATATATTGACTGCCTTGGCTGAGTTGGGAAATTATCAGCCGCGGCAACCAATCTACCATTTTGCTGCCTAGTTAAACAAATAACTATTCTGGTATTGCTAAGGAGTCGTTGTAGACCTAATCCACGGGCGGAAGGTGTCGGATTTCAGGCCGACGACGATATGACTCAGAGCAGGTTCAAAATTCCAAAAAGTTCAAGTTTTTATGCCTGTGAAACGGGCATAAATGTAGCGGCCCTGCTGAAATAATCCTGTTGGTATTTCTAATTGAAACACTATCGAGTCAAAACACTGCCGACCAAACAGTGCTGCAGTTCCGAAAAAGACACTAAAAAAGAGTGATTTACTGTTAATTTCTGAACTGAAACACTATTTCGCTAGTGTTGCGTGTCGGCAGTGATATAGTGTTTCACTGTCGAACATTCGGTGTCGATAGTCGATAATTTACGTACTTTGGATTCGAAAGTGCTGCGCTAGTTTATTTTTCCCGTGTAATAATGCCTGTTACTTGCCTATATAATGACAGAAAAGGAAGGAAGATATCGAAAATACCAGGCATTATTGCGCTAGATTGTACACTGTACATGTATTAACTATATGTATTCCCGTATTTAAAGGAACTCTTTGGAATTGTTTCTATGTGGAAAAAATTAGTAGCGCTATTATACGCGTCTATCACAAAGTATTGAATGTGTTTTGTGCTGCTGCTTTTCTTGCATAATTGAACGGTAATCCAGCCAGCAAAAAAACTACCCCTACGGTAGTACTACTAGAAGTAAAGACAAAATAGAAATTCAAGTAAAGTAAGCAATTATTTATCTACGTTTGGAAAACAAAGTTTTTCTCTAACAAGTCGCGTGTTAGATTCCAACTGTGGAATCTAACTTCAGATTCTTGGTTGTATTGTTATGAAAACAATGTTGAAACATTGACTGTACATGATATCAACAATTTATAACCTATAATATTTTGCTTTCGGCTATCATTACGTATTTATAAAATGTATTTCACAATAATCCAGGTTTAAAATAAGCCCTATACGATTTTAGAAATTTCTGATCGGTAATATTTTATTCCTTACCATAAATCAGTGTATATTAATAGGAGAAATAGAAAAAGACTTAGTCTGTTAAAACGAATAAGGGTAAAAATTACTTCAACATGATTTTATAAATTTCTAATCTGTATTTTGTTATGGTAACAGTAATGCGATTTTAGTTACATTTTATTCTCTATCATCAATGCACATTAAAAGGAGAAATTTTAGCCTGTTAAAATAAAATAAATAAGGGCAAAAATGAGCTTTACACGACTTTTTAATCTACAGGGTGTTGCATCATGAGAGGGACATAGCTTAATAGTAGGTAGAGAACATCAGTGGTAACCGGAACCTCTCATAAAAATGCCTCATTGGGCCTTCATTACGAAGTTACAGGGTGTTAAATAATTTTTGGCCAAACCTGTTTTTTGTCATAACTTTGACAGAGAATGAAATAACGGATTCATATTTGGTACGGCTAATGTACTAACGAGCCCCAAGAGGTACATGTATAAAAAAAAATATATCCAGGTCCGGACTCACTATAATTTATGTTTCTTCTTTGCATCAATAAAACATCACCCTGTATATATTTTTTTGAAATTTCGATACGATATTCAAAAAGAGCAAGAAAAAACAAACAAAATGGCCTATTTCATTTTTTTGTTACACCTTCGTGGTTATTTAAATACGTTGTTAAATGTGCAAGAAAATGGATTACAGAACCCTATTAAATGAGAGGCACGTGAAATAAATAGTTTTATAACTAAAATTTGCAAAAATTCTATTGAGCCTAGGTGGTCTGGGTGAATCCTAATTCCGGCACGTTTTAAAGGTCCATTTTGGTAAAAAACTGTGGTCCTAATAAGTAATCGGGTATGAAATAACAAAATTTTTAATCAATCACAGTAGGCTTGTTCAAAGAATAAAAGTGACAGATAATTTAAACCATTTAGACCTAAGCAACCAGTTATTTTGATCAAGAAAATCATCAACATTTTATACTTAATAAAAATTGGAAAAGAGAACAAACTAAAATCTAAATAAATAAAATATTTTCCATTCAATTAACAATAAATAACAAAACAATAACTAATTGTGTTTAAAAATAAAACGTAATTGACACTAAAGTAAATTTTCAAAATGTCCTCCCCCACATTCTGTGCATTTTCTTGCGCGTTTAGAAAGGTCACCAATTGCTCGACGTATCATTTCTGGATTATTCCGTATTTCGTCGCAGGTTGTAACGATGCGCTGGATTAAATGTTGTCTACTTTCAATTTCAATGCTATAAACCTCGTTTTTTAAGTGGCCCCATAAAAAGTAATCACAAGGGTTACAATCAGGAGATCTTGGTGGCCATTCATGTGGACCCCCGCGTCCAATCCATCTATTAGGATACACATTGTTTAAGTGTTCTCTTACTTGAAGGTTAAAATGTGGTGGGGCCCCATCATGCTGAAACAACATGCCTCTTATACCGATATTTTCTAACATATTCGGTAAAATGTTTTAAAGAAAATCAAAGTAAATTTCGCCATTCAATCTTTCTTCAAAAAAATGTGGCCCTATCAAATGTCTATTCACAAGTCCGACCCAAACATTTACAGAAAACCTGTGTTGCGAATGGCGTTGGCGTACCGCATGTGGGTTTTCCTGTGCCCATTTATGATTATTTCGTGAAGTGTTTACTCCATCCCTTGTAAATTGTGCCTCATCCGTAAATAAGGTTCTGTAAATGACTGGGCGATGGTTAGACAGCCAATGACAAAATGCCAGGCGGGGGATATCGTCGCCTTGTTGAAGACGCTGTACCTGCTGGATATGATATGGATGGTAACGTTCTCTTTTTAGGGTTCTCCATACTCGCCAATGAGGAATACCAGTTGCCAAACTGATTCGTCTAGTGCTCATATTTGGGTTTTCTTGAACTACGTTTATAATATTGTTTTGTTCCTGCACACCTTGTTGTAAAACACGCTCCACAACTGCAGAAGTAGGAAACTTTCCGTGTTGTCTTGCATACTGGAACACCGTACTAAAGGTTTTATGATTAGGGCATCGACGACCAGGAAAACGCAGCCGATATTCTCTTTCCGCCGACCTACCATTTCCATTACAGAAACCATAGATGAATATTATGTAAGCATATTCCACGTTTGGAAATTTTACTGGCATAGTTAAATTATTTTCACAAGTTTTCACTAACTAAATGCGGATTATTGACACATTAAATTACTAACAAACAATTATTCAACTGTTTAGGAGATTTCTTTTTATTATCTATCATTTTGAACAAGCCTACTGTGATTGATTAAAAATTTTGTTATTTCATACCCGATTACTTATTAGGACCACAGTTTTTTACCAAAATGGACCTTTAAAACGTGCCGGAATTAGGATTCACCCAGACCACCTAGGCTCAATAGAATTTTTGCAAATTTTAGTTATAAAACTATTTATTTCACGTGCCTCTCATTTAATAGGGTTCTGTAATCCATTTTCTTGCACATTTAACAACGTATTTAAATAACCACGAAGGTGTAACAAAAAAATGAAATAGGCCATTTTGTTTGTTTTTTCTTGCTCTTTTCGAATATCGTATCGAAATTTCAAAAAAATATATACAGGGTGATGTTTTATTGATGCAAAGAAGAAACATAAATTATAGTGAGTCCGTTCCTGGACATATTTATTTTTATGCATGTACCTCTTGGGGCTCGTTAGTATATTAGCCGTACCAAATATGAATCCGTTATTCCATTCCCTGTCAAAGTTATGACAAAAAACAGGTTTGGCCAAAAATTATTTAACACCCTGTAACTTCGTAATGAGGGCCCAATGAGACATTTCTATGGGAGGTTCCGGTTACCACTGATGTTCTCTACCTCCTATTAAGCTATGTCCCTCTCATGATGCAACACCCTGTATATCAGGAAGTAAAGCTGGTCAGAAAGTTCAGGGAACTACGATAGCGGTAAAGCGCTTTTTGTTATTGTCTTCCAGTTTGGTTTAAGCAAAGGTTATTAATTTTTTTGAAAAATTTAGTAACCCTTGGTCTATAAAGGTATTGACGCCCTAGCAAACTAAGGTAAGGAAGTATAAAATTGAATTATTCAACTTTACATTTATTTTTTTCTAGTGTATAAATTCAAATTTATTTTCAAATTCAAATTAAAATTTATAGCATTTCATATTTCAAATAATAGAATATATTTATTGTCAAAATAACACTAAACTAGGAAATCGGTTATAACGCCTTGTTAACATAGGCATTCAACCACACCTAAAACGGTTGTTCAAGTGTCCAGTTTAATATTCGACGTACATAATTAACTAATATTGATTGAGCAAGTGCACATCTAGATTAATTCCATTCCATTCAATCTAATGCAATTACCAACTTAACATTGACTACGTTATGAAAAGCATCGTGTCGATTTCAATGTCCACGAAATGCGAAGTTTCATAGACAACTACTGTGAGAGCTTGGATTGAGAAACCTTTACTGGTGTTTATTGAAACATTGAAATGAAATCTTCCATTCAAATTAAATTTTTTGACATTTTCGATTTTTCGCAATATTTAATTCGAAAATTGTTACGGATTTAAATATAATTTCGAAGAAATGACTGTGATGTAGACAAAATATTAAAATGCTATTAAAAATTCAACGTTGGCTAGCCCAAGCACGCATGCGTTTATCTGTGCAGACTCTAACAAACCATACTCATATAATAACTAGCAATAGGTGTGTGCGCGGCGCTTGGCTGACTGTGCGCCATGCGCGGCGCACTATCCTAAAGGCGTGTAAAGCACTTGTTCCGCATGAGCATTGAATGAGTGTGAAAGGAGCAACTGAACGGGCAGTGTGGATGCGAGTCGGCAGGCCGCCGTGGGACAGGTACATATAGCACTAATTCAGAAGCCTTGGGTTCGCCATGGCTCCATTTAGGGTTTATATAAAAGGAAGGGAACTATATACTCTTCCACACATAGCATCCCAAGAGCATGCATTTATGCCTCTAAGGATATACAAGCAACTTCAATAGACAGGATAGAAATCGTCTTCGGTTCTGTCTATCTCCTTTACGACTTCCACCAACAGCACCACCTTCAATGGAGTTTGAAGAGTTGGTTCAATTCTGTAGCAACGAAAAGCTGCCTCTCATAGTAGGATGTGACGCCAATGCACACCACACTTGCTGGGGCAGCACTGGAGCTAATCTGAGAGGTCACAACTTGCTACAGTATTTGTATACCACCGATTTAGAATTACTAAATCGGGGCAACTCGCCCACCTTCGTTACTTAACGAAGGCAAGAGGGGTAATTGATATCACGCTGGGATCCTAGTCGGTGATCCCACTGGTTAAAAACTGATTGGTGTCTACGGAACCCTCGCTTTCGGATCACCGCCACATCAGATTTAAACTGGACCTAGCTCCCCAACTAGAGAAGAGCTGGTACAGAAATCCCAGACGCAATGATTGGGACGCCTACAGGCGGACTCTATCAAATAAAATAACGAGGATAATTCATCCCAGGAACATAGAGAATATAGAAACCTCCACGAAGCTTTTCCTTGGAGCGATTACTGCCTCATATGAGAGCAGCTGTTCTCTCAGGAAGAGGAAAGAAAAGAGCAGCGTTCCCTGGTGGAACAGAGAACTGCAAAACTTACGTCGAGAGACACGCAGGCTCTTCAATAGAGCAGTGCGCTCTCGTCTTCCAGAGGATTGGGAAAATCATAAGAGGTCCCAACGCCTCTATAAAAGTCACATTCGAGACAGCAAAAGGACTGCTTGAAAGGACTCCTGTCAGGACAGTCCAATGCGAATAGAATATTTGAGGCTCCCATCTGGTAGTTTTACGGCTAACACTGCAGAGTGCCTCAAACATTTGCTAGAAACTCATTTCCACGAATCCCGCGCGGTCGTCACGACAGCGGACTGGAGGACGGCCTCAAGGGTAGTGAAGTGGAGAGAGTCAAATGGGCTATCTCCACCTTCGACCCTTCTAAAAGTCCAGTGTCGGATGGCGTGTACCCGGCACTTCTTCAGGAAGGCCTGGAGATACTCATGCGTCCTATTTATCATCTGTTGAGAACTTGTCTGGCCCTAAGGTATGTTCCTATGCCCTGGAGAACTGTCAGAGTGGTTTTCATCCCAAAAGCAGGACGCATTTCTTACGACACTGCCAAATCCTACAGAGCAATCAGCCTTACATCCTTCCTGCTCAAAACGTTAGAGAGGTTGATCGAAAGGCAAGTTAAAGACGGAGCACTGGCCTTGGAGCCTTGGCATCCATCACAACATGCTTACCAGGTTGGCAAGTCGGCCCTTCATCCGATTGTTTCCAGGATCGAGAGGCACACTAGGACCTTATCCGACGCGATGAGAACTCACTCACTTCTGGACGCCAGGAGTGACTGTATAACTCCCATGTTCTCCTTCTCAGTACCTTTCAAGGTCATTACAATGAAAAGAGAGGATTAGTACCCACTCGGGAATATACTCAGATCTGCCGATATCGCCTGGTTCACAGACGGATCAAGATCTGAGGGTGGTTCCGGAGCGGGAATATACGGCGGAAAACTCAGGGCAAAATTCACTTATGCTCTGGGTAAATTCGCAACGGTATTCCAGACCGAGATATTCTCTATTTTGGTTTTTTGGCCTGCGTACAGGAGAGTATTCGATATATATATGTAGTGACAGCCAAGCGGCCCTCAAGGCCCTGGCATCACTTAAAACCAAATCTTCTTTGGTTCAGGACTGTAAAAAGGCGCTCTGCAAACTTGGCTCATCAAATTGGGTCAAGCTTCTCTGGGTGCCTGGGCATAGTAACATTGAGGGTAATGAGCAGGCAGATGCTCTGGCCAGAGAGGGCTCTCAACAGCCCTGGCTTACCCTAAAACAAACGCCAATAGTTCAATAGAGGACTGGTCTCACTCCCAGTTCGTGGACTTCTGGAACCAGGATTTCGGCAAGCGAAGCTACTCCCAGGACTCTTACCGAAGAGGGCGGAACAATTACTGCATCTAGGCAGAAAGCAAGTTAGGGTCGTGGTCAGTCTCTTGACTGGGCACGGCTCTTTCAGGAAACACTTGCACACCATCGGAGTGGTTAACAACTCCGAGTACAGGTTTTGTGGAGAGGAGGAGAAAACTTCCATCCATCTCCTAACCTCATGCCCCAATCTCATGAACTTGAGGCATAAGCACTTTGGTATGGGCTTCCCTATACCGGAGAAAGTAAGGAATGCCCCGCTGGGAAGGATTCTGGCCTTTCGTCTGGAGTCCGGCCTAGATGGGGACATCCACTGATCAGTTAGCAGATACAAATGGGCCACAAGGCCTGAGTGCAGCGATTTATAATTGCACCGCTAAGAAGAAGAAGAATGATGCCGAACCGAGCCATTCACTTGTTCATTTCGCGCTCGTTCGGTGCACATGCGGAACAAGTGCTCTAATGAATACACAGCTTTACAAACCGTACTTTAACTTAGCACATAATTGTATCGTACACAATTTTTGGTTGGAGGTAGCTCGATTTTATGTTTCGGTGATTTGACTTGCCGCTGAAATATGCTGACTGAATGCTGCTAAATGAATAAAAAGGCGTGATTACATTATTATTTCCACCATGGCCGTGACTAATTACGACATAGAAATAATTAAACATCTGGAATATATATCTTAATGTAAGTGTTCAAAACAAGTAACATGGAATTGTGGAATTGCAGGAGAATGTTACGCTGAATTTAATAAAAACAATTGGCCATTGGTCAGCCATTCACAATATTCACGATGACTGGCACAGAAGTTAAATAAAATGGCCGACATGGGACGTAAGTGGATGTAGACGATTGCACATGTCCAAACAAGAGGAATGAAATAAACGAAGGACTAGACTCAAGAGAAATTAATAGCGCATGGTAGAGGTTGAAAAATACGGTCAATCTGTCAACTTTTGATATTTAATTAGTAAGTGCCAGATTAATAAAATTATGTCTTCTGAATCTAAAAATCTGCGTTATTTCTAACATCATAAATAGGGAAGAAGCATAATTTTATATCACAGATGGCTAAACGACCGGAATAGTTAGAAATACTATTTTTCAAATAGGGTTTCAAAAACCTTAACAAACATTGAGATAAACCAAAATTAGTTAACTGATTTATAGTACATCGCAATAAGTTCTGTTAAAGGTAAGGCCAGTGTAAACCACGTCTGCTTGAGATCCTTTGACATCATAAGTTAAGAATTATATCATACAAAAAACAATCACATTGAATCTATGTGATCAAATATTTTGCTTAAGGGTAAATTGCTGCATTTTCTAAATTCTTGCATATTTCCTACTAGTATGTTATAAAAGTTTATTTGTCTATAATGATTCCATATTTAAAATGTCAGGGAGAGCTCAAAGAGAACGGGACCTTAGAAAGTTGAAAAAAAAAATGTTAGAGCTCTAAACAATTTCATCTCTTACAAACATTTCAAGTCGATAGTTTGTGACTTTTCTAATTACTGTAATTACGGTTGTTCAGTTAGAGGAAACGTCGCCTTTTAAGGAGTAAGAGATATTAGATAGAAAGGAAGCTTTTGCTAAACTTACTGTTTTTCTCAGCGAATTAGTTTCTAGAGCAATTAAATCTATTAGTACACCGATTACCGACATTTATGTTATTTAATTGAGAAATAATTGCAAAAGTAATTCTATATTTTTTAAATGTATCTTAATAATTCGTTGTTATATCGAGTGCGGCATTTTACTTGAGACATATCTCAAGACCCAGCCATTTTAGAGAAAAATGTTTCAAATAAAAGTTGTCTCATTCAGAGGGGGAAATAAAACGATTTTATTGGTTTTTGACTTTGACCACGTTTTCAGGGTCATCGGGGTCAATTTTGTTTTTCATAAGAGAAGTCTATCTTTTTTATTGCAGCATCTTATTTTTCAGAAGAGTGTAACTTTTGTCTAAATCTTTTTTATTGGACCTCAACTTTGTAGGATATTAAGGATTAGGGATAGATGTTTTAGATGTTTAGTTACTTTTAGTTTATAATCAGAGAGTCTGGATTTATCGAAGTCCATAAAGATATACAGAACAAAATAATCCAACTTTATGATAGACAAAATCTAACGAATCTAATCTATCTATCTAATGAATATTCATACAAAAATTTAAAAAAATAGGATCTACGACGTTTTGGTCGAATATTGTAACAAGTATCCAGAAGCAAATCGAAATTTTGTGTATAAAAATATAAAATTTACTAGACTGCTTTAGGAAAGAATTAAAAGAAGCTATAAATTCAAAGGAACCGGCCAGAAACAGTCATATACATTATTCCAATATAATTTTAGCAATTCTTTCTTACATTGGCGCAAACAAATAGTGTTAAAAACTGTAAAATTTTCCATCAAAAGCTTTTGTCTTGACTGAATTTCATGGTTTCCGCGCAAGTCGCGGAGAACTAGACAGATTCATCCACCAACACTCGGTTTCGTTTGTGAAAGATTAAATTTGTCATATTAGTCTGCAGACTTCTTTGTAAGTGGAATACCCCGATTTTATATGTCACATACATATACCGAATCTGCCAACTTACACTGCGCAGGTTAAAAAGTCCGCGTAAAAACCTCTGCGTGTGTATGACACGCTAATCTGTAAAATGCTAAATTTATCTACATGGAAACAGGTACAACTTGTTTGAAACATATTTCAAGTGCCTTTTAGATTCACTTCTACAACGGGCTAAATATGCGCTTTAAATTTCGTGTACTATAAAAAAATACGATGTAGTGTTGTATAAATGTATAATATCAGTTCAGTAAAACTAAAGTTCTTCCTCTGAAGATTCTGACGAACTATCTTCGGATCCTATATTAATAATAATAGGTTCTATAGTTATATCAATAAGATCGTCGAGTTCCCACATTTTAACTTCTTCTTTTAGTAGTAGATTTATACAACTTCGCCATTTATCTGCAGTCACTTGTTCCAAGGAATTGGTTAACAAAACCTTGGCGTCGTTTAATTTAATTGAAAGGTGCTATTATTTTGGGCTACTTCATCTTTTACCTGCGCTCATACCAATTCAATAGGGTTACCTTGGTAACCGTAATACAGTTATTTGACAATTCTTTGCCATTTAATTTATAACGTAGATTTTGGGTCCTTTATTAGCATTGACAATCGCCAAAAGTTCTTTTTTCACCATGGTTGTTTGGAAAGCAATTTTTTTCCTGATAACCATTCAGTTATATCGGCTTTCCGCCAGTCAGTCGTAGGGGTTCGTTCAAGCTGTCGGGAGTGGTAACTTGCATTATCCAATACAATTACAGATTCCGGAGGAATAAGAACCAACATTTGAGAAAAATACTCCTCGAATACATCTGCGTTCATACCTTCGTGATAGTCACCTGTATTTTTCGATTCGAATACCAGAAAACCGTCATCTACAAAACTATTTGCGCTGCCAATATGCGTGATTTAAATTCCCCCCCCCCCCTTCTACGACTAGAACGATGTGTTCACGCAGGTGGGCAGAGAAACTCGACATCATGCTGAGAGTATTTCATTTCAATTATTAAAATTTTTATGCGTCTGTACTAGGAAGTACTTATACCACTGGCCAGTCGATTTTTTTTCGAACACAATGTACATAATAAATACTGTAATATTTCTATATAGTATATCATTTCCATGAATTTTAATGAACTTAGTAGCACTCCCATGGCGGCTCATGATTATAGAGTTTTATTACTCTACTTAATTTCCAAATGGACTATAGGTGATATCGAACTTTTTGCGATCAAATAACGACCTTTTAAAGACCATCTATTTTTTCCCAATTAGTCATTTTATGCCTAGTATAGGACCCTCATACGACAAGAAATTTCGATATTCGTGTGTATAACTTTATAACGACTTTCATAAGACCTATAGTTGTTAAATTTATTCTAAAGACCATTTTACAACCATTACACAACTAATAGGGCAAGTAGACCAAAAATTATTATAACACAAGTTGTTACCTCCTGTCCCTTATTATTTATTTTTGGGAAAGAATTGAGGCAACATATGCGGATGACTAGCTGGTTTAAGTCGGAGCAAAGAGCCGTGGATCCGGAGTATTCGTAAGAGTGGAGAAACTTACCCTTTTTGATATGTACAGCATAAGCGACAGATTTCTGTTTAGTTCGAGAAAAGGAGACAAAGAAAAATTGATGTTAAATTGGGCACCATCTATAGTGAAAATGAGTAGAATTGTCTCTTTTTCTCGAATAACCAGTCTACTATAGATCAGACTGAAATTGTTGGTAAGAGAAATAAAAAGATAGTTTAAAATGAATGATAAAATATATTACATGAATAATAGATAAATCGGTTTGTAAAGACTAATTGAAATTTAAATATATATATATATGTATATATATATATATATATATGTATATATATATATATATATATATATATATATATATATATATATGTATATATATATATATAAAACAAATTTATACCAGGTTCCTAGATTGACTAATTTTGAGGAGACTGATTCTGGAATAGCAATCCAGGCCCACAATTGTCTCTTGTTGCAAGAATGGAGTCTAAAGCTTTCCTTGGCAATTTACGTCTCTTAATGAAATGGAGTGAAAATTGTAGGAAAATTAACCATGTGTTTTTTTTTGAACAGTTAATGAAGTTTTATCTATATGCAGGAAGATAAGCTATGCATAAGCTGTGCAAAAGCTATGCAGAAATGTAGAAGCTATGCAGAAACGTATACAGAAATGTATAGATATATATGTGGATAAACATATAAGTACATAAATATATAAAGAAGAATTAAAAAGAATTGACCTTGAATTTAAATTTATTTTAAAAATAATTGAAATTACATCAAAGACAAAAATTGAAGATTAATTAAATTTTAAATTAGTAATAAATTAAATTTACCTGGATGTTAAACACTTGTTAACGCGGGTTTAAAAATGTAATATTAATTACTGAAGTCCACAGTTAAGTTTATATACGTTCGAATCAGTACAAAAGCTGCAAGCAAAATGATTTCCTGGCGAGTTTTACTAATAAGGTAAACTTTATTTGTCCCACTTGCTGCAAAATAATGCCACCAAATAAACTTGAGAAATCTATTTCCACTAATTAAATTGAAAGCTATAAAATATAGAAATAGTACAGGTATGGCCATCTGTCAATAACCCGCCTGATATAGATTTCCGTACTGAAACAAATTACAGAATCGATAAAAGGAATCTATATATAATACCACAGCTGACTTAGATTGCAACAACTTGTAATTTCTATTTTATACATAACCAAAAATATGAACTGCCGTAATAAATAATAAAACGTATTGTGAGAACTCAGTAAATATATTCCATCTTATAGGATATACTATATATAGTAATGAGAAAGGTAAGGAAAATAACCATATGTACTTACATAGTAAACAAAAATATAAAAATTGAAATATAGGTATCTGATATAAATAAATGTTTTGTAGACAATCGTTTCCTGGGATGCTATAATAGAACGGAACAGAGAAACTTAATAGTGTCTGACTGAGTTCTTAAGATTTAAAAATATGTGCATAAAATAGTGTGAAATGATTTAGCAGTTATACAAGTAAATTTTGTTAGTTGAGAACAGTTTCACTTACAAAAACTGAATCAAAATGTTACACAGATCGTGCTAAATATAAACAAAATACTAGTTTTTATATAAAACTGTTAAATGGACATAGGCCATGTAAAAAAATGTACACAAAATGTTCCTTAAGATTGCATTTCTTAACTTGATAGATATTATAGTTATCTATATCACAATAATTACCATAACTATAATAACTGAAACACGCTAGACCGACGGTAAAATTAATAAAAACTTGTAAATTGGTCCACCGTGTATAAACCGTGTCTTAAAATCATAAAAACCAA
This sequence comes from Leptura quadrifasciata, assembly GCA_963675555.1. NCBI lineage: Eukaryota > Metazoa > Arthropoda > Insecta > Coleoptera > Cerambycidae > Leptura > Leptura quadrifasciata. The sequence goes on along the minus strand of OY776676.1, from coordinate 140,192,040 downwards.
ATATCTTACATCGTTTTGAACTCAAAACGTAATTAGTCATCGTTTACCATGCAAAAATTACATTTATCTTAAAAAAAGAAAGATGAAGTCTTGAACGCCCTCTAGCGCCTACTTATAGGAGAATTTGGGGCTAATAAGAATTTTTGTTAAGAATAAGTTGAACTACAACATATCAGGAATTCAGCCAATTCGACAGGAGGTCAAATTCATCTATAAAAGTGTGAGGTGTTCTTTTAAAATGAAATCTGTGTATGCTTGTAGAAAAGCACCGCTTCTTCATAAATCACTGTCTGCTTAAGATTCCTTTTATATCGATTTATAATAGAAAAGAATATAGTATCCTAAAATTTAATATTCCCAATTTCTTCATCAAAAGCACACCTTTGAACTTTAGTTTATATTTCAACGGTTTTACCGGAGATGACATTACATTTAATAATAAGGTATATTGCATAATCCAAAAATTCCTGTTGCTTTGCAGGAACATCACCGTTCGCAAAGGGAACAGTGGGAGATCCGCCAACTGGATAACGACCTGCTGCAGCAGCGTCAATCGGAGAGGGAGCGCGAGAGGGAGCAGAAAGAATTGGCTGAACAACGGCTCCTTCTCGTTGACGAACAGGATGACTCAAGCCTGCAATCACTGTAAGTGAGTCTTAAAAAACTTACAGGGCACTTAAGATACTATAAATTACCCTCTTTAGTTTGTTTTAATTTCAAAGCCGGAAACTTCGAGTAGCCACAATGTTATATAAAAAGTTTGTAAATAGGATGTATAACTCTGCAAATAATTCTTTTTATACGAATGTGTTCTGAAGCTATGAATAAGTTAAGGAACGTAATAAATGTGGGATTATTCAGTAATTTGAAATTTTCTTATAGTGGAGACAGATTATATTCGCTAATAAAACTAGTCACTTGCCATAGATATCTATAAGACAAATTAAAAATATTTCCTATAAGGAGTACTTACTGCAGCTTATTTGTCGTCCAATTTACTGTATTGCTCTTTTTGCATTCTATTACTTATAGTTTTATTTCTAAAGTCACTAGTAAGAGAAGACCAGCTTATTTATAAACAAAACTAGGAGACATTTTTTATCCAAATTGACTAAAGCATGATAGAAACGTACAAAATTTGAGGGTTTATCTATTTTGATGATAGCTAGTTGCTAACATAAATATCGCAAATAGCATAGACGTTATGTTACTATACATTTTATTACGACAAAACTAAGAAGGACCAAAATTAATCCCGAGAATCTAAATTAGATGAGATCTATCCAAAATTCAGATTCTTCTGGTCTTTTTTTGTTAATAACTTGTTTGCATGACCCGCCCTGTATATTTTTTCTTAAGGGTTCTTTTGACGTTTTTTTGTTGATAATTTTTTCGTTGCGACTCATTCATTTATTTTTTCAGAATTTCCAATTGTATGCCAAAAGTTAGATTCCTCTAATGCCTCTTTGTTAATGATTTCTCGATGTGACCCGCCCTGTATATATCCTTAAATTATTACACGGCCTTTATATTTCTTTTTTAAAGTCTTCTAGACTGTAGTTCTTCTCAATATTTTTCAGCTGTATGCTCACCCCACCCTCATCTTTTTACTAATATTCTTATCGTTTTCGTATTCGGCTTGTGTGTCCAAGTGAGGAGCTAGATAGCAAAAATTCTAAAATACTTGGTATACGTTCAATTCGTAGTGATAATAACAGGAAAAATATTTTAAAAATTTCAGTTGTATTAGGTGTGGACTTAGAGGGTGGAGGGTGTATATAACATTCAAAGAGTTGAAACATTATGGAATATTCTATGAAAAATACACTAAAAATATTTTAAAAATTTTAGCCATATACCAGGTGACACAGACTAGTCGCTCATCCCTATGTTTCCTTTATTTTTAACTTATCCGTTTGAACTTTGGGATACATAAAATACCCGGAAATGATCGCAACTTTCTATTTTAAATGCGGCACCATGTATGTTTTTACATAATGGGATTCAAGACAACATTCTGTGTATACCATGAGACTTTCGAGAATGCTTGAGTCGATGTTCAGTTTTTTAAACATTTTAAGACATTCGTCTAGACTGTTTTGGAATACCAAAATTTGTTCTACGGCAGGTAAAGTCCATGGCAAAAGTATAATTTTTCGTTTAATTTCATTAATAACTATTTGCGAAGCCTCCATAGTTGAATATATCACTTTTTCACAGAATTTTTTTCAAATGGAAAGGTGGTGGTTCATAGTGTTTAAATAAATTATAAATTTATTTCTGAATTCATTAACATCCATTTCAAATCTATGCTATTTGTTTTCTATTTTATTTCATTCATTTACAAATAAAAAATAACTGAAATACTGATAATTATCACCGACATGTAGCTCTGTTAAAAAATGTCTTTAGACGTATGTTTAATAAACAAATTCCATTTGTTAACAAATGACATCTGCTGAAATTTGGCATAATATTTGTAGATCATTATGTACATAAAACTAAGACCATCTGGGTCAAGTCAGTTACTTGAAATTCAATTTTCATTAGCAAATTTATTACAACGAAACCGATAGCCTTTATTAACAAAACAATTAATTAAATCGTTTTATATGAAATTTTAGGGAAGACGATCTATAATCAATTTTAATTAAACAGCGTTTTATTGTGATGTAATCTATTGTTCTGGTCAGAAATTATTAAAATATTAGGGGCTATACTTCAACAAGAAAGGATTATTAATTTGACTGTTCCGAACCGTCTATCACATTTTGACATTTCTACGCCTAAGCTGGGTTTCAGAAGTGGGATTTGATACATTTACATTTAATTTTGCTCAATAAATTTGGTCGGTCTTATAGCATTGTGAAAGATTTATTTCAGCTTACAATTTTATATTAATTTGAATATCCATTGCAAAACTTAAACTTTGTATTAGTGAATTTTGGATTTGGATTGCGAGAATCATAAATTTGGAGTGTATAACACTACCCTTCTAAATATAAGGTTTCATAATAACCAAATAAATACTACTCTTAACAAGTGTAAGTTGACAGAAATAAAAATTAATTATATCGGACAATGAGGAAAAAGTTAATGTTATAAATGATTTTTTTAAAAGCATAGGTCCTGAAATGATACAAAAAATTTAAAAATGCAATGAACTACGAGAAGCGACATATCCGTGACATCCATATTATTTCTAGAGCCTGTAACAGATACTGAAATAATTAACATAATGTCGAACTTTAAAAATAATTGCTCACTCGGACCAGATAGAATAAAAACGGATTAATAAAAAGAGTGCATAAATATTTCGTCAAACCATTGGTTCACGTTATCAATTTAACTTATAAAAATGATAACCTGCCAATGCAATGAAAAAAATCACTTGTAACACCCGTATATAAATCTGGTGACCGATCACTGTGATAAATTGTTTCGCAATAGATTCAAGCCAACTGTAAAAAAAGATTAACTCCCTTTTTTGATTTACATGATGTGATTGCAAAAGACAGTAAAGTATAAAAAGTATACATATATGGTTAAACTTCAATTATATTTCGCAGTCTCGTCTCGAATTATAACACCATGTAGTTGTAACTTGCTGCACGAATCGTACTGCGGCGTTCAAAGATTAAAATTTTGGAATCGTATCCTGGGTGCGTGGCCACCCAGTTCGCCGCTGTATACACTCCCACCACGCAACCGATATTCATCACATACATCACTGTAGTTTGTCGTAGGTATCGAGAAGGACGTATATAAGTGCTAGTGCTTGTCATTTAAAAATTGGAAAAGTGAAAACGAAAAGTGGGGGACAATATGAAGAAAATAATTAACAACAAGTCCAATAGATCAAGCAAGTTGTTACCAATTTTAAGTAAAGATCACATGGAGAAAAATCTAGTATACGAGGTAATGGACGACAGATGACATGCCATGAATGCGGTCTAAAAAATTTGGGCTCACATGAGTCCGAAATATACCCTCGTCAAATCGCTGACACATGCCATACAATATCTAATAAATAAAAACTTCGTGTTTATTTGGAATATTTCGATATAATTAATCCAAAAGAAGACCTACGCATTATAATCCTGAATATGGTAAAAAAACCATTGTTCTGGGTTTTTGCTGTTAAGGAAATTCATAAAATGTCGAATAAATGGAAGTAATTATCTATTTTAGGTAAAGACTACGTAGATGAAAACCAAGTATACGAGGTAATGATCGACATATGTTGCAATACAGATTACATAATACTTGTATAATTATGTTATGCTGAATAGGAATATTTTAATATAATTAAACTAAAAGAAGAGCTACGCGTTATATGCCTGAATATGGTAATATGCCGTTAATATGTTTTTTCTTTTCAATGAAATTAATAGTATATCAAACAAATGGAAGTATAAGAGGTAATGGTCGACATATGTTGTGTCATGAGTGCAGAAGAAGAATAAATGTTGGTTCAATTCGAAATATAGACATGCACCTGGTCAAATTGCTGGTATATGCCATACAATACAGAATAAATAATAATACTTGGTTAAGTATGGTATGGTGAATAGGAATATTTTAATATAAAAGCTAAAAAAAGGGCTATGCATTATATACTCAAATATGGTAAAAGGCCATTAATATGGTTTTTCTCTTCAATGAAATTAATAGTATATCAAACTAAAGTAGTCTAAAAAAACGTTGGCTCAGTCCGAAATATAGGCATACTTCGCGTCTCAAATTGCTGGTATTTGCCGTACAACATAGAATAAATAATAGCACTCGGTTAATTATCGTATAACTATACCTTTCACTAACCCTATCCATCTTTCACTAGTATTTCATACCTTTCGTTCATCTTTAAACCTTTTCTGTCCCCCTCTTCCTTTCTATTTGTGTATTTTTGTTGCGTTTGTTTTTTCTTCGTTTCTTTTTGTACATGTTTGTTTCTAAATCCATTTCACATCATTAACCTTTTAAAAAAATCAAAACCTTTCAAAATCAAATTTTTTTAAATCAAATTTTAGGCCAGCCCTGCGCAGCCCTGCATTGGAATGTCTCGCGGAGGGCACCTTGTTTAATTTGTGGTGCCTGCGTTCAGATACAAAAATTTAACAGTGTTTTTGTGCGCGAGTTTTATAAAAATTAGTGTAGTTATAAGTTTCGTTAAGTTTGTTTTTCAAGCATTTTTGTTAAAAGTTAATACCTATTTTTATTTTATTTTTGTAAAAAAGAGTTTAGGTTAAGTTTATTGTATTGTTGTTTCCGTCCACCCAGACCTGTTCCGCCCGATCCTGCAATCCGCCACCAGCACGGTGGTTGCACGATTGGTTCCGGAACAGGTCCTGGTGAGGCAACTGTTTGTAGTGTTAATATTAATAAAGACTATTTGAATTGAAATTGAATTGGTTAATTATGGTATGGTGAATTGGAATATTTTAATATTATTAAGCTTGACTATGGCAACATGCCATGATATGGTTTTGCTTTAAATGAAATTAATAATATATTAAACAAATGTAAGTAGTTAATAATTTTAAGTAAAGTCTATTTGGAGAAAAACTAAACATATGTGGTAATGGGCAGTGCTCTATATATGGCGTGCCATGATTGCAGTCTAAAAAATTTTAGTTTGTATCCAAAATCTAGACGTAGCCCTTGTCAAATTGCTGACATCAATGTCATACTATACAGGATAAATAATAATACTTGGTTAATTATGGTAATATAGTTAAACTAAAAGAAGGGCTATGCATTATATTCCTGAATATGATAGAAGGCCGTTGATATGATTTTTTACTTTCAATGAAATTATTAATATATCAACTAAATGGAAGCATTTAACAATTCTAAATAAAGTCTACTTGGAGGAAAACTAAACATACGAGGTAATGGACAGTGGCCTACATATGGCGGAGGAACAACAGGAATTAAAGATGCTAAATGGGTATAAATTTTCCATTAACACTACCCTGAGGCAGAGGTAGATTTCTCCTAATATTATTAAGCCTGCTAAATAGGAAAAAGTAAGGCAAAAAATTCGAGAGCTATGTAAAAACCGTGTGGTGTCACGCTATACACAGAAAGTTGGGTAATGTATTTCCAATTATTACTTAATACAAGAAAGTCAAATGGAAAACATCATTTTATATTGAAATTGCATAACTTTAATAAATGCATAACCTCAGGCTCATTTGAAATTGGAGAATTATCGCAACGTAAAAAGTCTATTACGCAAAGGTTATTATTTATGTTTGGTGGAACTTAAACATGCATGTCTTAGTTACTATTGATAAACTTGCTAGAAAATATTTTATATTTAAATTGTCTTATGAATTATATGAATTGAACTGTATGCAAAGGATGTGTCCAGATACATTTGTTTTTACAAAATTGTAAGTAATGAAAAGAAATGTATTGCCTAGCCAGCGGCGTAACTTATTAGGATTTAATTGAAACACTGTAAACATGGATGTGTTTTTATCAACTAAAAATACTAAAATTATGTACACAATCTATAGAAATGAAATCTTGTCTGTAAGAGAGTTTGAGAAATTTGTAAGAACCTATTAGAAAAGGGATAAACATATAAATTATCTAGATTTAAAAACAGCCTTTAACACTTTGAAATGTTCCACAAAACGTATGTATTCAGTGATATAAGTACGAGAATTGATAACAATACAGCAGTAGCTATGCAAGCCGAATAGGTTGAATCAAATACAAAGACCTAAATTATAAAAAGGTGGAATTACTGTGAAGAGACAAATATTCATATGTTTGCCCTCGTATGTAAACTCGAAAGATAATATTATAGGACGTATAGAGTATTCAAAGTAAGATGAGTTAACCGCTAGTTAATTTGAAGCTAGTTGCAACAAACTTTGGGTACTACAAGTATTTGCTACAAAACTAAATGCAAAATGTGCAGATTATGTTTCATGGAGATCAGATTCAGATTTTTGTTGTGTTCATGCTTGCAGTAGGTTATTTCATGCATTTCCACTTGTTGCGTTAATATCCAAAGTGTTAAAGAAAATTAATAATGATCAGGCGGAAGGTACCGAGATGGTTCCAAAATGGAAACTATTGTGCCCAGTTTTTAGAAACCTATTAGTTGGTGAGTTTTGTGTCTGGGTTCTTGTAAGGGGTTCTTGTAAGGATCTAATTCTGTAAAATTCAGTAAAAAAATGGTGGGCTTATTGTGCCCTAACTCAGTTGGACCCATGTATTTATAATTTATAATCGGCATAAACGCAAAAATACGTCAAAAAGTAATGAGGGGCCGAACAGGGCCTGTGGGGTACTACAAGGAACGGTCCTTGGACTCATTCTATTTGGTATATACTTAAATCAATTACTTGCCTTGAAATCGTCTGGAACCAATATCTCTTATGCAAATGACACGGTTAGACTGTATACGGGGCTCACCTCGATTGATGTAACAACAAAAGCAGAAAATGATCTGAAAAAACGATGGTTTAATGGTTCAATGCCGATTTGCTAACAGTAAACCTTAATAAAACAAAGGTCGTACCATTCATTTTAAACATATTTACCAGACTATAATATTGTATTCATTTGTCATCAGAGTGTTTCAACTGTGTCCTCTATCAAATACTTTGATATGTATTGATTCCTTTTTAAGATGGGATGTCCACATACAAAGTGTAAATTGAGAGGAATAATTCATAAAATGTACCAACTTCACTACATTCTTTCACTGAGCCAACTCAAGATATTATATCAGTTCAATCGATTATATAATATGGAATAATTGAATGGGGAGATATAAAAAAAATTACTTATTGCCTTTGGAAAAATCTCAAAAAAGGATATTAAAAATTATGTATAATAAACCTTTGGGATATCCATCCGATCAGTTATATATGGAACTGAAATTGGATGTCAAACAATGTATTTATAATTTATAATCGGTGGCAAATTTTTCAAACAAAGTACTGAGAGTGGCTGATCTAATTCTGTTATTCTACTAATGAATACAGACTTAACAATAAGACGTTAAAGTATTTTACAACATGGGACTTACATCCATTGTTAATTTATTTGTCAAATATTGTATCCGGTAGAATATTCGACTGTAAGAAAATTAACATTGAAACTAGCAACTTTATTAGTTATTACAGTGTATAGGATGCAAACTATGAAGTCAAAAATAAGTAATATGTTAGAGTTGGAAAATCGCATTAAAAGAATTATAAAGGACAGGAATAATATTGGCAAAGATAGATACCAGCCAATACTTGTTTGACCTTATTTTAGGGATATTCCCAATCTTTGCTTGACGCTAACTTTATTTTTAATAATGTATCAAAACTGTAAAACATTGACTTCAAGGATAGCCTTATTTAAACGATAAAAAGCCAATATACACTACATCTACTCAAGCATTAAATGAGTGAATTGAAAATGTGTTAAAGGCATGTGGAATTGATACAAAGCTTTATAGAGGATATAGTGCAATCTAATATGTTTTGTTGGCAATTCTTTCAGATAGATTTGCCAGGGAGTTAATAACTTTGATACGTGACATTGGAAAACCGGCAGTAGTATTAATAGCTAGTATAAGTTATAAAGTATAATATAATTATGTGTAGGACTACTGTAAATTTTAAGACTGTTTGGTTAACATTAGAGTTAGTTAAGTGTTTTAATCAAATATTTATGGGCAGGTATTGTTTAGATTTTAATAACAGGAAAACAATACATAAATACGAGGTTAAGTTTAGATTGCATAGTCCTTTAAACATCTACATGGTGTTATAATTCGAGACGAGACTGCTAAATATAATTGATAGATCAGTCGACTTACCTGTAAGGATGAATTATCTTAATTATATGAGCAGCCTCGTCGAAGGATTATAACAACCCCCCCAAAAAGTAAAATCACAACTCGTGATAAAAGCAATCTAAACTTAAAATACTTTATAAACCAGTGATATATATGATAAATATCGGCTGCGTGGTGGGAATGTATACAGAGGCGAACTGGGTAGCCTCGCACCCAGGATAGGATTCTTTTTTTTTATACATTTATTTAACGTCGGCCTATTTCCGCTACTGAGGCCTAACACCGACGCCTGTAGACGAGCTACCCCCAACCAGGAATTTTGCCGAATCTCTTCCCTTAAGAAGAGTAGGGATCTTTTACTTGCCTAACATTTAATAGACAAGGGACCGACGGCTTTACATCCCCTCCGAAGGATGGTATATCTCCTATACAACCCTCGCCTAAGGTTGTATAGCTTCCGCGCATACACTGATATACAAGCCGCTGGAAGATGTGTGAGGCGAGAACGCGGTTTCCGTTGGAATGGTCACCAATCCAAGTACTAACTGCGCCTGTCGTTGCTTTACATCGCATACCGAAGTATGTGCATAATAAAGACGCACCTACGCTCGCCTCAGGATAGGATTCAAAAATTTTAATCTTTGAACGTCGTACGATTAGTGCAGCAAGCTACAACTACATGGTGTTATAATCCTTCGTCGGGACTGCTTATTAATTAAGATCATTCATCCTTACAACTAAGTCGACTGATCTATCAGTCTATTAATCTTAAACTGTTTAAATTAGAATAATTTAAATATTCAAAAGAATATTTGCAATACACACTTGATTTACTGTTTCACGATTTTTGTTCAGTTTTGTCTGACATATGTTTCGGCCTTGCCACCATTATCAAAGAGCCTTAAAAAGTATTTAAACATATGTCAGACAAAACTGAACAAAAATCTTGAAACAATAAACCAAATGCGTGTTGCAACTATTATTTTGAATATTTATAATTATTCTAGCGAATATATTTCATTAAGAACCTACCGCAGATTCAATCCAATTAATGTTTAAATTAGACTCACAGTAAAATAATAATATTGTGACTGATGTGCCGACAATGAGTAGAGTCATGTTTACAAGGGGAAATCAGTTGATTACTTTTTATCGGCCGCAATAATACCTATCAAATATGTATTTTCGGAACTCCCCGTACAGTTTGCTTTGGAACACCAGTTTGATTAAGTCAAGCATATAATTTGTAGGCGGACCGTTACTTTATTTATGTGGATCTTTTCCTTTTTAAAATTATGAAGCTTATAGGTTTCGAGATGGTATCGTACGGACAAGAAATTACTATAATATATGATTTGCAGGAAACAACTACTCAGCGGGCAAATACCCCGACCTGCATTGAATTACACCTTACAAATCATTAAAGAATGGTAACCAATATCATTTGTCAACTCCCTGACCAGACATAGACCGGTTTCGAACTTATTAGTTCTCATCAGTATGCCATAGGTCATGGAGCAGACAAATGATAGTGGCCAACCTGCTAGTTTTATACAAACTATAGTAAATTGAGTAGTGGTGAGAGGTAAGTGAAACCTCTCATGTGGTCTAATGCTACTATACACCATAGATGTCTCTATGGGCGTATAGCGACTTGCGATTCTGCAAGTACCTGAGAGCTACGACCTTTCAGTCCTAGGTGGACTTAACCAACTGTTATAATATATGATTTGCAGGAAACAACTACTCAGCGGGCAAATACCCCGACCTGCATTGAATTACACCTTACAAATCATTAAAGAATGGTAACCAATATCATTTGTCAACTCCCTGACCAGACATAGACCGGTTTCGAACTTATTAGTTCTCATCAGTATGCCATAGGTTACCATTCTTTAATGATTTGTAAGGTGTAATTCAATGCAGGTCGGGGTATTTGCCCGCTGAGTAGTTGTTTCCTGCAAATCATATATTATAACAGTTGGTTAAGTCCACCTAGGACTGAAAGGTCGTCGCTCTCAGGTACTTGCAGAATCGCAAGTCGCTATACGCCCATAGAGACATCTATGGTGTATAGTAGCATTAGACCACATGAGAGGTTTCACTTACCTCTCACCACTACTCAATTTACTATAGTTTGTATAAAACTAGCAGGTTGGCCACTATCATTTGTCTGCTCCATGACCTATGGCATACTGATGAGAACTAATAAGTTCGAAACCGGTCTATGTCTGGTCAGGGAGTTGACAAATGATATTGGTTACCATTCTTTAATGATTTGTAAGGTGTAATTCAATGCAGGTCGGGGTATTTGCCCGCTGAGTAGTTGTTTCCTGCAAATCATATATTATAACAGTTGGTTAAGTCCACCTAGGACTGAAAGGTCGTCGCTCTCAGGTACTTGCAGAATCGCAAGTCGCTATACGCCCATAGAGACATCTATGGTGTATAGTAGCATTAGACCACATGAGAGGTTTCACTTACCTCTCACCACTACTCAATTTACTATAGTTTGTATAAAACTAGCAGGTTGGCCACTATCATTTGTCTGCTCCATGACCTATGGCATACTGATGAGAACTAATAAGTTCGAAACCGGTCTATGTCTGGTCAGGGAGTTGACAAATGATATTGGTTACCATTCTTTAATGATTTGTAAGGTGTAATTCAATGCAGGTCGGGGTATTTGCCCGCTGAGTAGTTGTTTCCTGCAAATCATATATTATAACAGTTGGTTAAGTCCACCTAGGACTGAAAGGTCGTCGCTCTCAGGTACTTGCAGAATCGCAAGTCGCTATACGCCCATAGAGACATCTATGGTGTATAGTAGCATTAGACCACATGAGAGGTTTCACTTACCTCTCACCACTACTCAATTTACTATAGTTTGTATAAAACTAGCAGGTTGGCCACTATCATTTGTCTGCTCCATGACCTATGGCATACTGATGAGAACTAATAAGTTCGAAACCGGTCTATGTCTGGTCAGGGAGTTGACAAATGATATTGGTTACCATTCTTTAATGATTTGTAAGGTGTAATTCAATGCAGGTCGGGGTATTTGCCCGCTGAGTAGTTGTTTCCTGCAAATCATATATTATAACAGTTGGTTAAGTCCACCTAGGACTGAAAGGTCGTCGCTCTCAGGTACTTGCAGAATCGCAAGTCGCTATACACCCATAGAGACATCTATGGTGTATAGTAGCATTAGACCACATGAGAGGTTTCACTTACCTCTCACCACTAAGAAATTACTAGTTTATTTTAACTATATCGTTATTTATGTGTTAAGGGAAAAGTCCCTTAAAATATAAATCAGTGTGCTGTGTACCATAATTTTCCTCTCTGGTTATCCTTTACCATCACATAGAGATTAAATACATCAGGCGTAGGATTTAAGATTTCAGGATAGGTTGATATAAAACTGTTTTATATTTTTCGATATAAATAATTATTAAAATATGTTAGGATTTAGAATATTTAAAATTGAGGAGGCAATTATCATAGAATATCCCTTGAACCATTCACATAAATCCAGAACTAATATTTGAAATCCTGCTAGAGGGAAATCATTCAACACGTCGTCGCTGATGATGCCACCGATATTCATTTTTCAGTCCTGACTGGTAACATGTGGTGCAAGGGTTTCCACGTTGCTTTTAGTGCAATTTAACTGTGTATTTACATTTCAGCGATGCAAGCTGAAAATGTTTTTCCCATTCTAATGCATATGCATGACTGGGTTTGTGACATCTGCTATAATTTTTGATTAATTGAATAATAATTAATGAGAGACAAACTCTGTTTATTGAGAGTAATTGCAAATATACATGTCATTCCAATGTAAACTACCACCTTAAATATATTGGATATATTTACTTTTGAAAAAAGCAAAAACACGTCAAAAAGAAGTAATAAAGGGCCGCACAGGGCCTGTGGGGTACTACAAGGATCGATCCTTGAATTCATTCTATTTGGTATATACTTAAATCAATTACTTGCCTTGAAATCGTCTGGAACCATTATCTCTTATGCAAATGACACGGTTAGACTGTATACGGGGCTCACCTGGATTGATTAACGACAAAAGCAGAAAACGGTTTGAAAAAACGATGGTTTAATGGTTCAATGCCGATTTGCTAACAGTCAATAAAACAAAGGTCGTGCCATTCATTGGAAACATATTTACCAGACTATAATATTGTGTTAATTTGTCACCAAAGTTTGCAATGACATCTCAGAGATTGCACATAGTTTTAATGAGTATTTTGTTGAAAGTATTGGAAATATTGTTCAAAGTATTAATAGTGATGAGACTTGGTGTAATTTAAACAATAATTTGTATTTAAAATTTGAAACCTTCGAAATGCTTTCTATCCAAAATTTAAAAAAAATAGTTAACAGTTTAGACAACAAATTTTCTTTGTATGAAATATTAAACTGTAGAATGGTTAAAGAAATTTTTGAAACAATTGGTCATGTTATACTAAATTTGATAAATACATCTCTTAATATCGGTAAAATTCCGAGCATATTAAAAAGCAGCTCTGTTATCCCGATTCAGAAAGTTGCTAACACCACAAATGCTGAAGAGTTTCGCCCAATTAACACTTTGCCACCAATAGAAAAACTTATAGAAATAGCTGTACATGAACAATTATTGCACCATGTTACCGTGAATTCAATATTAATAAATAACCAATCGGGTTTCCGTAAAAAATACTCATGTGAAACAGCATTATAAATCACATTATGCAACATTAAAGCTAGCTTAGATAACAACAAATATGTTATTACTGTATTTAAAGAGAGACAATAGACAGAAAGATTTTGTTATCAAAGTTAGAACAATATGGTACTGGTGGTAAAGTTCTTGATTGGATTAGTGATTATTTACAATATCGCAAACAAAGAGTCCATTATAATGATAAAATATCAGATGAAATAAATAACGATTTTGGAATTCCGCAGGGTAGTGTGTTAGGCCCTCTTCTATATCTATTATATATGAACGATATTGAACTGTTTGTAGAATGTGAATTCCTTAACCTTTTTGCTGACGACACTTTAATAACATGTAGTGATGTTAACTTGGAGGCAGCCATCCAAAAAATGAATGCTACTTTAGTTAATATAAACAGATATTTATGTATTAATAAGCTAAAATTAAATGTTGCAAAGACAAAAGCGATGATATTTACCACGAAATTATATAAAATATAAAACTGAAAATTAATGATGAACAAATTGAGATCGTATCTACAGTAAAATATTTGGGATTTCAACTTAACGATAATTTATTGAGTTTTGATAGTCACTTTGACTACATTTATAAAAAAAATAGGAAAAAAACTTTATTTCTTCAGCCGAATATCCCAAAATTATTCAATAGAAACTAAAATTATGGTTTATAATTGTATTATTCAGCCCCATTTTGATTACTGTGCATCTATTTTATTGTTATTTAATCTCAATAAATTAAATATTTTGCAAAAACTGAAAATCGTGGAATGAGAGTAATTCTAAAAACAAGTCGTCTTACCCCAATCAAATCAATGTTAAACTCTCTTAATTGGTTTTCTGTGGAAAACAGATTGTACTATTTCACCATGATTTTTGTGTTTAAGATTGTAAATTGTATGGTTCCAGATTATTTTCAGCAATATATTACTTTCAACAAATATGTGCACACGTATAATACTAGGGGTATAAATAATATTTATATTTCAAGAACTCATTATCGCAGCACTATGAATTCGTTGATCTTTAAAGGTTTCCATAAGTTTAGTGAACTACCAGACTCTGTAAAAAATGTATAACTTTAAATAGTTTCAAAAACAAATTAAAGAAATTTATTAATAGCAAATAGGATGTGATAAAATATAATTATCTATTTATTATGTATTTCATTTAATTCTTTAGAGTATTAAAACTAGCACACTTAAGAATGTTTTAAAATTTATGTTTTATATAATTATTGTTTACAATTAGTAATGTGATATTAATTGTAATTTAATTTTACATGTATATTAGGTTTCCTAATTCAATAAAGTTCTATCTATCTATCTATCTATCTATCTATCTATCTATCTATCTATCTATCTATCTATTTATCTATCAGAGTGTTTCAACTGTGTCCTCTATCAAATACATTGATATATATTCATTCCTTTTTAAGATGGGATGTCCACATACAAAGTGTAAATTGAGAGGTATAATTCATAAAATGTACCAACTTTACTACATTCTTTCACTGAGCCAACTCAAGATATTATATCAGTTCAATCGATTATATAATATGGAATAATCGAATGGGGAGGTATAAAAAATTACTTATTGCCTTTGGAAAAATCTCAAAAAAGGATATTAAAAATTATGTATAATAAACCTTTGGGATATCCATCCGATCAGTTATATATGGAACTGAAATTGGATGTCAAACAATTTGCAAAATCGCATATTTGTTTTATTTAATAACAATCAATTTGTATCCAACGTAAATCATTTATATGTATAATACTAGACTTAATGGCAACAAATCCCTTATTCTACCAAGGGCGCAAAAGACAATCCGACAGAGCTATTTTTCTTATATCGAACCTAGCTTGCACAATATTTTACCCGACTATCTTAAACGCATAAACGTTAAACATCGCTATAAGAAGCATTTCAGTAAGTCAGTGTTATAATTCAATTTCAAAGGATAACTAAGACTGAACTTCTTTTCCTTTAAGATAATATAGTGTATAGATTACTCGTCTCAATAAAAAGGCGTTTAAAATAAAGTATCTTATTTTTAAAATTCCTTTCAAGCTTTATTTGAATAAAGAAGCGAAGACTAGATTTTCTTAAGAGCATTTTCCAATTCATTACTTCAGGTGGGTCGATTCGACTACTCGTAAAATACCAAATCATTTGAATCCTGTACTCGTGTTTTTTTAATTTACTAAGTGGAAATGTTCAAAATATGCTGTAAGTAATAATTTAAATTACCATTAAACATGCTTTATAATACACAAAATATTTTTAAAATGAACACAGACAATGAAAACAAAATCGATTTAACTTAGGCAACTCTATTCAGAATCGTAAATTATGAAGATACAGCCCCCTAAAATTGGAATTGAAAAATAAAAATATAATTTTTTTAGTGTTTTATAAGTGACTATACCGGGTGGACACGAGTCAATGTACGCCCCCATTTATCTGGTCGATAGCCGCATGGGTTAAGGCGCGAGGTGGCAATCGCGATTAATCACACGGGTATCGCACAACCGGGTTCGAATCCTGGCTCCGGCACTGGCACTGAAGAAATGGTTGTTTGTCTGAGTTTTTTCAATGTGTAACCCCCTTCCGCACAAGCCTCTGGCTTCTGGAATTGGGGGTTGTCTAATTTCTGCGGCGTCTATCTATTATTATTTATTATTATATTTTTGTCTGTTTTTGGTACACATAAATTAGGCAAAAATGGGCTACTTTTAGACTGTCAGGGAGGAAGATATCACTTTCCATTGAATAAGTGAGGTCAACTATTTTCTTAAATAAAATGACATTTTTCGCGGTTCCTTATTAAGTACGAAATTTTAAGTACAACAGTTTTTTTTATTTAGAAAATTAAAGAAAAGTGAGATACGAACAATTTTTTAATTTTTTTCAAAATGGCGGCGTCACGTGTACGCGATGTAAGAAAGCAACCAAGTCAGTTGAGTATTACATACTTATATCTATTGTAAAGCTAATATTACATATTTATGTCTGCAGTCTACATTGGGAGAAATAACATATAAAGGTTTAAGGTTGATTTGAAGATTTGTTTTGAATACTTTTACAGAGCTAGCATTATTTATGTCACTATTTAAAATGTTGAGTATAATAAATAGCCTTGTTCTTATATAGGGATTGCGTCAACGGGAATAGGCCAATAAATTATGGAAACCAGTTTCTGATCATCGTCGATGTTTCAATTTATTATTAAATCATCCTCAGGACTATTCAGGAACACGGAAAACTTTCCTGAATAGTCCTGAGGATGACTTAATAATAAATCGAAACGTCGACAATTATCAGACATTGGTTTCCATAATTTATTGACCTATTCCTGTTAACACAACCCGTATTATTTAAAATATTATATTGGATGAGACCAGAATGGAACAAACTCTTCATTAAACTGGTTTTAGGAGTTGTATTAATATAAATGTTATGTTCTTGCCTAGTACTATATTGATGGACATCAGGTATACATTTTATTTGGTCTTTTAAGTAATTTGGTAGTAAATTATTAATAATGTTATAAATACAAATCATTGTATGCATATAAAGATAAGTTTTAATGCCAAACCAGTTTAACATATTTAGCATCAAATTAGTGTTTGTATACATGTTATATTCTAACGTACCTATATCGCATTGCTCTGTTTTGAAGTTTTTGTAGACTTTCCGTGTTAGCATTTGAGATATAGATTACTGAACAGCAAGCAATATATAAAGTATGACAGGATTAAAGAGTTATATACAGTCATTTTACTTCTAATTGATAAACACGTGATCATTTAGTTTTAGTTCTCTATCAATAACAAGTCCTAAGTAAAACATAATATTTTTAGTCGCAAACTCCTCTATAAAATCCTTATTTTTCTATAGGGAACGTACCCAGACTGCAACCAACAGCTACTCTCCGGGATATGTGCCCCGCCGAGCGCTGAATTACAAGTTATAAGTCACAAGACACTGGACCGCTAGATGGCGCCTGCTGACTATTTTACATGTCGCTATTGTAAAAATACCGGGATGTACCAAATAGTCAAAGGATCCTCGTGCCGGTCGTCACATGCCTACCTTGCACTGACGAGAGCCAACAGCTCGAAACTGCAGTCTGCAAGTGGTGTGTGACGGCTGGCAAGAGAGCTCCTTTAAGTAGGATCAGTCTTTTGGCTGGTATTTGTTGCAATCGAAGCATTAGCGTTTTGATGATAATATGCAATTATTACACTTCCTCCTCTATAAAATCCTTATTTTTCTATAAGGAACGTAACCAGACTGCAACCAACAGCTACTCTCCGGGCTATGTGCCCCGCTGAGCGCTGAATTACAAGTTACAAGTCTGGCGCGTTAAGTGTAATAATTGCATATTACCATTGTTGCAATCGAAGCATTAGCGTTTTGATGGTAATATGCAATTATTACACTTAACGCGCCAGACTTGTAACTTGTAATTCAGCGCTCGGCGGGGCACATAGCCCGGAGAGTAGCTATTGGTTGCAGTCTGGTTGCGTTCCTTATAGAAAAATAAGGATTTTATAGAGAAGTTTGCAACTAAAAATATTACGTTTTAATATTCCGCCCTCTAAAAGCACATTTGATCTAAGTCCTAAGTATTTCATAGTTTTTACATGTTACACATTTTCATTATTTAAAGTAACATTTATGTTTAGTTCTTTAAGAGAGTTATATAAACAATTTGAACCAATAAACATACATTTTGATTTCATTTCATTTACTTTTAACTTCTTTTCTTTGAATTAATTTGAAACGCTGGGGTTGTTTAATTCCAGGTTGATGGTCTCCACCAACTGATTGAAATCATGGTCAGCATAATATATCAACATATCATCCGCAAAAAGGTGGATTTTACATTTTTCCAAAACATTTCCGAGGTCATTGATGTACAGTATAAACAGCAGTGGCCCAAGAACTTCTCCTTGGAGTACCCCAAATTTCGGATTTATTATTATTTATTTTAATTATTTGTTTACGATAACTCTCAAATCAATGCAGCACCGTATTTGAAAAACCATATACTTTTAATTGTAATAATAGTATTTGCCTATCAATCGTTTCGAAAGCCCTTTTAAGATCTATAAATACCGCACATATTCCTGTTTCCGGATTGTTTAGTTGTTGTTTCCATTCAGATATTATGAACTGTAAAGCTGTATCACAGGATTGCTTACCACGAAAACTCGATTGATACGTACAGACTATTATTTGAATATATATATATATATGAAGTGTTGTTGTAGTTCCGGGTGCTCTCCCGCGTCGATGTTCGACTCCTCCAGGAGTCACGGTTGTCTAAACGAAGTTTCGGCAGAATCTCATCTGCCATCTTCAGGTTCTCACTGAAAGTTGCCTACTGCTGTTCAGTTCGAGCAATGAGGAGCAGCAAAAAAATTTCAAAATTTAAATTCAATAGATAGAACCTTTTCCATAAGCTAACATTCTTATATTGTAAATTCTAATATCATTTTTAATGTGAATTTGTGCTCCCCCCGTATATCTACTATTTGAGTGGCAGCGGATTAAATTGTATCCTGCTATTTTTTAATAACATTTCTTAAATTTAAAATCTAACAACATTTCTAACAACAGGATAATGAGTAAACAGGTTTTGTTTTTGAATTAAATTAATAATTGAAAAGGCAACTCCTGAAGTTATACATTCATTCCGGAGTAAACCGGATGGGCGCGAAAATTACTCAGTCAATAATTTTAACTAAAAGAAAATTTACATAATATTCCTGTAACACTCGGAATTAAAACACCTTTGTTAGAAGCTCATCTTTCGGTTTGGAATCCTACATAATTAAATGTAAAACCCAGATTTACTCTTGTTGATAGAAGGTTAAAAGTGCTGGTATTGTTTTTCTTTCGTTGATGTTTGTTTCCTAAATATGTATTATCAAAAACTCATACGATATCCAATTCACGCCACTCCGATTACGTATCCAACGGAAGGAGAAGTTAGGTTTCATGGAAACTGGTGAGGAGTTGCAAAGTGGGTAGTTTTCCCAAAAATTTACACAAGAAATGGCTACTAATACAGTGAATAGTGATGGTAGATTCAATGTAGATTCGGTTTCATTTCCAATAGAGAAATAAAATGGACATCTCAAATAACAAATGCAACAGTATTGCATACGTTTATTTTCAAAAGAAAAAACTAATGTGGGAAGCAGCTTTCCCATACGAAACCGCTGCAATGGGAACATTGGTTATACAACTAGGGAAAATAAAATCTGAAAATCATTTATCGATATCTTTAAAAATGATGATCTGTAGCTAACGTTAGATAATTTTAAAGTGGCGTTCCCTTGTATATTTACATATCATATTTTAGATATTTTTTTGAGTCAACCCATTAATAACTTGTTGGTTACCGGCGTAATAAATTTTACTAATGAAACAACTCTACTACCAAACGTTTGGGTAAGCAATAGGAGAATAATAGTAGTAAAGTTAATTTGTAGAGTTAACCGAATTCGTAAACCTTCAACAAGGAATACAATGTAAATTTTGCAAGGATGCTGTAAACAATAATTTGTAACAAGAGAAATATTTCGTTCATTCTCGACTAATAAGATCAAGATATGAATTTCCAAGTTCTTTACAATACAATAATGTGAGGCTTTATCTAGTTCAGATCCCTTTCTCGATCGCAGAATTCTAGGAAGATATTAAACGAAACTCTATGAGGAAGCCATTACATAAATGTATACACAAATATTCGTAATAATAATATAAGCTATGTTTCAAGCGGAAGGTATTGTAAAATGTAAATTTCTCATCTCACATATTTCCTCATCGTTTTCAGTTTAATGGGAAATAAGTTGGTTCGCAAACAACTTCATTTAAATACAGGAATTCATTTAGATCGTAATGAAAATTATAACTACAAAGGTATATATAAATTTATATTTATCCTTTAATTTTAGAAGTATGTACATGACAAACCAGAAAAGATTTTAAAAATTGTAAAAGTTAAAAAGGAGTGTATAGATAACAGTGCAGTAATAAAGACAAATTTTACAATGTCCTAAAATATATTACATGTATCTACAGATTAAAAAATATACAAATTGTAATTTAAATTTACAGGTTCCCATTATTTAAGCTATAGTAAACACAATTATGTAAAAACTGTAAAGGTATTTACACAAAAATTTCGTGGTGTGGGACTAAAATGGATAAAAATGTTGGTAATTGGTCTTACAAAAAGTTGCTTTTTATTTGCAAAATTAATCATGTAATTGCAAGGAGGCTTAGTTATTCTCATTTGTCATTGATTTAGAATGTTCGTATAAGCTACCCCAACCAATCAAATGCTAGAATATAGCTTACATGGCTATATAACTATATAACAGTAGCTGCATAATTATAAGTATCTGTGTTTTAGTTTCATCTGGCATTTTCCTTCCATTAAGGAAAATTCTCGATATATATCCTGAAACTTCCTCTCACCTATCCGGATCAGGTCCTGATTGTAGTTTAATATAAGTAAATTTGTGTTCAGATCTCGCCCCGCCTCCCAGGGCCTGTATATCAGTGTATACGCAGAGGCAATGCAATCTTAGGCGAGGATTGCGCAGTGGGTATACCATTCTTTAGAGGGGATGCAAAGCAGTCGGTCTATTAAATTATAGCAGAGTAAAGGATACATACTCTTCGATAAATAAGAGATTCAATAAAATACCTGGTTGGGGGTAATAGGCCTCAGTCAAGGTAATAGGCCGACGTCAAATAAATATGTAAAAAAGAATGAGTTAGATGTATTTGTTTTACTATAATTGACTATATTTGTCCAAAATTTAAAATTTACATTATATAATTACAATACATAAATTTAGTAGAAAAAGTTATTTTAGGCAGAATATTTCGAGTAAACTTATACTAAGAATCGTTTCCTAAGGGAGCTACACCCCAATAAAGGATTAAGGGTCAAACCATTGTTTTATAAATATCTCAAAAACTGTTGAACGGATTCTAATATATTCTATATGATGATTATTGCACCCAATACATTTAATTACATTGTACTTTGGCTTATGTAAAATAAATAGAGGAGACTCGTTTGGGGATTCTTTAATAAAATTAAAAAAACTATATTAGAAAATGATTTTTAATTTTAGCAATAATAACAATAGAAGACAGCAAAACGGTAATGAAATCTTTAAAAACATTGGTCAAAAACAAAAAAAGGGAAACAATAATAAATCTACAAAAGTTGCTCAAAGTAAGATCAATTCATTTCAATACACAGTTCACATCTCCGAATTAATGACCGTCGAACCAATGCCAATTGATGCTGATTTTTGATGTAAGCCATCGCACGCAGTATTTATGCGGTCGATTAATTCATCTCTTGTATTGAAAAAATCTAACGTGCAATGTCAGGTGAACGTGCTGGCCATGCTACAGGCCCACCACGCCCAATCCACCGTCTTGGATAATTAGCATTCAACCAGTTCCTAACTTGTATCCTGTAATGTGCTGGAGCACCATCCAATTGGAGTCAACTGTTATGCCTCATGTGTACAGGCAAAATATCTGGAATATTTTCATCAACGAATTCAAAAAATGATATGGCATTCAATCTGGGTGGTAAAATGTGAGGACCGCAAATGTTATCTCCAATAATTCCGAGAAATACATTTATGCTAAATTCGTGTTGAAAATGCGTTGGTCTTATTGCATGAGGATTTTCATGATATTACTTCTCATTTATTTTTGGATCATAATTTATTTTGGTCCTTAAAGGTATATATGTAAATATATACATAAACAAGATTTAAAGCTCATTTATCCATCTTTGCATATTCCACTGAAACTGAGAACTATATCTAATTTTATAAAAACGTGCCATCTTAGTCATGCAAATTAGAACGTTTACTTTTCCTAAAGTGCAGCTGTTCTCTTTTTCATCCCATCAATCTATGGTACACACTGAAAAGGGAAACTATGAGCCACTTGAGATACTGTTCTTAAAACATGACCGTCCTCCTTGGCGGTCTAAGTAACAAACATCTCTTGTTGATATTTAAGGAACTTAATACTGCACTGTTTTACCATCAAGACAGCGTACGCAACAGACTTATTTGGCACATTTAATTTATCTTTTAGCTAATGTCTTGTGCAAGTGTTTGTGGTTGCTTGCACTACAAGTTGCATACAAAGCTAAAACTGGCTTATTATCGAAAAAAAAATCAGGTTTTGTTAGAACTGACACAAGAACTGTCATTCAAAATATCACTGTTTTTGGCCGTAAAACTCTCATAAACAGTTCACTATGTATGTTTTATATAATAATGCCAATACTGATACAAAGAATTGTAACTTAAAATTCCACCGTTTATTACAATACAATAAACGTTAAAAAATCATGACATTTCTTACTCATTTCATGACATTAAAGTTTGGCATTTCAGACGGCTGTGCGTTGCCATTAACAACAGAACTAAAAGTACTTTTTCTTCCGCTCGAGCGGACTTATACTTTCGTTGCTAATGGCAACGCACAGCTATAGTTTTTATCTTTATTTTTTATAACTAATCGACGTTTGAAGAAAAAATAACATGTTTTATTCGGAGTAAAAGCCACTTTTGTGCTCGTCTGTAATTGCCGGACTTAGTTAAAGTTAACTTTATTTTATTAGTACTATAAAGAGTTATTTTATGGCAGCAAAACTATGTCGTAATCAATAATTTATAGCACAGTCATACATAAACTAGTTTATTTATGCGTAAAATGCAAAATCGAACGTAGCAAGGAATATTTTGGGGCAAGTTTACAAGTGTGATATTCCAGTACTGTCCATATTGCATCATCGCTACTGTTATCTGTTGATATATCCCAGCTGTGCCTATTTACTTGTTATTGCCTCTTGTTCTTTTAAATACTATATCTACATTGTTAACTTTATTCGTCTTATGCTAATTTAATATCTTTTATTTTTCTTCTTTCATTTCAGACCTGAAATTATGCCAAACAAAGAAAGGTACGTTTATTTTTTTATTATAAATCTAAGTTCATTTTATTTCTGTTTAATTTATCAATACCTAATTATGAGATATATCTTCACAGCGCTTCTAGTGTGTTTGAAAAACTAATAATAAAAAAAGTAATTCCAAAGAGGTTGAACAAAGTTTTATTTTGTTTAATTTTAATTAATTGTTTGCGCTTTTCCGACTTAGTGCCTTTTAAAATTGTGTTATATTTCATCAAAATTGGTTGGAAAATAATGGGGACTTAACGAAATAAAAATTTAGTTCGAGATTTACAGCAATTTGAAATACTTAAAATTTTTAACATCAAAATTTTGTTTTTCCTAAATGGGAAAGTTTGCCTGAGCTGTCACGGACCGATTTTTAACATTTATTCTGTTTTCATGTTGAAAAAGTTAACAAAAATAAAATACTGTATAGTGGACTGATGGGTGTTTCGTCACTCAATCTGGAATCATCGGGGGATAGATAAACTTACAAATATAGCGATGATATCCAAATATTGAACATATATTCGAGAAATTGCAAGTAGTCTTGTATAGAGGTATAAAATAACTTTAATAAATCGGCAAAAGTATAATGTGCATTGTGCATACCTAGTTTATATTAATAAATTTGGAATAATACATCATTTTCAATTAATGTTCTTATTTTTCAATTCGCTCGATCTTACTAAGTTGTTTCGTTTTTACTTGTAAGCTTTAATATTGTTTAATGTATTTTACTTTCTCTCATTTCAGACCAGAGAATATTCCAACTAAAGAAAGGTACGTAACTTGAATTTCTTTAATCTCATCGTTAAATTTTCTTCAGGATAACTTTTCTTGCTTTTCTTTGTGTACTTTGACGGCCTCTAGGAAAGAAAAATTTTGTGAAAAAAAGTGAAATTAACATTTACTACCGCCAAATAAGGGTAATTTTGTCAGGTTTGAACTTTGAATTCACTGTCCCTCAAAACGGGCCTATACTAAATTCTGTCCAAAATTTTTAAGTAATAACGTTTTTGTAGATATTATAATGTATAATACATCATTTTCATGAATTCATTCTAAAAGTTCATTTATCCATGAGAAAAAATTGAAACAGTTAATTGTAAAAAGTGACAAGTTAATGTGTAGGAAAGTTATTACAGTGTTCAGTTTTGATACTCATGGAAAATCTAACTGTAAGAGAAAAACTAGAAATAAAAAATATTTTGAAATATAATTTTGTAAACACCAGCAGCGCTATTCTTGACATCCTTCGCAGTTGCGCGTATACGTGTTAATGCGAGTGATGTATTTGCGAACACTTTCAACAGATGGTATTCTCGACTGCACTTCGCATATGTACACGAACGAAATTAATCGCACGTTAAATAGCACTTGGCAACATCTCAGTTTCGAATAATATCTAATTTCACTCTGTTAGGGCTGACAGGACAGCATTGTCGACTGACATTTCTTGATTGTTAGCTCATGTTAGTTTGTTGTAGGTTATATTTGTATTTACAAAGAAAAATATTTGTTTGCTAATAATTTATTGTGTAATGGAGACTCCATGCAGAACTGCTACTGCTTCTTCTGAACAAAAACGGTTAATACTGGAATTTATAAAGATGAATCCAAAACTCGCGTCTGGTAAATTTTCTAACGAATTTACCCAAAAAGGTGGCCAACGTAGAAAGCTGGAGGAGGGCCCCATAAAATAAATACATTTTCTATATTTTCAATGTTCGCAATATATCGTAAATCGTCCATTATCAACAAATTACAATATTTTGATTTATACCATATCACGAACATAATAAATTTAAAGATTTAGAAATAAAAAATTAGGTTATGTCATCGTTCGCATATTTACCGATTGTCAAAATCTACTCGTTGTTTAATGCGAATACTCGAATGTCTTGCGAATGATCAAGAATGTCTAGTATGAATTTTCATTCGCATTATGTTAGTATGCGAGTAACTTTTAAAAATGCGAACAGTCAAGAATAGCGCTGCTGGCCAAGTTTTAGACCCGACTAAGTGACCTGGCTCTTTTATTTTTCAACTCCTTAAATATTAAATTTAAAGGTATTAAAATTTTAAAATGCCTCAAGAATATTTTTTGCAAAGAAAATTTCGCTAATTTAAAAATTTAAGGGTCGGTTAAGGCTCAATACCCTTCAGCCAGGTCTGCGTTTTTGTAATCAGATATTACAAAAGAAATATTGTACAAGTTTTCACGGTGCCTCAAATACCTACCCAAAATTGTCTACCAGCTCTCGGATTATTCGCCAGTCTGTTCAGGTGCACGATTTTCATCTTGGACTTCTTACTACGTTGAATTCAGTAAACAACGTCATTTATCCGGTTGATGACAGAATACGGTCCTTCCCTTGGGAGCGAGGCTTCGAGATTCCTTCTTCACTCCGCTGTGGGTTGTACGGTCAAACCAAGTTATCTTAAATTCCGCTGAACTGACGTTACGGTTATATCGTACCTTCATTCGGTCACCACTCCCTGTAGGTGACCCCTTGGTATCCGCAACGTACAAACCTTAATCTACGACACCAAACCCCTACATCCTGATGGCTATTTATCCCTTAGAATTATTCCCATACTCTAGCCAAGGTCTTATTTTTTCCAAAACCCTCTCCGGATATTCCCTCGTGCACTTCCCGAAGAGATTTTGGTACTTGGCACCTGGGTATTATCAGTCGCATGGTAACTTCCTTCTCATCCGGGCTCTCCCATGATCTCCATGATAGTCCATCTTCAAACCTTAGGGAATCCCATTGCGTCCACAAAGCCCTCAATCCAACATTTTTGCTAGAAGCTTCCTTCCATTCCGGGCGTATTCCTTTTTCTTTTGCCTTTAGTAGTGATCCAATCTCGTCGTCATTCAGTTGTTCCTTTCTTACAGCTTCCTTTGTCCAGTCCTTCGGAACCTCAATCTTAACCGCCCTCACTTCTGCTACATCCTGCTGTTTCTTTACATTCTTGGTATTCACTTCCCTAGGGTGCCTTTGACAACAGTACCTCTTGATATGCCCAATTTGCCACAACTATAACAACGGATTCTTTTTGTAAGCCTTTTACTGCATTGTTGCTACTTAGGCCCTGTTTCGGCGGTTGCAGTTCCTTTTTCGGTCGCGAACTCAATTCGTCTATTTTCCATTGCGACCATTTTCTGTATGTTTAGCCTTTAGCATAGCCATCACTTTCGTCCATTCGGGGCTGTCTTCCTTTTTCTTGCATCGTTTGCTTCCCTAAGGTTCTATTGTCGACAATCTCGCATCATATATGCGCCTTGGTTTGCTTCAACGGTAACATCGGATACCTCCGCTAGGCTTTACACCTCCTTGTCGATTTTCCTATTTTCCTGGGAAACTTGTCTTGATCATTAATTGAGTAAACATCTTGTGCAAATCCTTGAGTTTGATGTCTAAATTTGTTTCCTCTGGTTTGGGCTTCTTCTACAGAGACAGTTCGTATTCTGTGCCATGAGGAATCCATATAAGCGACCTCTACCTCAAGTGTGTGAATCAATGCTTCGCTACTAGTCTTATACCGAGATAGTCTAAGGACCCATCTGATCCCCTCGTTTTTTACGCCATCAATAAACGTGTCAACTGCCAAATGCTCCTGGTGCATTCGGGTAAGCCAAGTGTGCCAATTCTTCTACTGCAGCCTCAAATTCTCGTAAGCTCTCCGCAGCTTTTTATATACGTGATTTAAGCTGAGTCTGATATAGTTGAGCAGTGTTGGGCTCTTAAGTCTAATGCAGCTTCTAAAACTTTAAAATCCTTTTGCTGCGCCACTGGGATCATATGCAACAATTGTAAAGCTTGCCCTCTCAATGCTAGAACTAATGCCGTAGCCTTGTCTTCATCACTTCAGTTGTTTGCGCATGCAGCTGCCTCAAACTGTTTCTTATATATCGTCCATGAAGGAGGGATGTTGTAACCGAGGACCTGATGACATTACTAACTGGCCTTCTTTTCCCTCAGCTGCCGTCCTATTTCTCCTTCAACTACACAAAATATTCCTTCAATATCACCAACTTTTTCTTTGACTTCACTTACTTCTTCGACTATTTACTTTTCATTTGATACCAGTAACTTTTACCTAAATGTCACTAACTTCTCCTTTGACTTCATTTACTTTATGTTGCCCATATCCTCTTTAATTTCACATTTAAGGTCTTTAGTGGCTGCAAGAATAGCGTTTTGTTGCACCTGTATAACATTTCTTAATTCTTCCTGGCGCGTCATTTCTTTCTGGCTTTCCTCATCACGTCCTATTTCTAGGTCTCCCATCATTTTTCTCAACTCTTCCCGGCGTCTTCTTTCTTGTTCTGCTTCACGTCTTTCTTGTTTTTCGAGTTCTTTTTCTTCTTCGCGTCTCTCTTGTTCTTCGTTTTCTTTTTGACGTGCTCTTTCTTTTTCCTCTTGATGTTGTTCGTGTTCTCCTTTTTCTTCCTGATGTCTCTTTTCCTGTTCTTCCATCATTTTTCTCAGTTCATTTTTTTCTTCTTTCTGGTCTAGCATAATTTTTTGTAATTCCGCGAACATGTCTTTCATTTGCTTTTCGACAGCCATGTCTCTTGTTTCCATCCAAAAAATTCTTGAAACAGCACTACAAGTCTTATTTAAAGGCTATATTAAGTATAATGCAAATATTTGTACAAAGTCCGGATGTAATATTTTAGAAAATTTTCTCAAAATGCCACAACAGGTGTTATTTAGTGTCTATACTACTTTCCAATCGACAGAACTCAGCTAACTGCACTAGTTTTCAAATAGAATGTTCTAGAAGTTTTCTAAAAATATCACAAATAAGTCTTATTTGATGTCTACATCACTTTCCAATTGACAGAATTTAGCTAACTGCATTAGTTTAAAAATAGAATATTCTGAAAATTTTTGTCTAATATCCATATCACTTTCCAGTTCAAAGTACTTCAATATCTGCACTGGTTTTTAAATAGCACAATAGAATACTCTGTACGTAGGTTCAACAAATTGCAACAAGAACTTTCATAAACTACTGATTTATCCTTACACACTTTAGTACACACTAATTACAAGTTTCATCTGCTATAGTCTCACTACTGTAATTCACAAGTTATTACTGTTCTTATTCCATTTGTTCGCTTGTTTGTCTCATATCATACTGCCCTCAGTGCGCTTGGATCCAGTCTATATATACCCCGCGTCGAATGTACTCGATTATTCCAGAATGATCCAGTTTATCATTTGAGGCGTTTTTGGGCCCTCCTCGAATTTTCCATGAGACAGTGGTGTAGGCGTGGACATAACAATATTAATAGAGTGTGTTCTTAAAATCGTAAGATAGTTTTTAAAAGCACGCTGTACAAATATTGAAATTTCAATTGCGGATTTGTTTGTTTTAAATCAAGCAAAACGTTTTATTCTTTTTTATAAATTTAAAAATAAAGAAAATTTCCTCTTGGAAACTGAATCAACATACTGTACATGTTGATTCCAAATCTATATAACAAAATTTAAAATATATAAAATAAACTTGTAATATTTTTACGTCGTATTCATCTGAGACATAAAAGATACCGTTCTTCAATCTTTGAAACTCCCCTCGTTGCTTAGAGTGAGAAATTTTATTTATAAAGCCTATTCTGGCGCCTTAAAAGACAGATGAACTGATAGCAGCATTAATATCACCACGGATTTCCTTAGGGGCCTATATAAACATGAAGCTTCTTCGATTAGGATGTTTTTAAAAGGTGGCCGGCGAACGGAAGTTCGATAAAATGAAAATATAGTGAGGAGGAAACTCATTAGAGGAAGCCGTTCTGTGGCTAATGGTAACAAATAATCAGAGCTGAATAGGAAAAATGTTTGTTTGATGAGTTCTACTAAAAGTAGTTAATCGACTTTAAATTACTGTCTTGCACATTCCTTCATTCTATTTCATTAGTTACGATGTAAGTTAGATATTTTACAGTTTACGACTTTACAGGATAAGTAATTCTGATTCTAAAACACACACGTCAAAAGAGCTCATCAACGTTATTCTGGCAGCCGTATTTTTTAAACTTTTTAATATTACACACAATAGGTCTGTCCACAAAAAAATTAAAATACATTAAAATTACTGAAAAATAAAGATTTTGACCTAATAACAACAATGTTGTACTTGAAAAAAGTCAATCCGAACTACAACAGTGGCCGTAAAAATTGCTTGCGTTGGTTTGACGTCACATGCTTGCTGGCTTGGCAGGCGCCAGATCATCTGTAAATTACGTTAGGTTTATTTCTTGTTGTTTTCGTTAGAACAAAGTTTGAATTCACGGCAATAACAGTGCTTTTGCTATTCAGTACGTTAAATAGAGTTGTTTATTGCTGTCAGATATGGAGGAGGGTTTCGAGAAACGAGATTCACATAATTTGCCGAACGTAGACGTGATTATGGCATCCGATTTTCTCGCGTCGGATTTTAATCAGCCTCAATCTAGTGGTGTCAAAGCTAGTCAGTATCTGTGTTTCAATCATCACAATATGACTGGAGTAAGTTTTGTATCATAGGTTTTTTAAATGCCTTTTGTAGAAGTAATTCAGATTTTATGGGGACGTAGCTTATCTTTGCTTGAGGTTGAAAATGAAACGTGACTACTTTTACTTCTATAATAAGTTAATATTCGGGTTTGAGTCGATACATCACATCTTACTGCCAAGTAAGCTCTACCGTTCTGCAGCTCAGTGCCTTCTGCATTATGAGAAATTGATGGTTCCAGCACGTGTTCCGAACATTTGGTAGATTTGCGCAGTAACTCTCTAACTTTTCTTTTTCGGACCCTCCCTTCACTAGTTAATCGAATTTGTTTGTATATTTTTTATCTGCCTAACAGACAAATATATGAGGCACCACATCACCTTACGTGCCTTTACTTTGCTAAGTTTATATTCCATGTCTTGTATAAGCTAAAAAAAAAAAACTATCACTATATGCAATTATGTTCGACAACGGGTACCTACTACTTACATTAATATGATCCTGGCAGCAATATGAAATTGATGTCGAAGAAACTTGTTTAATGTCTGGTCTTCTTACTGTCGCAAACCATTTTTTATATATATTTATACATATTATTTGCTTTGGGACGCTTACAAATATTTTTGTTAAAACATAATATTTTTAGTCGCAAACTTCTCTATAAAATCCTTATTTTACTATAAGGAACGTAACCAGACTGCAACCAACAGCTACTGTCCGGGCTATGTGCCCCGCCGAGCGCTGAATTACAAGTTACAAGCCTGGTGCGTTAAGTGTAATAATTGCATATTACCATCAAAACGCTAATGCTTCGATTGCAACAAACACCAGCCGAAAGATTGATCCTACTTAAAGGAGCTCTCTTGCCAGCCGTCACAAACCACTTGCAGACTGCAGTTTCGAGCAGTTGGCTCTCGTCAGTGCAAGGTAGGCATGTGCAAGTTTGTTGCAAACGAAACATTAGCGTTTTGATGGTAATATGCAATTATTACAGTTGACGCGCCAGGCTTGTAACTTGTAATTTAGCGCTCGGCGGGGCACATAGCCCGGAGAGTAGCTGTTGGTTGCAGTCTGGTTGCGTTCCTTATAGTAAAATAAGGATTTTATAGAGAAGTTTGCGACTAAAAATATTATGTTTTAATATTCCGCCCTCTAAGAGCACATTTGAAATATTTTTGTTGGCGTCCTAATTGTTAGTCTCTTGTAGAAATACGAAGACCGTTAAAATATTGGGAATGCAGCAAAAGAAATCTCCCTGCCACCCGTTTTCATGGGCGAGGAATACGATAGTGGCAATGGCTTACGTACAATTTAGCGCAAACCACCCCTTAATGAAGAAACCACCCCCTATTCCGGTTTTTAGGGTCTTAGCATTCGAGGGCTTGTCGGATCTAGATTTGTTGCTCAATTTCAATAAATGACACCCTGCCCGACCCCAAGGATTGAAACAATACCCTCAAAATCTGAAATACCTTCAAACAGTTTCAAATTGAATAGAAATTGGTATACCCCGTACTCGAGGGCGAGAAACACGATGGTGGCAATATTTTCTCACCCACCCCTCCCTAACGACTTTGAAAATTGTCACAATCGTTTTTCTCTTCCACGAAAATGGGGGTATACCCATTTCTATTCAAATTCGAGCTTTCTGATGGATTGCGGTTTTGGGGGTGAGGGTGGTTTGACTCCTGGCGGAAGGCCGGTAGTTGCTTAATTTTCTGGAATTAAGCAAAAAAACCAATTTGATCGATGTCAGAGCCTAAGAAACGGAAAAGGGGGGGGAAGGGGATTTACACGAAATTGGAGTGTAAACCATTGCCACCATCATACTCCTCACGCTCGAAAATGGGGGAGGAAGATGTCTTTCGCGTTCTCAGTACTTTAACGTTTTTCGCCTTTTTCTGCAGTTGAACAGGGGTCTGTGTTGTGTTTGTGCATCCAAGCACAAAATACCATTTTATTGCCACCATATTTCTTTCAAGGCACAGATGAATATGACTACGATAAATATCGGCAAAAATATCTAGCCCATCCTGCCTCACAACAGTTGCAAAATTAGCGGGCATGTGACGTCACCCGTCTAGCCTCGAGCCAAGGGAGCGTTTTCTAGCCTCGACTCGTTGAGGTTTTTATTACAAATAACGCTGAAAGTAAACGACTACTTTTTTAAAAACTTTATAGGGGTTTATAATTCATATAAATCTATCATTTTTAATTAAAAACCAAATTTTATGGGCACACCTATTATGAACTAAAATCATCTTCTGCGATAATTGAAAACGTTATAAAATGTGTATCGCGAAAATAAGTATCCTTAATTATTTCATTCGTGGATAAAATATCTTCTTCATAATATTTTCAATGATATTAATACTTAAATGCGGTTGTTTCATATGTGTGAAAAACTTTAACATAACTCCCTACTAATTTGGATGGCGAAATATACGAGGATACCATAACATTAAGTAAAATTACTTTGACATTTGTTAATTTTTCATTAATCCATAAAAACTATACCACTTTATTTAAATTTCATCGTTTGGCAGTGTTGTGTGAAGTTGACCTAGGTTAGTATTAACGGTGTTAGATAAATAGATCATTCTGCTTTACTAAAGTTTTGTGTAAAATTTACATCTGTGAAATAATAATCCAGTATATGAATATGCAGTATACTTCTTGTTTCTTGTATACTTTAAAACTCTTCTTTGCTGTGTTTGTTAAATCTACAGCTTTAAGATTCTGTTTAGATGCTTACTACTTACACAGAACTGTTTATATTCTATTATATTAGTATCATATTGCCAAGGAGGCAAACTAAAACCTTTCAACTTAGCTACACCGTGCCGAAGAGGACCAAAGAGTCCGAAACACGCGTCCGCCGTTGCACTTTTTCCTTTGCGGGTTTTCCCATACATTTTCTTTACCGATAATTTGCTTCCCATGTTGAGCCCATCCTTTCAATTTAGCTACACCGTGCTGATGAGGACCAAAAAATCCGAAACTCGTGTCCACGATTGTACTTATTGTTTTGCAGGTTTTCTCATGAACTTGCCTATTTGATACGTGTTTATTTTTATTTGGTAATATTATTACCGATTCCTTAGTTCTTCATTTTATGCTATCAGTAACTGTTGCGCGTGCAATTAACAGAAGGTTGCGTATTTCAGAAGGAGCTATTTATGTAACAAAGTAGAGTTTACAATTGCTTAACTTTGCGGATGCGAAGTGAAGCCTCTAAGGATTGAAATAAAAGTTACACGGGTACTAGCGTACCAGGGATTAGTAATATGCAGAAGTTTTTGCCTCAATTATGGTATTCTGTCGTAGATGTTTATTATCCTGTCGGATTTCTTGATCTTAGGCTTAAACGTGCCGATATTGGAAATTAAGCATTTAAATATTTCAGTGTTCAGTGGAAAGTACGCTACATCTTCTGTTAAAATGTTTGCTGGCTCCCATTTTATCCTATGTCCATTTACCCAAGCGCGTTCGCGAAAATATATTTTTAAGAAAATAATTCGGATATTAAACTGTCTATAGCATTGTTATTACTAGTTCGGTTTCTAAGTTATGTATTAATTACCAGTACAATTAATAATTTTTGTTATACATCCTTGAGAAATTAATTATGACGAACGTTATCAATATTGTAAACAAAGCAGTGTTGATGAGGTTAGTTTTTACAAATGTTTAATTTTCACTTTTATAACTTTATCACGGGGGCGAGTGTGGGTGCGTCCTTACTATGTACATACTTCGATATGTGATGTAAAGCAACGTATGGCGCGGTTAGTAGTTGGATGGGTGACCATTCCAACGAAGACCGCGTCCTCGCCTCACAGATCTTATAGCGGCTTGTATATCAGTGCATGTGCGGAAGTTATACAACCTTAGGCGAGGGTTGTATAGGGGATATACCATCCTTCGGAGGGGATGTAAAGCCGTCGGTCCCTTGTCTATTAAATGTTAAGCAAGTAAAAGATCCCTACTCTTCTTAAGGGAAGAGATTCGGCAAAATTCCTGGTTGGGGGTAGCTCGTCTACAGGCGTCGGTGTTAGGCCTCAGTAGCGGAAATAGGCCGACGTTAAACAAATGTTAAAAAAAAACTTTATCACTATTTAGAAATGAGACTGATATATTCTTTATACAAAATAATTATATAAAACAGTTGATATATTGCTCTTCTACGATATTTTATTGTTAGCTTCAGGAAGGTCAGAAGAAAATCCTATTCTTGCTATTTTATGTTGATGAAACTGTGTATTAGTAATGAAATCAAGACATTGTCTGATAAAACTAAGAAGACATGTCACTTACCTTTTGTTTTTTATTCAAGTCATTCCTAATTTATAAAAAAAATAGTTATTTGGCCTACCCTTATTACAATAGTCCATCTCTGTACAAAATTTTTAAGGTGGCGCAAGGTAACCCGATTTGTGTATATAAAGAGTAGAACAGTAAGACATGTGTCGATTACTGTTGTATAATTTAGTAAAACAATCGTCCATTACCGTAAAAACTTTAAGGTAAATCACTTTTTAAACACTAAAATGTTCACGTCTTTACTGGTCGGCGCAAAATAATACAGTGCATAGTTCTAGGAGTATATCAGGCATCTCTTTTCTTTAAATATTTAAATATTTTCCTGGTCCTGGTCTGCACCTTTTAACTCACACTACTGCGTATAATGGAGTAAAGATTTTGAGAGAAAATGTTACATAGAGCAATGCGACACAGAAAAATAAGTTTGTTTTGATGACACTAAGAATAACCTGAGATTTCTACATCTTGTAGGTGGTCGTTTTTGTGGGTGATTTTTCGGTTTTAATTTATTTTGGGCGCTTAAAAATGCTGGTTAAGAAACGAGAATGATACCCTTTTATTGTCGATATTCAAGAAACCTTCAGTTTAAATTTCATGAAAATCAGTTCCAATCCAAATAAATAGGAGGAAACACCATCCAATAAGGATGTAACTCCAAAAGATATACAAATCTAAAAAAATATATAAATCATTAATTAATAAGTACAAATCATGTAAAACAATTTTAAAATGATAACTAGTTGTGAAATAACAACTCATCACATCACTCAAATTTTCATACATCAATACTTAAATATATAAAAATTTATCAGACTAGTCAGAAGTTAGATACATATAATTTTCCTCGAAATAACAGGAGTATACAGTCTATACGCCACTAGTTACACATTATCCATACATTTAAATTGAGTACTGAATAAAACACAATCATTTTGAAAATATATAACATTAAAAATTTAAAATTTGTACATTAAGATTCTAAGTATTCGTTTACAGAGTAAAAGGCCATTGTAGTTAAATATTTGTATAAATTACTTTTAAAAGTAGAAAAATTGTCCACATCACCAAACAAATTTATAAACTTGTTATAGCAAATAACACCTTGATAAGTATGAGAACTTTGACACACAGTATGTCTAGAGAAACGGTCGATACAAATTATTTTTGTTACGCGTATTATGATCATGAACAGAGGTATTCCGAATTAATGAACATTCCTTTTTTATATTTAAAATTAATAAATATATGTACAACGATGGCAATGTAAGAATAGATAAATTAACAAAAAGTTCCTTGCAAGATGTATGCTGATGTACGCCCACCATACACCTAATAATTTTTTTCTGCATTATAAATGCTTTACCAATATGGGCTGAGTTGCCCCAATATATAATTCCATATGATAGGATTGACTGTACCAAGTCAAAATATGCCAGTTTTAAGACCTCTAAAGTTACAGTGTTTCGTAATTGTCTTATAAGAAAACACTCTGAACTTAATCTATTTGATACATTATCAGCATGTTGCTCCCATGTCATTTTACTTTCGATGGTCACTCTCAAAAATTTTATAGAATTTATTTCTTTCACAGATTGGTGATTTAGTTTGACTAGGGAACTAGAGTCTTGACAAATGTTTCTGGGCAGAAATGACATTACGAAAGTTTTACTAATATTTATTAATAAACCCTGGCTTAAACAATATTCATAAAACTCTGATGTACATATGTGTGCTCGGTTTACAGTTGATACGATAGTTTTATCTGTTATTCCAAAGTTTGAATCATCTGCATATAAGACTGTTAAATTTGAAGATATACATGATGGCATATCATTTATAAATATTTAAAAAAGCAAGGGACCTAGGGTCGAACCTTGCGGTACTCCGATATTTACATCTTGCAACTTTGATTTAACATTTCCTATTACAACAGTTTGCTTTCTATGATTTAGGCAAGATTCCACCCAGTTAAGAGCTATTCCACGAATTCCAATACGAGCTAATTTTTCAACAAGCAAAGCATGATCTATAGTATCGAATGTCCGACTTTAAGCAAAATATAAAGCCAATGAAGTTTGTTTGTTGTTTAGACAGTCGTATGTAAACTTAATAAAATCTGCTATAGCTGTAGATGTGGATCTGTTTCGTCTAAAACCATGTTGAGACATAGATAACAATTTTTTTGATTCTAGAAAGCAGTTTAATCTCATGTTGTAGGCCATTTCAATTATTTTAGCAAGCTGACTTTGAAGACATATGTTTCTATAATTGCAAATTTCATTTCCAGATCCCCTGTTTTTATATACGGGTATATATTTTGAAATTTTTAGGGCATCTGGGTATTGACCGTTAATAAATGATTCATTTTCCAATGGTTCACAAATTATACTTGAAACTGCTTTCAATACCTGTCCCCCAATTTCATCTATACCAGCTGCAGGTTTAGAGGTAGTGCGTGCCAATAGTTCTATTTCTTTTGGAGTTGTTGGTGTTAAATAGAAAGCTTCTGTTTCGTATTGAGGAAGTCTCAACTCAGCATACCTTGGCCCAGGACACTCAAAATCCATAAAATGATCATTAAAGAAATTACAAATGTTTTGAAGGTCTGTTATTTTTTCATTTTTTGTCGATATAACTTCATCTGGAATACTTCTACTCAACTCCCCCCCTCGTCTCATTAATGATTTTCCAACTTTCTCTCATTATATTTTTTGCATTTACAATTCTATTATTATTATAAGAACTTTTTGTCTCTTGTAACTTTCTGTTGTATAAATATTTGTTTAAATCTTATTTTAATAATCTCGTTACTCGTTTCTTTACTGATTTTAGATAGTTCACGGAGTGTTTGATGTAGTTCTTTTAATTCCTTAGAATGCCAGGTGTTATTTTTACAACTAATTTTAACCTTTAAAAAATAACAAAAATAACAAAATAGTGAAATTAGTGAAAATTAATATCGGCCATTGTTAGCCAAAAACAGTAACTTAAAAATAAAGACAAAAATAGTAACAACATGGTAAAAATAGTTTATAAATGTGTAAATACTTACAAAATATAGACATACATTTGATTTAATCATAGGATAAATGGTATAAAACTGCCAAAAATACTTTTGGAAAGGGCTGGATGTGTATCACCCGGCATTCTATCCACACAACATTCATAGAACTTTCCAGTGAAGGGTAAATTCAAGCCATGGTGAAAATATGGACACCAACGGACAATCAATGTTAAAAATAAGTTAGGGAAACTCTTTGATAAATTCAGAGGTACCGATATTTATGAGGTAGTACCTAAAAATATAAGAATTATGTATAAACATTCAGAAATAACTGAAAATATAAAATAAAGTTGTTTTAAATGTAATGTTAAGTGTTTAAAAAAGAATTCGAATGGCAACATTATTAGATAATAGTTAGTTAATAAGGAATATGTAAGTCTATTTCAGATATTTGAGGTTAGGGAAATGATGACAAATCCTAACAAATGACATATCAGTTTAAAGTACAAGTAAAAGGAAACACATTGGTCACATTTATTAATAGAATAGTTCAAAAATAAGTACAAAAAGCATTAATAAAGAAAATTTATTTAACAATTTTCAAATCACCAATTTCATTACAATATTGTGGGGGGGTGAACCGATTTTCACGAAATTTGAACTGAAGGTTCCTTCAACATCAACAATAAAAGGGCACCATTCTCGTTTCATAACTAGCATTTTCCAAAATAAATTTAAACTGAAAAACCACCCATAGAAAATACTCGATGTAGAAAAGTCAGGTTACTCTTAGTTTCACCGAAACAAACTTATTTTTCTGTCGCGTTGCTCTATGTAAAATTTTCACTATCGCCTTATTTTTAACAATTTTTACTCCGCTATTAATAATTATGTAGGACAACAGCGAAGAACAATGAATTGTAAATAAAGTCGTTAGATATGCAGATTAAAATATATCGCACTCGAATCAATCCACATCGACAAGAAAACTTGTATTTTTTTATCGATTTAGATTACCTTACTAGCGGAGTTTATCGTTAGCTATTCAACCAATACATATACATACAGACAATTACAAGATGACCATTCCCTGCGACATTGCCATCTATCGCAGCAGAGGCTCGAACTATGGAGTGGAACAGTGACTAACTGCGTTGCCATCACACAATTCCGTCTAGTTCACTTGTACCAACTCGGTAACATATTAAAAATTCCACTAAACATCCAAACTCTAACCAGGATTCGACCTGAAAATCCTTCACTTGAAGTAAGTAGATACAGTATTTAACAAAAAAAGAAAGAAGATAAGAAACTAAACACGATAATTGTGAACTAACTGCAAACGTATATACTTAAATTGAACACAAATTGATTACAGTAGTCATACATTTATTTACGCTTTTTTCCTTGAACTAATCGCATTACTCGAGTCTATCGATTGGGCATTCACAAGTTCCTGACGCCGACTGCAATTTCCTATAGTTAAAATGTAATTTTCTCGAAGGTTAGTAAAAATGTATTTTATTTTTACACAGAAGTTATTTATTTTAAGTGCAAAATTAACTTCATATTTAACATAATACATATTATAGCATTAATAGTATATACGGAAAATAGTACATTTGCCAAGAAGGGTTTCCTGCAGCTATTTCAGTTACAAAGAGATTTCACATTATTACATATCCTTCAAAGCACTGACTGTAGATTCCAATTTGAAATTACATAATTTACCTTTAAGGCATCAAAAGGAACATGCTAGTTAAGAAATATAAAACCATTCAGAGTTAGTTGCTTAGAACATAGCAAATTTAAAATCCTATAATGAATTCAACGAGACATACATTGAATTGGGTGAAAAATTAGCAAGCAATATTATTCCCGATCAAAGTTTCTTCCCTAAAAATAGAGTCTTAATGAATTCATCTTATTTATTCCTAATAAAGACGAGCTTTTGAAACCAATTAAATCGCTAAGTGTAAAAATAATTAAGGAAATAGCTAATTTTATCATAGATCCATTAACCTATGTTATAAACTTAATATTTGATACCAGCACTGTTCCTTCCATTTTTAAGTCGTCAGTTATTTGAACCCAGGAGCACTTGATCTTCAGCCTAACATGTAAGCGCTGAGCAACATTTTATTTAAGGATGAAATTTTAAGGTAAATGAGCTTTACTTTTACCTTACATATTTCATTGAATTAAATTGACTGTTATTAATTAACAGCCTTCAATTTATCATAGGAATGTTTGCCGTATGAAACATAAATATTTGGTGCTTTTGAATTTGTACTGAAAGTGTTAGTGGAAATGCCATAACTGTTAAGAGATGCTGGCGGATTTGAGGTGAACACTGATAATAACGTCATAGAGGTACCGGAGGATGTAGATGATGGATTGGACAAGTTAAACCTATTCTTGGAATTATAGTTCTAAAATTTACTGCATTCGGATGCGTTACAATTGATTGGTTGACTGCTAGAGGGCATATAATATCAACGTGATCAATATATAGACAAATTTTCGTTATTTGGCAAAATAATGTATGTGTATTTTTATCATCCTATGCACAGAATAAAAATGGATGAATGAAAGATATAAGAAATATGGGTTTTTAGGTATTTTTACTCTTTTTGGTATCATATTTGAACCAGACACTTCCGCTCTATTCATCACAAGGGGATCATTTTACGTAAAATTTTATACGTAATATTTTTGATGTGGGTTTTATTGTTTTTCCGAGGAATAACTAAAGTACACTGGTTTTTGCCTTTAACATTAAACTCTTTCTCTATCAACAGTATGATAAAGGCACAGAGTGGCTGCAGTGAGCAAACGGACGTGTCCAGAGGTCAAAGGGGTAGCCTTTCACGAGCTGATGGGAGCTGCTGACAGTTTTTGTTATACTTTAAAAGCAAGTTAGTGAGTAATATTCACACTGATAAACAGTTAGTTGATATATTCCTAAAAATAGAACCAGAGCCGGAGTCTCAAACTAAAAAGTATGTCAATAGCACAGGCTATTCAATTATATACAAAAGTCAGAATTTTGTATACTTATCTAAATAAATATGTACAGTTGTGGCCAGTGAATATGAGGCAGTTCTTGAATCCGTTTTTTGTAATATTTTATATTGTAATAGGGCACGGTTAGTATAGATACGGTTGAATTAATGGGCGGGGACTGTGACGTTACAGTAGACCTTGGAACGCGCCATATTTGTATCATTTGTTTGGTCACAGACACGGTTTATCAGATACTCTGTGATTTGGTTGTGCATTGTGAACTTGTTTCTTTACTTTTGTATTGGGTGTATTTTAAAGACGCTTTAAAAAGACTATTATTAGGAAGTATTGTGGTTTTGTTTTGGGAAGTCGACTTGCCCTAATAAAAAGTAAGTACAAGTATTGTTGGTTAATTTTTTATTATTATTGTGTAGGTAAATATGTTTTTTTTAACAGTTATGCCTGGAACAAGGTGTGCCGTGGCTATATGTAACAATAGTTTACAAAAGACTAAGCAAGGCAATTTGGCTGTTTCTTATCATAAATTTCCAAAAGATGACAAACTATGATGTTTCAATAAAGACTTATTATTACTATTTTATTTAATTTTACATAATGCTAGATATATTTTTTTATTTTCATTGCTCAGATAGATATTCGCAGTCAGCAACGTTCGATTACCAAATTTTCACTCATTTCCTAATATTCTTAATTAAAAATATCTTTAAATAAATTTAATATATCACCTAATATAAAGTTCGTTCGTACGTGAGAATACTGTATATAACATTTTCCTTATACTTCTTCGTATTTTTGTGTGCTATGCTAATACCTAAAACCTTGGGGTAATATATATTTTGCTTTAAAATTATAATAAGATAGGACGATAGCTTACACGCTTTTGGGCTGTGTTAAAATAAGAAATACAGACTTTTTGTGCAGTAACTTAAAAAATTTTTGTCCGATTCTAGTGCGTCCCTTTCTTATTAAATCAAATTTGTATAAAATAAATAATGCCTGTTTTTTTGTGTTAAAATAAAATAATAATTGCAAGATATATAAGTGGAAGCAATAACGACTTAAAAGATTATTAATGAGGGAGAACGAGACAGCATTATATGCGAGCGTAAACGAGGTCTACTTTGACGTCAATGCACTAAACGTTTTCTGATTGGTAGGGGCGGGCATAATCCAACCGTATATATAATAACCGTGGTAATAGGGGCTGTGCTTTGGCAGCATGCAGCGTTGGCGCCAGGTTGACATCAGGTTGACGTTAATAAAAGCCCACTTTAAATTGTACAAATTTTAGTGCCTGATATTCACTGGCCACAACCGTACGATACAAAAAATAACTGTCTAAGTTTAGGCAGATAAAAGGCAAAATTAATGCCTTGGTTATTATGTCAATTAAACTATTGGTTTTTCAAATGAACTAAAGCAAATCAGAATACGCGGAGGGTACGTCCAAGCAATTATTATCAAAGTGAGTAAAAGCAAGTATATGCAATCAAACCGACTGAAGGAAATAAATACACTGACAAACAACAGAAATTGTCACTTTCGGAAGTAGATGTCAAAAAAATCATTATACTAGCAGAAGTATTAACAGGAATGTTTGGAATAGCGTATTAGAAATAGTATTAAATCATGGCAGTGGTGAAGATTAAATTATTCTATTAATTCTTTTAAAGTAATTAAATAATTTAATTACATTTTCTTTATAATACATATCTATTTGTTTAAGCGATTAAAAAATGTTATTGCTAGAAAAGTTGTAACTTATATGATTTTCTGATAATAATAGTATAAGTGTTATTTGATATGGAGTAAAAACGAAATTTTTTGTATCGGGGATGTATATGACGGACGACACAAAAAATTATTTTGCTGCTCATAAAACATACTATTTTATGGCGAACGTGCAAGGATAAAAAGAGACATACTAAATATTGTGTTTCATTAATATATTGAAATAGCGTGAAATTAAGTATTTTAGAGCGTATTTAACCACGTTTGACCGACTGCCTTTGAAGGCGGCTAAGGTTAAGGGTTTCTTTGTAGGGCGGTTTTACACATCTTAATTAAATGGCGTTTATCATAGTTTATCCTGAAAGATGCATTTGGAAATACCTGCTTTGAGTAGAGAAATCATCCTCATGCACTGAATACCGTTATGCAGTATTCGCAAACACAGTTTGTATATAAGTATGTCACCACATGTTCCCTTTAATACACTCACACAGAATAGACATCGAGAAAGGCTTCCTCTTTGCGGTCTGTTTAATTACCTGTATAAATATGGAAAATGGAAACGGCGAAGTAAAATAAATATTTTTATTTAATTTAAATACAAGTCTCTAATGGATGAATACCATATACATGAATTGTAAATTAAATTGAGTGGCTCATACTCTCCGTTTTTCGCATCGTGCGATAATTAGTACTTTAAATAGCCCGAATATGCGGACAGCTCAAGTCAGTTTATGAATATAAAAGGAGATTTATTTTTAATTTCATTTGTGATCGTTCTAAACGGAGTGTGCTGTTATTTAGGGTTATACTTAATAC
Source organism: Leptura quadrifasciata (assembly GCA_963675555.1). Taxonomy (NCBI): domain Eukaryota; kingdom Metazoa; phylum Arthropoda; class Insecta; order Coleoptera; family Cerambycidae; genus Leptura; species Leptura quadrifasciata. The sequence goes on along the minus strand of OY776676.1, from coordinate 140,149,041 downwards.
GCCCCAGGTCTATATCTTTTCCATTTAAAGAAATATCGTAACTTTGGTACTGTTAGGTATATTTATACTCTATTCAAGAGACTACTAGAAAAAAAATTCGGAAATTGAACCAAAGTGCCTTTTGCGAATTTAGTATAATTTGGAAACTAAAATATTAATAACACACACAGACCACCACAGGTAATTACGACCCCCTTTATCCCGTAAGGCTCTAGAAGAGCCTTGTATGGGAGGGGGCTACACATTTAGATACAAGGGACACACACCCAATATCCATGTTTAGTGGAAAAATCCCTCTCACAATATTTTCCACTGCCACTACCGGGGAACTTTTGGGTGAGGGACAAGTGCGCTCACCTCTCGATCATCAGTCATACAAATAAATAAAATAAATAAATAAAACATATGTTTATTTTTATTTAGTTTTTGAAGAATCAATGAATCAAAATTCATACAACTTTTTTAAATAATAAGAGGGCGGAATGCATTTACTGTAAATATATATAAATAATCAAGATGAGAATAGAACAGGCTCGAGGTAATTTTATCCGGATGAGAAATATACTATCTGACCAACATCTAGATCTCGAACTTCGCTGCAGACTATCGAAATGTTATGTCTGGTCCACTCTACTGTATGGCGTAGACACATGGACCCTGAAAGTCAGCTCAATTAATATGATACCGTAGAATACTAAAGATCTCATATACTGCTTACATAACGAACGAGGGAGTCCTAAGACGAACAAATCAGGAAAGAGATCTGCTTCATAATGTAAAATGTAAGAAGACATCATATCTTGGGCATATTTTACGGAATGACAAATTTCTAAGAACTGATAAGAACTACTGAAAATAGAGAACAATTTGAAATGGTGATCGCTAACTTCCGTTAAGGGGACAGCATGAGAAGAAGAAGAATCAAGAAGTCTTTTTCTTATTTATGAGACCGTTAATTGTGGTATCCTTAAAACCATTAATTACTCTAGTGCTACGATTTACACGTACATAAACAAATAAATGCGTTGGATATTAATGGTTATAAGATATTACATAAAGAAACTCACTTGGGCTACTGTAGCGTAGCAGATATCGCAGACACAACTTACCCCGGATAAGTCATGTAACGCGCCCACGATAAAATTTCACTAGCTCAGACGATCTCAGGGCGTTAAGCCCAAGTTTACATAAACTATGACAAATTATTAGTTTACTTACTTACACAAATCACTGAGGGTTCCATACGTAGTGGTCGCAGACGAAATAATGACACTTTCTTTAAACATGAAGTGCACTATATTACAGAATTTACAAATATTGGTTCTCTAGCATGTAACCTGGCGATGTTCAAAACGTGTGGCAAATTTCTTGATTAATGTTACAACATTAATAAAATGCCTCGTGTAGCTACACATCGGTTTACAACGTGAGGATAAATGGTAATAAATTCGGCCACAATGGGTCTGATTTAGAGAACCTCCTTAAATAAATATAAATGCATAAAATCTTTAAATATGTACAAGTTACAATACAAAAGTAAGTATGAATGAAATATAACCGCACAGAACCACTGAAGGTGGTCCCCGGTAAATAAAAACAATACACTTATCTAGGGTGGTACCGACGTTGAAGAAACTGTAGCCCTACGGAGGTGTCTTCGGGACGAAAGAAATTGACCCGAGGATGAGGTTGATTATAGCCTCTCCAGCCCTGGAACTTTTTACTGTGTGTGGATGCCCCGTCCGTGGAACTTCACTACTGTGTGTGGAAGCCCCGTCCGTGGAACCCTAAAGATATCCCGATTTTAATTTGCATGGTCGGAAATGCACGTGAAGCGTGCCTAATGTGAGCAATTCTAATCTGACATAACCCACAAAAGAAGTATAATTTATCTGACTGATGAGGGAACAATCCACCAATGTTCCTAGAAAGCCACAGTTGGATGAATGGGGTCTAGTCCGCCTTTCAAGTCGACACGATACTTCCAAAGGAAAGCCTTGTATACTTAAATATCCTGCTTCCGCAGTTAAAATTTACTCACAACAACAAAATATTCCGCTAAACGGAACAACAACAGATGGAGAAAATTTTCCTGTGTTGACAATCCCAAAATTCATCGGGATGCCTCGGATAAAACGAATTTTGTAAAATTATCAACCGTATACCGCCATCTCCTTTTCACCAGCTCGAAGTATCTCGCGCCTCTCGTGGATAATAGCGAAACTCTGCTACGGACGTAGCGGTTTTTATTATGCGGCCCACAAAACGCTAAGGTGTGTGGTGGGTCGCATACGCTAGAGGTCCGCAACACTACCTTTATTCTAGTTTTATTGTGTTGTATATTGTCTGTTCTAATGTATTCTCTTCCACTGTGGATACATAACGCGCTTCAAAGTTCTTAAATTCCCTCTTTTATTGTTAACATTTGCTAATAACTACATGAAATGTTGATTTAACTGTTTGTACCGCCCTCTGTAAATTATCTCTTCCTACACCTTCACTTTACGTCTGCTTACTTGCTCGGTATTTATTTATTAACTTCTATTCAATTTACTTCCCTTTTGTACTAGGTATTATAACTTCTATTTGGTTTACTCCCTTCTGGTTATTTAGAGTTAGAATTTTCTTACAGTATTTATTTCTCATCTCTTCTCTTCTCTTCTCTACAAATGGAGAATTTGAAACTTCTATTTCATTTATTTCTTCTTGAATTTTTCTTGGGTTGGTTATGTTGCCACAATAAACTTCGATGAAATCGTATGCTGCGTAATTTAGAACTCTTCTAATATCTTTCTTGGATTATGTTTTCTTATTAAATTTCGTATTGTAACTAAATATTTAGAACGTTCTTTTTCCTTTTATACTAAATCCATAAACAATTGAATTTTTCTTGCTCTTGTTGGCAACTAATTTTATTATTTTTTAAATTGCCAATAACTCCCATAATTTCAAATTTGAGTCTAAGTCATTCCTACATTTAATTTTGCTCTCCATTGTCTGCCTTTCGACATGTGTCTAATTTTCTATATTTTACCAAAATTTACTTTATGTCAAAATCTGATACATTAAAACATACTTTTTCTAATTTTGCCTAAATGGGTTGCTTTTTACATAACTTATAATGGATACATACCATATTGGTTCTTCTTCGGTATGTACGGTATGAAGTACTCTTAAATAACAATTTATTTAAAAAGAAACCTTGTTATCTTGCCTTCACTTCAGGAAAATGTTTCTTAAGATCAATTCATTTCTATCCTGTGGATAGTGGTGAAGTGGTGATGTTTCAGATATAATAAATCATCGTGCAATCTCCTCGCTCTGTAATGTTGCTAAAGTCTTCGAGATAGTTTTGTATAATCACATTCAGCCTTCTGTAGCGCTTCAAATTTCTCAATCGCAACATGGCTTTGTTAATAATAAATTAACTGTCAAATTCAGCAGTCTTTACACAATTTGTCTCACGGACTTTGACAAGCTGGGCCGAGTGGATGTGATTTATATACACTTTTCGAAGGCTTTTGATCGCATAGACCATCACATAATCATAGCCAAACTAGATCATTTCGGTTTTTCTACGTCTTTAATGCACTTTTTTCGGTCGTACCTCGCTAATAGAAGGCAATTTGTTTCCTATAATGGTTATAATTCCACAATCATTAATGCAACCTCAGAAGTGCCTCAAAGCTCTAACCTTGGGCCTCTCCTGTTCATGATATTTATAAATGACATTACTTACATGATTGACTGTGAAGGACTGACTCATTTACGTGGACGACTTGAAATTTTTTATGAGCATCAATACTTTAGAGGACTGTGTAAAACTGCAAAGTAATTTACAGCAAGTACGTAATTGGAGTGTTTCCAATAAGCTTAGTCTTAATATTTCTAAATGTAAGATTTTAACTTTTACAAGAAAACAATCGAATTTAGCATTCGCTTACAAGATCGACGGAAACACATTGGCACGCTCTAAATCAGTCAAAGATCTTGGAATTTCATTTAACACAAAGTTAAGCTTTTCAGAGCATATCGACAACATATCAGTTAAAGCTATTCAAATGTTAGGATTTATTGTCCGAAACTGTAGAAATTTCAATAATAAAATTGCTGTATTTTTCATACATTCGTTCGAAACTTGAATATTTATCTCTTGTTTGGTGTCCTATTACATTTGTCATATATCCTCTCTTGAAAATATATAGAGAAAATTCTTAAAATTGTTAGTATATAAAGAGGATGGCTTGCATCCTGCGAGAGGATATGATCATGAATCACTCCTTACAAGGTATGACGTTAAAAGTTTAGAATCCAGAAGGAAATGTAACTCGGTTTTATTTTTATAGAAATTAATTTATAACCTAATAGATGTTCCGAGTTTATTATCTCAATTAAGCTTTCTAGTATCACGGCCGAATTCAAGGCACAATTTCACATTTTACTGTTCCTATTCTAGAACAAATGTATTATTAAATAGTCCCGTAAATGTAATGTGCGACAATTATAACAAAATATGTCATATCTGTGATGTCAATTGTGATTCGTATGGTGAGATAATGAGAGTTGCTACTGACAGTTTTAATATCTTCTTGTTTTTCTTGTATTGTTATTGGTTGATACGAATTTTTTTTATTGCAAACAAATGAGCTATATGGGCGTATGAAAATGTATATGTATGTATGCATGCGTGTATGTCTATATGTGAGTAGATATATTTGAGCAACAGGTTAAACGTAAACTGCTTTATTCTATTTTTATGTTATATATGTATACCATACTATATACAAAGTTAACATTTTATTTTATTTTTTTAAGTCATCTTTGTGATTTTTTGTAACCCCTTCAATTATTGTAAGTTTGTAATTATTCTGAAATTGTGTAATTCTTGTTCTGTTATTGGGTATACCCTGTTGGGCAAATAACGGTATTATTATTATTATTATTACTTTTTTAAAATTTCATGACAATACAGTATTACGGATGTACACGTAAAATAAATACTTATACTCTTATATCTTTTCTATAATAATATATTATAATCCAGGTATGATTTATCAGCCTTTATTATTGTCCTAGATCAGCAATAATAAATAAATAAACACCACAGAAATTAGACAACCCCCAATTCCAGAAGCCAGGGCTTGTGCGGAAGGGGTTAAACATTGAAAAAACGCGGACATCCAACCATTTCCTCCGACAGTGCCGGAGCCAGGATTCGAACCCGGTGGTGCGATGTCCGTGTGATTAATCACGATTGCCACCTCGCGCCTTAACCCACTCGACTATCGACCAGATATGTTGCATCATGCAATAGTCCTGTTTGATTCATTTATTAAATTTGTTTTTGCAAATTTTGTATTTGCCAATACCTGTCAAATAGTTCCTTTCAATAATTATAGGTATATATTGACGTGATATTCACTTGTACTTAAGGTAAAGGGTACATAAAGGTTAATTAAGCTGTGTATATTTTAAATTGGTCAATTTTGACAATTAACTTCATTTTCATAAACAAATTTTTAATTCAACTTAATTATCTCCAAATTATTTTAATCTTAGAATCATAGTTAGTTTATTTATCTAGATAGGGAAATTTTATCTTTTCGTTGTGTGATATATCTTTTGTCACAATACATTGTTCAGTTGATCTGAATTTGTTTTATTGTTTATGCGTTTCTATATGTGTTTTCTTCATTAATTCCGAACTTTCGACATTGAGAATTAAATTTAGAAATTACATTGTGTGGTATTTTTGCTTCATCATAGCAATGTACATGAAAATAGAATTTTATTTGTTGTTAAATTATTATAATTTAATTTTTTTAGAAAAATACCGTTATTTCTGAGTTACCGAAAGTGATATTTAAAATTTGCATTTATTTTCTACTTTCCTTTAATAGTCAACTAAAAAAATACAGAGATCCGCCATTTTCAATATTTTGGTAAAATTGATTTTTCGGGCCGTATCTTTTTCTTGACACCAAGTTGCTTTTCGTAGCAGCATTGGATTTAAAAAAAAACTACATCAGAATAGCTTTCAAATTAAAAAAAAAATTCAAACACAGAAAATAGAGCGTAACGCTTTATCTGGCACATCCTGTACTTACACTTTTTCTCAAAATGAAAATGTTATGTTTTTGATGCTTTTTTGGGATGTAATTTTCTTTGTTTTCCGTAAGTGTAGTTTCTGAAAATTTAAACATTTTTCAACAATTCAATATTTCTTCATCCGATTTTTTTAAATATATACCTTTCTCTCTTGGACATTCTCACCTTAAACTGAAAATATCTGATAAACTGGAACTTCTTGCTGAAGGTTTTTAATACTTTTTAGAATATATTGGTTTCTTTATCTGAAAATGTTTGAGAATATTTATTTTTAAAACAGAAAATCTTTTAAAATTCCAAAATTTTTAAATTATTTGAAACGTTGAAAGCTTTTAAAATGTTTAAAATTTGGATATTTCTTTATCAAGAATTATTAAAAATCTCAAAAAAGTTTTTGAAAATTGAAGCTGAAAGTTAAGCAACATGCGTTCAGAAAATGTGATAAAATTATTTCGAAATTATCAACGTCCTTGGGATATTATAGCTGAAAATTTTTTGAACTGAGGATGATGTAATTCGATTACTTACAAATTTACTCGCGATTGACTGCTGCGTGCAAACACAGTCTTAAGTTAACGGATATGGTATTCATTAGCAAAACTATGCTGCAGTGATTCTTCATACTGTCCTAAAAAAAAACACTACTCCAGTGCAGTTAGCAAATATCTGAGCCGTACGTTTTATTCATGAATTTACAATAAGAATAATGAAGTAAGATTTTGGTTGAAGTTTTACGCCGTTCTGATATAAGATTTCAGTAAAATAAATTTCCTTTATTATCCGCAATCAGTTAGGTCAGATCTCTCTTCGGATACTGCACATCTATTTGATTGGCCCTTGCTTAAGTTTATCGCCTGTCACTTAAATTTAAAGAAGCTCATTTCCGAAAGATATAGGTTGCCACTGTAAGCATTGGTAGCTTTATTAGCTAAAATTTAAAATCGTTATAACATTATCGGATAACTTTATATTAGTTGAATTTTTCTTCATCTAGTGAACATAAATTAAACAATATTGGGATGATACAATAGACATAATAAATTCTTCGTAACTTAAATTATTGGCCAAGCGCGAATCTGGTTTACCCGCTGAAGAGTCCGTACTAGATAAGATGATACATTAATGTTGGTTAATTTTTATGTGATTCGGTAGTCTGTCACGTGTTCAATCCATAATAGTTTTATGCTTAGGAGTAAGTGATCCTCGTGTCGGTCGTCATATGCCTACCTTGTAATGACGAGAGTCAACAGCTCGAAACTGCAGTCTGCAAGTGGTGTGTGACGACTGGCACGGGCGGTCCTTTAAGTAGGATCAGTCTTTCGGCTGGTGTTTGTTGCAATCGAAGCACTTTGATGGTAATATGCAATTATTACACAACGCACCAGGCTTGTAACTTGTAATTCAGCGCTATGCGGGGCACATAGCCCGGAGAGTAGCTGTTGGTTACAGTCTGGTTACGTTCCTTATAGTAAAATAAGGATTTTATAGAGGAGTTTGCGACTAAAAATATTATGTTTTAATATCCCACCCTCTAAAAACACATTTGAACTGGTGTTTAAAATTTTTGTCGATGAAGAAATTAATGTTCCAATTGAAAGTGATGATTTGTTTGTTCCTAAGAATATTGAAGAGGCTGCAAAAAAGTCATTCCTGTCAATATAAAAAGTAGTCCGCCTTTGTAAATTATAACTAGCTCTAAGTATACTCTTGCATCTGTTGCATTTACATATGCAATTTACATGCCAAATGTGTGTATTTAGACTCCTTCACTTTAAAATGTATCTGCAACGGAGTAACGGTATAATTCAAAAAGGAAAATCGATGCCATTCAATAAGAAGGAAAATTCATGACTCTTAATATTAAGATACCCTAAGCATAAAATTATTATGGACTGAACACGTGACAGACAACCGAATCACATAAAAATTAACCAACATTAATGTATCATCTTATCTAGTACGGACTCTTCAGTGGGTAAACCAGATTCGCGCTTGGCCAATAATTTAAGTTACGAAGAATTTATTATATCTACTGTATCATCCCAATATTGTTTAATTTATGTTCTCTAGATGAAGAAAACTTCAACTAATATAAAGTTATCCGATAATGTTATCACGATTCTAAATTTTAGCTAATAAAGCTACCAATGCTTACAGTGGCAACCTATATCTTTCGGAAATGAGCTTCTTTAAATTTAAGTGACAGGCAAAAAACTTAAGCAAGGGCCAATCAAATAGACGTGCAGTATCCGAAGTGAGATCTGACCTAACTGATTGCGGATAATAAAGGAAATTTATTTTACTGAAATCTGATATCAGAACGGCGTAAAACTTCAACCAAAATCTGACTTTATTATTCTCATTGTAAATTCATGAATAAAACGTACGGCTCAGATATTTGCTAACTGCACTGGAGCAGTGTTTTTTTTAGGACAGTATGAAGAATTACTGCAACAAGGTTTTGCCAATGAATGCCATATCCGTTAAATTAAGACTGTGTTTGCACTCACCAGTCAATCGCGAGTAAATTTGTAAGTAATTGAATTACATTATCCTCAGTTCAAAAAATTTTCAGCTGTAATATCCCAAGGACGTTGATAATTTCGAAATAATTTTATCACATTTTCTGAACCCACGTTGATTGCCTTTCAGGTCCAATTTTCAAAAAAATTTTTGAGATTTTTAATAATTTTTGATAAAGAAATCTTCAAATTTTAAACATTTTAAAAGCTTTCAACGTTTCAAATAATTAAAAAAATTTTGAATATTAAAAGATTTTCTGTTTTAAAAATAAATATTCTCAAACATTTTCAGATAAAGAAACCAATATATTCTAAGAAGTATTACAATGTTTAAAAACCTTCAGCAAAAAGTTCCAGTTTATCAGATATTTTCAGTTTAAGGTGAAAATGTCCAAGAGAGAGAGAGGTCCGATAGGGAAATATTTACTGTTTTTGACTATAACTTATTATTTTAAAACACATATTGCAAACAAACTATAAGACTACCTAGGTAGAACTATAACAAGAGTAGTGTTATAAATTTTGAAAGCTATTCTGACGTAGTTTTTTTTAAATCCAATGCTGCTACGAAAAGCAACTTGGCGTCAAAAAAAAAGATACGGCCGAAAAAGCAATTTTACCAAAATATTGAAAATGGTGGATTTCTGTATTTTTTAGTTGACTATTAAAGGAAAGTTAAAAATAAATATGAATTTTAAATAGCACTTCCGGTAACTCAGAAATGACGGTATTTTTCTAAACAAATTAAATTATAATAATTTAACCAACAAATAAAATTCTCTTTTCATAAATATTGCTATGATATTCTCACTTGTTGATGGTAAAATACTACACAATATAATTTCTAAATTTAATTCTCAATGTCGAAAATTCTGAATCAATGAAGAAAATACACATAGAAACATATAAGCAATAAAACAAATTCAAATCAACTGAACAGTGTATTGTGACAAAAGATATATCGCACAACGAAAAGATAAAATTTCCCTATCTAGATAAATAAACTAACTATGATTCTAAGATTAAAATAATTTGGAGATAATTAAATTGAAACAAAAATATGTTTATAAAAATGAAGTTAATTGTCAAAATTTACCAATTTAAAATATACACAGCTTAATTAACCTTTATGTGCTCTTTACCTTAAGTACAAGTGAATATCACGTCAATATAAACCTATAATTATTGAAAAGAACTATTTGACAGGTACTGGCAAATACAAAATTTGCAAAAATAAATTTAATAAGTGAATCAAACAGGACTATTGCATGATGCAACATATTGCTGATCTAGGACAATGACTGATAAATCATACCTGGATTATAATATATTATTATAGAAAAGATATATGAGTATAAGTATTTATTTTACGTGTACATCCGTAATACTGTATTTTCATGAAATTTAAAAAAGTAATAATAATAATAATACCTTTATTTGCCCAACAGGATATACCCAATAACAGGACAAATTGCACATTTTCAGAACAATTACAAATTTACAATAATTGAAGGGGTTACAAAAAATCACAAAGATGACTTTAAAAAAATAAAATAAAATATTAACGTTGTATATAATATGGTATACATATATAACATAAAAATAGAATAAAGCAGTCTAGGTTTAACCTGTTGCTAAAATATATCTACACATATATAGACATACACGCATACATACATACATACATATACATTTCCATATACCCATATAGCTCATTTGTTTGCAATAAAAAAAATCGTATCAACCAATAACAATGCAAGAAAAACAAGAAGATATTAAAACTGTCAGTAGCAACTCTCATTATCTCACCATACGAATCACAATTGATATCACAGATATGACATATTTTGGTATAATTGTCGCACATTACATTTACGGGACTATTTAACAGTACATTGGTTCTGGAATAGGAACAGGAAAATGCAAAATTGTGCCTTGAATTCGGCCGTGATACTAGAAAGCTTAATTGAGATAATAAACTCGGAACATCTATTAGGTTATGAATTAATTTCCATAAAAATAAAACCGAGTTCCTTCTGGATTCTAGACTTTTAACGTCATACCTTGTAAGGAGTGATTCATGATCATATCCTCTCGCAGGATACAAGCCATCCTCTTTATATACTAACAATTTTAAGAATTTTCTCTGTATATTTTCAAAAGAGGATATATGACAAATGTAATATGGACACCAAACAAGAGATAAATATTCAAGTTTCGAACGAATGTATGAAAAATATAGCAATTTTATTATTGAAATTTCTACAGTTTCGGACAATAAATCCTAACATTTGAATAGCTTTAACTGATATGTTGTCGATATGCTCTGAAAAGCTTAACTTTGTGTTAAATGTAATTCCAAGATCTTTGATTAATTTAGAGCGTGCCAGTGTGCTTCCCTCGATCTTGTAAGCGAATGCTAAATTAGATTGTTTTCTTGTAAAAGCTAAAACCTTACATTTAGAAATATTAAGACTAAGCTTATTGGAAACACTCCAATTATGTACTTACTGTAAATTACTTTGCAGTTTTACACAGTCCTCTGAAGTATTGATGCTCATAAAAATTTTCAAGTCGTCCGAGAAAATGAGTTTTTCACAATCATTTCATGTAAGTAATGTCATTTATAAATATCGTGAACAGAAGGGGCCCAAGGTCAGAGCCTTGAGGCACTCCTGAGGTTGCATTAATGATTGTGGAATTATAACCGTTATAGAAAACAAATTGTCTTATATTAGCTAAGTACGACCGAAAAAAGTTCATTAAATACGTAGAAAAACCGAAGTGAGCTAGTTTGGTTATGATTATGTGATGGTCTATGCGATCAAAAAGTCCGTATAAATCACATCCGTTTGGCCCAGCTTGTCAATAGTCTGTGAGACAAATTGTGTAAGGACTGCTAAATTGGTGACAGTTGATTTATTATTAACAACGCCATGTTGCGATGGAGAAATTTGAAACGCGACAGAAGGCTGAATGTGATTATACAAAACTATCTCGAAGACTTTAGCAACATTACAGAGCAGGGAGATTGCACGATGATTTATTACATCTGAAACATCACCACAATCCAGAGGATAGAAATGAATTGATCTTAAAAAACATTTTCCTGAAGTGAAGGCAAGCTGACAAGGTTTCTTTTTAAAGATATTGTTATTTAAGAGTACTTCATACCGTACATACCGAAGAAGGTCCAATATGGTATATATCCATTAGAAGTTATGTAGAAAGCAACCCATTTAGGCAAAATTAGAAAAAGTATGTTTTAATGTATCAGATAAAGTAAATTTTGGTAAAATATAGAAAATTAAACACATGTCGAAAGGCAGACAATGGAGAGCAAAGTTAAATGTAGGAATGACTTAGACTCAAATTTGAAATTATGGGAGTTATTGGCAATTTAAGAAATAACAAATTTAGTTGCCGACAAGAGCAAGAAAAATTCAATTGTTTCTGGATTTAGTATAAAAGGAAAAAGTATGTTCTAAAAATTTAGTTACAATACGAAACTTAATAAGAAAACATAACCCAAGAAAGATATTAGAATACTTCCAAATTACGTAGCATACGACTTCATCGAAGTTTATTATGGCAACATAACTAACCCAAGAAAAATTCAAGAAGAAATAGATGAAATAGAAGTTTCAAATTCTCCATTTGTAGAGTAGAGAAGAGAAGAGAAGAGAAGAGAAGAGAAGAGAAGAGAAGAGAAGAGAAGAGAAGAGAAGAGAAGAGAAGAGAAGAGAAGAGAAGAGAAGAGAAGAGAAGAGAAGAGAAGAGAAGAGAAGAGAAGAGAAGAGAAGAGAAGAGAAGAGAAGAGAAGAGAAGAGAAGAGAAGAGAAGAGAAGAGAAGAGAAGAGAAGAGATGAGATGAGAAATAAATACTGTAAGAAAATCCTAACCCTAAATAACCAGAAGGGAGTAAACCAAATAGAAGTTATAATACCTAGTACAAAAGGGAAGTAAATTGAATAGAAGTTAATAAATAAATAGTGAGCAAGTAAGCAGACGTAAAGTGAAGGTGTAGGAAGAGATAATTTACAGAGGGCGGTACAGACAGATAAATCAAAATTTCATGTAGTTATTAACAAATTCTAACAATAAAAGCGAGAATTTAAGAAGTTTGAAGGGCGTTATGTATCCACAGATTGTGCCATCTCACTTCCGATGTTAATAAAAACATTATGAAAATAATTTAATGACAATTGTAATATATTTATAATAGAACTGTTACATAATATTGTTATGTATAATGTATTCTTTATATTTTTGTCTCTTTTTCTGCTGTATAATTTATATTGTATTATAATTATAGTCTTATTTTCGTATTATTAATTTCTAATTAATTTTCTAATTAATTTCTAATTAATTTCGTATTATTAATTTCTATATATCCATATATATGTATTGTACTGTTTGACTTGCCATATTTACATTTGTATCGCTAATGGTGAATAATAGTTATTCGTATTATTATTATTGTTATTATAATAATTATTATTATACTAATATATTGTTTTAATCTATTTAATATCTATTTGTATTGTATATTGTAACTTATATGTATGTTTATATACATGTATATATATATATATATATATATATATATATATATATATATATATATATATTTCTTTTTTTACACTTGACTTACCATATATACAACTTGTATCTAAGATGGTCAATAAATATTTTTTTTTTTTTTTTTTTTTTTTTACAAAAAACCAGTCACCCTACTCTGTGGCTCCGACCCTCACAGAGGGGAGCTGGTAATACCAATAGCCACTCCCCACGCCCGTGGGGTGAGTGACTACCGGGTCCGCGAATCGTGTGCCCTGAGTAGACGTAATGAACCGAGGATGACAGCCTTCTGCATTCTGCCGGCTAAGATCTCTGCCGAATCTCGGCATGCCGGTATGATCTTTAGTTCTGAAAGCAGCGTCTGTCTCATTCCACCGAGGGCTCCTATAATCAGTACCACTATTTTAACAGAATGGCCTAGATAAAGCCTGCGGAGTTCGAAGAGCAAATCTCGATATTTTGTCCGTTTTTCCTCCTCTTTCAAGACAATGTTGCTCTCAGCGGGAGCTGAGAATTCCACGACATACATTGTCTTGAGTTGGTGGTCGAGGAGTACTATGTCAGGCTTGTTGGCTTGTATTTGCCTGACGGTGGGAAACGAGTAGTTCCAATAAATTAGGCACTTCTCATTCCCCACAACGGACTCAATATCCCCCGGAATGTAAGGCAGCACTGGTGTTTCGTCTATCCCATACGAGTGCCTTAGATGATAGTAAAGCACTCGTAATGCTGCGTTGTGTCTATGAATATAGGCCGAGACTGCGTATGTCGGGCAAGCCGACAGTAAGTGCATTACAGTCTCCGGCGCCCTGCGGCAGGCCCTGCAGCTGACATCAGGGACCTCCATACCCATGACACGACGTCGATAGACGAGAGTGTTAAATACACCATCCTGGCAAGCCATTATGAATCCCTCGGTCTCAGACTTCAGCCCAGCTGACCTTAAGAAGGCGAAGGTCAGCCTTTCGGATAAGCCGAGGTCTTCTATATTTTTATAGAAGATCCCGTGCAATGGCTTATCCTTATGGAGCTGCAGAAGGATGTTGTGTTCTGCAGCTCTAATGTGGGCTTTTAGTCGAACGGGTTCCAACTCGGTGACAGAGTCGGGGTTTACCCGCTCGACGTCGAAGATGAGACCAAGTTCATCGGCTGCTCTCCGTGCTGCCTTAAAGAGAAAAGCTCCTACCTCTGCATTTTCATGGTCTCGGACCATGCAGAGGAGGGGATCCGAACTCCTGATGACCTTACATGCTCCCTCCAGAACCATCCTGCTATGGAGACTCTCCAAGCTCAAGAGTCCACGGCCTCCCCGATGTCGTGGGAGATATAACCGTGGAACGGACGATTTAGGATGCAAGCTCCTATTGAGATGCATCTTCTTGCGGGTTACTACATCGAGTTGACGCAGCTCTTCTCTAGTCCACTTCACTACTCCGAAAGAGTAGAGAAGGATCGGAACGGCAAGCATATTTGTAGCAGACACCTTGTTCTTCCCCGACAGTTCTGAAGACCAGATCTGTCGGAGTAGGTGCTGATACTTGCCGCGGAGAGCGTTTTTCACTACACTCACTTCTTGGGTGGAGCGTTGCTCGACACCCAAGTAAGTGTACGACTCTCCGGCATCTAGATGGTGTAAGATGCTTCCGTCCACGAGCTGCGCGTCCTCTCCATAGTCACCGCATCGTCCTCTCTTGAGATGGATCAGTGCGCATTTGTCCAACCCGAACTGCATACCGACAGCCTGCGTATACTCCTGTACCACCCTAAGGGACTGTTGGAGATCCCTCTCTCCAGAGGCATAAAGTTTAAGGTCATCCATATAAAATAGATGGGTGACCTTATGCCTCCTGTCGCCGGGGGTACCGCAGTTGTAGCCACGGGTTTTCCGGAGCGAGACGGATAATGGCAGTAGTGAGATGCAAAACAGAAGGGGGCTGAGGGAATCTCCCTGAAATACTCCTCTTCTGAATGTCACCGACTCTGTTTGGACTCTATCGTTACCCGATGTTATGGTAAAGCGAGTCCTCCAGAGCGGCATCAGTTCTTCAATACATCTCACTACGGGACCGGGTACCACAAGACATCGGAGCAAGTGAACAATGAGCTCATGTGATGTCATGTCCAATGCCTTGCGGTAGTCGATCCAGGCCATAGAGAGGTTCCGCTTATACTGCATGGAGTCCTGCGTGACACATCTGTCAATCAACAGGTTCTCCTTGCAGCCAGCGACACCTCTCTTCGACCCTCGTTGCTCATATATCCGTTCGTAAACCGGTTCGACTGCGCGGAGCACCCGCATGTACAAAATGCGTGTAAACACCTTGTAACATGCGTTTAGACAGGTTATCGGTCTGTAGTTCTTTGGGTTGGACAAATCTCCGTTCTTGGGGATCAGCACTGTCCGCCCCTCAACAACCCAAGAAGGGATTTGCTGCTCCCCATTTAGCCAGGAATTAAAAATTCTGGCCAAATGGTGGTGGGTGCTCGATAACTTTTTCCACCAAAAGTTATTTATCCCATCGGGACCTGGAGCAGCAAAGTTCTTAGAGCCCTCAAGAGCCCTACGAACCTCTTCTGGGGTTATTGGTTCGCACACTTCCTGTGGTTGCTGAAGCCTTTGACAAAAGGCTTCAAAGTGTGCAAGGGCAGGAGAATCTCGGTTGAGTGGAAGCCTCTCCTCGTATAGCGTTTTCCAGAAGTTCTCCACCTGATCTGCAGTCGGCGGATTGTCTACAACACGCGGAGGCGGTTGGAAAAGGCGCGAGGGCTTCTCGCGGAACAGTTTATTTTCCGCAAGCCCTCTCGCCCGCCTCACTAGTGATTTTTTACAAGTCACTAGCATCCGTATCCTGTCGAGACAGTGCTGTTTGATGGTTTGCAGCACTGCCTCATTGAGTGTGTGATGGACGCGTCTTAGGTTGGCGGCTAATCGACGCACTTTAGGCGTGAACGGCCTGTTGGCCGCCATATAGTCCATCACACATTGGATACGGGATGCGTGTTGCCTCGCCGACCGGATCTTGGCTTCCATCTTTTGTATGCGCCGCTGCGCTCTCTCCTGTGGGGAAGAGGTATTTCGCCTCTCCACCTGAGAAGAGCGTTGAGCAGCGGCATACACGGCACAATTTATGTGCCAGATGTCAGCCTCTTCTGGTAGCGCTGTACGAAGTTCAGCGTCCACTCTGGCCAGGTCTTGTGGCCCGGGGGTTTTCAGATGGTGTAACCCCCTTCTGGTACTGAGGCCCTCTGGTATTGGCGGAACGAGGAGTGCTACGTCCTCAACCGGTGATTGTGGCGGCTCTTCGGCCACCTCATTCACCGGTCCAGGAGCAGCCCTCACGTAGCCCCTACTACGAAGGTGGGATACATAGTCACGCAGATTTTGTGGCGTGAAGGCGCTATGCTCTGGTAGCCTCTCACACCACAGAGCATGCATCCGCGCCATGTATCCCCTCCGCGCGGGCTCACTGCTTTCATAGCAATGCAGAAGTTCATCCCTCAGTTCATCTGTCCACTCAAAGCGTCCTTGGACATTGCCAATTTCGTCAACGGGCGGTCCGTCCGGTTGGGCCCCACCACCTTGCCCTTGACCCCTATCCGCACGGGGTCGATCGTGGGGGCCCTGTCTTCGGCCTGCCGGAACCAAAGTTTAGGGTCTGTGGGTGGTTAGCCCAGCAGACCCACGACCGACACCAGAGGGGAAGACGCTTTCCCCTCCCGGGTGCACTAGGGCTGCCGGTTCGGTTTTGCACCCCAGCTGGAGTAAGTGGTGGCGCTACTCACCAAAGGCTTGATAGATGGAAGTCAGCCCCTCCTGCTTATATATTATTATTATTATTATTATTATTATTATTATTATTATTATTATTATTATTATTATTATTATTATTATTATTATTATTATTATTATTATTATTATTATCTTTCTTTTCTATAATAAGTTATTTAACCTGTTGAGTTAAATAGTTCTCAGACAACATGTATATGGCTTATTGGTAATAACCGCATTAAGTTTTGAGAAAGGATTGATAGGTTGGGTCATATCCACTTTTATTAACGTGCTCTGCGGCATTTTATGAACTTTGTATTGTCTAACACCAACATATCTTAATCTTAGATAAAAAAAATTCCCACGTATTGCCTTTATTACATCTCATCACTCGTCTAAAATACTAAACAAACTTTCCTGTGTTTTTATAGATCTTCCTGACTTACACTAGGGTTAATAAATTTCTTTAATGCCTGTCTATTAGTGCAGAAAAAATAAATATTGACCAAGAACAAATTAGTAGAAGTAGTAGAAAATGTTTCACTTGCCATCCTAATTAATATACTAAAAGTTCCCTGATATCAAAGCTCTGCTTCTCCCGCCATATTGAAAAATGGCGGTTCATTTTTAGATTTTTGTATATAAATTCTTTATCGTTGCAGATAGGGTAAAAAGTTTTGAATAAAAATGTAAGCAGTAACAAAACAAAAAATTATTATATATTAATATTTTTCTCTAAATGGAAAGGTATCTAGAGTTATGAGCTGCAGAATGTTATTGAACTTTTAAAGATCCCAATGTTGTACAAAATACACTGTAAAATGTATGTTGATAGGCTCTAAATACAACAAAAACCATTTTTTTATGTATGTTACCATTACTGAAGAAAAATATGCTATAATTATGAAGCCTATAACAAATGGAATAAAAATACGAAAATAGTTATGGCTCAGTGGCTCAACGCTCAATAAAAAACAATGTACTGTTCTATTACTGCTTGACATCGAGAAGGCCTATGATACTGTTTGGCAGAACGGGTTAATTTATAAACTCAAAAATATTTACGAGCTGCCAGATTTTATAGTAGCTGTCATTCAGAGCGTCGTAACAGGCCGATATATTGCAGTTAGGCTGAACAATCGTCTCTCAAATAAAACACGGCTCTCCGCCTGTGTACCGCAAGGAGCGATATTGGCCCCTGTTTTATTCAACATTTATACTTCCGATATCCCCTCCTATCCAGCGTCCTACGTTACGTAGATGATGCCGTAATCTATGGACGGTCGTTCTACGCCCAGACTACTGCCCAGACTACTGCCCAGAAGATTCGGTATCATCTCGTAAAACTCCTTGACTACTATGACCCTTGGAAAATTAAATTCAACGAAGATAAGACGAAGATAGTGACTTTTACCAGAAAATTTACAAACATAAAGACTATAACAAAAGTCAGAATAAACAACAAAGAAATTGTGGAGCGAAACTCGGTTAAATATCTAGGGATAACCCTGAATAATTATAACAATCCGAAGACTTTAAACAGGACATACTCTTCTCTGAACAGAATTTATTCCCTCATAAATAGACGAAGTAAATTGACTATTGACAATAAATTCACACTGTACAAAGTAATACTTAGACCAATACTGACGTACGCCTGTGTGTCACGGAATTTTATCAAATGACTTCAGACCACACAAAACAAATTACTGCGACTTGTGACGAACTCTAACAGATACATTCTGGTCGTTGAATTACATCGGATAGTTCGGGTCTCTATGATGAGATTTCATCTTAGAGACCTCCCAGAAATTTTTCAGAGAAAAGATTAAAGAATCGGAAATGACTAAACACCTAGCGACGTACAAATTCACGACAACCCGACTTATACTCATAGGCTTATTCACCAGCGACTACACATTTTCTATGAAAGACGGTAACAACAAAATACTGACGGACAAATCGCTTCCCCCGCTCATTAACACCCCCAATACCCCCTCTCCCCACCTTTCCCTTGTACATAAAATCCCTGTAGATAAAATTTTAAATAAAAGAAACATCTCAATTTGACGAACAAACTTAGTACTGAACTTATTAATTTTAATTTCTCAATAAGTTTTGTACATAATAAGTTAAGTAAATAATAAAGCAGGTTTTAGTAATGTTTCCTGTAAAAAATACTAGAAAATCCCCACGATGGAAATACATTTTAATTTCATTATAATTCATAATAATTTCGATTAATTAAAAATAGAATTAGCTGTTGCCTGTAAGCTGTATCAAAATCAATAAACAGAAAAATCTGTTATTGCTTTCGCCGTACTAACCGCGCCTGCCAACGTTTCTGTGTGCCCGTAACACAATGTAACGTGGCGAGTACATCAAAATATTGTTAAACGAAGATGAATAAAGCAAATGAGATAAAAGATGTAATGTAAATATATAAAAGTTAAATACAAGTTTTTAGTGGTAATGATAATGTTAGGTTTGCAACCAAGGAGTCCCGGGTTCGAATCCTGGCTAGGGTATGGATGTTTAGAGGTGTTTTCCATGTGTTACCGAGTTGGTAGCAGTGAACTAAACGAGCTTGTGTTAGAGACAACACGGCTGGTTGCTGTACCACTCCTGGGTTCGAATCTCAGCTGCGGGAGATGGCAATGTCGTAGGGAATGGTCGTTGTATAATTGTCTATGTGTATGTGTCCTAGTTGTGTGGTGGAATAGCTAATGCTAAACTCCGCCAGAACGTTAATCTAAATAAGGCCTCATTAGGTAACATATCTTGTTGCAAGATAATCCCTGGCAATATTAACATATGGCACACTTTAACCCTGCTGATGCGCACTCACAACGTCTGAACAAATCTGAAAATTAACCGCCATTTTTCAATGTGGCAGGCGTAGTACAGCTTAGATTTAGTGTATTCAATAAGATGGTAACTGCAACATCTCCGCCAAATTCCTTGTTTGTACTATTTTTTTCAATGTTCGTATACTTTGGCTTATTTTTCTTGCATTGTCCAAGTGACAATCATATGCTACCCTACCTAATCAGATATCAGTACGAAACAAATTGAAATCAATTATAGGGTATTAACTGATTGAAAGGTATTCCGGCAATGAGGCGGAGTAGTATTTGACTACAGGCAACTTGGTAGTTTTGCATTTTCCCGAATGTGAGCATGATGAGGCAAGTGGTAGGTGAATGGTGGTTCGACTTGGTCTGTCACATTCGTCATGTGATCCATGATTTGATATTTATTGATAACATAATTCACTTTTAACTCCTAATCGTTCAAAAGGATATTTCAAAGGGATTTTATCTATAAATCGCCCGTCTTTTGCACACTGTAGTGTATTTTTAAAATTAATTTTACATACTTTTTCCTTCGCTGAAAAAACGTGACAAGAAACTTGATTAGGGATCAAATCCCTAATCAAGGTCCAAATACTATCCAGCCGAACCTGGTCTTCTGTAAAATAGCCATATGTACACCTAGCCTTATTTCTCCGTCAGAAATAAAGGTTCCAAAACAAGTCAGTACCGATTTTCAGTGGTTTGTAAAAAGTAGGATTTGATAATTTAATATTTAGCGGTATTGTTAGTCTAAAAATGTCGACTTTTACTTCCGGTACATTATTTGTAATTTCGTTTATTACATAGCATGATAAACTTACCTTGCATACACTGATGCACGATTCGATCATAACACTGCATTTAAATTGTAATAATGATATTATATTATTTAATCCAGTTACTGATAGATTAGTTATTGTTTAGTTTTAGTTTGTCGCATAAATCTCGCGTCAAGAAACTAGACTGGGAACCGGAATCTAATAGTGCGTTTACGATATACGTATATCTTGAATGCTCGTGAATTTTTATTAAGTACTGTTGATAATAAATCTTTTTCCATATTTGTCGCTGACAAAGACGTCGCTGCTTGATCTCAGTTTCAGTACTTTCTCCATGAAGAAAAGTTATTGTAATTTGCATTGCAATTCTTACATAGACCAAAATTACATTTACTACAGTAATGACCAGAATTCAAGCAGTTGTCACAAAGCTTTAATTTCTTAACTTTGTCACATTTTTTCTTTCACACTCAAATTTAAGAATTCCAGGCAGCTGCAAATGAAATATGGTTTCTTGCAATAAACACAACTTGCCACAAAAGATGTTTGAAACCCTTTTGTCGTGGGATGTATTGGATTAGGCTTATGAAAAGTTCGTTTATTCTCAATGCTTTCAATAGTTTCTAATAAATCTGCTTGACCTTTCAGGATTTGTTCCAAAGTCGGAACTTCTTTCTCGATTTTACATTCTTCCCGTTCTTTTATAGTTATGAGATCCAAGTTTGTTTGTTATTATAAATATTATGAGCGTATCCCAGTAAATGATTGGTTAATCTAGGTGCTCTAACGATTTTAAATGCTTTGAATATGAATCTATTAATTTAAGTATTTTAACTGATGATCACTTTAAAATACAGTGTGGGACAATAGTCCGTCGGACCTCGATATCTCAAGTTCTACGATAGATAGAAATTTTTTAAAAAATTGCAAGTAAACCAGATAAAAAAGTCTATAACTGGAAATTATTTTCGAACTTACAGGGCATGCCAAGTCGAAATTACAGGACCAAGTGCCTTTTTTTAAATGGAATGCTATGTATATCAGTACATTTTTTGAAGCGTCTTTCTAGGCTCTATTCATTCCTATATTAGCATTGAATATCTCCCAGCCACTTGGATGTAATGCATTTTTTTGTTGAAATAATGCAATCTGCAGATGGATATAAAAAAATCACCAGAGTCACAATTATGGGTTTTAAGAAAAACTTATGTCAATACCAGTTACGAGAAATCTAGTTACTGTTTTTCGAATCATTTTCATTTTCTAAAAATGTACTGGGTGGCCAAAAATTATTTTTCAATTAAGAACATTTTAAATTGAATTTTCTCAATTTTTTCAAATGGAATATTCTGTATATTTTTCGACGATGTGCCCATTTTAACTGACACACATCTCTATGCGCTTTTAATATGAGGTTCCCACTGTTCCTAAAACTACCGTTGTGATAGATGAATGTATAGGCAGTTATTATTCTTTCCTTCATATTTTGTACTGTTGTTGGTGTGTCTCTATAAACAATTTCCTTCACGTATCTCCATAAAAAGAAATCCATTTTTGTAAGATCCGGGGATCTAGCAGGCCATTTAGTGGGTCCATTTCTTCCAATCCATTGATTAGGGTAGGTATTATTTAAGTGGTCTCTAATTGCATTTAAATAATGTGGTGGAGCACCATCTTGCTGAAACCACATCCTATTTCGAATTCTTTCAGGGAGATTTACCAATAATTATGGCAGATAGTTTTCCAAAAAATGAAGATAAATAGCTCTAGTCAATAGATAGATAGATAGATAGATGTTACAAGAGTCATGTTTATGTCATGTCAATAAATAAATAATTAATAAGCTTATAATACAATAATAACTAACAATAATATACACTACATAACAATAATGTATCATAATCAAAGTACAATAAAAAGGAGAGATATAAAAGAACATAAAAACTGATTCCTGATTCCAAGTGGTATTTTATTATACAAATTCACATTTAAAGAGTTTATTTTTGACTTTGAAAGCTTAAATCGTTCCGTTCTAACCATACTTGCTGATCTGGTATTATGGGTATGAATATCCGATTGAAGGTAAAAATTTTTAATTTTCATATGTATTTCAAATACAGCAGAATAAATATAAATCGAAGGTAATGATAGGATACCGAATTGAATAAAAAAGGGTCGGCAATGTTCTTTGCTACCGATATTTGCAATTGCTCTAATAGCTCTCTTTTGTAAGCGAAATACTTTAAATGCTTGAACAGAATTTCCCCATAAAAATACTGCGTAAGTTATACGTGAGCGAAACAAAGCGAAATAATTGGTAATTAGGGTATCTCTATCTACTACAGAATTTAGCTGTCTTATTAAAAAGATAGTACTTGGGAGTGATTTCGATAGATACTCTATATGTCCAGACCAATTTAAATTATCATCTAAAACTATGCCGAGTAATTTCACATTATTCCCTTGGGTATGAATGTGATTAGAGGAAATAAGAAGTTTCTGAGTTTTACTATTATTTAATTTAAGTTTGTTGACCGTAAACCAATTTTCAACTTTTTGCTCGAGTGTGGCTAATAGTGAATCCAATTCAGCAAAATTTTTATGAGATATGATAAGTGTGGTGTCGTCTGCAAATATTACACACTTATTAGGGGATATAAAATAATTAATATCATTGATAAACATCAAGGACAGAACCGGTCCAATTACTGATCCCTGTGGAACACCATGTGTACTTCTTAAGATCTGACATTTTATTATTTATAATCACATACTGGGATCTATTTCCCAAATAAGACTTGAAGAAGAGTAGTGGTAACCCTCTTATTCCATAGCGCTCTAACTTTCTTAATAATATGTCGTGTGGAACGCAGTCAAAGGCCTTTGTAAGGTCACATAGAGCAATAGCTGTATGTTCTCCCACCTCAAAACCCTCCACTACCTCCTGCACGAATTTGTGTACTGCCCCAACTGTAGATCAACCTACTCTAAAGCCAAATTGACATTTGCATAGTATAGAATATGACTCAAGATATTTATACAATCTTTTTTTTCAATATTATTTCAATGATTTTACCAAAAATTAGAATAATTGAAATGGGCCGATAATTATCCGCCATATTTGGATCGCCTTTTTTAAATAGAGGTAATATACCATCAAAGAAATGTGAATCTATTACATGTTCTCCAATAACTCCTTCCCAAACGTTTATAGACCATCTGTGTTGGTTATCAACTTGCATAAAAAAGTAAGGATTTTCCGAAGCATAATAATGGAAATTGCGCCTATTAACAAATCCATTTTTATGAAAAAATGCCTCATTACCGAATAAAACAGTATAAGTTGACATCATGCTGCATTTCACCTCTGGCCCAATTACAAAATTGTAGGCGCTTTTGAAAATCGTCATCAGATAATTCCTGGTGCATTTGAATATGATATGCATGCAACTTATTTGTTTTTAAGATTCGACCTACAGACCGTCTACTTATTCCTATTAATAGGCTCACTTCTCTTTGACTAACATGGGGATTCTCAACTGTTGCCAGCATCATAGAAAACTCATTTTCTTCGTTCACAACACGTTTTATTCTTTCATTTTTTTTATATTCGACATTTCCAGTTTCCATAAATCTATCGAGAAGGTTTTGGAAACTTCTAAGATCAGGAATCCTTCTTTCATTATAACGTTGGTGATAAATTCTATTGGCAAGTAAACAATTTCTGTCTGACACGCCCAAAACAAAAGTCATGTCTACAAGTTTCGTTTTATTAAAATTCACATTGTAAAATTTCAAATATTTTAAATTCAACACGAATTGTAACGACCGATAAGTGTGATAAATGCTCCTTTGTACATGACAATTTATACCAAACTGAGGTTTTATTGCTTGTCGAATAACGAAAACAGCAAAAAATGTACAAAAAAACATTACAGTAAAGGACCGGTTAAATACTATTTACTCATTTCAATGGATTGGAAGAAATGGTCCCACTAAATGGCCTCATTTCAAAATTGCATAAAGACGTGTGTCAATCAAAATGGGCAACACGTCGAACTAATAAATTATTTGAGGGAACCACTTATTTAAGTTTATTCTTGAATTTGACACTTATTTATTTATAAAACGAAAATGGCTGCAATTAGCCATAGGGAAGTACTTACAAAAAATGTTCGTTTTTAATTTCTACATCACATCGTCAAAAAATATACAGGGTGTTCCGTTTTAAAAAATTGAGAAAGTTCAATTTAAAAAGTTCTTAATTGAAAAATAAACACTTATTTATTTATAAAACGAAAACGGTGCAATTAGCCCTAGGGAAGTATTTACAAAAACTGTTCGTTTTTCATTTTTACATCACCGTCGAAAAATATAGAGGGTGTTCCATTTGAGAAAAAATTATAAAATTCAATATATGATCTTAATTAAAAAATAATTTTTGGCCACTCTGTACTTTTTTAGGAAATAAAAATGATTCAAAAACATTAACTAGATGTCTCGTAACAGGTATTCACATAAGTTTTTCTTAAAACCCATAATTGTGACTGTGGTGATTTTTTAAATATCCATCTGCAGATTGCATTATTTCAACAAAAAATTCATTACATCCAAGTGGTTGGGAGATATTCAATGCTGATATAGGAGTCAATAGAGCCTAGAAAGAGGCTTCAAAAAATGTACTAATATACATAGCATTCCATTTTAAAAAAGGCACTTGGTTCTGTAAGTTCGCCTTGGTTCGCCCTGTATGTTCGAAAATAATTTCCAGTTATAGACTTTTTTTATCTAGTTTACTTGCAATTTTTTAAAAAAATTTCTAGCTATCGTACAACTCGAGATATCGAGGTCCGACGCACTATTACCCCACCTTGTATAACTGTATATCGCCTTAATATGATTATTAACCAATAACCGAATATTATTAAACCGCGAGCACAATGTGTCACAAGCTACTTTGTAGTTTTAAGCAGAAAATACTGTTGAAGATATAACTTGAGCAGTTCCTTCAACCAAAGCTGCCCTTAAATAATGATTTTTTTAAATTTTATTGATATCATTGTTAGTGCGTATTAGTAAGGAAAACGTATGATGGAATTCTAACTAAGAATGGTATTGTGGATCAAAATATTGGTCGGTAGACTATGTTATTTTGCAAATATTAAGCGGAATGTTACTTTTAAATATTTTAAATAAACACCACAGAAATTAGGCAACCCCCAATTCCAGAAGCCATACATAATTGAAAAATTAATTAAATGCACTTTCTGTTACTTGAATTTTATTTTTTTAAATTATTAACTGAACTTTATTTTCTTATATTGACATTTTTTAAATTCTGCATACGATGTTTCTATTATATCAATTATTGCAGTATTTGACTTCACAACAAATAAGCTGGATCACTGTACTTTGACTGGACAACTTCCGCCTTTCTTCTTCGTTACTATATTTAATTCAATCGTTTCTGCAGAATCGATATCAATTTGTTCAGTGCCGAATTTAATATAATTTGCTTTGTTCTACCATCATGCATGCATTCCCGTTGTCTTTAATATAGACTAAAATATATTTTTTCTGATATTATCTACTTGTACTTCGAGAAGTTTGAGAAGTAAAAGCTAATATATTATGTATATTTACATGTTTTATGATTATAAACTGTCCATTGTGAAACATCATTCTACTTAAGATATACTGAATGTATAAAATATATAGCAACATTTTTATTTTTTTCTTTAGAGAAAGATAACAACTAGTATAGTCCAAGTAAGAACTTTCTGAGACAGAAAAAACTAAACAAAAACTTTACGACATCATTATTATCACCGCGGGTTATCGACGATATGCCTAACATCAAACTATCAAACGACTCGCCGCGTATTAAAAACAAGCGAGAGGCTTTGCGATCGAGGGTCGGTCGAGGTAGCACAAAGAGTAATGATATTTTAATGAAGTCGTAAAGTTTTTGTTATGTTTTTTCTGTCTCAGTTTATTCCTACTTGAACTATACTAACATTTGACCAATTATTTTATAAATCGAAGCGAAATATCACTTTTATTTAAGGCTGCGCGGAATGGGCAGATGACTTCGTTCTCGTATCTGATTCAGGCGAAGGGACCAACGAGGTGCTAATATATAGTCAATACAGTACGTCGATAAACCCATACATGATGTAATTTATGATAACTTCTACGAAGTACACCACATACCAATGTTGCCTTAAGTCCTCAAAGAGATATAATTCGTTGCCAAGAACGAAACGTTCCGAATTTATTGGAGCTACTGGTTTCCTAATTAGTCCTCGGCCACAAGACGAAGACTATGCTACTAACTTCCCGTCACTTACCGAGACAAATATTACCTTGAGAGAGGACGAACAACGAACTAAATAACGAAATCTTCGGTATCTCCGAGTGCTATACTCATTCTACTTGGTCAAAATGGCCTTCCTGTTACGATGTATTCGGCTGTACGAAGCATATGCTGCTTTCATAATCAAACACCCTACTAATAAAATATCGGAATGTACAGCCACTGGAGCTGCGATATGCACGCAGTGGCTGTAGAGAGTTCTCTAATGCTGTGCATAGGCTAGCCTAAACTGTGGTTTTAAAAATTTTGATTTCGAAAAATTTTGATTTTTGAAAAATTTTAAAGAAAATGAATTTAGAGACAAAAATGTACAAAACGAAAATAAGAAACAAACGCGACAAAAAGATTACAAACAGAAAGGAAGAGATAGGAAAGATTTAAAGATACAACAGGTATGAAATATCAGCAAAGGTGGATAGGGTAAACGAAAATTATAGTTGGTGAAGTTTGGCTACAGAGGTTGCCGGAAGATCGGTAACGCCTGGTACGGTAGGGTGTTTTATCCGAAATGGGGTATTATGCTGTCTAATTTGTGTTAAGTTTCTTGTTAGCGGGCTATCGCCCAGCTTGAAGAATAGGATTTTTGAGAGATGTCCTGGACGTAGTCCGCTATTGGGATTATGTCGTGGCAAAGTGCGTATAAGTCTCTGAGGGAGGTGTATCTTCCAAAATTAGAGATGAGGCGCATAAATTTGTGTTCGAGAACTTTTAGTTTTCTCATTGTCGTAGCCGACGTACTGCACCACACTGGAGTGTGATAGACGGAGTGACCACCATTGTGTACAATAATTTTTTATTTTGTCAGTTAGACCATTAGCGGATATAGACTCCTGAACAGGGAGTGGACCGTCTCATTTATATGCAAGTTAAAAGTCAGTCGCTAAGACCCCTAAGCACCTCACGCATTTCTTGGTTGGAATTTTGTTGGAGATTGATGTTATGATTCTATTTTCAATGAATCGGCGCATGAAGACTATCGCCTCCAACTTCTCAGCGTTTACCCGAATCCACTGGTTGTAATAAGCCGTGGCACGAACCATGTGCTTCTTGAGTAGCATGTTCGCTGCTTGGGCATTATGTGAATACGCATACATGGCTGCGTCATCGGCGTACTTGGCCAGTTTCGTATTCGGGGACTCTGGAAGATCGGAGACATACAGGTTGTACAACTTTGATGACAAGCACGATCCTTGCGGAACTCCCGCGCGAATGTCCCGCCATGTTGAAAGTTTGTTCACTCGAACCTGCAGAGATCTGCCCAACAAGAACAAGTGAATGAGTTTGATGAAGTAAGTCGGGAAGTTATATTCGCGTAGTTTGTAGAGTAACCCCGGGATCCAATGGTGTGGAACGCCTTCTCAATATCGAGGCGCAACATAGCGGTGTTTTTCCCGAGGTTGTATTGCATTTTGATGTCATTAACTATCCTAATGACTTATTGCACCGTGCTCTTGCCCCTCCTGAAGCCAAACTGGGGCTCATCGTCGATGTGGAGCTCCTCCTGAAAAGCGTCTAGTCTGGTCAGGACGAGCTTCTCCACCACTGGAGATTACCGACAGTAACGAGATGGGCCTGTAGTTGCCGGCGAACTTCGCTTTCTTGCTTGGCTTAAGGATGGGTACGACCACGGCGCATTTAAACTGGCCAGGTCAATGCTGTAGCAGCAGGATCGCGTTAACGATATACGTCAACTGCACAATATTCTTCTTCGGGAGATATTTGAGCAGCTTGTACTCGACGCCGTCTTTTTTCAGGAGCTTTATTGTTAAGAAGGTCTTTGACAATTCTTGCTATTTCCGAGGGCTTCGTCATGACCTTCAGAAATTCTCGTCTCGTCTGTTGTGCGCCATGACCAATGATTTTTTTAAATGTCATTTTCGATGCGGTCGTGTTATAAATTATTTGGTATATTGTTATTGTCAATGTTTTCAAAATGTGTAGTTAAGTCGCTCGCTTTTTGCGCGTCTGTGATCGCTGCCTGTCCGTCCTGAGGATTTAACGCTGAACGTTTATCCCCCCATTTCTGTTTTTTTACAGTGTTAATGGAGGTTCTGATTTGTCTTTGCAGCCAGATTATCTCGACAGAAGCACCCGAACTAATGCAAATATTTAATGAAACCAGTATATAATATTATATCATGTACCAATTTTTCTTAAGAATGAAATTCCCTGAAATCTTTAATAAAAAATTTTCTGTTTGTTTCAAACCTTTTGTAAAATATTGTGTTCGTATGTAGTTTGGTAATGGTTCAAACCGTGTTTAATAGGACATGACCCTTTTCATCTAAGACATTCGTGGTTATCACGAAATATAATAACAATTTATCATATTGTTCGTCAGACGGTAAATCCATACGGTTTATTAGACGGAAGCTGCTCAGATTTTCGGTCACCGATTTAATTTGTGTTTTCATGCAAACTAACGCGCTTTGAGCCATTTATTCTTCGCATAAAATATCCAACTTTGTAACGAGAAATACAAAGCCCGTTGTACTGTTGTTTGTTATTGCTACAAGAATAAAAGTGTATTAAATCTGTCAGTAACCAAACGTACAACAAATAATCTAGAAGCAATTTAAACTTCAACGCGTCTTGTTGGCATCTGTTGCTCTTGGAAATATATCTACAAAAGTCGATAATAAGTTGCAAAATAAACTTCTCCCTCAAACAAGATGACTTATTTTGGATGAAGTAATTATATAGAAAACATTTAATATCTCGTTATAGTTTTATTTTTGGTAATGACGAGCGAGCTATGTTCTAAACTGTAAAATTAAACGTTTCATATTCTTCTATCTGCAGATGGCGAACTGAAAATGTTCAAAACGTCTACTGATAACTTTCATGAATATAATGTATAATTTAGCAAATAGTCATCACCAATAAACCATTTAAAATTAAATATCTATTAAAATAGAAATGTATTGTTTTACTGTATACATCCACAATAGTGGAGTAAAATTAGATTTTCAGAGAAGATTTTACATGGAACAACGCGACATAAAAAATAAATTTGTTTTAGTAAAACTAAGAATACTCTGAGTTTTCCGCTTCGAGTAGGTGGGTGAACTCTTTTTTTTCGTGAAAAAGGGGTAGTTGGTCATTTTTAAGGGTAGTTTTTCAGTTTTAATTTATTTTGGACCCTTTAAAATGCTAGTATAGAAACTAGAATGGTGCCCTTTCATTGTCGATGATCAAGGAACGTTCAGTTCAAATTTTGTGAAAATCAGTTCACCGCTTCCCACGATGTATATAAATATACTTAAAAAACGTTAAAAATTGAATTACGAGTAATTTGGTCAAAATTAAACCGAATTTGATGAAATTTGAGACTAAAGTAACATATATAACCAAGAAATAACCCACCAAATTTTAACAAAGAATATCCGACAGTTTGGCCGCATTTCCATTTTTAGTCCAAATTCCACAAACTTTTCAAAACTTTCCCAATTTGCCCAAATGATCGAACGAAATTTTTATTTTACCAAAATGAAGATATTCTTATGTACTTTCACGTGATGTAGCTAAAAAATAATCTTTTTTTTATTTAGTCAATTTCTTGTCATTTTTGGTATATTCATGTGCGCGGCGATTTCCCGTCATTTTCGGTATTATACGTATGCGCGCACAAGTATACGTGTAGTTATTCCTTATAAAAATTTCAATATTAATAATAAAAAGTGTTTGCGAGCAGGTTTTAAATATTTAGATAAAAAAAACTTTCGAAGGTAAGATATAATTTTTTTTCTAGAAAATTCGCTTAATTTTTATTAAATTTTTTACATATATAGATTATTATTTTATTTTAATCATGTTTTCTTTTTAGTAGTTGTACTAGATGTGCTACTACAAGAAGTGTCTAGTTCCCAATCGGCAACTAGAAGTTGGAATATTTCTTCACCCCCGTCATCGCTAAAATCGTATACATCTGAGATGTTCTCTGAAGTACAAACATCTTCATAATTATCATCTTGGAATTCTTCAATATCATAAATATCAGAACTAATTTCTAATTGCCCATATTCCTTCCAATATGGCTTAAATTGCTGCATGTGACGTCAACGGTTTTGCATGAGTAACGCTTAGTTTTGCAACCGACCTTACAATCACAAGCAATTATATTCAGTAATTGATTAGGAAGAGGAGCTTTATCAGTCCTTATCGGCATCAATTCAATTTTGATACTTCAGAGAATATCTCAGATGTATACGACGCGCGCGCATGTATACACAAAAAAAATTACAAAAAAATCGGCTAAATTAAAAAAGTTATTTTTTAGTACATCATGTGAAAGTACATAAGAATATCCTCATTTTGTTAAAAAAAAAAAAATAAAGTTTCATTAAATTCGGTTTAAGTTTGGCCAAGTTAGCCGTAATTCAATTATTGACTTTTTTCAGTATATTTATATACATATCGTGGAAGGCGGTGAATCGATTTTCACGAAATTTGAACTGAACATCCCTTGAACATCTACAATAAGAGGGTACCATTCTCGTTCCTTAACTGGCATATTAAAGGGTCCAAAATAAATTAAAAATTAATTAAATTTACCCCCTTTTCACGAAAAAATAGGGTTCCCCCACCTACTCGAAGCGGAAAACTCAGGGTATTCTTAGTTTCACCAAAATAAGCTTATTTTTCTATGGCGCGTTGCTCCATGTAATTATTTTCTCTATCGCCTTATTTTGGACTATTTTTACTACACTAAAGCCTTTTTAAGTAAATGAAAACTGTACACTCAAATGCAAAATAATACATTAAGCAACATAACAATTAAAAATATTAATAACAAATTCCTTTTCGATTGTTTGAATATTGTATTTTATTAATACATTGTTAACAATAAAAAAGATCTTATCTTTTCAATATAGGTATATACCTGCATAGTTATTGGATATCTGACAATAACACGGCAAGCAATAATTTTAAAGAGGCGTGTGTTTATTACCATAAAGAAGCTTGTAAACCAATAAATAAACAACTACCTACTCGCCGCGCCGATCGGAAGTAATTGATTTTTTTAAAGAGAACAGACCTAATTGAAAATTTTATCGTTGTGTAATTTTTTTATTTTAGTACATAAGTTTCGTATCCACAAAATGATTGTTAAGTAGGTCTTTAGTCGGTAATTGGATAAAAAGAAAAAATAAAGAACAAGTAAACCTTATTTATGGACAGAGTGCTAAAAATTATAAATCATCATCTCATCTAAATCAATGAATCAAAAAAGATTTTTTTTTATTATAAATAATATATTTATAATAAATATATTTTACAAATTTACAAATTCTCTAGCTTTAATGTTAGGGGGGGGGTCCTTGCTAGAGCGACGTATTATTAAGAGGGGGGAGTTGACAAAATTGTGAAAAAGTGTGACAAGGGGCAAGGAGGGGGTTGAAATTGACAAAAAGTAGCATGACGTATTTTATGGACAGCCCCTTTCTTCTTAAAGTCGACGTTTCAACAAATTTTATTGTCTTCTTCATTATTAATGAGGTGATAAGTCATCAGTTATTAAAATCAGACATAATATCATCGTTACCACTTTGAAATAAAAAACATAAATATATATTCATTAGCAAAAAATTAGCCTACAGAACATTTTAATGAACACATTGGAGAAAAAATTAATAGACTAAATTTTGCTATTGGATATATATTTATGTTTTTTATGTTAAACTGGTAACGATGATATTATGTCTGATTTTAATGACTGATAACTTATCACCTCATTAGTCTTGAAGAAGACAATCAAAATTGTTGAAACGTCGACTTAAGAGGAAATAAGGTTTGCTTTTTATCTATTTTTCTTTACTTTTTTTTTAATAGGCTTAAACTGTCATGAAACTTCGAGGTTTTAAATTTCTTAGGAAAAAAATGTCTATCTGTCGGTCTGTAACTTTCTTGTGCGCACGTTTACTCTGGAACTGTTTAAGATATTGACTTGAAATTTGATACACCTATGTATTGTAACGAGATCTGGAACTAGATTATATTTTGATCTAATTCCGATGAAGGGTTCGGGGGTAAATGGGGTAAATAATGGTAAATAGGCAAAGCAAGCAGGTAAGAGTTCATAGAATTGCAATGTACGAAAGGGTATGTACGAGAATAAAATTTTTATGGCGTCAACCATCCCCACTATCAGCCTCAGTACCACTCCCACACTATTATGAAAGGGAGAAAAAAGAATAAAATGTGATTTAGTGTGTATAAAAGAACGAAACGTCTCATAAAATTTTTCTGGCTTTAGCTACTCTTTCTACCACCCCCATTGCCACCCCCATCCTATTATTAAAGGGAGTAAAAAATTTAATTGGGATTTAGTGTGTATACGAGAACCAAGGGCCTCTAAAAATCTTTTGACATTAACCACCCCCTCTACCACCCTCATTGCTACCCCCACCCTATTATTAAAGGGAGTAAAATATTATATTGGGATTTAGTGGTATAAGACTTGGATACAAGATCTGTATGTGGAAGTAGTGATTCCTTGGGCATTTTCTGTTTATTCAGTTACCGACTAAGGACCTACTTAACATTTTTTTCATTGTTTAGGGAATGGTTTCACATATGTTTACATTATGTCATTATTTACACGTAAAAAACGTCTTTAGAATCAGTCACTGCTTCTCGACTTTTGAATAACATAATCTTTTTATTTTGGTCGAATTAATGTGCGATAATGTGGGCTAAAGATGATATTAATTTTATCTTTTAGGTCTTTTAAAATTGTACGAAATTTTAAGTTGCCTATACAACAGACTAAACTAATAAAATAAGCAGCAATTTGTTGCAGATATGTGCAAATGGTAGATGATCAACTTATTTAACGAATTTAGTGAATGCGGATCTTGGTAATGTTTTGCGGAAAGACATAATAAAATTAAATTTATTATTTGACTATTGAAACAAAAACAATTTTTGGTTAAATTTAAACGTAGAATGTTTTACAGTATTCGTACCATAATTCATCTACCTAGTTACATTTTCCAACAAGAAATAGGAGAGGAAACGTCAGCAAGGAAATATGCAGCAGATACAAGACAACAATTATTATTGTAAACTCAATGCAGCGAAGCCTTATCTATTCGTACACAGCTTTTGGTGATAATTACTGTCATCTCATTCGCTGGGGAGGATTTGTTAGATATTGTATACCCTCCTACAAGGTGTATAGGAGAAAGCAATGAATATATTTGTTCTGTCTTACATTCCATTTCAGATGATAATTAATTAAATCAGTTAAATCTTACATGTTGTAGCTGAATTTATAAAATGTGTACATGGTTTGATTCATGTGCTAATTGAACAAAAATAAGAAAACACAGAAAAAAAGTGAAATAATCATTTATTTTTGCTTTATATGTCGTAAAGAAATATAGGTGTATTAATGGATTCAGAAATTAAGCAGAGATAATAGTTAGGTGTACATATTATACCTATTATTATAGTTAGAAAACATATTAAAAAGATGAGGAATTTGAAACACATAAGCACTGCAAAATAACAATAAGTGTGAATAAGTTATACAGTGGCCCACGAACAAGATTTATCTTATGTGGGACTAATGCGTTTATTTGTTTATATTATGAACCAATAGATGTTATAAAATAATGTATCAAATGTATCAGTGGTAAATTAACATTTATTTATTTATTAATAATAATAATAATAATAATAATAATAATGATATTAATTCTGGTTGGATAAGTGTGCAGCCGTCCATCACAGGTGAAAACGATGCGAGATATATCATATAGTACATAAGTTTCATATCGACAAATTTAATGTTAAGTAGGCCTTTAGTCGTTAATTGTATAAAAAGAAAAAGCAAATCCTATTTTCTCTTAAAATCGACGTTTCAACAATTTTTATTGTTTTCTTCATTTTCATTAATCTTGAAGACAATACAAATTCAGAATTTGATGATTAATACAATATGATTTTTTTCTGAACGAGCTTTACTTAATGTCTTAGAAAAGTACTAGGAAAGGCAGTATAGTCTTCTACAAAGCGTATGATAATAACAGTAACATCTAAGCCAGATGAGGGTTAAAATTATTGCCTCTCATCAATTGATCGATGGGTAAACTGTATTTTCCTTGCAAAGCTTTGAATTTACGATTAATGTTTTCCAAATTAGTTGTATAGAGTATATAGTGATGGACGTCGTACTAATGAAGAATATTCTAAACGTGACGTAATAAGGACACTATCCAAAAGAATTGCAATGCTAGGATGTGCAAAACATGTATTAATCTCAAATTTCTATAAATAGATTTATATTACGTTAACATATCCATTCAGTGGCCTATTTTCCCAAGTGCGTAGGGGGCGATCGGCTTCGAGGCAGTTCCTCTGGGTTTTGGCGGGCACCCCCGATGGCCTCCGGCGGCTGCCCTTCTATAGTTAAATAATATATTTTGGTATAATAAAATCGGGTACGGAACGGGGGGGGGGGGGTATCTTATTCTTCCAGGGGGGCGCAAAGTTTAGAAATACGTCCCTGCATTCGTTTGAGGACAATTTATGATTTAATAGTATTATGTTGCATTTATCGATCCGAAAGCGGCGTTAGTTAAGGCGCGAGGTGGCAATCGCGATTAATCGAATCGGTATTGCGCTACCAGGTTCGAGCCCCGGCTCCGGCACTGGCACTATCGGAGAATATTTGTATGTCTGCGTTTTTTAATGTGTACCCCCTTTCGTACAAGCTTCAGGATTAGGGGTTGTCTATTTTCTGTGGTGTTTATTTATTATTTATTTTTCGGTGTTTAGAGGTAAATTATTTGTAATGCACCAAGATGCTAAGATTTATTTTTTATATCTTAGTATCATTAGCTCAGTAACTATAAACATTGGACTCGACTAAAGCATAGTCTAAGTATATATTAAGTCCGATCACTCGTGAAATGCAATAAATCCCTCTCCTGCCGACACCCGCCTCTCGCCCAGAGATTCGCTTGCTCAAAAAGTAGCTTCTCTCTACAGTATTGAACACCGGCGTACTAGGTGCTCCAAATAACGTGTTTAAGTGAGTACTGATAATTAGTCATGTAGAACAGTTAACCCACAAACTCGCCAGTGTGATCTTCCTCATTCGTCAGTTGAACAATTTATTGAATTTTGATATTCTTAAATCTATATACTTTTCCTTATTCCACAGCCATCTAACTTATAGTACTGTACTTTGGGGAAGTTCATACAGTGCACAATGTTTCGTTTGAAAAGAAAAAGTGGTAAGAATAATGGCAGGTGCTAAGATAAGGGATCATTGTCATCCCTTTTTTATCAGTTTTGGTATAGTGCCTCTTCCATCTGTTTTTATTTACTCCGCTTTATTAGATATCCATAAAAACATTAATGACTATGACATACAGTCAAGTTCTCATAATTACTGGACAAGATCTGGTTTCCTATTAAAAAAGCCTCGACTTAGATTAGCGATGTCAGAGAAAAACTGTTTTAAACGTACATTGAAATCGTTTATGTTAAGAAACTGCTTCTACTCTGTGAGCGAATATTTAAATTCAAACAATTTCTATTCTATTCTATTCTATTCTATTCTATTCTATTCTATTCTATTCTATTCTATTCTATTCTATTCTATTCTATTCTATTCTATTCTATTCTATTCTATTCTATTCTATTCTATTCTATTCTATTCTATTCTATTCTATTCTATTCTATTCTATTCTATTCTATTCTATTCTATTCTATTCTATTCTATTCTATTCTATTCTATTCTATTCTATTCTATTCTATTCTATTCTATTCTATTCTATTCTATTCTATTCCATTCCATTCCATTCCATTCCACTCCATTCCATTCCATTCCATTCCATTCAATTCCATTCCATTCTATTCTATTCTATTATTATGATGGCTTCCTATGGTTATTATTGTTGTGTCAACAATTGTAATAATAATGTACGAAATAATGTTTCTTTTTTCTTTGCCCTAAGGATTTTGCAAAGAAATGTAAATGTTTAAAAAATCTATTAATAGGTGTTTGAAAGTATTAATTTTAAATATTAATGATTTGTAAATAAAATATTAGCTGGATACATTTTTTTAGGCGTCAGGGATGAAAAAATATTTTAAGTTTTATTGGAGGTCAAAATTGACACCTGAAGAGGCCCATAATCGATAGTAGTAAGCACATTTCGATGACTAATCGTTCACGCTTTAAAATATTTTGATGTTGAGAATAAAAGTAGCAATTGTTTGGAAGATGCTAGTAACACTTTACTTGCCATAACACCGGATTTACTTCAAAAAGTGAATTTCTTCAAAAAAAAACATGAAAACATTACAAGTGATTATAGAAGTTTAATAACAGAGGAAGGCAATGCACTTGTATATGTTGGTGGATACTTTTTACGTAAATGTCTTGTTTGTAAAACATTCATGTGACATTTGTTTAGATTATTACAAGATAGCCTATTCAGACAAATCCACAATATTTTGTGAGTTAAAAGTATACGAAGGCAGTCATGGACCATTTGGTGGATTGACAGTCCCTCCAAAGAATTTTATTGAATATCTAATATCTTTAGAAAATGTCATTATATCAAATTTTAATAGTATTTGTATTCAGGATGGTGTAGGAAATAGCATGATGAAGGAATTTTTTAAAGTTACGTTATTTACACACCCATGCCCAAATTTTTCATATAAATATTTGATATCCTTATATACAAGAGTTAGAATTTATTATACGCTAAAATTTGCAAATAGAGAAATAAAATACATAATTCTTATAAAAAAAGAAAATCCAAAATTAAAAATTTAAAAAAAAATTATAATATGCTTGTACATTTATACATTTTATTGAAATAGAATTAAGATTTTTTGTATTTTTATTACTGTTATCTCAATACTTTGATTTATAATGTAGATATCGAATAAGTTGATATTGCATACAATTTCTAATTTTAATTGTTTAAAAAAAAATGTAAACATGTATGGAATGGTAAAATTTCTCACAAACTTTCTTAGTTCTAGAATTAAGAATACTTTTCCCAGATGATAACAACCCTAATGAAATTGATAGAAATATTTGGTATCAGCAGGACGGACCTACAACACATTTTGCATTCTCAATCCAGTTTTTCCCAATAGATAGATCGGCTTTTATGAGCCTCTGTTAAATTGTTAAAACTTGTAAGGGTAAAATTTTATATGGTCTGTAGTTATTATTTCTTAACGTTCGTTGGATTTTGGAATAACTTTTACCTAATTAATCGACTGCATTATACAGGCTGTCCATTTTATCAGGGCACTCGAGAATATCTCACTTAATATCGGACGTACAAAAAAAATTGTGCCGATTTATATAACCTACAAAATGGTTTAAAGACATTTGAAATCCATGGCCTACTTTAAGAGTTATGGCGGAAAATTTCGAAAATGCGGAAAACGTCTGAGCCAAATATCTCCGTTATTTGAAGAAATACGAGGAAAATTCTAAGGTGAAAATTTTTTGCAAAATACAGTGTTTCAACGAGGTTTTATCTAATTTTTTTTCAAAACCGCTGTATTTTGAGATTTACTCTTCAGGCTGTTAAAAAAATTATTTTGAAACGGGCGGGAAATGGCACCATTAAATAGAATATTTTCCTCCATTTTAAACTATATATCACATGCCATATTTATTCATTGGTACTACGTTAGTAATTATAAAAACATTTTTTTAAAACAAATAATTTCTTTTTAACAAGCATTATACTTGCCGTGGAAGTTGTTCAAATCTTTGCTATAATAAAACATTAACACAATTAAGAAGAATAAAGTAAATTCAGGTAAGAAAAACAAAATAATAATCAAGAAAGCAACATGGAACAATTATGGAAAGAGTATTCGCAGTTATGCCAATGCATAGAGGTCCTCCATAAAATCGTCACTCCTTGCTCAGAAAGATAAAATGTTTGTACCAATTAATTTAAGTATAATATCCATTTGTTTGTATTTCATGATTTCACTATTATTTTAATTATTTTAAAATAGTTGGCTATGAACAAACTTGACAATTTAATTTTTTGACAGATCATCTCAGTTAATACTTAAACTTCCATTCAATCACACTCGTTTAAGAATTTGAAATTTTCAAAAATGATTTTCACTCACATTGCTCGTTATAATATGTTCGTTCGTTACATATTGCCAATGCAATTTTAACTCTGGATTAGCTCAAGTTGAATATAGGAACAGATTTCCACAAGCACTACAGGCGAATAAAACTCTGTTCAGAAAATTGCTACGAAACTGAAAAATAATGGTTCATTTTTAAAGAAGAAGACAAGGTTGAGCAGTGTTTCTGATAATGTAAATAAGGTAAACGGAGTTATTAATTATGTAAGAAATAAAAATACAGAAAATTTGGAAACATCATTAAGAGAAATTCAAATTGCTTGTCATATAAATAAAACAAGTGCTAGAAAAATTTTAAAGAAAAATGGTTACCGGTGTTATAAAGCCAAAAAAGTTCACAATTTACAAGCGGGGGACAAACCAAGGAGGATGACTTTTTGTAGGTGGCTGTTGGAAAAGAAGCGTGCCGATCCATTAATATGTAGTAAAATACTTTGGTCAGACGAGGCAAATTTTTCCAATGATGGATTTTTAAATCGCAGTATTCATTACAAATGGACTTCTGAAAATACACACTGGCATAGACCGACTGGGTTTCAAAATCGTTTTTCAATAAATGTGTGGATAGGTATTTTAGGCATCAATTTAATAGGTCCTTATTTTTATGATGGTCACCTCAGTGGTCAAAGGTACCTAAACTTTTTGAGAAATGAATTTAATGAATTCTTAGATGACTTACCTTTAGAGAATCGACACAACTTTCAATATTTTTAACAAGATGGAGCTCCTCCCCATAATTCCCAGATTTGCCTAGATTATTTAGATGAAATTTCGCCTCAACATTGGATAGGTACCAATGGATTTATTCGATGGCCCCCTCGTTCTTCAGATATAACCCCAATGAATTTTTTTATGTTGGTATATTAAAGATATGGTGTTTTCGACGACACCGCAAAATGTAGAGGACCTAAAGGCTCGAATTCAACAGGCATGTATTACAGTTACCCCCGAAATGCTGAAATGCTTTTAAATGCAGTGCCTCGCCGCGCTCGATTGTGCATAAGAACTCGCGGTGGACACTTTGAACACGTGATATGATATCTTAAAAATTATTTTGAGGATTAGATAAATATTAATGTTCTGTGTGCTATATTCTTTCTATTATTGATTTGTTTTTATTACCTGAATTTACTTTATTCTTCTTGATTATGTTAATGTTTTATTATAGCAAAGATTTGAACAACTTAATGAATTATTTTATCGTTTTATTTAATCATACTTCTCCACGGCAAGTATAATGCCTGTTAAAAAAATTTATTGGTTTTAAAAGAATGTTTTTATAATTACTAACGTAGTACCAATGAATAAATATGGCATGTGATATATCGCTGAAAAGGGAGGAAAATACTCTATTTAATGGCGCAATTTCACGCCCGTTTCAAAATATTTTTTTTAACAGCCTGAAGAGTAAATCTCAAAATACAGCAGTTTTGAAAAAAATTAGATAAAACCTCGTTGAAACACTGTATTTTGCAAAAAATTTTCACCTTAGAATTTTCCTCGTATCTCTTCAAATAACGGAGATATTTGGCCTAGACGTTTTCCGCATTTTCGATATTTTCCGCCATAACTCTTAAAGTAAGCCATGGATTTCAAAAATCTTTAAACCATTTTGTAGGTTAAATCGGCATAATTTTCATAAAAATAATTTTTTTTGTACGACCAATATTAAGTGAGATATTCTCGAAGGCCCTGATAAAATGGACAGCCTGTATATACTACATTCAGAATTTTCTAAAAAATAATACAGGGTTTCAAGAAAGTCTATTTGGAAAAAATATGGATGGGTTTACCTTCGAAATGAAATACCTAGCTGTTCTTCCTGGTTTGCTTGAACTACACACTTTTTTCTACTAAAAACTGGAGGTATTATTCACCTTTCGGTAAATATTTTTGAACGTATTTTCTGATGTTGTTGGACGATTTGAATACATCTTCCAGCGGCTTGTATATCAGTGTATGCGCGGAAGCTATACAACCTTAGGCGAGGGTTGTATAGGGGATATACCATCCTTCGGAGGGGATGTAAAGCCGTCGGTCCCTTGTCTATTAAATGTTAGGCGAGTAAAAGATATCTACTCTTCTTAAGGGAAGAGATTTGGCAAAATTCCTGGTTGGGGGTAGCTCGTCTACAGGCGTCGGTGTTAGGCCTCAGTAGCGGAAATAGGCCGACGTTAAATATAAATAAAATAAGTATAAAAAAAAGATATTCGACGTTTAATAACTCAATAACGGTATATGGTAGGGGTAACATATGGAATATTTTTGAAATCAGGAAAAAGAGTCATTCCAAAAATTTAATAATATACAGGGTATCTCATTTAAAAAATATATATTATTTTTTTGTATCCCCTGAAATCCGCACGCTACTGTACTTCTGGTAGCGTTTTATCAAAATTCATAACCACAAAACTTTTATTTAAAATTTTTTTTCTATGGGCAATAATAACGATGGTAAGGTGTGGATAATTTATAATGAATAACCGTGTACAAGTTGCAAGTGATTTTATTTTATTGCAGATATCCGTACTCTAGAAAGCCCATTACGTTCAAAACATTCACTAGCTTTGAAAACATTTAAATAATAATATATGAAACATCTTTCTTCTAATTTCCTCTGTAGTTTCATCAGGGCGCTTTGAAAGTTTACCGGTATTAACCTCCTTCTCCAAAATAGACTCAATTTCACTGTGAAGAATAAAATAAAATATTAAAATATTCGACAAAACTAGTAGACTAATTGTCGAATAAATGCCGGATGCGCCAGTCATACTAACATGCAGCTTGCCAGCAATATCCGTTCGATATTTTGGCACATCTGTTGCAATCAAGCAACTAACAAAATGTTCTTTTTCTTCACATACATCTGAATAAAACGTTCCCGTAGAAAAATAAATTTTACAATTCTCTAAAATGAAAGGCGCTTAT
Source organism: Leptura quadrifasciata (assembly GCA_963675555.1). Lineage (NCBI taxonomy): Eukaryota > Metazoa > Arthropoda > Insecta > Coleoptera > Cerambycidae > Leptura > Leptura quadrifasciata. The sequence goes on along the minus strand of OY776676.1, from coordinate 140,106,964 downwards.
ATACTACATATTAGCTTGTTGACCTATTATTCGTAACTCGTAAAAACGAATTAAAACTATTATTATAATTATACATCTTTGATGAGATTTTGCGAATGCTTAAATCAGAAAGTAATGTGGTGATTTGAATACGCTGTTGAACTGGCATGGCGTATCCGTAGAATTTATGCGGGTAAAATTCAACAAAGTTAGAAATGGATAGCGAAAGTCAAGTCACAAAGTGGATGACTTGAAGGAAGAAGTAGGCCGTAAGAATCATGTTAAATAATGCTGGTAAAGTGCCCAATTTGTATAATATTATGAGGAGTTTTACGAAATGGATGTAGGAGTAATATAAGCGAAACGTATGTCAAAACATAATAAAGCATAGAGGTATTTATTGTTCTTGGAGTAAAATTACCACTGTACGTAAACGTGGGAAAATTTCAGTATTAATATATGTAAAATGACGGTAAAATAATTGTGTTGTTTTAATAGTTACATAAAAAACGGTTTATTTTGACGTCACCAACCGTCTAGAAGCCTACTTACTGTGCCGTTTAAATAAAGATTTGTTTATTTGGATACTAAAAGTTTAAGTAGGTATTAATTTACTTGGGTTCTCTAGTCTAGATAATACTGGTTCGTTTGAGAAACGATTGTATATATAAATTATTTTAATATTATACATTTTTAAACACACGCTAATACATATCTTTCTTTTACCCGTTATCTCAGTTCAGTATTTTTCTATTTTAAAAAGTAATTAGAATTTTTAAATTTCTAGTATACCGTCTGTCTATTTTACGAGGGCCACACCAAAAGTCTCGCCTAATATCTTTTGTAGAAGAATAAAGTTTTAGAAACAGCTATCCCATTTTTCGTCACCTATATTTTAGTAAAAAAAAAAATTGAAATCTATAGCCTACTTTGTGAGATATATTACAAAAACCTGAAAAATAGGAAAACCGCAAACGGTTATAGCTTTCTTATTTGAGGTGATACAAAAAAGGTTAAAGGGATGAAAGTTGACGGTAAAGACAATAATAATAATAATGTGTATCAAATAATTCAAAAAACGCAGTTGCCTTTGACATACACTCTTGTGCTAAAACGAAAAGAACAAATTACAAAGTAGGCCATGACACCATTAATTCCGTTTATTTTAAACCTCACCACAATAAAATTGTGAGAGGTTACTAAAATTGGTCCAAAAACGAAAATTGACATAACATCAAATCTTTACGTTTTGAGGTCCCAGGAACCCAAAAAAGTGGTTTTTGGAAAATGTCTGTGTGTGTGTATGTATTTATAGCTTTTTAAATAAATTTATCTTTTAATTCAGGAACATTTCCCGATGTATTTAAATTAGCAATTGTCTAACCGTTATATAAAAAAGGCGACCCCAATGATTATGGAAAATACAGGGCAATTAGTTTACTTTGTAGTTTTTCTAAACTTTTTGAGCTTGCTTTAAAGGACCAGTTATCATCTTTCTTATATGAAAATAATTTATTATCTTCCTATCAACATGGATTCTCCAAGAGTAAGAGTACGGAGTCGGTACTTTGTGAGTTTCTTGAGTTAATTGTGAATGCCCTTGATCAAAAACAATATGCTTTAGGATTATTTATTGATTTCTCCCATGCTTTTGATGTGGTTGATCACAAAATGCTCCTGGATAAACTGGATAGGTATGGAGTCAGAGGGATTCCATTAAACCTCCTCATTTCATACCTCAATAATAGAACCCAAATTGTTAAATTAAATCATGATGTAAACAGTAATATATGTGATATAACACAAGGTGTACCTCAAGGATCTGTTTTAGGTCCTCTGCTTTTTAATATATATGTCAATGATTTGATATCATACCTAAGTATAATCCCAAATGTCCATACCGTGTGCTATGCAGATGACACGAATGTACTGATCATAGACAGTGATTTGAATGTGATTGAAAATACTGCTGAATTAGTGTTTTCAAACATAATTAAATGATCTGAAGGAAATAAACTCAACTTGAATAAAAACAAAACAAAAACATTGTTATTCACTTTGCAAGAAAACATAGATATCTCTCTCTCGGATAGTGACATAAGAGTGTATGACACAGTTAAAATATTAGGAATAACTTTTGACAGGCATTTACGATGGGGAAGTCAAGTTGACGCTCTGTGTAATAAATTATGTAGTAGCTGCTACGGGTTACGCTATATGTCTATGCACTGTAGCAATGATGTTCTCTTGAGCAAATGCAAATTTTCACTGCCATATAAGGTATGGTATCGTAAACTGGGGAAATAGTACAAATATATAGCGCATTTTCATTCTGAAAAAGTGTATGCCTTAAGAATTATTGCTGGACTAGGCTTTCGTGAGAGCTGCCGTAGTACATTTAAAAATTTAAAAATTTTAACTGTAACTAATTTATATATTTTTGAAGTTTGTGTATATGTTTACAAGAATAAGCATAAGTTTCTTGCTAATAAAGTCAACCATGGTCACGATACAAGATTTAAAGGGCTACTGCAGCCAAACTCTTGTCGAACAGCTTTTTACCAAAAAAATTTTTTTACAGTGGGTGTAAATTTTTTAACTTTTTATGTGATGACATTAAATTGTCTAAGAACGTCCATGTTTTTAAAATAAAATTGAAAAAATTATTGCTGGAAAAAGACTGTTATGAAATGGACGATTTTTTCACATAATTTTTATCGTCTCTGTTTCTTGTTTGTTTTTCATTGTTATTAATGACTGAATTTGTTTGTTTTTTACAATGTATGTGTATATTTATAAATATTTTTATATACTGATTGCATGTCCATTGTGTACTATTATCTGTTTTATTGACTTGTGTAAAACAATTTTCTTATTATTATGTGTGTGCGTGTGTGTGTGATGGTGTGTATGTATGTGTGTTAGCACGATAGAGCCGAAGCTACTAAACGAATTTGGATGGAACTTTACATGGGGGTTTCTTTAGTGCTCCAAAAGATCTAAAAAGGTTTTGGTTGAGATCGGATTATGTTTAGTGCTGTTTTGGCGCAACAAGTTGTTTATTTTATAATTACCTACAATGTGCAATCGAACCATTGAGAAGCAGTTAAAATTCCGATTTCAATGATATATTACACTTGAGAGAGCAAGGGAAATTCGGTAAGAAAATTTTGGACCAAAATTACTTGATAAAAAAAACTCCAGAAATATTTGCAAAGTCTTGGTGAGAGGTGGACAGACTAATTCCAACAAATACGAAAAGATCTAAGGCAACTATATGGAATTTTAGAATCATACAAAATGGAAGGAGGAACCTCTGTCATAGTCCTGGCCAGTTTGTTACTTTACGAATCTGTAATGTTTATAGGTTGACCAGAATGTTTTTGAATGGGAACACACAATTTAGTGCATTTTCGGCTTCAAAGATCCAGCGAGTGGGGAGATTCCAGCCGCTTCCAGTAGCTGCCGATTTTTGTTAAGCAGTGACTCGTCATTTAAAAGCTTACTTTATGAACAACCAAATACGTTAACTAATATGGTTAGTCTGTTAGTCCTGCTGCGTTAGTAAATTTACAAAAATGTTCACCACTATTTTGCACAATATAAAGTCGCGTTCTCTTAGATATTTGTTTGGTAGCTACAATAATAATATTTAGGGTAATTTGGTTGAAAACATGAACAACTATATTGCGCAATTCATTGGGATCTTGAACCTCTTTGTAGTCGATTCTGTTCTTCATAAAATATCACACAATATAGTCTAACGATTTTAAGCAAAGTGAGAGAAGTGGTCACCTTACTGGTCCATTAGTTTTCAATACAAGGTAAATAATATTGAGTTGATAGTAGGACTGGCTTAACCATTCTAATTAATGCATTGTATTGTTTAAAAAATAAGCATTTAAGTGATGCGGTACAACTTTTATTATTTATTTTTTTGCGAAGTACAAAGGTAATCAAGTGAATGAAGATTATTTTCCAACGAAATGTAACAAAATTGTCAAGTGTGACACATCTTGAATTTAAATTTCAAATATTTTAAATAAAAGACAGGTTCATATTTATTTATTTATTTAGAATACAACTACCCAAACAGATAAGAAATCCAATTACAGGGTAGGAAAGAATAAAACAATGTTACAGAATTTTATACGATAAATACATATGAAAAACTTAAGTATAATTACATAAAATATTTGTACATAAAACTCGTAAATGTTTTTAGTTTGAATGCAATACAGATTGCTTAATTTTTTTAACAGTAGTACAAAATATATCAACATCGTCCTGTATATATGCATAGTTTGAACACATCATACGCAAGGGTGAAGATTTAAGTAAATTTGTACGAGGCGTATTTAGATAAAAAGAATTATTTGAGCGTGTATGAACTGATGGTACATGTAATTTGACATAACTACATAACTCAGGGCAATCAATCACATTATTCAAAATTTTATATAAAAACACAATCGAAGAATACTTACGGCGGGATTCCAAATCATGTATTTGATATCTGTTTAATAGATCACATTGAGGTGTACCTCTTGCTGGATAAATTCCGTCATTTCTGTACCAAAGATATTTACTGAAGATTCTTAGCGTTTTTCAACGCTAAGTTTATGCACGGCGTATTCTGGACTCCAGATTATGGAGGCATACTCTAAGTTTGATCTGACAAATGCATTAAACAGCAATATCAAGGTGTTATTATCCACAAAGTCTTTGATATTTCTGATTATGAAACCTAAGTTTCTGTAAGAACTGGCCACGATAGCATTTATGTGATTATTAAAGGTTAACTTACTGTCGAAGATGACCCCAAGATCTTTAAATTGACTATACCTCGATAGCTGAATATCCTTTAAAGAATAAGTAAACTCAGTTGGATTAAGCTTTCTTGTGAAAGTCATGTATTCACATTTATTAATATTTAGATGCAGTTTATTTTTGTCACACCACGTACTAATTTGTTGCAAATCTTTTTGCAAGTTAAAGCAGTCATTTAAATTGTTGATGGTCGAGTACAGCTTGCAATCGTCAGCGTACAGCAGAGTGCTATTTAGAAGTTCACAGTTAATGTCATTTATAAATATTATGAATAACAAGGGTCCAAGAACGGTCCCTTGTGGAACGCCAGACGTTGATGTTATTTCATCAGACTTAAATCCATGGTATTGGACAGTAAGTTTCCTGTCAGATAGATATGAATAAAAAAGTTAGTAAATGTTTCGGTAAGGCCGAAGTTGAACAATTTTTGTAACAAGATACCATGATCGAGTGTGTCAAAGGCTTTAGAGAAATCTGTATATATGACGTCAACTTGACCTCCTCCATCTAACGTCTCCGCAATAAATTGAGTTATGCAAGCCAGATTTGTAGCAGTCGATCTGCCAGCGAGAAACCCGTGCTGATTAAAGCAAATTTAAACAAAAGAAGGTGGTGGAAAATGTTTGGATATGGTACGTTATAGCAAAGTTACTGTATAAAAAAATATTCTTACAAAGCTTTTTAATATTTTTTATACTAACAGCGCTAGGTAAAAATAATAGGTAATTGGTCGTTGGCTCATTGTTCATTACTGAGTCTACTTGTTATCTCTTGTTCTAATATTACTGATATAGTTGGAAGTCCACCCAAAAATCAGGTGAATAAAATTCAGTCTTTCCATAGCAAAAACAATAATTTTGAAGGTTATTAACTTATATTTCCAGTACCACATCTAGTTCGTATTTTGTTCTGTTTATAAGCAAACGGCGGCTTGCAACAATCATATTGTTTTTGTTATCTCGGTCTCGACTCTTGGACCTTAGCTAAGTTTCAATTTCAGAAAGCAAGTTATTTAGTATTGTTTTACATTTATATCCTCCATAGCTACACATCGTAATAAATAATGTTTATAATGTTTATATATGTTTTAACAGCCTTCCATAACATTTAAATGACTCTCTTGAGTCTAGATTTCTTGAGTGAAGGAGACGGGGTCCTAAAGTTTATAGTAGGATGCGAACCACTTCATGGGGGTAACTTATCATTGATAATTACTTTGCAGTAATAAAATTTGAAAAGATCGTCGCTAAAACAGAACGTACTTTCTCTGAGTTGTTTAAACATCTATCATATAAGTGATCGCCTTCATTTGAATGAATCATTTTAAAATGTCACTGACTTTTAGTTTAAAATAGTAGCAATAAGTTTCAGTCGATATGTTATAGCTGTAACTTTCAGATAATGTAGAGTAGAGATATAATTAAAGTTGATGTATGCCATCCTCACATTTGACATGGTGTGAACATTTTAAAGAAACACAGATTCATAAACTCGAGGTATAAATACTAATGCAGTGAAGTAAAAACCCCTTTAAATAATATAATTAATGCAATCATATCGAATTAAATTATGTACAGAATATATTTAACAGACGATGCAAAAATCAAACCTCAATACTCCATTACAGGTTAAAAATAAATATGAAATATTGTTCTATTTCTATTTTCCTTTTTACATAAATATATTTGTAAGAATCTTGTCTGTTACTTACGACACCCTATATGCTATGTCACTACATAACTCTACTCCGGTGGCTGAGTTTTGGGAACTGCAGTGCGGCTACAATTGGAAAACCGTATCGACGCTGTCGTCTTGACGTCATCCGGCGCTCCGTGACGTCACTTGAGATTCTCTGAGATACACGGTGAATCTCTTAAGTGGTTGTAACAGTTATAATATAGTTTTACACAAAGTACTGATAAGCTATACATCATTTTTATCATGTTTGTAAAGGTAACTTATCTGAATTAGAAATGGATCTGTTAATACTCAAATTTTAAGATTTTATATACAATACTATTCTTTTTTTCATAAATTTCTAGTGGCTATAATTTAAATTTTTTTAACTTTAAGAAAAGGTGACTAAAATTTTTCGATAAAATAGAATATCCAAGAGAACTATAACATCAAGTCGATGATATATAAAGCTTCCGATTGACTTGACCATATCTTATTTAATAAATTGGATTCTTTCAGGATGTCTAATTCTTTTATGCAGCATTCTTCTTCTCACTTACAAACATATATCAACTTATTCAGTACCGTGGTTATATCAAATTAATGCACATGTATGGGGTACCACTGAGTTGATTCCTTGTCCTTGTACCTGTCCTTTTTTCCATATTCTTTAATGATATGGAGTCAGAATTTCAGGTACAGTCTCTGATCTACGCAGGTGATATTAAATTAATGTATGAAACGACATTTTACGAAAAATGTGAACTATATAATAATAATAAATAAATAATAATAAATAAATAATAATAAACACCACATAAATTAGACAACCCCCAATTCCAGGAGTCAGGGCTTGTGCGGAAGGGGGTTACACATGAAAAAAACGGACATACAACCACTTCCTCCAACAGTGCCAATGCACGAGCCAGAATTCGAACCCGGTGGTGCGATGTCCGTGTGATTAATCGCGATTGCTACCTCGCGCGTTAACCCACTCGGCTATTGACCAGACAAATAAATCGACTGATACACTATTGGATATACCGCATTACATCGAAATCTTTTGATCCTAAACTATTATTATTAGCCGTTACTCGAGTCCGAGTATAAAAATGTTACAGTCGATAGATTGTGTACAGTAAAAAACAAGTAAAAGGTGTAGTCTATTGTAATTCCCACTCATCTACGGTGCACACGACTATGGCTATAGAGGCCAATTCGGGAGAGCACATGTCGACCGCAGTCAGGACAAACATAGACCTGGTTAGGTCTTGGATTCGGCCTTCTTGCAGCAACATTTCCTTGATAGCTGGCCACAACCCCTCGCCATTCGGTTCTGTCCGCTGCAAGTTGTTCCCATTGCTCGTCTGCAATACCGCAGATTTCATGGACAGCGTCTTTGAACCTCTTTCGTTGACCACGCCACGCCTTCTTCTACCGCTTAGCAATTCACCATAAAGTGTACATTTAGGAAGACGATTATCATGCATACGATGAACGTGACCTGCCCATCTTAGGCGTGCTCTTGAAATAAGCACCTCGATTGGAAGGCTGTTTGCTCTCCTGAGTACTTCCACGTTTGATATGTGATGGAACCAGCGGATTTTCATCATACCTCTGAGGTGTCTTTGCTGAAAACGTTCTAATTCTTTCACATGACGACGGTAAGTGACCCAGCTTTCACATCCATATAGCAGTGATGGAATGACAACTGCTCTGTAGACAGCCATTTTCGTTGACAAAGCAAGGTCGTGGTTGTCAAATACTCTCTCTCTAAGTCCCCAGAGTGCTCTAGATGCAGCGTTAATTCTATTGCGAATCTCGCTGTCCATGTTTGCTTTGTCATTAACAACGTTGCCTAAGTAATTGAACTGATCCACCACTTCAAGAGAATTTCCGTTAAGTGTAATGTCTATTTGGTTCACTTGATGAGGAGTTGACATAATCTTAGTCTTTCCAATGTTGATTTTAAGTCCCAAGGAATCATAGCTCTGGGCATACACATCTAAAAGTTCTTGAAGCTCTTCCGGCGTAGAGGCTAAAAGTGCACAGTCATCCGCATACTGGAGATCACAAATGAACCGTGTGCGTGTCTTTGTGAGAGCTCTAAAGCGCCCTATGTTAAAGAGATCGCCACTCTGGATGCAAGTCACGAAACCAAGGAAAGCTTCTATCAACAGCTGGAAGAAACCCTCTGTAGAATACCTAAAACGGAACGACTCGTTATTCTTGGCGATTTTAACGCTAGAGTAGGGAGAGATGCAAACACCTGGCCAGGCATCATAGGCAAGAACGGTTTGGGCAACATGAACGCTAACGGTCAACTACTCCTAACTAAATGCGCCGAACATGATCTAGTTATAACAAACACCATTTTCCGACAAAAAGATAAATTTAAAGGCACCTGGCGTCACCCCAGATCAGGTCACTGGCATCTACTGGACTATGTTATCGTACGTAGGAAGCATCTCAAGGACGTCCAAATAACAAAGCATTGATAGCGAATGTTGGACCGATCATCGTCCTGTTGTCTCTAAAATGAAAATTGTTATGAGACCCAAACACCGAAGAACTCAAGTAAAACGTAGACTCCGTCTCTGTATTAGTAAATTGCGTGACCAACAAACCGTCGAACAGCTAAAGCAAAAAGTTCAAGAGAATTTGAGTGCACTAGAAGAAACCAATTCTGTAGATGTCGCTGCTACCTGGACACAAATTAAAGACAGTTTAAAAAGTGCGAGTGAGGAAATTCTTGGCACTGCAGCAAGTAAAAACAGGAGGACTGGTTCAATGATAATGAAGCTTTTATACAAGAACTTCTTGATCGCAAACATACTGCCTTCCAAAACGCTATTAACCACCCCAACGACTCATCAAAAGCAGAAGCTTTTACCCAATCTAAGTATGAAACGCAACGCGAAATCAGAAGAATAAAGAACGAGTGGTGGGCGAGCAAGACCATAGAAATTCAAAGGTACGCCGATTCACACGACTACAGGAATTTCTTTCAAGGAGTAAAAGCAGTGTACGGCCCCAATCGGAAAAATATGTGCCCTATTAAAGATTTAAATGGAAATCTCCCCAAAGAAGACCAGCAAATAAGAGCCCGATGGAAAGAACACTACTCTAACATTCTTAACCAGCAAAGTCAAGCCGATCACGATATTATAAATCTTATCCCTCAATATGACACCTTCGAAGACTTAGATAAACCACTAACAACGGAAGAGATATTAACCGCCATTGGGCAGCTAAAAAATAACAAATCTCCCGGCGCCGACTCACTCCCAGCTGAGATCTTTAAAGCTGTGTCGTCAGAGCTCATACCCTACCTCAAAAAACTGTTTGATGTCGTGTGGGAAAGTGGACAAGCTCCGCAGGAGTTTCGTGATACACTTTTAATCAACCTCTTCAAAAACAAAGGGAGCGCTGCGGACTGTGGAAATTACAGGGGTATAGCTCTCCTGGCTGTTGGAGGGAAGATACTCACTAAAGCGATGGCAAATAGGCTAACACCTGTTATGGAAAAGTTACTTCGTGAAACACAGAGTGGCTTTAGACCAAACCGAGGCACATCAGATTTAAGCTTCATACTTAAACAGCTTCAAGAAAAAGCACTCGAACATGAAGGAGAAATTCACATGGCCTTCATTGATTTAACCAAAGCGTTTGACTCGGTGGACAGGGAAGTGCTCTGGAAAATTATGTTCCGCTTAGGTATCCCTAGAAAATTTGTGGAAGTATGTCGCAGTCTACATACAAACAACAACGCCCAGGTTATGTATAATAATGAGGCAACCGAATCTTTCCAAACCCTCACTGGAGTTAGGCAGGGATGTGTCCTGGCACCCCTACTCTTTAATTTGTTTACCACTGCTCTAACAATTATTGTTGACAACAAACTGACAGTCAGAGGAATAGGTCTCAGATACCGTTTTGATGGCGGTCTCTTTAACATAGGGCGCTTTAGAGCTTTCACGAAGACACGCACACGATTCATTTGCGATCTCCAGTATGCGGATGACTGTGCACTTTTAGCCTCTATGCCGGAAGAGCTTCAAGAACTTTTAGATGTGTATGCCCAGAGCTATGATTCCTTGGGACTTAAAATCAACATTGGAAAGACTAAGATTATGTCAACTCCTCATCAAGTGGACCAAATAGACATTACACTTAACGGAAATTCTCTTGAAGTGGTGGATCAGTTCAATTACTTAGGCAACGTTGTTAATGACAAAGCAAACATGGACAGCGAGATTCGCAATAGAATTAACGCTGCATCTAGAGCACTCTGGGGACTTAGAGAGAGAGTATTTGACAACCATGACCTTGCTTTGTCAACGAAAATGGCTGTCTACAGAGCAGTTGTCATTCCAACACTGCTATATGGATGTGAAAGCTGGGTCACTTACCGTCGTCATGTGAAAGAATTAGAACGGTTTCAGCAAAGACACCTCAGAAGTATGATGAAAATGCGTTGGTTCCATCACATATCAAACGTGGAAGTACTCAGGAGAGCAAACAGCCTTCCAATTGAGGTGCTTATTTCAAGAGCACGCCTAAGATGGGCAGGTCACGTTCATCGTATGCATGATAACCGCCTTCCTAAATGTACACTTTATGGTGAATTGCTAAGCGGTAGAAGAAGGCGTGGCGGTCAACGAAAGAGGTTCAAAGACGCTCTCCATGAAAATCTAAAATCCTGCGGTATTGCAGACGAGCAATGGGAACAACTTGCAGCGGACAGAACCAAATGGCGAGGGGTTGTGGCCAGCTATCAAGGAAATGTTGCTGCAAGAAGGCCGAATCCAAGACCTAACCAGGTCTATGTTTGTCCTGACTGCGGTCGACATGTGCTCTCCCGAATTGGCCTCTATAGCCATAGTCGTGTGCACCGTAGATGAATGGGAATTACAATAGACTACATCTTTTACTTGTTTTTTATTGTACATAATTTATCGACTAACATTTTTATACTCGGACTCGAGTAACGGCTAATAATTATAACACATTATCCTAAACTAACATTCTTAAGACATATTAAAATTGCTTCTTCAATATTTATAGGTTTATGTTTCATTATTAGGTACTTAAAAAAAATTTCCAATGAGTACGTATCGTTTGTAAGATCAAAATTTGAATACGCATTGATAGTCTGGAACACAATATTTGTTATATATTGCAATGTTTAAAAGAATACAGAGACAATTTCAGAAATCTGTGGTATATATTGGATGGCGTATAGTCTTCAGTAGGGTCCCTATGACCTAATTAACGCGAATTAATTTCACCGAATTCTCAAAATAGAGACCTACACCTGATTATATCTTTATATAAAATTGTTAACGATATTTTAGACTGCCAGGATATTTTGCATGAAAATAATGCTAGGAGTTCGTAGAACTGATTCGATTCCGAAGTCTCAATCTGCCTACTCCCCAGATCTCACCACGATCCGTCTCTAAGGCATCAATCTGTCTACTTCTTAGAGCGAACTCGCTGGCAGTATCTGACGAAGTGTTATTTATACGAAAGCTATCTGTGGGTGGGAGAGTGGTAGAGGGGGGGGGGTTGAGGGTCTGTTGATGGGAGCATCAGAGCAAAACGGCTGCTATCAGGATTATGAGGTGTGGATGAAGATTGTGGGGCTAATCTGGATATCAATGATTTCCAAGCGACTGGAAGACGATGACCGTTATCCCTTTTATTTAGACAATTGGGACGTTTTTCAGTCTCAATTGCTTCGCAGATGATTCGCGGTTTCTGGGAAAATGAGGGTGCTATGGTTTTGGTGTTATCGAAGTCTATATTATGGCCTGTTAGGAGGCGGTGTTAGGCAAGTGATGATGAGGGATCGGATTTTCTAACTTCAGGACGATGTTCATATGTTCTAATTGTTAATCCGTCTATTAGGTATTTGGTCTTTTGGGGTTCTGACTAAATTGGAAATTGTTTGGTGTGTTGTGAATATGGTTTTTATGTTATTGGATTTCAGGATTTTTGAAATTTTGTCTGTGATACCTTTGATGTAGGGTACTCGAATTTGGGAAGGATTTTGTGCTTTTGTGTATGGATCGCGTTATATATCCTTTGTCGTAACCGTTTTGTAGAAGTGATTCTTCTAATGTTTGTAATTCGGATTGTCTGTTGTGATTGTCTGTTAGTCTGAGAGATCTGGTTACAAGAGTGATGACAACGGAATTTATTTGTAATGGATGGTGGTGTGATTTTGAATTAAGGTAACGGTTGGTGTGGGTTGGTTTTCTATACAGAGAGTAGGATAATTGATTTTTGTTTTGTTTTGTAATAAGGGCGTCTAGGAAAGGGAGGGAACAATTGTTTTCGATTTCAATAGTGTACTGGATCTGAGGGTGTATATGATTAATGTGAGACAGGAAGTTCTTTAGAGAATCTCTGCCATGTTACCAGATAACGAAGATATCATCTACGTATCTTAGCCAGCAGGTAGGCTTCAGTTCGGATGAATTCAGGGCTTGGGTTTCGAAGTTGTCCCATGTAGATATTGGCTATAACGGGGGACAGGGGTGATCCCATTGGGGCTCCTCTCATTTGTTTGTAGTAGTTGCCTTGAAAGAGAAAATAGGTGTTGGACAGACAATGTTCTAGAAGGGTCAGAGTGCTGGGAGAAATAGTATGTTTAGTTTTGAGAACGTTTAGGGCTTCAGTGAGTGGGACATTGGTGAATAATGATACAATATCGAAGCTGACTAGAATGTATTTCTGGGAAATAGAGTAATTTTGAAGAAGATCAATGAAATGGGTAGAGTTTTTGACATAAGAAGGGGCTTGTTCAGCAATGGGTTGTAGAGTATGGGCTAGATGTCTCGTTAATTTGTGAGTTGGGGAACGAAAAACACTAACTATTGGTCGTAAACACTAACTATTGGTCGTAGAGGAATGTTGGTTTTGTGAATTTTAGGAAGACCTTACATTCTAGGAGTTCTAGACGATTTCTCTCAAGGAATGAGGGATTTTCGAATATCTGAATGGAGGTCAGAATTGTTGATGATGATTGATTGATCCAGAAGTTACGGTTGTCTACACGACATTTCGACAGAATCTCATCTGCCATCTTCAGGTTCTCACTGAAAGCTGCCTATAGCTGCTGCTCCTCGTTGCTCGAACTGAAGTTCGACGCGGGAGAGGACCCGGAAGTACAATAACACTTTATATATATATATATATTCTTAATATTTTAACGTGTTTTTTTACACCATTTTTTGTACCAGGTACTTTTCAATATTTGTCAAATTGTGCAAATGCCTCCTCCCTTAGGGAGCCCCTGGATCCATCCTTGACAGACGGTACATGACAATGATAGTGCAAAAGACAATAATTTAAATGAATGTACTTTCGGCAAATAAACTCACTTGTAAACATGATAATTTTATAGTAGGTATAGAGTAAATGAAGTTGAAAACGATTGTTAGCAAATATTTATTAAATAGCTAAAACTTGTGAACTTAAATAAAATTAACTATTGGTGTAATGTTTTATATAACACATCAATCCTCAAAAAGCAGAGACGAGTAGCTTATGATAAGTGAAAGTTACATTTTTATTGCACCCAAATCGTTCTGGAATTTTATTAACTCGAAGAAAAATTGTACAGGCTTGCCATCTTGTATGATGTATAATGGTGTTGAACTTTAAAATGGCACGAATATTTCTAATGGGTTTGCTGACCATTTTTGGGTCAGTTTATGTGAATGCTGATGTTCCTGATCATTATAAATTTGCTGATTTTTATCAGAATGTATTCACAAATATTCTACAAGAAATTAATGAGTATGAAGTTGTCGAATCAGTGAAAAATATTAAGAGTTATGCTATTGGGCCGAATGGAATACCCGGATACATATATATAAGGGATGAATTGAATACTTGAGCGCACCACTTACGTTTACTTTCAACCTTAGTATTAGAAACAGCCAATATCCGTCTGTATGGAAAAAAGTAGAATACGCCTAGTATTTAAGTAAAAAAAGTGACCGGAGTGACATTAGCAATTACAGACCTATATGTATTCTTTCCGCCCCGGCCAAAGCACTTGAATGTATTATTTATGATCAAATGTTCATTGCAGTAAGTTCGAATAGTAGGTCAGTTACGTCAAATCTTTGCAACATTACCTAGTATTTGGGTGAAAATGTTGACCAGCAGAAGCAAATTGATGTAATATATAACGACACGACAAAAGCATTCGATAAAATCAGCAGTTATTGTGTAGAAAATTGGAGCTATGTGGTTTTGCCGAGAATTTTGTTGATTATTTAAGATCCTATCTTTCTAACACATATTAATATGTGAATGTAAACAATTACTGCTCCAGAAATGACTATACCTCCAGTGACATACTGCAAGGCATCAACCTGGGCGCATTATTGTTTTTAGTGTTCGTGAATGAAGTTGCAACATTTGTTAAGTCGAATATCCTTATGTACGAATCTCTTATGCAAATTAATAATATACGTGATTGTCAGAAAATGCAAACTGATATTAACATGCTTTGGTCTCTTGGCCATTGGTCAATGTTTTGAAATATAACATGGCCAACTGCTGTGTAATATTTTTTCTCCCAAACGAAATACTATTATATTCGATTACGTAATGGCAGAAACCTCAATGACCAGTGATAATATAGTTAAAGATTTGGCTGTCAAATTTAATAGTCGATTAACATTTCCACAGCATATCGAAGATATGTGTAGAAGAAGTTTTCTTCTCTTGAAGCTGTTAGAAAGTTATTTGAATGTTTTGTTCGTAGTAAGCTAGAAAATTGTTCAATGATATGGTCTCCCTTATATTTTAAGTATTCTGATATGATCGAAAAAGTTCAAAGACGTTATTTAAGATGTCTTTACTTTCGAGTACAGGGAGTGTATATGTTTGGTGATGTAACTAGTTTGCATATTGATTACAACATTGAAACATTAGACTGTAGGAGAAATACTGCATCAGTTACCTACTTTTATAAACTATTAAATAATTTGGTAGACGATATTGCGTTTCTTGGGAAAATACAATTTAGAGTTGCCAGGCAAAACATGCTATTTTTTGTTCAAATACCCAAAACAAAGTGCTTTAAACATTCCCTATTATGTGTAGCTTGCATAACAATTATTGTTTGCAGATTGATACATTTCATTTGTCCTTATGGTCATTTAAAATATATATATATTTTTTTTCTCGATGTAGTGTGTTTTGTAAATATATTTTTTGCTTCTGGTGTATCTACTTATGTACACATTTACTCTGTAAACGGATATTTTTCTGTTAAGTAATAAAGCGTATTATTATTATAATCAATGTTGTTCTGCAGGACAATATAATTCTGAGTAACGTAAATCCTAATATAAATATTCATATCATTCGCAGACAGCAAATGTGGCACATTTAAATAGCTGAGAGCATTGTTAATGAGAACACCCCGCAAAGGAACACCCTGAGGAATATCACAATGTCCAACGGAATTGTTGTATGATTTCACATCTTTGACGCATGCCTGACCTTTGTTTTGGGATAATTTATGTAACGTGCTTATATATATTCGTTTGAAAGCCTGTCTATAACCATCTTGACAGCTTCTCAAATTGTTTCGATTGTCATTGGTATGTGTATTTGAATTATCTCAGTTATGACGTTATTTATTTATGAAGAATAAATAAGTAAAAATTATGGTAAAGGCAATAAAGAATTAGATAATATCGCACTTAGTTACAGAACGAAGAGTTCTCCATTTATTGACAGAGACCACCGATTGAAGAACGATCTCAAAAACTCTCCATGAATTTAGGAGTATTTCCCTAACATATGCATTCGAAAGTTTACTCGTATTCGCCCTCTATGTAGACGCTATAAGCTCCAACCTGCAAAGCGCTTATATATTCACCATCCCCTAGCATGTAGGGTGCTTTTCGGAATAGTGGAATGTAAATTTATGTACGTATACAAGGAATATGTTGAGAGATGGAATTATCCGAAAATGCGAGGTGTTGACTGTGGGTGTAAGAGTGTTTCAACAATAGCTCTAATTGTGTAAAATAATTTTGAATGAACCTAATGCGTCATTCAGAATTTAGTTTAATAGTTTACGATTACTATTCAGTGCTTGCGCATGTAATTTCAAAATTATTGCTTAACTGATGTCAGGGAATCACATAACTTTACAAAATAGGAAGAAATATATACAGAGTGACCCATTTGAAACCTGCAGGCCGGTTTCGACCTAGTTTTGGGTCTCATCAATGCAGTGCAAGTGATACCTTCAATACCCGGAGTTCACATCTCATAGACACTGTTAAGTTCCACCGGAGTAGAGCGTAACTAGCGCCATCTCTCAGTAGTCTCAAAACAATCCAAATCGAAAATAAAATTGATAATAATCATTGAGTAACCAATTCTATAGCAGAAGGAAATCTTATAAAAATATAAAATATAGGAATTATATTATATAAGGCACTTGCAGAAATCGAAGTAATAATAATAATAGAAAGCTTAGGTGAAGAAGGAAATTATAAGTATCTGGGAGTCCTAGAGCTAAAGGGTATAAACCATACCCAGATTAAAAAGGAACTTACAGATGACTTTGAGAAACAACTACATGCTATTTGTAAAACACTTCTCACCTTTCCCAATAAAATCAAAGCTATTAACACCTACGCTATTCCAATTTTAACATATTCGTTTGGAATCATCAAATGGTCGAGGACTGATCTAGGCAACCTATCCAGACTAATACGAGTCGTAATGACAAAACATCGAATACAGCATTATAAGTCAGCTATAGAACATACATCACTGCCGCAAGAACTAGGGGAGGTGGGCATACTAAACATAGCACAGCAAAATCCATCCAAAATCAAGTCATTACGTCAATATTTCTACAGTAAAGCAAAACAACATACATTGTTTAGGGCCACGCCGCACTATTAAATAATCCAGAACTCGATTCAATGGATAACCAGAACTCGGACCAGAACCAGTTACAAATATGGAAAAGAAATGAGATTCATGGAACGCACCCACATCACCTACATCAAGAAGCAACTGACATTAACGCCTACAATCTTTTCATGCAACAGCAATTATTTAGCGAAACAGATGGTTTTATGTGCACTACCCAAGATTGCATAATCCCCACAAACAATTATAAAAAATACATCATTAAAGAAAATGAAATAGTAGATAAGTGCAGGAGATGTGGAGTAAACAACGAGACCATTGAACACATAACTGGGGGATGCAGCACGCTGGCTGGGTTTGACTATACCGAAAGACATAACAACATTGCAAAAATCATTCATCAACAACTGGCTATGAAATTTAATCTGATAAAAGAAGGAAAGCCCTACTATAAATATCAACCATTAGAAGTCCTAGAA
Organism: Leptura quadrifasciata; assembly: GCA_963675555.1. NCBI lineage: Eukaryota > Metazoa > Arthropoda > Insecta > Coleoptera > Cerambycidae > Leptura > Leptura quadrifasciata. The sequence continues at coordinate 140,089,073 of OY776676.1, read as the reverse complement.
AACAACAACTACAAGCTACACTGGAATCGTGAAATTATAACAGACATAAGAATAAGCGCCAACAGACCAAATATAGTGGTTTACAATAAAACAGAAATCGAGGTGGCCATTATTTCTCCAAACGACCTATGCTACCAAAATAAATAAATATCTAGAGTTAGCTGCTAAAATCAAACAGATATGGAAGGCGAAGTCTGTAAAAGTATATCCTCTTATTATTTCAACAACAGTAATTGTTCCAAAAACATTAACCCCTAACTTAAATAAACTAAACATTACACAAATACTACCAACAATTATCAAGTTAGTCGTGCTAGATACATGTCATATTGTTAGGCGTTTTTAAGTGCCGATTAGCTAGAACCTGGTTAAAACCCGTTCACCTAATTATTTAAACCATTTCCAAGCAAATGAGACGAAGGACAAAATAATAATAATAATAATAAATGGTCTTTATTTTCACATCATCGTAGTTCAGTTAACAACTGTTCTTACACTAAACTGAAAAGAAACAAATAATTAATAATTCTTATTTATAGGTATTTGGATGAATGGATGAAAAATGAATTTTTTAAAGAGACTCATAATTTTCTCTTAGAAACACTTTGATTTTAGTTTTAAAATCTGACTCTGTTAATTTTTTAAATTCATCAGGAATTTTATTATATACAGGGGCACCAACATAAGCGAATGAATTCTGAAATAATGCCGTCTTATGTGGGGTATTCTATATTTAAAATTGTTCCGTATATTGACATCATGTATTACTGAATTTTGAATCAAAATGTCACATATGTAATTCGGTGATTTATGTGTAACCATAGAATGCACAAGGTTTGTATAATGTACCATTACTCATTGCTTCATTTTGAACCAATGTATATCTCGGATCTTATGTGATACACGTTCCCTTTTCTTTAAATTAAAAATAAATCGAATGCAACTGTTTTGCACTTTCTGTATACTGTTGGAGGTCATCAGATCTAAACACGGGCTATATACCACATCACAGTAGTTAAATATAGATATAACCAAACTTTCACATAACACTATACTTAACGTATTGTTTAATATTGATTTATTCGCATATAAATACCGTAAACTGCAATAGGCCCGCCTTATCAAATTTGCTATGTGTTCCTTAAACTGCATGTCCTCATCTAAAACTAAACCAATTTTTTTTGGCTACTTACAATTGGCAACTCAACATCATTTATTTTAATATGTACATCATTTTCTACCTCTTGTCTTTTACTCTTGGGACCAAATATCATGACACGAGATTTATTAGGGTTTATTAGTAGATGGTGACTTCCAGACAAGGCTACTAATTGTTGCAGTTCATTGTTAATAATATTTAAATTTTCCCTTATTGTGCAACGGCGTTTCCGCCGACATTTCAATATTTGTCGCCATGGTCCGGTAACGAAACATGACACAATCGTCAGGTGGGTTCAGAATTTTAGAACGACTGCATCGACAATTAATCCGAAACCTCGTGGTCGTAGTCGAAGTGTAAGAACACTGCCTACCATTGAAAGAGTGAGACAAGCGGTCCTTCGAAGCTGCCCGAAAACAAGCCGCAGCGCCCGGAGTCAGTGATCGAAACCTGCGTAGAATTTTAAACAAGGACCTTTGCTTTCACGTTTACAAGATTTTGCTAAATATTTGCAGTTTTCCCAAAGGGTGCAAGCGATTTTAATGACGAATAGGAACCAGTAATCATGATAGACGATAAGATTCATTTTCACTTATGCGGTTCTGTTGATAAGCAGAACTGCAGATACTGGGCTGCAGAAACGTTTCGGGACCGGACCATGGCGACAAATCACACAACAATCACAGACTCTCCCGATTTCAAATACTTGTCGATTGCGACGCACGATGCTCTCTCATCCAGATAAACATTGTGACTAACAAATGATGTACCTCACCGAGTTGAACGACCTTATCCACAACTCTACCCTCCCCCGTTCGTGGATACTATTCGTCCCAAAAGCGCCCATCCATTCTGCCGCACCCTGTATTATAATATTAAATAGTGGATACCCAGCGTTCATCATCTAATGCTCCTCTCTTAGTATAAAAATAATGATTCCCTCTATTTTTCTTGCACATATATCCATTCAAATTAAAGCAACACGAAGCAAATAAACGCGTATACGAATGAGGATTGACTACTTTGATCTGTATATCTGCTAGATAATTAAATTTGTTCACTTTGTTGTCACTGGACGTTTGCCTCTAATCAGAGAATGTAAATAAGGTAATCGCATTATCATTTAATTTAAAATTCAATGTCTTTATAGTTTCGGAATTTAAAAAAGCGACAAAGTATAAATTTATAGTTGAACATAGGAAAAATGTGTTGTTCATAGTTACTGAAGTTAATGCGAAATATTACAAGCTCTTGGTCAAGAGTATATGTTATTGATTTATTGACTGAAAGATACCAATGATCGATGAGAAATTGTTCGTTCAAGTCATAATACAAAAGTATAGCATGTGTCATGGATTTGACTGCGAATATGTAAACATTATCTAAGAGCATAGTTTATATATTTTTTGGGTAATGTTAAAGGCGATTGTAGAGTATTCCATTTTGTTTAATGAATTTATTGTCTCAAATACATCGAATATGTCATAAAATGATCAAAAAATGACCACATGACAAAGGTACGTGACTCGTGCGCAAAGGTGTGAGAAGAAATAGTGCAGTTGTCGAAATAAAACTCTGTTAATATTCAAGTTGGGAATTAGCGCAGTAAAGGGTCAAGAAAAAAACGCTTCCTTTTTGAAAACATTTTTTATTGAGGGTATAACCAGATGAGTCCTTCGTGACAACTTACATAGGTCACTGGACATCCGGAAAGGCCATTTACGATTTTCTTTAATGGTACCAATTTTTTATAATAAAAAAATGTGTAAACTTTGTGAAAATTAAAAAAACTTACTTTTTATTACTCACTTCGCCATATCTTCGAAACCGTATGACATGTTTTAATTAACTTTTTTTTTTTAGTTTGAAAGCAGATTAATAAGAGTAGGTGACAGCATATGGGTTTGTAAGAATAAATAAATGATTAGAGAATTTTGCATTTTTTTTTTTAAGATAGGTAATTTCATATTTTAATAGAGTGCGTAGCGAAATAACACGAAAAATAATTCAACAATTTTTTTTGAGGTATAACCAGATCACTAGACATCCAAAATGGCCAAGTACGACTTTTTTTAACGGTATGGCACCGAGCTTTTAGAAATCGAAAAAATGTGAAAAAATAAGGGAAAATTAAAAAAAGTATATTTTATTACTCACCACACAAGATCCTCGAAACCGTATGGCATATTTTATTGAACTTTTTTTAGTTTGAAAGCAGACATAAGTGCAGCTTGACAGCATAAAAATTATATAAAATCTTTTTTTATTAGAAAAAATAAAAGACAATATGATAATTTCGTTTACTTGGTAATGACTTTTTCATGAATCGAAAAACTTTTTTATTTAAAGTAATTTTGCCATGATATCTGCCCATGAATTAAAAAATATACAATACAATACAATGCGTTTATTGAAAAAAAAGCAGTACAGATACATACATTTTTCCAAAAGGAAGTGTATCAACAATGTTGCTTTACAACACTTCCTGAGTACAGAAATATTTATACATGTAAAAAAATATTTCATTTAGATCAATTGTACATTAAAGTTTTCTAATCTTGATAGGGTAATGTCTTCTTTTAACTTAGATTTTACAGTTGCCACTGATATGCTGTGATATTGAGCTGGTAGGTTATTAATAATATATGCTACTATGAATGAAAAGGAAGACCGAAAAGTTGCATTTTTGTGAGCGGGAATACAAACTTTATTTTCAACATGTCTTAGATCCCTATAGTGGATTTCAGAACGCCTATGTACTTTATTAAATAGATAATTTGGTTTTTCTGTTTTGAAAATGTTTAATACGAATCCTACAATGTGTATAAATCTCCTTTCACACATATTTAATAAGTTGAAAGCATGTAAATGTGGAGTTATATGACCACATTGAGGCACAGTTGTAAAATATCGTATACAGCAATTTTGAATTTATTGCAAACGGAGTTTGTCTTCCTGTGAGAGACAGGGACCGTACACAGTATCTGCGTAATTTAAGTGCGATAGAACCATAGTTTCAGAAAGCAATATTTTAGTATTTGTGTTTAGATATTTTTTGAATGAGTATAACTGTTTTAAACAATAAAAAGCTTTTTTACAAATAGTATTTACGTGATTAGAGAAATTTAATAAAGGATCAAAATTAACACCCAGATTTTTAACGTTGTTGGTTGATGCAATTGATCTCATTATTTACTTGAATATTCAGTTCTTTAAGATTCAATAGCTGCTGAGATGTTCCAAAAACAATATTTTGGCTTTTGTTAGCATTTAGCATAAGAGTATTTTGGATTGTCCATTCGTATATAAGACGTAAATCATTATTTATGTAAAATTCAGCCATTTGAGCTTCTGTAGAGGAGAAACTATGCATTAGCTGAATATCATCCGCGTACATGTATAATTTTGAATTAAGTGGGAGCCTTGCTACAGCCGCAATAAAAATATTAAAAAGAAGTGGTCCAAGGATAGATCCCTGTGGAACACCAGATTTAACTGATCTATAATGTGATGTTAGTATCGAGTTTCCTGTATTAACACTCGTAAACTGTTGTCTGCCGTGGAGATAATTTTGAAACCAGGAGAAAGTAGTTCCAGATACACCATAATAGCTTAGTTTTGCAATCAAGCAATTAATATCTAGAAAGTCAAAAGCCTTTGTCATATCAAGTAATGCCAGGGAGGTGACTTGCGTGGTATCAATGGCTCGCAAGATATCGTCAGTTATATTACTTAGTACAGTAGAAGTACTAAAACCTTTTCGGAATCCAGACTGGTTAGAAGGAATTATTGAGTGTTGATAAACATATTCAGATAGTTGTTCATATATAGCCGATTCCGTAATTTTTGGAGGAACCGAGAGCAGACTAATAGGGCGCAGATCTTTAAGTTGTTCTGGATTTTTTTTTTTTGGTATGGGCTTAATACAAGATAGTTTCCATTGAGGAGGTAGAATACCTAATTCGAACGATATATTAATAATATATGTTAGTGGGGCTGATATCCATGGTAAAGCAAGTTGTAGCATTTTAGCTGATAATCCATCGGGACCTATGGTGTGAGGTTTTTACTTATTTGTGATCTCTACAATTTTTTGAACAGTAACTGGTTTAAAAATAAATTCAATATCACCCATAAATTTTGTTCCCAGAAATATCTCATTATGTTGTTCGTTAGATTCTAGATTAGGTATGGAATCCATAAAGTAATTGTTAATGTTGTTAGCATTACAAAGATCCTCAGGAAGGTTTGGTGGAATGTTATCCTTTACTACTCCCCACGTCTTTAAATTAGCCCACATTTGTTTGGGATTATTCTTAGTATTGTTAATGTGAAAAGAGTAAAATGCGGTTCTTTCTTGAATTTTTGAATATATATTGGAAAAGTTTTAAAAACATATTAACTGGATTGTTTACATCTACTTTTATTGTGACCCGGGAACACTGATAAATCTTTTTTTGATAATATAGCCAACACTGCTACTGACAGCTGGCAACTGTCAAATGCCACCTTCGACATCGAATTTGAAGTCAGCGACTCAAAAAACTCCTTTAGTAGAGTCAGACAAGCATAAAATTTTAGTGAATAAGGAACTGTTTACAGAGTCATTTTTTAAAAACATGTTAGTTATATCGAATACTATACGAAATGGACATTTTCTATCTCTAGCAACCGCCGCTACGCAATTTACCGGACCCATTTTGTGAAAAATCGCCCATTTTGGTCATTCATTCTAAATATAGAAGAGTATATCTCCGGATGTAGGTCCAAAAAAATCGAAAAATTGAGGCTGTTAGTTATGATACAGACTATCAGCAGTTACAGTATAAAATTTTTATCTGCACACATAACCTCAAAAAAAAATAAAAACACACAAAACTGCTAAATTTCGGTTTTTTGGTCATAACTTCGGTCGTTTTAAGAGAAATTTGATGAAATTTTCAGAAATTATACTTTGTAATATGAACAATAACTGGTTAAAATTTCAAGTCAAAATTTTTAATACAAGTCTCAAAAGTTTACTTCATATTTTAAAATTGATTGACCAATTACTTTTGTGCATCGCATCGTATGAGGTTCTTTTTTTTTTAAATGTAGTTTTTTTATGCACTTTATGATGGTGAACAAGACAAAAATTTTAAACTTGAAAAAAATGAATAACCGATTTTAGATTTTTATTCATATACAAATTCAATAATCCGTTAGATTAAAACATAATTTTTCAATCGCATAAAAAATCCTTATTTTACTATAAGGAACGTAACTAGACTGCAACCAACAGCTACTCTCTGGGCTATGTGCTCCGCCGAGCGCTGAATTACAAATTACAAGCATGATGCATTAAGTGTAATAATTGCATATTAGTAACAGAACGCTAATGCTTCGGTTGCAACAAACACCAGCCGAAAGACTGATCCTACTTAAAGGAGCTCTCGTGCCAGTCGTCACACACCACTTGCAGAGTGCAGTTTCCAGCTATTGGCTCTCGTCAGTGCAAGGTAGGCATATGACGACCGACACGGAGATCCTTTGACCAATTGATACATCTCGGTATCTTTAGGATAGCGACATGCAAAATAGTCAGCAGGCGCCATCTAACGGTCTAGTGTCTGTTGCAATAGAAAAATAAATAACCTGACTGGGCTTAACATAGTTCAAATGTGCTTCTAGAGGGAAGAATATTAAAACATAATTTTCCAGTCGCAAACTTCTTATAAAATCTTTATTTTACTGTAAGGGACGTAACCAGACTGCAACCAACATCTACTCTCCGGGTTATGTGCCCCGCCGAGCGCTGAATTACAAGTTACAAGATTGCAACAAACACCAGCCGAAATACTGATCCTAGATGGCGCCTGCTGACTATTTTGCATGTCGCTATCCTAAGGATCCCCGTGTCGGTCGTTACATGCCTACCTTGCACTGACGAGAGCCAACAGCTCGAAACTGCAGTCTGCAAGTGGTGTGGCGACTGGCACGAGAACTCCTTTGAGTAGGATCAGTCTTTCGGTTGGTGTTTGTTGCAATCGAAGTATTATCGTTTTGTTGGTAATACTCAGTTATTACACTTAACGCGTCAGGCTTGTAATTTATAATTCAGCGCTCGGCGGGGCACATAGCCCGGAGACTAGCTGTTGGTTGCAGTCTGGTTACATTCCTTATAGTAAAATAAGGATTTTATAGAGGAGTTTTGCAACTGAAACATTATGTTTTAATATTCTGCCCTCTAAAAGCACATTTGAATTGAACCAATTTGTTTCGGTTACAATTATAGCATAGTCTAATTTTAATTGTCAGTCGTGACATTTGACTGTGACATGTGGTTGTTTTGATATTAATTAAAACTGTTGAAATTAATTACTGGATTGTAACACAATAAGATCATTTTTTCCAGAAAGCAGCTGACCCTGGGGGGTTCCGAACGATAGGAATTTTATTATGTAGAAATGTGACAGTGATCGATTTCTGGACCTTGTTAAAAATGGCAAACAAATGGGAGTCCTTACCCTATTGATTGAAGATCTCCATAACATTTTTAATTTAAGAACATTAATTAATTAGACAATCCCATTCTATATGACCAACTATGTGGTTTAATATATTTTTAAAAATTTATTCAAGCAAGCATCCATAATAACTCTATTATTATTATGACTTGTGTAGGTTTATTTCTTTTATAAATAAAGTTCTTCAATTCCCCACTTTTGTAATTATTTATCTAAAAACAATCCTTACAAATCTCAGTTCAAATTAAAATAGGCAGTATTGATAAACTTTTAAGTGGCAGAACGAATCGAATTTAAATTAGTAAGCTGGATTTCGTAGCTCCCTTGTTCCCAGTTTATTTACCGAAATTTCTCTGCACCTTTCAGCGTTCGTTTAATTAGAAATATGGATTTTCAAAAACATTTATCTCCAGAGTAAATTATATATAAGAATATACGGGCATAATGAATCTGCTTTATGCCATATTGCTTAAGGTAAATAATCGAAATAAATTTAAAACAAGTTAGTATAGTTACATACTTATTTTGTCCACCTAGAAACGAAGAATATATTTTGTCTTTAATAATAAACACTGCAGAAATTAGACAACCCCCAATTCCAGAAGCCAGGGCTTGTGCGGAAGGGGGTTACACATTGAAAAAGCGCGGACATACAACCATTTCCTCCGACTGTGCCGGAGCCAGGATTCGAACCCGGTGGTGCGATGTCCATGTGATTAATCGCGATTGCCACCTCGCGCCTTGACCCACTCGGCTATCTTTGTCTCAGATACTTTTTTTAAATCATTCAAAGAGAAAAAAAATCACGTCACTGAGCCATGGAATTTGGATCAACTTTTAAAATCTGTCCATCGCGTTTCTTAAAACTTTAATATAAGAGACAAGAATCCGGGCTTTTTGTCTCTCATCAGCGCAGAACAGATCTGGACACTTCCGAAGCTGCGGACTCTCAATGTTATAAATAGTGAGGAACACCAAGCCAGGTCCAAAAGAGCCAATATATGAGCAAACACAAAAGAACCATGCACAAATTAACCTACTACTAACCACAATTATACTATTGTAAATCACCCAGAATACATCAGCACATATAAAATTATCCCGCTAAAATATAACCCATACGTCAGCCTCAGAGAACGAGGACTTTACTAATACAATTCAAAGGGCAAGCATCTAGACGATGGAGAAAACCAGGTAATTGCATATACTTTCACGGTCAGCTATATATATTTACAAGTTATTTACTTAGCATTACGTTAGTAACAAATTGATTTCCTCTGTGACATTCAGAACGCACATCCCATAAAAACATTGGGAAATCAAGAGGAATATGACGAAGTCTGCCTTGTGCTTTGATCAACTATTACTCCTCTAGTCCGACTTTATCATTTTTGCCTCGATTCCTAAAGTGTTTGTGACATATGACTGAGAAAATTTATTTTAGGGATTTTCATATTTGAATGATGAATATACTATAGTTTTGTTCTTTGTATTTTTGATTTGACTTGGTTGCATACAGTTCAAATCATTAATTCTGTCGTTCACCTCATCATCATTTAATTATCGAATAAAATCGTCTCAAGGTCACATAGAATTGCGCGTATGGGCGTATCAACGTATGTAAAAGACATGTTGTAATGAAAATATCTGGACAATAATGAATTTTAACATCCGTTGCCGCATTTAATTTTACAATTCACCACATGGATTTCTTGCAAAAATAAAAGGAAACATCTGTTATGTTTTTCCTGATTAAAGCGCTCGTTTAATTCTACCACCATATATCTGGTTACTGCATTCGGTCTTTTATTCACCGTACGCTACTGAGTTGACAGAGATCTGACAGAATACTCAATATTAGTTGTGGCTACGACTAACGCTTGGAATATTTATTCATTTGTAAAACGTATAGTTACGCTTGGAACTTCTATCGTAGCCTTAGCAGACGTAATTTTCTTTTATTCACATCCTATGCGCTTTGTATTTACAAAGATATAAAATCGCATGTCGTTGATGAGTACATAAATTGATGACGAGAACCACAACATTCGTAATTTCGGCTATAGTTATTTACATTTATTACAAAATTATTTAACAGATATGTGAAATTTTTAGGTTTGTTTTTCTCATTAATTGTTCCTATAACTAACTAATTTCTGTTATTTTTTAATGTATTTTAGGACGTCTGTTTTTTCCTTGTTATGCTTTATCATACGCTATATTTTATTTGTTTTCGTCTAATGCATCTTTCGTTAAACAATTTTTTTTAATATAGCTTGGGTGCTCAAATAATATTTCTACACAAGGGCCTCAGGCCTCCTTGCTCCGCCGCTGTGTGTAATTAAAGCAGAGGAATTACGCACCCTGTAAAATCTAATGAAAAGTTGCTAGTAGAGAATTGGAGCAATAAAGATTTCCATCGATAATCGTTGTTACAATTGTTATGTAGTTTACCTACTTGGTTATCAGAATATGCATATTGCGGCGTTCATGGTAATATTAGATTACATGTGCGGTTCGTGTTTATACTAACGCTAGGCTATTAGTTTGCTACAGTATGTTGAGTTCAAAGTATATAACTATTTAAATGGAATTCATACTCGCATACTCGGAGAGATGCTTGCGGTGGATAATCATAGCCTAGTTTAATGAAGAAATATTTCAATAATTAGTTCACAGCATGTTGCGAGTTTCATGGAACCACTCTTTTATCTCACAAATTACTAATGAGACTTTTTTGAAGTTTGGGTGATTGGCCATTACCCCCAATTAAAACTGAATGTAACATATTCAAGTTTGAGAATCATCTTAGGTGTATATCTACATAGGCTAAAGTAAGGATGGATTTTCGAAAATTTATATTAGCAATTATGTTTAGAAAAAGTTTAGTGTAATATTCTTAATCAGCACCTATATGTACCCATCTTACTTAATATTTTGTTAAATAATAACATTGGTTGAAAACAGATATTCTTCTTTTTCTTTATATTTCATTACTTGATATAGGAGTACTAGAGAAATACGTTATTTTAGAATTGTTGAAGCAAAACTTTCACATTGCTGAGATTTATTTCTACGGACAGTGTCCAGTCTGGATTTCCCTTTTAAATCCTAGGTTCCTTCTTTACATTGCCAGATAGTCCATTGCTGTACTCTTATTGGGATATTTTAGTAGTTCCCTAGCAAGCTGACAGCTGTTTGTTTCATCCTACAGCTTCTTGAATTCATTGTGGGTGTTATCTTTAATTATTTGTGTTATCGCTGTGACCGGTAACAGACTTTCCGGGCCTAATCCAAAGATACTTAGGCCTGGTGCCTTCTTGGTCAGTTTGTCGGCTTCTTGGTTGCCACTGCACTGTGCATATCCTTTCACCTAGCATACCGATATTGTTATGCTGGAGGTACTCACAAGTGCTTGACGACATTCCCATACTGCTCCTGTGGTAACTTTGTAACTTCTCAAGGCTACTAATGATTGTCTACAATCTGTGTAGATCCCGATGGTTTTACCCGTAGTTTGTCTACGAACAATTTATTTTACGGCTATGGTTATGTCCGCCAGTTCCGTCTGTTCTACGCTGGCTCGCTCATCCATAAACCATTTATATTGGACTTGCAAACTTCTGGAGTATATTCCACATCCTGCCCTTTCGTTCTTTTTTGATCCGTCTGTGAAGATGTTGATGATACCTTCGCCAGCAGCCTCGTTCTCACTATTTGTCTGAAATTGGAATATATAATAGAATTCATATTCATTTCGAAGCTAACCATCATCGGGATGATGGTAATATGGTTGGCGAAACTCGCATCGAGTATCGTTGAAATGTTTTTGCGTTTTATAACAGTTATTTTAAGATACTAAAGATAATATTTTTTGAACAATATCCCTCATACCAAAACGGCTTTACTACCAAGACCTGGACCCAGAGTAGGGTGATCTGCTTAACAGGACCACGCACCATAAAAGCTGAAGTAGGTTCTCAGACGCTCATTGAAAAATTCAGTAGCTCTTAATTTTTACTTCCACGTCCAGTCAAAGTATGGTAACGCAAAAGTATAAATTTTTTTTAGTATTGAAAATACGTTTGGGCGTAATGTCTATATGAAAGCTGTCTTTAAAAAAACATTGCCAGTATTTCGTGACATACGACATGCTCGGGATTTGTATATGTTGCCAGGTCTGTGGAGGTCGGTCGGCTGGCAAGGTCATGGAATACGGAGGATAAAGTTACTTGTGCTATCACCCGCAAAGCCACTCCCACACTATTATGAAAGGGAGTAAACAAAATTAAAATTTGATTTAGTGTGTATACAAGAACGAAATGTCTCAAATATTTTTTGGGGTTAGCTACCCCTCTACCACCCCCATTGCCACCCCCACCCTATTATTAAAGGGAGTAAAAAATTAAATTCGGATTTAGTGTGTATACGAGAACCAAGTGACTCCAAATCATGTAACTGATTTACTTTTTCAACAAATTAATTTATTTAACATGAAACAATATATTGTTACATCTCCTTAATTTAACGATAGTAGTTTATATAAGAAGTGGTTAAAATTGTGTTTTTTATATAACTGGGGCCTTTAAACCACATACGTTAATAAATCACATTTTAGTACCAAGTTATATACAACTAAATTCTATTGATGTTTCCATAGAAACTAATAATAAAACAACAAAATATTTAACGATTTAGACGTCAAATTTGGCTTATTCTACTTTGCAATAATTAGTATATGGAACAAAATGACTGATAGTGAGGAAGATTTTATTTCTGTTACTCCTCCGAAAATCAGGGACCAAGCAATTGCTGGAACTTCAGATTAATTACCAGTGAAATCTAGAAAAAGAATATGATTTATTTTTGCACTGGTGTAAGCAGAAAACTGTGATCAATATAACGTATCTGAATTTGTTCTTCTGATTTACCTATCTGAAATAGCAAAAACTTTCAAATGTTCAAGTCTCTGGTCTAAATTTTCGATGCTTAAAGCAGTTTTGAATGTAAAGAATAAGGTAGATGTATCCAACTATCAAAAATTGAAATCTTTTTCGAAAAGACGATCCACTGAGTATAGGGCTAAGAAATTTAAAGTTTTTGACAGCGGCGATGTCGAAGGTTTTTACTAGAACCACCAGATGAAAAGTTTTTAATGTTGAAAGTTGTATTAATAATGGGCTTGGCGAACGCTTATCGTCAAGAGGGACTCTACAATATCACCATTGATGACATTGTGAGAAAAGGCTACATGCTGGTTGTTATACTACCTGATTCGAAGACCCACATTGAAAGGACTTTTACGGTAATTGGTGAGACAGTTAACGGAATAAATCCACTAAATATGTACGATATGTATGCAGCTATTCGCCCTACTCATGCGAATCACAAAGGGGTTTTCTTCAATATCGATGAGAAAAATGTACGGTCTAACGAGTTGGTATTAATTAATATTTCGAGCTGTTGGCTCTCGTCAGTGCAAGGTAGGCATGCGACGACCGACACGAGGATCCTTGGACTATTTGGTACATCTCGGTATTCTTAGATAGCGACATGCAAAACAATCAGCAGGCGCCATCTAGCGGTTCAATGTCTGTTGCATTCGAAAAATAAATAGCCTGACTGGGCTTAGCATAGTTCAAATGTGCTCTTAGAGGGCAGAATATTAAAACATAATATTTTTATTGCACTGACGAGAGTCAACAGTTCGAAACTGCAGTCTGCAAGTGGTGTGAGATGACTGGCACGAGAGCTCCTTTAAGTAGAATTAGTCTTTCGGCTGGTGTTTGTTGCAATCGAAGTATTAGCGTTTTGTTGGTAATATTGAATTATTACACTTAACGCGCCAGGCTTGTAACATGTAATTCAGCACTCGGCGGGGCACATAGCCTGAAGAGTAGCTGTTGGTTACAGTCTGGTTACGTTCTTTATAGTAAAATAAGGATTATGTAGAGGAGTTTGCGACTAAAAATATTATGTTTTAATATTCCGCCCTCTAAAAGCTCATTTGAGCAATACTACAGAAATGACTATGTCTGCCGATGTAGTCGTTGGCGAAAATCAGACCACCCACCATATTAATATAAAGGAATCTTTTGCACATCTGAACCTATAATTCCAGGAAGTGTGTTAGTAACAGTACTATTCATATAAATTTCCTTTAAATTATGAATAAAATTGTTCATGAAATTTGTTTGATGTAAGAGCTTTAATTTGTTGTCTGTTGACTATCAAGTTTTATTTATTTCACACCTTATTCTTTATTTTTCCTTGTCAATAATGCCATTCTTTTAGTTTTGAAACTGTCAAATAAATGTCATTTTAGGACATGGCTTCACAAAAAATAATTTATACAATTTAAACCAAGTAACAGACCACAATTAAAAATATAGAGGTTGCACCAAGACAGGAAGAAAGACTAAAAGTATCGGTCAAAAGTATTTTCAATATGTTCGATTTCAATATATATGAGATACTCTGTATACGAACAAATTTAAAATACTAATAATAAAGAAAATCAAAGACAAAAACCTTCAATAATGTTCAATGATTCAAAGGTAATATCCTTGAATTCTACAATAACAATCAAAATAGTAGGCTATGATACCAGTTTTGCTGTATAATTAGTCCTTATAAATTAAATCTAACAGAATTTGGTCCACTGTATACATAAACCCAAATTACTTATTTACTTAATTACAGGACACGGTAATTTCATTAAAGTAAACAAGAAATATGTTTTATCAGTAAACAACCTGAAGAATTTTCCGTGACTATTCACCGGGATTTTAAGGGTAGTAAAGCAATATTAGATAGGGGATATATAAATTTGATAAGCGTGGCCGAGGGCAAAAAGTCCCTACAATTTAATTTTCCGCCACCCACGTGCCTGTGTACTGTTACATTTTATTTAATTGCGGTGCATTCCGAAATGAAACCTTAAAAAATAATTATCAATTCGTCAATTTATCACCGTGCATCGCTTATTATTCGGACATTTGTTGAAAAAAAGTCCATAACTTTCCAAAGGGAGTTATGCGGGGGTAAGCCTCGGTATTGCAAAAAAATGTCAGGCATTCACGAAATTCCCAACACATTCAAACGATTTAGCTTATGGAGGGTCCTGAAAAGCTTTCGCGTATAATCGCCCGGCATCGAGCAAGTCCGTGCAACTGCAATGACGACACCAGACTGCCCATATTATAAGATCGTCCTTCTAACTGTTAATTTTATTATAAAAATGTTGTGATTAATTTGTTTAAACTACTCTTAATAAGACTCTAACTAATATATCTAAAGGTTGTGAAAAAATTAATACGAATGCGTGAGAATCGTTAAATTAAACGGCATGTTCTAAATAATAGAGGTTATATTACGAAAAGTTAAATTGTTATAGTTAATAAATCGTTGACTAGTGTAAAATAGTGATCAATTAAATACAAAGTGTAGACAACGAGTGATAGTCGAGATAGTTTATCGATTTTTAAATTTGAACCTAGTTCTTCCTTTAAAAATATAGTGTGATATATTAAAAATTAGCTCCAATTTTACTATTTAAATCGATATTCTTAAATAATTAAATAATCCATAGTTACATACGACTTAAATTAATCGATTTAATTTAATTTTAAATTTGTAGAGGTTAGTTTTTAGTTTGTTTGTCTCTTGAATCTGTGCCAACAAATTGACATTTAAAAATAGACAAAATAAAATAACACTTAGGTTTATTATTGTCTCTGAAATGCCAAGAATTTATTATTATTATTGCAGTAAAACACAGAATTTATTGATTACTCTGCCTGATTTCATGGTGCAGTTATGAATGTGGAAATTGGCTAATTCTTATATAATAAGGGTTGAAAAGTACCGATACTCTATAAAGGATGAATATATCTTTTTAAGGTACTCGCATCTAAGGTAAAAAAAAATATGTTTCTAAATATAGGTATACTTGTTAGTATTGGGCATGTTGGTGAATTAAATAGTCTAGAAATATAGCCAGTTAGTATTAGTCATGTAGATATGTTTTAAAGATGTGTATCATATCTAGAGTTAGTAGTTGTTGAAAGAGATCCTGAAAATAATTCTCGTAGCTGAAAGATTTAAATGTAAAGTTAAAAATTTATTCGCATTTACCATTGACTTTCTCATGTAAGTACTAGAGATGATTTTTAACTATTATTATGTACATGGGATTGTATGTTTTATATTTTTAGTAAATATGAAAATTTTGTATATAATGGCGGAGGCGCCGGGGTCACATTTATCAATTGTCAAAACGTTTTTCCCAAAAAGATATATTTAGTGCTCGTAAAAATAGTATTTACTTTTCTCTAAAAAAACTAATGATTCATTTGTATGTGCATATTTATATGAGGTTATTCAATAATTTGGTATGAATTTTTGTTAGAGCACTTAACCTGAATACTTGGTCCTTAGATTTACCAGATAACAAACAATATAAGTTACTGCTTGACCAGAACTTCGCCACATCGTGCTGGCAGAATGTGTGCGTTCAAAACAAGGTGAAAAATCAATTCTGTTAAGTAAACGCCAGACTGCAAGTCTGTCATTTATACACGGTGAATCAGTTAGCGGTGCATGGTCGTTGTGTTAAGTTTGTTCAAGCACAGAACCGTGTACATTTAGCCTAATAAAATGGGAACAGGCCTATTTTGTGGTACTTTTTAACATATCAAAAGCCCCGACCCGTAGACGCCGGCGGAGGGGAGGGGGGATTTAAATAGGTAAAAAAAAAAGGTTTTTCGCAAAAACTCGGAAAGTATCGATTTTACTGTAAAATATGTATATATGAAAATTATAGTTAATAAAAATCCGCACAATTTCGTTTTTTTTAACTTCGTACGGCCTATTGTAGGCGAGGTAGATTTTCTGAAATTTTGACAGTTTTGTGACGCAACGGAAACGTGCGCGTCTTCGCTAAAATCTTAAAAATGGTCGTTCAGATCGCAAAATATTTCAAATGTTTTATTTTTAATTTCTATTCGATCAATATTGGCAGACATATGAACTTTTAAACATTTTTATAGCGCGCTATCAGAATACTTGTTTCATGATATAATCGATAAAAACTCGAACACGATAGATCGTGTATAGTGTATCCAATGAAAGTTAAAGAAAATCTAATTTTGAATATGTTGATGTATGTACAAAATCGTTTTGATAGCAAATGGAGATAAAAGGGAAAAACATGAGAAATTGTCAAATGCATTTAGACAAATAGCTATTTTATGATTGGTTTTAGCCAATAATGACACTAAAGATTTCTTGAAGAAAATTAAATTAACTGTAAAATGCGCTCCAAGTGACCTTAATACGATGGATGGTTCACGAGTTACAGCTGTTTAAAGCTATGAGCAAAATTTCTTTTTTATTTAAATTGAGATTTTCCTGCAAGACCTGTGCATGACAATGCTTGACCTACTTCCCTTGCACTTACATGTAAGGAAATATTCAATATTCAAACCAGGTGATCTGGTTGGTCACTTAAGGATTCTGGAGGAAGTCCATCTGAAGTCCATGACCAAACCCACTGACTCAATGCCAGTCAAACAAGACTTTGATTGCCCGTTTGACGTGCTAATTGAAAGTCGTCAGACGAGCAAGATGGAGTCACTGCGACTGGAGCAGGGGTCACTTATCTGGTATACAGATGGATCCAAGATGGCTGAAGGGGTAGGAGCGGGAATAGCAGGGCCGAATTGTAGGCTATCCAAAGCCCTCGGAAACACCCCAACCATCTTTCAGGCAGAAATTTATGCGATAGACCTGTGTGCCCAGGTATGCCTAAATAAAGGCATCAGAAGGGCAAAGATCTATATACTATCAGACAGCCAGGCAGCACTAAAGGCTCTAAGGTCCTATACCTTTGAATCTAAAATTGCCTGGGAATGTAGACAATCCCTGAAGCAACTGGCTATTAACAACAGGGTTACCTTGATGTGGGTGCCAGGGCATGAGGGAGTACAAGGAAACGAACTTGCTGATAGCCTTGCAAAAAAAGGAGCTGAAGCACCGTTCATTGGACCCGAACCGTTTTGTGGCCTAGCCAAGGGACACATAGCGGAGGAAATCCAAGAATGGGAAAAGGATCAGAAAAAGTCCTACTGGAGGAATACTCCAGGCCAAAGACAAGCGAAAAAGTTTATAACTTATTCGACAAAGAATGCCACAAGGCTTCTCGAACTGGAAAAGTCCGAATTAAGGCTAATCACAGGGCTTCTAACTGGCCACTGCCCCTTGAGATACCATCTCAAGAATATGGGTAAGGCGGTAGATAATAAATGCAGATATTGCGATACTGCAATTGAAACTGCGGAACACATACTTTGTGAATGCAAGGTGTTAGTCCGCACTAGGCTAAAATTCCTAGAACAGGCGGAATTAACGCCGGAAGACATAGGGAAATTAGCCCCCAGGAAAATCACAAGCTTTGTAAAAAGTCTGGGAATCCTGGGATAACCACTAGATGTAGGGTAAATCACAAAAGATCTTTTAGGTCGAAGTGAAGTAAGGCTGTTCGAAGCCAAACGACCCCGTAAAACAATCTACAATCTACATGACAATTTTTTAAAAATTGGTTTTGCCCTATTTTTATTAGTTTATATACATATGAAAGTAATACAATAGCATAAGTCATTCGCAAGGTACATTTTCTTTCAAAAAAATTGATCCAATATTATTTTTTAATTCCTATTTTTGTATATATCATCGTTTCTTTACACTTGACGACAAAATAGCATAAGACCTAAATGAAAGCTTACAAGATTTGCTACAATAAACACTTTTTTTATGTATGATTTTCAATAAGTAGCGACAAAGAACTAACGATTGAAAATGCGGTTGGTTTTTAATTTATAGTAAACAGGTAATTTTCGCCACGTTTGAAGTACAAAAAAGTACATTTAATAATTTTTTTTTCACTTTTTGAAGTATCTGAAGTTATTCTGTGAGCATTTCTGAGTCGTTTCATACTGGGCCCATATTTAAAAAATTGTTATGCACAGCTCTTGCAGGAAAGACTTAATTTATAATAAAAAAGAAATTTTTGCCCATACCTTTAAACAGCTGTAACTCGAGAACCATTCATCGTATGAAGATTACTTGGAGCGCATTTTACAAACAATTTAATTCTCTTCAAGAAACTTTTAGTGTCATTATTGCCTAAAGCCAATCAGAAAATAGCTATTTGTCTAAATGCACTTGAAAATGAAAATTTTTCATGTTTTCCCTTTTATCTCCATTCATTCGTTATCAAAACGATTTTGTACATACACCAAGATATTCAAAATTCTCTTTAAGTTTCATTAGATACACTATATGCGTACGATCTATTGTTTTCGAGTTTTTATCGATTTTATCATGAAACAAGTGTTCTGATAGCTCGCTATAAAGATGTTTAAAAAATCATATATCTGCCAATATTGATTGAATGAACATGAAAAATGAAAGGAAATTGTTCGTAATCGAATTCTCTACAACTTTCATTTGAAACATATTGCGACCCGAACGACCATTTTTGAGATTTTAGCGAACAACACGCGCATTTCCGCTGCGTCGTAAAACTGTCAAAATTAAAAAAAATTATATCGGCTCCAATAGGTCGCACGAAGTTAAAAAAACGAAATTGTGCGGATTTTTATTACCCATAATTTTATGTGTACATATTTTTACAGTAAAATTGATTCTTTCCGAGTTTTTTAGGAAAAACCGATTTTTTACCCTAATTTCTGCCTCCTCCCCTTCCCTCCGACAGCGTTTGCGGGTGGGGACTTTTGATATATTAAAAAGTACCACAAAATAAGCCTGTTTCCAAAATTTCAGCCCGCTCTGAATTATTTCATTCAAATCAATAAATTTCGTCCCATTTTATTGGGCTACAACAACATAACATCTATAATTTATTTGGCATTAAAAAAATCAGAAAATAAATCGGGCTAGTAATCCTAGGGTTTGCAATATTATTTAAATTCACTGTTTCAGATTGTCTAAGATAGAATAAGTGTAAAATCATACAAGTCACAATGATTTGCAGTTTTTTAACTCTACTTAAATAAATGACGACTATATAGGATGTCCGTAAATACCGGTTACAAACTTCTATTTTTCCACAAATGCTTTCTAATGAGGCTCCGGCCTTTTGAAGATATAGACTATAGACTGGTGTCAAAGCGGATTGTAAAAGCTAAAAAAAAATTATTGACAGGCGGAAAATTTAGTTAAGGTTGCAATTAAGAGAAAAAACAAAAGTTAAACACGAGACGTGACTTCCTACCGGAAAATGTCCTTTACAAAAGTTATAGATAATAAAAAAATGTAAAATGTCAACATAACCACAAATTTTCTGAGAAAACGGTGGAAAATTGGTTTTTCGGTTTTTTATTTTTTCTCTCGTGAAAATAATTCGATATATATGGAATTATGTGAAAGTACACCTTTTTCTGCATTGAATAAGCATGATTTTTTTGGAATCTCGGAAACAAGTAGATTCCGAGATATTTACATTTTTGGAAAATAATCAAAATTTTCCACAGAAAACTTTATTGGTGTTTTTTTTATTTAAATATTCTATCCAGGCTCATTGTAACCGCTGAAATGTCTCTTTAAAATGGTCTATATATATGTTGATGGTTTATTTTTCATGAAACCGAGTAAAATTGACAAAAACCAAAAAAATGACTTTTCAGATCACCAATTTTTCACAATTTTTTTTTATTGTTTATGCAAATAATGGATTAAATTTCAATAAATAATTCTGAAATTTAAGTATTTCGTGGTAATGCATCGCACCGTACTAAAAGCCATAAGCTAGAGTTAAGACTCACTGGCCCAATGTACATTTTTATTAATGTATACCTATTTTACTAGTTTTTCGTTAAATAAATGGTATAACGATGAGTAATCTGTTTTAGGTATATTTGGATAAAATAGTTTGAGTAAATAATTATTAAGTAAAACAATTAATGTATTGATATTTTATTACAAATTTTAACTCACTTCGTCTTCAGAAAAATATTGTTTTGTCATTTTTTTATAACAATAAAAAAAATTAGGAAAAATATAAAATTCTGATGAATTTTAGATTTTTTGCATTGTGGTTGTTTGTCAATAAAACTTTCAAATTCCGAAGGATCTTTGAGATTATCGACGTCTTCGAGCCCTTCAATTTCAATGTCGAGACTCTTTGCTGGCTCTTCATAGATAATCTCTTTCCAAATCACTTAAGTCTTCAAATATTTCTTCATCTCTGTTTGAGCAGTTTTCATGACAATTACTGCATAAATCGGCACATTTTAAGCTACGTTTTCGGCAGCCACATCTTTGTTTATTACAACCACTTTCACAGCTGCAGCTAATAATTTTTAATAATTTTTCGGGTATTAAATCTGAACCATCTGGGATTAATTTGGGCACGAATCTACCTAGATGCTCGTTCCAGCCCCATTGCTTAGCTTTTTTGTTATCGAGCTTGTTGCCCAAATAACCAAGTCAAGTTTGCAGTTGGTAATAAACTCTATAGGAGTGTTGTGCAGCCGCTCCTTCAATTAGTTGCCAGTTGGTAACGCTCGAATCTTAATTGATTTGTTGACATATCCATTTGTTTACTCTTGTAAATACCAGCTATAAATTGAGACCCAGTTTTTGCAATGGTTATCTGGTCTGCATCTTTAAAAAAAAACTAGCTAGGCTTGATAAATTTTTGATGTTCAATGATGATTTTACTATTGCTTTTTTTCCTTTTCCAGCAAAACCGGAAGTTGTATTACAACCCGAAAAAGAGTGAAGAAATGCTATTATATTTGTGTACGATTCGTGTTTGAAACAACTAGATGTATAAAATGAATCATTTTCATTACCTGAGCCTAGTTTGCGGAAAAAAATACTGAGACCATTTGAATTTAGCAGAAGTACTAGTAAATCTGTATCTTAACCCACGACGACGACAGTTTTATCATCGTGTTTTGCTAGTTTAACTGCAGTATTTATAATTAATGCATCGGCGTATTCGGGAGTTTGCCTGCACAAAAATCTCTCTGATTGTAATTTATGTGATATAGTTTGTATTCAATTGTTTTTGTTACTTTGATTGGATACAAATTTCTCTTGCAAAAATGGTATTTTACATATATCTTGATATTCAAATGTAGGGATGTTTGTCGATTTCTTACGGCGTAACGTTCGGCTTTTTTGGTGCCCATCGAAGTGGAAGTAGATGCTGTAAGTGTTGTAGTTAAAATTTTATTTACTTTGGGATACCCATCGAATACTATACAACTATTCGGCTGCATAATGACTTCGAACATAATTAAAATATTTATTTGCAAAATCTTCAATAGTATCGTTCTTTTGCCAAATGAATTGAGTATCTTTTTCAGGATGGTTTCCGCCACATTCTTCAATTACCCAGGTAGAACATAATATTGGCTGGACCGTGGTTTAATATTGGATCAATATTGATACATTGAAATTATAACAAAAATATTGAACTAATATTAATAGACACTGGTATTAAAATACCGGTGTGCCAATGTTAGCAGTATATTGTTTTAGTATATTCCAATCCAGATATACGCAGACAATATTGATAAATTAATATTAATTTTACAACATTGAAAAGTCTATATTCGCGTTATATTTATTGTTATTACATTTTTTGATAATATTGTACAAAAAATATCGATTGATAAAGATAAATATTGATTCTAAAATATTGGAAAACTCATATTTAATTCATATTTGTCAACTTATATTGTTAATCTCTCTTTTAAATAATATTATTTAACCTATTTATATCTATATTGGATAGTCATGCTGCGTCTAGGCTGATTGCAATAAGTTGCAGTAGATGGCTCTCCTTGTAATATGCTTGTACAAATGTACAATTTCTGACTTAGGGTCTCCAGGTAATGTGATTCAATAATGACAAAGAAAAATTCATTGCGGTGATGCTCACCTAATCTGTACTAATAGATGCCTTTAGTAATTTACAGTTGATGTAGTTGTACCTGTTGTATACACACAGGTTAAATATTTCAGCTGGGGGTTTTACTACAATCACCTCTAGATTTTAGTGAGGTTTTTAATAATAATAATTATTATTCAATAATAATTGTACTTTATGAAAGTTACAAAAAAATAGCTTTACAGTTTTTGGGCATTAGGCTAAATTTTCATTAAATATATGATTGCAAATAATAATTTATTTTGGAATAAAATATTATATGATACGATTTTTTAATATTTGTTGAATATTGCTTAACCAATATTGAGTCTATATTAAAAATGTTCAATGTTGTATTTTTTACATAGAGCCAACGTTTTTGTAATATTAAATCAATATTGGTTCAATATTAGTGTTCTACCTGGGTAAATTCATTTAACTTTAGTAATATTACATTGGAGTAAATTCTGTCATTGAAATTTAATCCATTATCTACAAAAATAATTTTAAAAAATTGAAAATAATAAATGATATTGAAAAATTCCTGATTCAAAAAGTCACTTTTTGATTTTTCTCAGTTTTCAATAGGTATATATAGACCATTTAAAGTAGACACTTCAACGATTAAAATGAGCCCGCATTTTTTTCAACATTTATTTAACGTCGGCCTGTTTCCGCTACCGAGGCTCATCACTGAGCCAGGGGACAAGTTCATCAGTGCAGGCACTGGGAGCCCTAACCTGGAAATTTTGCCAAACCCCCACACTTTGTCGTGGGGTAGGGATCTTTAACGTGCTCACATCGTAGATACACGGAACCCATAGTTTTACATCTCATCGAAAGATGGTGACGCGAGCAGATCCGTTGTCTGCGTGGAAGAACGCGCCACTGTCCATCACGCCACCAAAGAATATTTAATTTAAAATCATGCTTGTTCAATGCAGAAAAAGGTATACTTTCACATAATTTCATGTAAATTGAATTATTTTTACGGGAGAAAAAAATAAAAAACCAAGAAATCAGTTTTCCACCTCAGAAAATTTGAGGTTATGCTGAAAATTGCCTGATTAGAAAGTTTTAGATTATCCACACAGGGGGTCACATTTTGCCGAAAATCGCAAAAACCACGTTCAAGCCCTAAACAGCACCCCCATTTAACAATTTCACCTTATCTCGTGTTTAATTTTTGTTTTATCTCTTAATTATAACCTTAACTAAATTTTCCGGTGGATCCCTGCCTCTTTTTATTGTTTCTTTTTTTCAAAGAGGTATTGGCACCAGCCTAATAGTACACACAATTGGTTATTGTTTAATATCTTGGCCATCCTTTGACTTACAGGAATGTAACTTTGTAGGTGTGTTGATAATAATACATACTGCATTTTCTCGTTATTTAAAAAAAATTCTACACTAATAGAATTAATAAACATATATCCTATAACGGTGTGATCAAATCCATAATGTTTTGGATTTAATGTTAATATGTTAAAGTTGGCTGTTTAAAAGACTTGGTTATGAGCCATGAAAATGGCACAAATCCAACTCCTGGATTATCCAGCAACTGCTTCTACTCCGAAATTACCAACTGCAGTGCGGTTTTACAGCAAAGTTTACCACGAAAAATCGATTGATTACTCTTATTTAAAAATGGATACTCTAATATATGGAAGATATAATATCATAACAGACTTCATCAGTGCTGTATTTCTAATTTGTTTCTTAACTATGCAAATCCTGTTATGGTAAAAAATGCAGACATGCATGATATTTACAAGAGTAGTATCACCGATTCTATCATTTTCCATTTCGCCCATTCCTATACCACTGCTAATACTTTCAATATTTCCTACGTAATATTGATTTAATACGTCCGCCATATAGCAATTATGTCCTACTCTAAGCAGTTCAAACTTTGAAAAGTGTACTCACTTTCTTCATTTCTAATTATTTGCTTTCAGTTTTTCCATATCAATTTTGGACTTTACTTGTTTTCATCTGTATTTCGTTCGTGTTTGTTTTTCATTAATGATTCTTTTACAGTTTTTTCCCTTGACTGCTTATATGTAACTTCATCCTCACCTGTAAATATAAATTTTTCATACGTTTTTTTTTCTATATTATTTTTCCTCTCTCTCCATCTCCCAACCATTTTGATGTAGTGATTTTTTTTGCTCAAATAATACGATCCGCAGATGCACTATGAATGAAAATTGTAAATATCAGTTACGAGACACCTGTTTGATGTTTCTGAATCATTTTCATTTCCTAAAAATATACAGAGTGCCTAAGGATGACTTTTCAATGTACTTTTTGAATTGAATTTTCTCAATTTTATCAAATGAAAACCCACATTTTTTGTATACACATCTCAATGGTTATTTGTAATAACCATATTCGATATATTGAGCAATAAGCACAAAATTCAAGAAGAAACTTAAAAATCAGTGGTTTTCTTCAAATAATTGAACAGAAAAAATATAAACATAATATTTTTAGTCGCAAACTCCTCTATAAAATCCTTATTTTGCTATAAGGAACATAACCACCAGACTGCAACCAACAGCTACTCTCCGGGCTATGTGCCCCGCCGAGCGCTGAATTACAAGTTACAAGTCTGGCGCGTTAAGTGTAATAATTGCATATTACCATCAAAACGCTAATGCTTCGATTGCAACAAACACCAGCCGAAAGACTGATCCCACCTAAAGGAGCTCTCCTGCCAGTCGTCACACACTACTTGCAGACTGCAGTTTCGAGCTGTTGGCTCTGGTCAGTACAAGATAGGCATGTGACGACCGGCACGAGGATCCTTTGACTATTTGGTACATCCCGGCATTTTTACAATAGCGACATGTAAAATAGTCAGCAGGCGCTATCTAGCGGTCCAGTGTCTGTTGCAATCGAAAAATAAATAGCCTGACTGGGCTTAGCATAGTTCAAATGTGCTTTTAGAGGGCGGAATATTAAACATAATATTTTTAGTCGCAAACTCCTCTATAAAATCCTTATTTTACTATAAGGAACATAACCACCAGACTGCAACCAACAGCTACTCTCCGGGCTATGTGCCCCGCCGAGTGCTGAATTACAAGTTACAAGTCTCGCGCGTTAAGTGTAATAATTGCATATTACCATCAAAACGCTAATGCTTCGATTGCAACAAACACCAGCCGAAAGACTGCCAGTCGTCACACACCACTTGCAGACTGCTGTTTCGAGCTGTTGGCTCTCGTCAGTGCAAGGTAGGCAATCGAAGCATTAGCGTTTTGATGGTAATATGCAATTATTACACTTAACGCGCCAGACTTGTAACTTGTAATTCAGCGCTCGGCGGGGCACATAGCCCGGAGAGTAGCTGTTGGTTGCAGTCTGGTGGTTACGTTCCTTATAGTAAAACAAGAATTTTATAGAGGGGTTTGCGACTAAAAATATTATGTTTAATATTCCACCCTCTAAAAGCACATTTGAACCAGAAAAAATATAAATATACATACAAAAAAATGTTGGTTTTTCACTCCTATATCTTATAGTCGAAATATATACAGGGTATTCCATTTGAATAAATTGAGAAAATTCATCTCAAAAAGTTCTAAATTTTAAAATCTATTTTTGACCACCCTGTATATATTTAAGAAATGAAAATGATTCAAAAACGTCACAGAGATGTCTCGTAACTGATATTTACAACATTTTTTCTTAAAATCGCTGACTAGTGATTTTTTCAAAATGGATCTGCAGATGACATTATTTCAACAAAAAAAATCACTACATTTAAATTGTTGGGAGTAGGTTTCTGTCCCGGGAATCCCGGGAATTCGTCACTTTTTATCGTTCCCGTTCCCGGGAAATAACAGTCGGGATTTCCCGAGCCCGTGGGAATAAAAATAAGTTTTAAAAACATCAAATTTTGTGCTTTCTTCACGTAAATCGACTCTGCGACCATTGCATCAAGTGAATCATCGATTCAACGGAGACGTGGAAGAGCGTGCGCGCTCTCACTCATTCGCATTATTTAACATTTTAAAAAGCATTATTTGCCGCAAAAACAAAACATAAGTATAATTTTTATTACTTCCATGTCTAGTGGAAGTATAGTAACCCAAAAAAACTTTTTTTATTGAAATATGTTTAAAATGTCATGAAACGTCAAGATTTTAAATTTGAGAAAAAAAAATTCTGTCGGTCTGTTTGCAACTTTTTTGTGCGCACGTTTACTCTGGAACCGTTTATGATATTGACTTGAAATTTGGTACACTTATCTATTATAACGAGATCTGGAACTAGTTTATATTTTGATCTAATTTCGTTGTAGGGTCCGGGGGTAAACGAGGTAAATAAGGGTAAATAGGCAAAGTAAGCAGGTAAGAGTCCATAAAATTTCAATTTAGGGCATATACGAAAAGTAAAGGTCTCAATTTTTTTTTTTTTTTTGGTATCAGCCACCCCACAGTATCGCTCCCACACTATTATGAAAGGGAGTAAAAAAAATTAAAATGTAAATTTGGTGTGTATACGAGAACGAAACGTCTCAAAAAAATTTTTTTCATCCCCTCTACCATCCCCATTGCCACCCCACCCTAAGTAAAAAATTAAATTAGGATTTGGTGTGTGTACGAGAACCACGGCATTTAAAATTTATTTTGGCATTAGCCCCTCTACCACCCCCACCCTATTTTAAATGGAGTAAAATATTACCATGGGATTTAGTGTGTTGACACAAAATCTGGATGTGGAAGCAGCGATTCCCTGGACAGCGGATTTTTTTTGATAGAACAGTTTTTATTCTATTTCGTATTTTGTTACTGTATATTTTATTTTTTTGTAAAAGTTTAAAAGTATTTCTTACGATTAAGAGTGTACCTTTGGTTCCTAAGAATTTCTGTTTTATCTTATTTCGTTATTGTCTTGTTTCCGGTAGTTAGTGTTGTTGTGACTTTTTGATTATAAATAAAACAAAACAAAACTGATGGATTTATTTTTTGACCAGAGGAAGAACAAGAAAACCTACATTTAAAAAATTAACATTTGAATGGCGTGACATTTTGTGATATAAGAAATATGTTTTTCAAGAAATATATGAAAAATTTATTATTTCCCGGGAATCCCGGGAACGGCAATTTTTATTTCCCGATTCCCGGGAATAAAAAAGGTCGGGAAATCAAAAACCTTAGTTGGGAGATAGCCAATAATAACCGGGTCAGTGGCTCAATGCTTACGTGTTAGGCTTGCTTCGAATCCTGGCTATGGTATGGATGTTTAGTAGCGTTTCTCATGTGTTGCCGAGTTGTTAGCATTGGACCAGACGAGGTTGTGTGAGAGCCAACATATCTAGTCGCTTTATCACTCCTGAGTTTGAGTCTCAGCTGCGAGAAATGGCAATGTCCCGTAGAGAACGGTCGTTGTGTAATTGTTTATGTGTATGTGTGTACAACTCTGTAATTGGGAACATCGTTCCTGTAGAGTGGTGACTAATTGATAAATAAACAATAAATCAGTGAAAGGAGTGTAGAAAGGGGCTTCTAAAAGGTACTGATATTTATTGCATTGCCCGCTATTGCACCACCTTGTATATAATACATCTATTTTATTATTAATAAAAATCTATAACGTGCCATTAATTATTCTAGTATCGTGTTTTCAACGATTCCGCATGAAACATGTTATAATGATTTTTTTTTCGCAAACAGTTGATCCTGCTACTTAAGCGAAAGAAGACCTGTTTCGTGTATATTAATTAATTAGTGATATTCCGGTACCAAGTTGAAAAAAAGAACAATATAACGATACAAAATATCGATAGCCACCCTCAATTTGCAGTAAAGAAAAAATATAATAATATAATATGGAAGCATAACTTGTATTATTATCAATACACGTACAGGGTCGCATCCCTGTAAGTCAAAGCGTTTCTGAGATATACCCAACAAAAAAAATCAATTATCAGGTATTATCTCCAATGGACGCAGCTCCATTAGGAGGTACTTGCAGACAGATGAATTGGTATGTACCTACTTTTATAAGTTTTTATTCGATATTTCCGCGTGTATAGAGGGGTAAGATCGAGCTAGCAAAATTAATTGCTCCAAAATACCGTAAAAGTACGAAGTTCATTGCATTAAAAATTATATATAGAACATGAAAAGAAACATATATTTTAGAATTAAATTTGCTGATGTAACAGAGTATATGGGTTAAATTGTATAAATCTTTCATAATGCAATGGTTTAGGAGCAGAAACTTAGCATACCATGATCTAAGGGTTGGAGCATTTCAAATCAATTTTCTGGACTATGTAGTACAGCCATTTAGGTAAAGAAAATACGTCCTAAATGCTTGAAATATCATATGCTTGAACTACGATTCTGTATGGATTGTCCTTATTACCGCTGCAGCTGATACCAGTTCATAAGAAGTTTGGTATTATTAAATAAAACTCTTCAAAAATTCCTGGTAATCATCACAAGTATAAACTAAATTATTGAATAATGTGTTTGATTCACCGACGTACAGCTGAAAGGAGTTGGTAGGAGATATGATTTGTAACTTGTCTTATCATATATCATTATGCAGAATGTTACGAATTTCGAGATATCGCTATTGATCCAGATTTTACCTATTTGAGTGGCTTTTTCAGTATACATTTTAATAAAACATTATTGAAACTTTCTATCTCTGTGAAAGTTTTTTTACAAACTTGATCATGTACTCTATCGATTTTAATTAACTGCTTAACAGAATCTAAATGCTATAATAGTTATTTGTGTAACTAGTGCAAAATGTGTATATTTGTTCCACGAAGCATGAAGTTTGCAGCTCGAGACTAACTCGACAGCTGCAATCATGCTAAGTGCAACAAGCATACTTTTTGCACATGTTGCACACAACATTTTTTCTACGACCGAATTAAATACATACTTTTTAATTTTTATTGAACAGTACATTACATATTAACCCAAAAAACATTAGTAACCTTAGAACAGTTCTAATAACAAATATGAAAAACTTATACCAACGATATTTTCATAAAATTAGTTATTTACTTTTTTAATATCGTAGTTAGAGCAATTTAGAAAACATATTACATTTCAGATCAAATTCGTAATCAATAAAATATCAAAGTGCTTTTTACACTAGTGTAAAAAGCAAACTTTTGGCATTGTAAATGGTGCTAAAAGTATTAACTTTTTGCACCATCGTAGAAAAAAATATTTATCTACGCTCGTGTAAAAAGTAACAGTTTTTTATATCATTTCCAGTGTAAAAAGTGGCCTTTTATAAGAAACTGTGCAATAAAAATTTCTATTGCACGTTTTTATTGCACGAATTATTTATAATGTCGTTTCCTTAGTTACTATCATCACAGATTTTCAGTCACGATCATGAAGTAACATAATTAGAATGGAGACTTCAACTACAACTCGAATAATACTAACCGTCAAAGTGACATTCACAAAAAGTTGATACAGTTTTACAAATATTCATGGAAAACTTACCATTTCTTACAATAATTGGAACGATTGAAGATAAAACGTTGTAAGACACACTTGTACCTCTTTATTGCAATCATAGTGAAATAGTATTTATTTTTTCCTAAGATAATTTTTATTGTATATTTTTGCGAGATACTTAAAGACTTCAAATTTGTCGAATATGCAATTACTCAATACATTATCCCATATCTAAGAATTGATTTGACCAAAACATAATGCAATGACTTTGAAGTGTTAAAAGGAAACATACTTTTTAGGCGGTAGATATGCTTAACTTCACTTTCGCCTTCATTATTTTAGTTTTAGTTTGCAATTTTTGCAATAAAATAATCTCAATCTGATATTATATCGTTGTATACTAGATCCCTCATACCTCCTTAAGTATGAGGTGGTTAAGTCTGAAAATTTGACAGGCCGTAATATTACCTCAGTTATTTGATAATGGGCAAGATATCCATCGTTTTGGTGTGCTATTTGTTATTTTACATCAAGAGACACTTCAGCCAAAATAGCATTTATTTAATGGAAACGTGTTTGTAGGTAGCATACTTCTTGCCAGATAGTTGGTTAAGTGTAAGAGAAATGCTGCACGTGTTGCAGCAACTTAACTTCGCCATTTATTTTTGCCAATATCTTATTTTGTTTCACTCGTTTCACAATAATACATCATGTATTATTGTGGTGGAAATAATATAGACGTTTATTATTATTATTATTATTATTTAAATGACGAAAATTATGTAGAGATTTTGAGAAGTATATACCTGATATTTTACCTGAATTGGGCCAATATGTGGCTTACTGGATCTCTAGGCTTAAGTCCTTGGATTATTCTGCTTGAAGAGGTATGAAGGATTTAATATACAACGAGAAATATGATATCAAGATCACCGCATTACAAACATTACAAGCCGAAGCTTAAAGAATAAAAATAGAAGTTAAGCATTATTTCCTTTCAACTATACTACGGAGATGCGAGGAAGGGCTCGAACTTGTAGTAGAAAAGGTTGTTATCATATTGAGCATGAAAGCTAGCAAATAACTATTTATTATTTCATTTTATTTAACCGCCATAACAGAAATAATTATATTTCCTTCTGCGAAATAACCCTTTCGAGAAACTTAATATTATAAACTTACGTTTGATATACCAATTGAAATCGCAAATAGCAAAAACAAGGAAATATCCAAAGATGTTTGCACGCATACTGTACGATGCGGTTTTCATTTGTTGGTTTTTAAATTCAGAGTGCTATATTACTGCAATACATTTTGGAATCTTCGCTGGGTGATAAATATTTTTTATCTCATTTAAATTCTATTAAGTATTTCAAATCAATAGAATATATGTTTAAGTTTCTGAATAATGAATTGAATAATGTTTTGTTAAAGTTTATATCGGAAAAGTCATAATTTGGGAAAATGACAATATCTCGAACTCCGTGATACTGCATGATGGAATATATGGTTAGATAAGTTATAAATCAACTCTCCTACTATATCTTTTCAGTTGTATATCGGTGAAACTCGCAATGATATCTGCAGCTAACGGTTAATCGTAGTACTTGCTAATAATATCTTAGTACTGTTTAAAAGTAGCTTGTACCCACGGCTATACGCTTGCGTGAAACTGCCACCTCCTCCTCTCCCATCCTACAATCTTCACATACTTTTCCTCACTGTTCCACCTATCTATCTTACTTTAACTGTCTCTCCTTCTCGTTATCTCCTCCTCACCATCTTACATGCTTTTTTCCTCGCCTGCTCCACTATCTAGCACTCTACCATCTTTGTCCTCTCCTGTCTTCACACACCTTCACATTATCTTCAATAAAAAATTAGTAATTTGGAAATATGTCCGTAGTTCTCCACATCAATATAGTAAGCTCAAGAAATCACGTAAACATTTTTAAAGATGTTGCGCTTTGCCTAGTCTGACAGAGATTGGCACATTGGATTAATATTTCATGCGGTAGAAATATAACAAAGAATTCTTAGCGTATTTGGCTCTGTATAGACAACGTATAATGTAATTATTATATTTTAAGCAACAATAAGGCCATTCTCTAATAATTTCTAGCAAAATTAAAATGGCAACGTCAAATTACATTTGCTATGACTCCACTTGTCCCTCGTTAAGGGCGAGAGTGTCCATCTTTACGCGTCTGAAGGACTTTTATTACCCTTCCTAAAGTGGATATTATAATGTTCACATGAAGGGTTCGAAGCGACTGATTTCGGACAGAATAATACAAAAATCTATACTTACTGTTCGTTTCTGCTCGGTTTTCATGATATTTTCTAAAATTTTGTGGTCGGGGCGACATTACGTCCCTGTGCAGCGACATTTATTATACTTTCTAAAACTACACTTCTTGGTGAGTTTCTGATATTTTGGCATAAAGAACGCTCTATAGAGCGAAAATGTTAATTTATATATAAAACTTCCAACGGCGTTTTTACGTAAAGCACGATTTTCATCGGATTTCAAATCGGATTTTGTTATAGTTCCCTAAAGTTTATCTAGAGATTTGGCGTGTTCTTTAACAAGAGCAATGTTAAATAATAATGCGTAAGTCGCACCCATTCACCGTGTTGATAACAAAATACCAATGCCGGCATATTCTTTCAAAGTTATTCAGAGTTATTTATTGAGCCTACTATATCGATGTGGAGAACTATATACCTGTGAAACTAAATTTTGTCAAATTGTGCAGTCGTTATGCTGCAAACATTCAGGCAAACAGGCAAACGAACACAAATTCTGAAAATTCATTTTCTGGTTTTAATATTTTTAATTAAATTCAAAAATATCGACAATTCTAAGAAATAACAAATTATTCCCGTACCATATTCGGAAGTCGTTGACAATACAATTTCTATTTTATTATAAATTTACAGCAAAACGCTTATCGAAATCTAGATATTACGCTACCATATAGCTTTTATATTTTGTTCAATACAAGAACTTTACCTTCTTAACAAAGCAAAGAAATACTGGAACTAACCTAGTAAAAATTTAATATAATTAAATTGTTACAATAATTATTATAAAAGCTACGTAAGCACTAAGTACGAAATATTGTAGAATTTGTGAGACATTATTGTAAGACCTAAACCAGTACTAAATACGAAATAATGTATAGTTTGTGAAATAAGTATTTCTATCCTAAATGTAAAATATTCTACTCTAGAATTTAATTTTTACAAACTTTTACCCGTTGTCAGTTATCAACCAGTTTATTTTCCTTAAATATATACAAATTTAAGTACTCTTATTTCAGCATTTGCTAACTGAGCTATAAATTTTCTTAAGCGATATGTCTCAATATAACAAGTGCCTATATTGGTAACAGTTAAACCTTTACTTGTATTATTTTCTGTTTTCTACTGTGATCACACCTACCTTCTTGGTATAGTAATTCCAAATTCTATATTTATTTCAAGTTTTTATTACTTGTTATTATAAGAAGAGTTTCTATGCAAATCAATATAATGTTAACATTATTTTCCATATAGTTTCATGGTGGCTTCAGTGGGAGAACATGCTAAAATAATTTAAACAAAAATATTTATTTTTTACAAAATTGTACGTCAATTATACCGACACATACCACGGATCATGGTAGACCTCACTTTTCCCTTATTTTTCAGAATATCAGAATGAAACTTGTTAGACGTATTATATGACTAGGAAGACACTTTGTGACTAACTGTCATTTTTCCCCGTACCGGTTTTGATTTTTAAATGGGACACCCTTTATATTATTATATTTTTGGAATCCTTGAAAACTCTTAAGTACGGT
This sequence comes from Leptura quadrifasciata, assembly GCA_963675555.1. Lineage (NCBI taxonomy): Eukaryota > Metazoa > Arthropoda > Insecta > Coleoptera > Cerambycidae > Leptura > Leptura quadrifasciata. The sequence continues at coordinate 140,055,150 of OY776676.1, read as the reverse complement.
GATACCCCATAAGTGACATTTTGACTCCATGAAAAAAATTTGACTCGAAATTTGTTGACCACGCTTTTGACCACATCCACGGATTCCTTAGAACATCCGCTATTTTATTACAGTACTCTACCATTATGGTTCCATTTGAAAAAAATAAGTTTTGTTACGAAACTGTTTAGGCTAAATTTGATGACCCACGAAATATGCATGCTCAAATGTTTCTGACTTTTCTGACATCATGTGAACGATCCATGCTAACTTATCTGAGGGACATTTTATTACCCTTCCTAAAATGGATACTGATGTGTTCACCTGAAGGGTTCAATGCGGCTGATTCAGTCGAAAACATACAAAATTTATACTTACTGTTTCTTTCGCTTAACTGCTGGCACTGAATGGTATCAGTTGGACGTCGTGACACTGTCCTAAATCTAACACTCTAAATAACCAACACTCACTTAATTGACCTGAAAGGGCAATTTGAAACACAAGAAAAAGATTATATTTATAGTTCAAAAAATATATTGTTCTTTTCAAAAATGTTTTTACAAAATTTCAAGATATGTGTATAAGTTTAACAAATTTTGGTCCGTATACCACAAGTGGTGAGGAACAGGACGACTCAGACAATATCTCCAACTACCATCCAATGTTTTAGTTTTTAGCTTGCCTGTCTTTACGTATTTAAAATATCACAATAATAATTTCGGGCGTTCGTTCTAGAGCTTAAAAGTGCTTGAATCGCAACAATTCGGAATAATAATATTATTTATATATTCATACGTTCATGCACGACGGTGTCCCATGTACTGTATACATGATAAGAATACTTTTTTGCCACCGAATCTCTGAGGAACCGCCTAAGGGTAAACACGCGGAAAACATATAATTTTTCCGCCAATATCGATTGCAAAAAATGAAAATGTACCCTCAAAAATTTTGTCGAAGATTTATTTGGAAGTAAAAGTCAGTTTTCAAGGTAGTTGCTAAGATTTGGTGACCGGAGCGACATTATGCCCCGTGTAGCGGCATTTATATTGGTTGCTAAAATTACACTTCGTCTAGCGACATTCAATGTTTTTGCATAAAAAACGCTCCGTGAAGCGAATCATTATAATACTTCTAAAAACCTTCTTCCGACGGCATTTTAACGTAGAGCACGCGTTTCATGCGGAATATTTCATTGGAGTTACGAAAAAAAAATTTAGAGTTTGGCGTGTTCTTTGACAATCACACTGGTCTATTTCAAGCATTTTTTTCTGGTCATGGCACTCTAGATGCACCAACAAATTTCGAGTAATTTTTTTTCATGGAGTTGAAATGTAACTTATGGGGTATCATCATACCCAGAATTTTTCAAGGATTCCAAAAATATAATAATATACAGGGTGTTCCATTTAAAAATCAAAAGTTAGAGTCATTTCCGGTGAAATCGGAAGGAGGAAAAAAATTACAGTTATGTCACGAAGTGCCTTCTTGGTTATATAATACATCCATCAAATTTCATTCCGATATCCTAAGAAATAAGGAAAAAAGGTCTAACAAGTCCTGTTGACACCCGGTATAGCAATATCGAATATGCTAAAATCTACTAAATATTGTCCCCGTTATTCCTATCCCCGACAGTCAATTTATTTACGTACTATGTTAAATGTTCTACAAGAAAGTGCATTTTGCTGAAGCAATAAACAATATAGATATGCAAAACATGACATAAATCAGACAACTCTCAAATTTAAATCCAGATTTCTTTATGTTACTGACAAAATGTGGACACATGCTTAATAATTATGCTATCGCTTGTAGTTTTTAAAGTTAATGTTACTTCTGTTCCCTATCGAAATTCTCTATACAGGGTGTCTCACCGGGAAATGAATCGATCGATATAGAGAAAATTATGCATCAAAAAATTTTGAAAATTTAGATAATTACAAATGTCGGCGTGGCCAATCCAACTAAAATAATTACAAGCAGCTGGCACTTCCGCTTATACCGAAAGTCGATACCAACTTGCTTATTTCAAATGGAATACCCTATATATTTTAGGGTTTTCGAAAAGAGCATAAAATTCTGAGTGGAAAATATCTATATCTAAACCTAGCCGTTTCAGAAATATTTGACATTTTATAGAAAATTTTACAGGTGCAACTGTTTGTAAGAACCGTTATAACTTTCTTCGTGTAAAAGATCCTCATTTGCTTCTTGTCACGTAAAAAGAACACAAGGAGAACTACGTTCAACAACTGAAATAAATTCAATAATATCATACCAAGTGTTTCGTTTTTCGCATTACATTTTGTCAACTTCAAACCGCGAAAACTTGTTTAGGTCAAATGGAACACCCTATATTTTTTTACGTCAAGTTGTGTAAAATTGAATTCCTTTTTTTCTGATTTAGCATTGTGGGGGTTGATGTTACAGCTTTTTGAACTATTTGCGATTTTATTAGAAATTCATGAATTGTTGTAATCATTTCATCAAAATAGCCATAATTAGAAACAATCAGTCATTATCTTATGTCAAAAAATGCCAGCACGTTTAAATTATACCAACGAAAACTTTTTAAATTTGTTTATTATTTATGGAGAATGTGATAAAGTAATATCAAGAACTTTCAGCACATTTGCTGCTCGATATCCACAAAAACGCAAAATAACAGTAACACTGTAACATGCATACTAATCGAACTGAAGATATGGCATGAACTAAAACAGCAGAGATAAGTTCAACTTAAAATTCGATTTCATTTTAATTTAATAATTGCTCAAAATTTCGCCCTCGAACTTTGACACATTTTTCGCACCTTCGGATTAGTTCCCATGGGTAGCTCTTCTAATTGAATCCTGAGATATGTTTTGAAATACATTTCTTACTCTTTACATACAATCTTCAATGGTTGTTAATGGGCTCTCATAAACTTTATTTTTAATAGTTCCCCAAATGAAATAATCCAGAACTGATAAATCGGACGAGCGAGGAGGCCATAAGAAAGGTCCATTATTTGCAATCCATTGATCATAAAAAGTTTCTTGTAAATAATTATTAATGAAATATGCGTTATGTGGCGGAGCACCGTCGTACTGATAAAAAATGTTTCTATGTTCGGCGAGAGGCAAATTTTCTAAATAGTAATTATTCAAATTTTGTAAGATATTCAGATATCTTTCGCCTAAAAAAAAACAAAAATTTACCTATACATATTAGCAGAAGAGAAAATTTAATTTACTGTTTAAATTTTCCTGATAAAATTATAATGCCACCACTCTATCGTTTCTTATGGCACAGTAAACATTGAACTGCCAACTTTCCTGAAAGTTTCGCTCTCTGAACATATGAGGATTTGAGTCACTCCAATAATGTGAATAGTGTCTATTAAAAAGTCCATTTTTAGTAAATTTTGCTTCATCTGTCCATATAATATTTCCCAAATAAGAATCGTGACCCTCAGACCTTATTAGAATAAACTCAAAAAAATTCTGTCTTCTTAGGAAATCTGTTTCTTTTAATCCTTGAACCATATGAAATGAAAACGGGTAAAACTTATGTTTTAATAAGATTCTGTGAATTGAATCCTTGCATAGTCCCGACTCCAGAGCAGCTTGTCTTAATGGCATCCTTGGAAATGCACGAAAATATCCCAGAATGACTATTTCAATGTTTTCGTCATCAACAATAGGCTTTCTTCTTTGCACTTTTGCCTTGACAGAGCCATAATTTTTAAAATTTTCCAGTATGCGTTTTACAGTGTTTGGTGACGGTTTCCGTTTTCCTGGATATCGAGTAGCAAATGTGCTGCAAGTTCTTGATACTACTTTATCACATTCTCCATAAATAATAAACAAATTTAGAAAGTCTTCGTGGGTGTAATTTGAACGTGCTGACATTTTTTGACATTAGATAATGACTGATTGTTTCTAATTATGGCTATTTTGATGAAATGATTACAACAATTCATGAATTTCTAATAAAATCGAAAATATTTCAAAAAGTTGTAACTTTTACCCCCACAATGCTAATACAAGAAAAAAGGGAATTCAATTTTACACAACTTGACGTAAAAAAATACAGGGTGTTCCATTTGACCTAAACAAGTTTTCGCGGTTTGAAGTTGACAAAATGTAAGGCGAAAAATGGAACACTTGGTATGATATTATTGAATTTATTTCAGTTGCAGAACGTAGTTCTCCTTGTGTTCTTTTTATGTGACAAGAAGCAAATGAGGATCTTTTACACGAAGAAAGTTATAACGGAGGAAAATTATAACGGTTCTTGTAAACCGTTGCACCTGTCAAATTTTCAATAAAATGTCAAATATCTCTTAAACGGCTAGGTTTAGATATATAATATGCTACATATTCTCTACTAAGAATTTTATGCTCTTTTCGAAAACCCTAAAATATATAGGGTGTTCCATTTGAAATAAGCAAGTTGGTATCGATTTCCGGTATAAACGGAAGTGCCAGCTGCTTGTAGTTATTTTAGTTGGATTGGCCACGCCGACATTAGTAATTATCTAAATTTTCAGAATTCTCTGATGGGTACTTTTCTCTATATCGATCGATTCACTTCCCAGTGGGACGCCTTGTGTATCCCTTAAATTTCTGATACAATAGTCTAGCTGTCTCATTTATAATCCTCGTAGTTCAAATCAAGGGGCCCTAGTGCATCAAGTCTACTAGTATTGGTATATTGATAGGATAAAATAAGGGAACGGGCCAAAAACCAGTAAAAATAAAGCAACCGAACAATAGCATGGAAAAATCTTTATTTAAGGTCCAGTCTGTGGATCTACTGTCATCAAACAGGGATGAGTTACCCAGAATCACAAAACTCCTAACGGGGATTTGTACCCTGAACGTCACGTGTTTACAATAGGCATACATAGTGAGAATATAATATAGATAGTAGTCCAACACAGATAACCTACGAAACACAATACAAAAAATTGATATACCGATATCCGTCAAACTAATGGTGTATTTTCTTTTTGAAAATTTTGTTTTAAAATTTTTATAGTATTTGTATTCATACCTATAGCTTTTATAGCATATCGACATTCCAAGCGAAGAAACTGTAAATAACAATTAGTCCATTTATAAGATATAAAACATACCTCATCATTTAAGACAATATACTGGAATATTCAGAAATAACCATTACCATTTTGCTACATTCACCCTTGCCAATACGACCACCAAAATAATATAAACATTTCATATCCCTTTCTAACGAATATATTATTTTTTTCCATATCGTTATGTCATTTTTTAACATATTTGTTTGCTAGTACTTATTTTATATCATTCTTATAATATAATAAAGAAATTAATTTATAATTTACAAGGTTCTCGAAGCCACTCTACCAAAGGAATAATAAATGTCGATCTTAAGTGACCCCAAATGAGCAAACGTAAACAGATTGTTTGCATATTGCCTCGAGCCGATAAAGTAAATGAGTTCTACACCTTTTCACCATTATTTACTTATTGATTTATGATACCTTTCTGTCTATATAACGCTGTGCAATCATAGCAGAAACAAACAATTTGTGGAAACTCTTCTTTTAATAGCAATCTACAGAGATAAAATAACCTAAACAGTTATACGAGATTTATACTGAAAGTTTATATCGTTTTAATACTGCTGCACTTGAATGGAAACATTTAAACATACATTTGTTTTCGATGTAACTCAACTCAAGCTCAAGCAACTTTTGGAACTTATTCTCAACGATATATTTGTTTCTGTTAATAAAGCAGGGTGAGTTTTTTCAAAATTTATTGAACTCGTTCCATAATAGAACAATATTTTTTGTAAGAAGAAGAAGAAGAATATCTGTTAACCAAACGGTAAACTAGATGGTAAATGTCTAGCAAAACAATAGATACTTGTTGTTTCATTTGACACATTTTTCAAGCTATACCGCTTCAAAATGTATCAAAATTATTGCTTCGAGCACGTTATTACCTATAAGTATTGCTTCTGCCCCTCTAATTATATTAATTGGTCCTTGCATAAAGAAAAAACAATAAGAAATGCATTAACATATAGTAATTATCTAGAAATTTGTTTTGTAGATTCGAGTCGTCTTAAATTTCAGGAGATATTTTAAAATAAACGTTAAAAATAAAGTTCTTGTTTTGCATCGAGGCAATTAATCAAAAGGCTGTTATTGAATGTTTGGGGAAAGAATATTAAATTTAGGAGCTTGATTCAGATGTTTAAAAATAGTACGCGGAAATAATGAAATCTTGATAGACATACTGGAAAATTATAACCGGGAATCGATTGAGCACATTTGTCTCAAATGAAAGGGGAAATATTCAATATTCGTCTACAGCGAGAAGCAAGAGGAAAAGAATTTTTCCTTTTAATTGAAGAAAATATATTTTCAATATTATATTATAATACGATTCTCTCATGTTATGTTGAGAACATACAGGGTGTCTCACCGGGAATTAAATCGATCGATATAGAGAAAAGTACGCTTCATAAAATTTTGAAAATTTAGATAATTACTAATGTCGGTGTGGCCAATCCAAATAAAATAATTACAAGCAGCTGGCACTTCCGCTTATACCGGAAGTCGATACCAACTTGCTTATTGCAAATGGAACACCCTATACATTTTAGGGTTTTCGAAAAGAGCATAAAATTCTGAGTCGAAAATATGTAGCATATTCTATACCTAAACCTAGCTGTTAGAGATATTTGACATTTTATAGAAAATTTGACAGGTGCAATGGTTTGCAAGAACCTTAACTTTTTTCGTGTAAAAGATGCTCATTTACTTCTTGTCACATAAAAAGAACACAAGGAAAACTACGTTCTATAACTGAAATAAATTCAATAATATCATACCAAGTGTTCAGTTTTTTGCGTTACTTTTTGTCAACTTCAAATCGTAAAAACTTGTTTGGGTCAAATGGAACAACTTGTATTTTTTTACGTCAAGTTGTGTAAAATTGAATTCCCTTTTTTCTGATATTAGCATTGTGGGGGTTAAAGTTACAACTTTTTGAAATATTTGCGGTTTTATTAGAAATTCATGAATTGTTGTAATCATTTCATCAAAATAGCCATGATTAGAAACAATCAGTCACTATTTTATGTCAAAAAATGCCAACACGTTTAAATTATACCTACGAAGACTATTTAAATTTGTTTATTATTTATGGAGAATGTGATAAAGTAATATCAAGAACTTGCAGCACATTAGCTACTCGATATCCAGGAAAACGGAAACCGTCACCAAACACTGTAAAACGCATACTGGAAAATTTTAAAAATTATGGCTCTGTCAAGGCAAAAATGCAAAGAAGAAAGCCTATTGTTGATGACGAAAACATTGAAATAGTCATTCTGTGATATTTTCTTGCATTTCCAAGGATGTCATTAAGATAAGCTGCTCTGGAATCGGGACTATTCAAGGATTCAATTCACAGAATCTTATTAAAACATAAGTTTCACCCGTTTTCATTCCATATGGTTCAAGGATTAAAAGAAACAGATTTCCTAAGAAGACAGAATTTTTGTGAGTTTATTCCAATAACGATTCTCACGATTCTTATATGGGAAATATTATATGGACAGATGAAGCAAAATTTACTAAAAATTGACTTTTTAATAGACACAATTCGCATTACTGGAGTGACTCAAATCCTCATATGTTCAGAGAGCCAAACTTTCAGGAAAGTTGGCAGTTCAATGTTTACTGTGCCATAAGAAACGATAGAGTGGTGGCATTACAATTTTATCAGGAAAATTTAAACGGTAAATTAAATTTTCTCTTCTGCTAATATGTATAAGTAAATTTTTGTTTTTTTTTTTTTTAGGTGAAAGATATCTGAATATCTTACAAAATTTGAATAATAACTATTTAGAAAATTTACCTCTCGCCGAACATAGAAACATTTTTTATCAGCACGACAGTGCTCCCCCACATAACGCATATTTAATTAATAATTATTTACAAGAAACTTTTTATGATCAATGGATTGCCAATAATGGACCTTTCTTATGGCCTCCTCGCTCGCCCGATTTATCAGTTCTGGGTTATTTCATTTGGGGAACTATTAAAAATAAAGTTTATGAGAGCCCATTAACAACCATTGAAGATTGTATGCAAAGAGTAAGAAATGCATTTCAAAACATATCACAGGATTCAATTAGAAGAGCTACCCATGAGGAACTAATTCGAAGGTGCGAAAAATGTGTCGAGGTTCGAGGGCGGAATTTTGAGCAATTATTAAATTAAAATGAAATCATATTTAAAATTTATCTTAACTCTGCTATTTTAGTTCATCTTCAATTCGATTAATACGCATGTTACAGTGTTAGTGTTATTTTGCGTTTTTTTGGATATCGAGTAGCAAATGTGTTGCAAGTTCTTCATATTACTTTATCATATTCTCCATAAATAATAAACAAATTTAAAAAGTTTTCGTTGGTATAATTTAAACGTACTGGCATTTTTTGACATAAGATAATGACTGGTTGTTTCTAATCATGGCTATTTTGATGAAATGATTACAACAATTCATGAATTTCTAATATAATCGCAAATATTTCAAAAAGTTGTAACTTCAACCCCCACAATGCTAATATCAGAAAAAAAGGGAATTCAATTTTACACAACTTGACGTAAAAAAATATAGAGTGTTCCATTTGGCTTAAACAAGTTTTCGCGATTTGAAGTTGACAAAATGTAACATTTGGTATGATATTATTGAATTTATTTCAGTTGTATAGCGTAGTTCTTCTTGTGTTCTTTTTATGTGACAAGAAGCAAATGAGGATCTTTTACACGAAGAGAGTTATAACGATTCTTGCAAACCGTTGCACCTGTCAAATTTTCTATAAAATGTCAAATATCCCTGAAACGGCTAGGTTTAGGTATAAGATATGCTACATATTTTCGACTCAGAATTTTATGCTCTTTTCGAAAGCCCTAAAATATATAGGATGTTCCATTTGAAATAAGCAAGTTGGTATCGACTTCCGGTATAAGCTGAAGTGCCAAAATTATTTAGTTGGATTGGCCACACCGACATTAGTAATTAATTATCTAAATTTTCAAAATTTTCTGATGCGTACTTTTCTCTATATCGATCGGTTCAGTTCCCGGTGAGACACCCTGCATAATTAACAGTGCTTCTCGAAACCAGTAAAATAAATTATGTTTTTGAATGGAATATTAGGAAACGAGTGAGTTTGCACGAATTTAAAATATGTCTATCAATGTCCAATGTCGGTCTTATTAGATTATTTTTTTATGGAAGTGGTAGTGGTATTGTGTCAAAAGGCGCACATTTTAAAAATATTTTGAAATACCATATATAATGCCCTTAACGCATATTATTAATTTATCTCTGGAGGGGGGAATTTTCCCTGATAAATTAAAAGATTCCATAATAAAACCGTTATATAAGAAAGGAGATCCGGAGTCAGTGGAAAACTATAGGCCGATTAATATGTTATCTAGTATATCAAAAGTATATGAAAGCATTGTAAATGTTAAATTGACTAATTTTCTTTTAAATAATAAAATACTGAAATGTCATCAGCACGGTTTCACAAAGAATAAAAGTTTAGAACTGCTTTAAGTAATTTCATCAACGAAATAGTTTCAAGTCTTGACAAGAAGCAATCAACTATCGGTCTATTCATGGATTTTACCAAAGTGTTTGATTGCGTAAACCATGTAATACTTTTAACTAAACTGGAAAGGTATGGGATACGTGGTATATGTTTAAAATGGTTTGAGTCATATCTTATAAACAGACGACAAAGGGTAGAAGATAACAAATCCAAATTGGATTTAGCAAATATTGATATAGGAGTGCCTTAAGATTCCATTCTTGGCCCTACTTTATTTATATTATTCATTAACGACTTGGATCGACATTTTGAGAAATTTAACTTCTTACAAGTTTCATATGCTGATGCTACTAATTTTGTAATTACAGACAGTAACATTGAAAATGCGGAATCCAAAATAAAGAATATTTATGTAGAATCATGTCATTGGGTGGATAAAAACCAACTTTTAATAAATAAGGGCAAAAAACGTGCTGCATTCTATTTAAATTAAATATGGTATGCATACCAAATAGAACAATTTTACTTGGAAATGACATAATTCAATATGTGCCTTCCAGTAAATTTTTGGGAATAATTATTGATAGTCAGTTAAATTGGGAAGAACACGTAAATTATCTATGTGACAAGCTTAGCAAGATCTATTATGCGTTAAGATCAGTGGGTAAACATTGTAGTATATCAATTGTCCGTCAACTTTACCTTGGATGTTTTCACAGTATTTTAAAATAGGGAATTGTACATTGGGGTCTGTCCTCACAAGCTCACAGAGTTTTTATTATACAGAAATGGGCAATTCGCATATTAACAAGAATTAAACGAAGGGAATCATGTAGGTCTGCATTTAAAGAATTAAATATTATATTATTCCATTAACTTTACCATCTGTACATATTTATGAAACAGTATGTTTTGCATACAAGAACAAAAACACCTTATCTATGGTTGGTAGTAATCATGATTACGCAACAAGAAATAAAACTCTGCTTCATCCAGACAAACACAATACAACAATGTTTCAAAGGTGTTTATGTTATAACGCTTTGAAAATTCTATAATGCTCTATCGGAGGATATTAAACGTGTGAATAGTATACATCAATTTAAAAGTAAAATTAAAATACTGCTTTTAATGAAAAATTGTTATACAGTGAATTATGCGAGCCACCCTGTATACTTCAAAATATTTTTAAAATGTGCGCCTTCTGACGCTATACCACTTCCATGAAAAATAATTTCCAAAGTCTTCTAATAAGACCGATTTGACGCATAGTTTGAAAAATATAGAAACTTTCAGTTTAAATTTCGCAATTACATAGGAATAATTAAAATAAACATAAAGTGTGTTCTAGACTAGGGTTTACAATACAGTAAAATTTTGTTTTATTAAAAAAAAACTGAAGAAAGACAGATATATGCAGAACAAAATAATGGTACTTGAAAATTTTGACAATTCTCAATATTCTTAGTTTTATTCGTAATACGAAAAATGGCAATTGATATAATGACATCCATTGTCACTTTTTTAAAATTTCATAATAAGCAATATTTTATTTTATTATATTCTATAGTACCTGTAATATAGAAAAATATTGAACTTTGCAGCTCTTGATTTTGGAAAGCCAATCTTATCTTATTATCACCTATTATCGATTGTATTGGCAGATGTCCTGGATATTCCGATACTTTTTCATTTATTTTATACAAAACTCTCAAATTATTTGATTAACCGACTCCACAGTTAGTTTTCTCAACAGATAAATTTAATTTAAAGACTACATAATAAGTGGTAGAGAACTTAAGAACCACTTGTAAACCATTGTTGAACAAAGTCAATAAAACTCTCAACATAAATAGACAATGCAGTACTCAATGTACTATAAAATATCACAAGTATGAAATGTCGTGTACACAATTTTTATCAGCAGTTGACCCCTCACCGAGTTCAAGCGAAATATCATTTTCTGTGCCGTACCTAAATTTTCCTATCCCAAGAGATAACTTTTTCTTGATTACCTTAGCTCGCATATTAGCGATACTCCATAATAATCTGGATAATAACATTTATTATAATAAAGCCAGAAATTCCAGAAAAAAATCCTATAATGCCAAGCCTTTAAAATCTGCCCAAAGAAACCAAATGCAATTATTTTTTAAACAAAATGTTGTACTGTTGTATATCCTATCCTGGAACACACTTATTGTCACTTATACAGGAGCCGGAAAGGTCTGTACAAAAGATTCTATATGAAGAACAGGAATAAAAAAGTCTATTAAACAGGCTTTACAAATACGTTTTTGCACACGGAGTGGGATTTTTTAAACATTTTCTACATTTGCACAAGTAAATTTTATAATCGTCTCTATATAACATTGTTAAAAACTTCGGATTGGAATTTTTAAAACTTGACATTTAAAAACTGCATCTCAATAATAATGAACCACCGTCAAGTATGTTCATCAACCTAGTCGATCGCGTTACAGTATAGAGTATGTCGATAAGTTCAAAATGTACACCATAACTATAAAACGATTTGTGCAGACTTTTCTGACCTTTAGTGGATTCTGTGAGTCGAAAAAAATAGGAAAATATTTTCTAACGCAACGAAACTAGTTACCCTCCCGTTTTCGAGGATGCTGAACACGATGGCGGTGGTTTAAACTCTTTTTGAGTTGACCGTCACCCCCACCGGCCAAAAACAACCCCTAAAAGAGAAAAACTGCGTCACCTCCCGTTTTCGAGTATGCTGAACATGATGGGGATTTTGGATCTTCTCCCCGAAGCAAAGCAACCCCTGAACCGGACAAAAATACCCCGTGAGACTCTGCCTTATGAAGTGGATAAGAAAATTCCGATATGACAAAATGAATAACAAATCATTGAATACAAATCGGATGATGATTCCTCGTTTGTTGACTGATCTCTTACCCTAAAAAACAGGCGCATATATAGGGTCTGGTTAGGTTATTTGGTGATTTTCAGGCGGGAAAATCTGCTGTATGAAATCGGTGGTAAATTTCATATATTGTATTATATTAACTTATGAACATGTGTATTTGACGCATACAATTACTTACTTGCTATATATATAAAAATAAAACAGATTCCTTGACGCATACAACTACATATCCACTATATATCCATACCATACATTTTTATTGACGCAGGGATGGGGTTGACTCGGAGAAATTCAAAAGCACCGCTGTCTTGTTCAGCATGCTTGAAAACGGGAGGTGACGCAGTTTTTCGTGATATAAGACGGGGTTTTCGCGTTTCACCCCTTTTAGGGGTTGTTTTTGGCCGGTGGGGGTGACGGTCAACTCAAAAAGAGTTTAAACCACCGCCATCGTGTTCAGCATCCTCGAAAACGGGAGGTGACGCAGTTTTTCTCGGTATGAGCCGGTGTGTTCGCGTTTCACCCCTTTTGGGGGTGGTCATTGGCCGTTTGGGGGTGACGGTCAATTCAGAAAGAGTCTATACCACCACCATCCTGCTCAGCATCCTCGAAAACGGGGGGGTGACGCAGTTTTTCTCAATATAAGACGGTGTTTTCGCGTTTCACCCCTTTTGCGGGTTGTTTTTGGCCGTTTGGGGGTGACGGTCAACTCAAAAAGAGTTTAAACCACCGCCATCGTGTTCAGCATCCTCGAAAACGGGAGGTGACGCAGTTTTTCTCGGTATGAGCCGGTGTGTTCGCGTTTCACCCCTTTTGGGGGTGGTTATTGGCCGTGTGGGGGTGACGGTCAATTCAGAAAGAGTCTATACCACCACCATCGTGCTCAACATCCTCTAAAACGGGGGGTGACGCAGTTTTTCTCAATATAAGATGGTGTTTTCGCGTTTCACCCCTTTTGCGGGTTGTTTTTGGCCGTTTGGGGGTGACGGTCAGCTCAAAAAGAGTTTAAACCACCGCCGTCGTGTTCAGCATCCTCGAAAACGGGGGGGGGGGGTAACTAGTTTCGTTGCGTTAGAAAATATTTTCTTCTTTTTTCGAGGTTTTTTCCGACTCACAGAAGCCACTTACTTTCCGGAGCGCACTCTACAGTCATGATATATCCTAAAACATTTCCAGATTTGGGTGATTTTATGAAAATTGCTTCAATGCCTTATTGAAAGGAACAACCTAGTAGTGCCTGATTGCTTATTTACAATATTAGTAATTAACATTATCGCAATAATTCGTCAATACATTTACATTAACTACCAATAAATTCAGTGATATAATTAGTTAATAAATTTTTATTGTTAAGAAATTTTTAAATAATGTCTCAAGTTGCTTTATGTAATTACGGAAACAACGATAATAATAACAACAATGATAACATTAGTGAGGATTCCAGTCAGCTACCAACAATTTATAGGTAAATATAATATTTAAATCTATTTTAATTTTGTCTGCTGATTTTTTTTTTCTGGACTTGCCACATTTTTAATTCCATATAGTATAGTGCTTGCCGTTCAGAAAATCGCTTAGAAATTAATTCCGTGGGCCCCAAAATGCTAAAAGCCAGCATATGGCACAACTAATGCACTAAGTAGGTTAAATTCTAATGTAGCCAAAAATTGTCCTGTGCAATACTGGATAGGCGACATCATGTGTGACCCGATTTTTTACGTTCAGTGCGAGAAATAAGGTTGCTACTTTGACACTCGAGCTTTCTTATTTGGTACTCGGGCGCCAGTTCAAGTCGAGTGATTGAATAACACTACCCAAAAGCCGATAAGCGAGTCTGAGCAGCTCAGTGAAGAAACGGTCGTTTCCAGTGGGTCCAGGTGGTAAGGGAAATTAGAATCTCACAAATACAAGAGTAAAACGCAGAAATTCAATAATAGTTATAAGTATATTACTAGAATCCTATTGGTAACAATCCTAAACATAACAGAAAACAAAATTAACACAAGTTCATATACATATGTATAGGCAGTAGAAGGAGAGTAGCAAGCAGGTTATGATACAGACCGGAAACTTGGCTAGTGTTTAAAGACGTTAAACGGTACAGTGAGCTAAGTATTAAGTAATGGGCAATTATTGAGATTTTAGTCGTGAAAGTTCTAGGCCCGGACTCAATAAACCATAAGATCAGATGTAAAGGAAAGGACACCCGCTGGCTGCAAAAGCCATAAGATCAGGTGAGGGAATGGACACCCGCCGGCTACAAAAACCTTAAGATCAGATGAGGGCAAAAGGAAATCACAAGTTATCAAAAAGTATCAATTTAAGCAAAATATCAGAAAATTGTCAATCAGTATAACAGAAAATAAAATTCATTAATAGTAAAATACAATTGCACTAGCCAAGTATTTAAAAATATTTTATCTTACTCTTTCCAACTTTAGCGGTGGACCCTGGTGCACTAGTAATCGACTGGTGGATTCAAGCGTTGGTTCTGATTTTAGAGGCCGTTACGGTCGATTTTATAGAAACGTTCCTACTACTGAATAGTAAGAATTTGACATGCGTTATGAACGCGCATCGAACTTAGCGCTTGCTACGAGACAGCAACGCCTGCTGTATTGACTTATTGAAATTACTAGTAAATTATTATTACATGCGTCAGTTATATAAACAAAGTATTTCAAATATTGTGTTATCTAGAATCAGTTTCAAATAATTATTCTAACCAACTACGAAACAGAAACGGATTTCACAGATAACTAATTATTGAATTAATTACTTCAAATGATAAACAATAATTCCTATTTAATAAATATTCTGAATTTAAATAAATGTCCCGGTATTCAAATAGGAAATATTTTCTGGTAACATACTATCATGCGCTTAGGCGGTACAATCTAGATTTTAACTTGACAGAAAATATTATATAGAGAGTACAATTAAATATAAATCTTATGCAGATTTCTGTAACGAAAAATGCTTCGTTACACATGTTCTATATTTTGGCAAATTTTGAAAAGATATCTCTACCCGTTTACGTGTAATAATGTTAAATAATTTTCCAAAGGCATTGTCTCTTATGTAGACTTCTAACTCTAAACGTTCAAGGTGCCGCTGAAATTAAATCATTTTGCTACTTGCGTTCCTTCCTTATCGATTTGCTCAAACACCAAAAAAGTCCTTTTCTTGCAAAGTTATTTTGCCGTCCTTCCTAATTTTTATGATTGTAATATGGAAATGGATTTGTTTGGAAGGGTGGTCAAAGAAAAATATTGAACCACAGCACTTAGGCCCCATTGGATCCCTTGTACTTCCTCCATGCAGGCAGACCCTCGCCTAAGCCTCCAACCAACCTACTCTTCCGAAGTAGGTATTGATGCTGCCTAGTGGCGTCTCTCTTACATCGACCAAAGTAGGCTAATATTCTCTCAAAATGGATAATCTAATTGATGAGACGGCAGATCAGTCACAGAGTACGCTACGGGCATAAACTATTATTTAACATAAAAGAAACTACGTTGAGGGTGTTTAGATAATACGGAAACACACTTGGGCTGTTGTGTGCAGCAGATCGCAGACACTACCTAGTCCGGATAAGTGACGTAACGTGCTCACGACAAAATTTCACTAGCTCAGAAATCTCAGGGCATTAAGCCCAAGTTTAATATAAACTATTAGAAGTATGTTGCTTATTTAACATAAAATTACTAAGGGTTTCATTCGTAGTGGTCGCAGATGAAATAATGACACTTTCTTTCAACATGAAATGTACTATATTACAATATTTACAACTTATGGTTCTCTAATATGAACCTGGCGATGTTCAGTTATGTGGCTATATTCACATAAATATGCTACAGCATAAAATAAAGGTAAACCCTTCGTGTAGCTTCACTTGGTCTTCGAAAAGTCTTAATGAACTTTTCGAAACTATTTGGGATGAACACGTTTCACTTAGGCAGAAACACACAAATGAATCTAATTTTCATAGTGAGGAAGAAGATGAAGAGCAGAAAAAGATCGGCGAAGACGTTTTAGATCAAACAGCAAAGAACGCTATTTGTTGGTCTCGAAGAGGTTCTGATGCCTGCCGAAGTTGCATGCGATGTGCTTGTAAACTTTTGTCTCAATATAACATGCACGTTACTCCAACTTATACGTCGCTTAATTTGTACCTCACAATTTCGTTTACGCGAGAGAAGATTTTCCGTGCTTAAGCGCATTAAAACGAGGCTTCGTTCTTTACTGGGACAAGAACTGGTGAACTCGTTGATTATCCTAAACACAGAGTCTTATCAAGGATGACGAGGATAGCAGATTTTTACGAACGAGTTATTGACAATCTACCTGAAACTTCTCCTCTTTAAAAAAAAATGTTGATTGACTGGAAATTTTTACATAAAAATGCATGTCTTCGACAATAAAAGCTTCCAAATGCATCGCCTGTTTGATTATTACTATCATTTTTTTTTGTTGGTTGACCTGATGGTATCATTTTCTCTGATCCTAGGTAGGCGGCGGACCCTTAAAGTCATAATACGACCCGGGCCCCTCTGGTTCAGTCCGACGTTGCTTCAAATTGTGTGCGAAGTGTATAGGGACGATAAAAGGGGAACATCGACATGATAGCCGTCTATTATTAATGTTAAATTTTAAATATGAACATCATGGAAATGAGAAAGGATCATACAACAACTTTCCACAAAGTAGTAAAATGAAATAACTTTAGCAGCACCCCGAAGAGATATATGAGAGTTTACAGTTGGAAATCTACATACGAGACGATGTTTTTTTAAAAATTATTTGATTCCATTACACCTAAGTGGTCACAGATATCGTTTCCAAAAGTTTGACAGAATATAGAACATCCATTCACATTAATAATCTTAAATAGTGCCTTTTTGCACAGGACAATTTTCGGATAAATTTGAATTTAAGCTTTCTACATTGCCAACAGCTTTTAGCATTTTAAGATCCAGAAACTAAAAACTTAAAATATCGTGAGCACTCTACTAATATAAATATACAAGATGTCCCAATAAAAACTCCCAGGCCAGATATATTCTAAACGAATAGAGATATTTTAATTCTGTAAAAGCCAGTTTGTACACCATAAAGAGAGTTTAATTTTTGAATATAATTGTTTTTTGAATATAACTGTATATAGATGGCGCTGTGCTCTAAAGAAATATTTCGATGGGAGAAACTTTGAAATGGGGTTTATGTGAAAGAAAATGCATTTCTAAGCAGATTATGTTCTAAAAAAAATACCATAAAACTAACCGTTTTCGAGATATTTGAGTCCAAATGTTGGCATTTGCCAATATTAAATAATTGTAATCTCTTCAACATTTCAGTCCTTTAAGTTGGACAATCTGTATTCAATTTACAAATTTTGGAAGAAAATATTTAAATAATTTTTCATATAATTGCTTTGTTATTAGTTTAGATTATAATTAAAAATATTTGATATCTAGTGAGTATAATAACCCTTATACCTTATAAATTAAATACAATTAACGTTAGCTTTGGAACAATAGTTTTGACATTTCTCAATTTCAATCACATTTTGTTTATTGGTATGTCAATAGAACTGTATTATTTTACCTAATTATTGTTTTCTTTGTGAATATTTATTATTAAATATGGTTTCTCATACAAATGAAGATAAATTAAACATGATTATAATTTATGGGCAATGTCGTAAAAATACTTCAAGAGCTGTAAGTTTATATGGAACACGTATTCTTGACAGACCTTCACCAGATCAGAAAACTTTTGTAAGTTTGTGTTCTAATTTGAAAAATGTTGAGAGAGAATTATTCAATATTGGCAAATGCCAACATTTGGACTGAAATATCTTGAAAACGGTTAGTTTTATGGCATTTTTTTTTAGAACATAATCTGCTTAGAAATGCATTTTCTTTCACATAAACCCCATTTCAAAGTTTCTCCCATCGAAATATTTCTTTAGAGCACAGCGCCATCTATATACTGATATATTTAAAAAACAATTATATTCAAAAATTAAGCTCTCTTTATGCTCTACAAACTGGCTTTTACAGAATTAAAATATCTCTATTCGTTTAGAATATATCTGACCTGGAAGTTTTTATTGGGACACCCTGTATATGTTACGAAAAGATCAACCTAGTAATAATTCAAACATTTTGTTATTTCCTGCCATACAAGTGAACTTAGAAATAAGATTTTAGTTTAATCATGATTAAACGATGATATCTATCTCAAAATTGTGTTTGTGTTGGTGCACTACATAATCGTACGCACCTTGTAACTCATTTTTATTTCAATCTACGTTAAGATCAGAAAAGTTATGTTGCATTAAAAAATTATTTACCATATTCGTACACAACAGCGTCAGACATACCACAAGAATACAAGCCGTATCTTCACATGTTTAGCTCCCTATAAATGATTTGTACGTACAGCAGACTACTTTTTTTAAATATTCAGGAAAACAATAAATATAACGGATTATGTTGAAATAAAAGAAGATGGGCCTTTTAACATAAAATAATGTGAACAAATGATTTTGGTGTATTTAGATTTGTAAAAAATCAAATCTGAAAATATTATATCCATACATGATTTGATTAACTGTACGCTATTGGAGTTATGGGCAGAATTTGAACCCGGATTCTCTGGGTGATAGTGAATGAATGAATGAACAACACTTTATTAATATTAAAACATACAAAATTCGAAGCAACTACTACGGGTTGCGATTTAGCTGCCTAATCCTTAATTTTCTAGAATTTTCGCCTACAGGAAGTTCTGATTCTAGTGAATTTATTGGTTGAAAATATGAATTTAGAAAAGGAATAGATAGAAAGATAAATATATAAATAGAGGAGCTGGTTATTTGGCCTTTACCACCGTGATCTTTTTAGGTCTATTGTGGTGCTCCTAGACTACATTCCTTATAGTACTTCATCCAGCTTTGTCCTTTGTAACAGACTCCACAGCTTTGATAAGGGGCCTTTTGTATAGTTGTCCACCTTTGGTTTTTCTTCTCCGAGGTCTTGGAGTCTCAGTCTCTTAGGCTCACACAGTGGCAAAATACGTAAACTGCGGTTTCATCTTCCTCTTGATAGAACCTGCATGTTGCTCTCATTCACTCATGTGTCTATTGAGTCGGCGCGGCGGTGCATTCTGATGCCTTCCTATTCTGATTTAGTGGGTCTTCCGTGAATTTGGCCCATCGTTTTCCAACTCTTTGGCCTGTCTCTGTCTTGAAAGGTTCCTCCACCATTCCAGAGATTTATTTTGCACCCATTTCTAATGGCTGCTCGTATGTGTGGCTTTGCCACGCCACAGAAGGGCTCGAGTCCTATTGCGCCTTCTTTGACCAGTTCATCTGCGTATGCATTTCCTCTGTGTCCCTCGTATCCCGGTACCTATGGTAGGTCACTGTATTCTGCCTTACTAACTCAATAAGGGCCATCAAGCAGTCCCACACTAATCTCGAATCGATTTGCATGGAACTGATTGCTTTTATTGTCGCTTGGCTGTCAGAGAAAATGGCAATCGACTGGGTGACAATGCATTGTCTTATTATCTCCCTTACGCAATAGTGCATGGCTATCACTTCAGCCTGAAACACCGTTGCGTATTTCCCTAGACTTATCGGGATACTGTATTTTCACCTTGTCCCTTATATCCCGGCTCCGACCCCCTATTCTGTCTTGGAGCCGTCGGTGTATCAGATTGTTTGTGCTGCAATGGGGGACCGTTTTTTCAGTCCTCTTCAGTATTACAGCCTGAAAGGAAAAATAATAAAAGTTTCAAACAAACATGGGAACGAAAGCTGACAAACATATAAGAAGAGGTGAATAGTAAAGAGTTAAAGGGTGAAAGGTACGAAAATTCAGTAAAAGTTGCTAGTTTAAGAGGAAGGTATAGTAGGTGAGGGATATTTCCAGAAAGTAGACCGTTATTGGAGTGATGTCGTGACAACGTGCGTAGATTTCTATGAGGAAGGTGCAAAATTTGATATGAGGCGCATAAAGTGTTCCAGAACTTTCAGTTTCTCGTGCTGCACCACGCCGGTGCAGCGAATGTGATGGCCGGTCTAATCACCATCACTGTATACAACAGTTTTTTATTATGTCTGTTACTTACAGTTATTCATCTATTGGTGAATCCCTGAAACACTGCATTATTTATATTATTTATCTTGAGATTGTGTGTCATAATATTTACATTCATTATTAATGGTTATTTTTTGTTTTAGTCTATAATTAATTTTATCCTATTGGGTAAATAATTATGAATACTTTTACCATGATTATTCCATCGAGACAGAATGTTGAAGTGTACAAACAGCGAAGTTCGACACGTTTGCGTTTTAGCCTTTTGAGACAGATTTATCACCATTTATATCGGTAAAATGTATTTATCGTTGAATTAACTTTTTCTGTCTAATATCAATCAAGTTTAATTTTACCTTTTATCATGGATATTGAGAAATTCGTCTTGAGTGGTGTATTACGGACGTAATTTTTAAGGTTTCTAAGCAGTTTTGGTTATGTTTGTGAATTGACAAAGCAGATTATCGTAGTGTTTGACGTTCATAGATAATGTAGGTATTAACAGAACGCTGGAAATTCTTAGTTCAGATTTACTTTTAAATTAAAAGCAATTGACTATGTAATATGTTTATTAATTTTTTTACAGAAAAATAAAACACCTATTAATAAGTATAACTTATAAGAGAAGTGGTTGTCGTTTTTTTTTATTTTCGGAAAATCATGAAATACCCTTTTACCATTTAACTAATATTTGTAAAATGGATTTTCTGATTACCACAACATAATACTGATTAAATTTGGCATTTTAGTCAAATATTATACTATGTATGAGTAAAATCTATCTATAAACTGTAGATAGTAAACATAACTATACGTTAATAAAACTCGAATCTTTCTTAAATAAAGTATCACATATCGACATAAACTATTCACAACTACAATTCTTTGACAACTACTAGATCGGAAAATATAAAATACAAGTATATCAATTTACATGCTTCGAGAAGTATTAGCAATAACTGCAATCTACCACATCATATCAAGATTAGCTTCCAGTATGCAACATGTATTCTCTGCACAATGAGAGAAAAAATGATAAAGCTTAACTTTCACGTGCAATTTATAAGAAATAAAAATTAAAAATAAGTATACCATTGGAAAGCTGAATTCTTCCTGTTTAAAATGCTACTTCTGTTTTTGTTTTTTGTTTTTTTCGTTTTTAATGCGTTCAAATTGTCTATGTAGCGGCGGTTGTGAAATGCTTCATTTTCTTGTACGACGCGCTTGAAATATTGAGCCGAACTAGCGAGCTGTAATAATTTCTCATGCTAAGGGAAACATTTATTTAAAAAAACTTTTATACTATTTTTATGTGAAATTACCCGCTCTTTCACGTGGTACTATCAGTTTTTTTATGATTATTGTTTTTCGAGATATTAGCAAAAAACTGAATATTTCCGTTTCACAGGGTTGTTTATAAAGGTTTGCGGGGCTAAATTTTGGTAAACTTTATTGAGCCACTTTCTACTAGCGAAAATCTAGCCTTTCATGAAAAAACTAGCGAGGTAACAATTAATTCCGACTTAAAACCCCTAGCAACTGTGCTATAATGATCAACTTGACAAACAGCCATAAATAACTAGAATCATAAGTTTGTACAGATTTTTTCTGATATGTAAAAAGAAACTCTTTTACCTCTTTTTTTTTAAGATAATATTTTTAGTCGCAAACTCCTCTATAAATCCTTACTTTACTATAAGGAACGTAACCAGACTGCAACCAACAGCTACTCTCCGGACTATATGCCTCGCCGAGCGCTGAATTACAAGTTACAAGCCTGGCGCGTTAAGTGTAATAATTGCATATTACCATCAAAACGCTAATGCTTCGATTGCAACAAACACCAGCCGAAAGTCTGATCCTACTTAAAGGAGCTCTCGTGCCAGTCGTCACACACCACTTGCAGACTGCAGTTTCGAGCTATTGGCTCTCGTCAGTGCAAGGTAGGCATGTGACGACCGACACGAGGATCACTTGACTATTTAGTACATTTCGGTATCTTTGGGATAGCGACATGTAAAATAGTCAGCAGGCACCATCTAGCGGTCCAGTGTCTGTTGCAATCGAAAAATAAATAGCCTGACTGGGCTAAGCATAGTTCAAATGTGCTTTTAGAGGGCGGAATATTAATAGATAATATTTTTAGTCGCAAACTCCTCTATAAATCCTTATTTTACTATAAGGAACGTAACCAGACCGCAACCAACAGCTACTCTCCGGACTATGTGCCCCGCCGAGCGCTGAATTACAAGTTACAAGCCTGGCGCGTTAAGTATAATAATTGCATATTGCGTATATTAGCGTTTTGATGGTAATATGCAATTATTACACTTAACACGCCAGGCCTGTAACTTGTAATTCAGCGCTCGGCGGGGCACATAGTCCGGAGAGTAGCTGTTAGTTGCAGTCTGGTTACATTCCTTATAGTAAAATAGGGATTTATAGAGGAGTTTGCGAGTATGCGCGGAAGCTATACAACCTTAGGCGAGGGTTGTATAGGAGATATACCATCCTTCGGAGGGGATGCGAAGCCGTCGGGCCCTTGTCTATTAAATGTTAGGCAAGTAAAAGATCCCTACTCTTCTTAAGGGAAGAGGTTCGGCAAAATTCCTGGTTGGGGGTGGCTCGTCTACAGGCGTCGGTGTTAGGCCTCAGTAGCGGAAATAGGCCGACGTTAAATAAATGTAAAAAAAAAATATTCTTTTTTTTTGTTGGGTATTTTGCCACCTGCGTATCAGAAAAAACGATACATTTAAATTGAATGTTATGACACAAAATTAATTAGAAAAGCCAGATTTCACAGATATTTGGTACATAGAATAATTTAGGATACATTTGATTGTATGCATTTCAAATACATTTCAAAACTTTCAAATTTAATTTTATTTATGAAGAATATACGAAATTCAAAAACCTTATATTGCTGAATAGAGAATTAAAAACCCTTTCAAATGAGCTATCACACGTACCTCAGTTCCATTAAAAAAATTTAAAGGGGTAGCTGCTAGCCCAAGTAGGTTGAACAGGGAGGTATAAAATTATGCTCAAAAAATGTCATTTTAGAATTAAAAATTTTTAATTACGTAGATGATGAATTTATCCCTTACTTATGGACCTCACTATATAAAGAGATGAAGGAAATGTGTTGTAAATAAAATTTATATTTAATTAATTCCACAGGACAAAGTTTCATTATCATGTTAAAGTAAAATGTATGATTTTTATTAGGAGTTGATTCTGTATACAAAAAGATGAAGAAAAGTGTCGATAAACATTAGACCGAAAATATTTGTCTGCTACAACCTATAAACAGATCAAAATTTACAAGACATCTATACTTTAATATACAGTATGTTTCACAGGTCGGCCCTACATGGCCCAATTTTAAGAGTAATTGAGATAAGGGAGAGATGGCCTGGATAAATTGTTCAGAGAAATTTCATGGTACCATCATATATATTACTTTCATATTTTTTTTACTCCTACCCCTACAGCTTCTCTACGTGCATTTTCAACGAGAAACTAAGAGGTATTAGTCATGTTATCTCATACCTGTACCAATAATGAGAAGTTTTGAAGAAAATTATGATTTAATTCTTTACGCCCTGCCCTACATTTTCTAGGAGCAACTAGTTATATCTCACAGAGCTATTTTAGGGAAAAATAAAACTTACACCCTAAACATTATGGGACATTTTGTGTAATTAATTTACTGTTTAATTTATATATACATGGCCTTAATTATATCGAATACTTGTAATCATAAATTCAACGGAAAGGAATATTGCGTAGAAGGACGGGTAGCTTTAAGTCCCTCAGTTCTTAGGTCGAATAGATCTATACTTGCAACCCCTTCAGTAATCTAGATGTGCCTAACCAACTTGGGGCGCACCACAGCTAACAGGTTGTTAATTGAGATTCGTGAACGTTCTCGAAACCAAGTCAGTGACCTTAGCTGCGTCAAAGCAACGTAAATTATGTGTAGCTGGATAGAGGATTTTTAATAGTTAGCGTTGTTGGTCACGCTTAATGACTGCGAACTTGTAAGTACCGCTAAACACAATAGTTCAATTATCAACTATCCCCCATGAAACTGTACCGTTGTATTAATCAACATTTAATCTCGGAAAAAATAATTTTCTTTAAAATTTTTTGTAGACAATGGTTATACCGGGTGTAAGTGACACTAACTTTCAATTTTTAAAAGGAACACCCTGTATATTATTACATTTTTGAATTATGCATAATTTTCTGAATCCAACGATGTCAAATAAGTGACATTTCAAACATCAATTTTTTTTATAATATAATTTTTAGTTTTTCATTTAAATGTGCCATGACGGTTCAGATTTATTCTAAATGACCCGTGCAATGCTACAAAAATCTAAATCCCGTGATTTATGAGCAAATAAAATTCAACAAAATTGTTTTTGGGGCAAAACTTAATTTTTTCAAATGGATTTGGTCCGTGGTACCATTTATTAGTACTACTAATAAGGAATTTATTCATATGTCGTATTATTAAAATGCGCGATAAATACAAATAAAATTTCAGTTAAAAGAAAATAAAAAAATACAATTTTATTCTAATTACCTTGTTACACATAAGGTGGTTTTGGAATACAAAAAATTAACACAAAACATTACAACAGTTGTTCAAAATGCTGTCCATTAACGTCAATGCACTTCTAAACTCGCATAGCTGTTTCTCGAAAAACGTTCCCCAATTCCTGGGCCGTTATGCTATTAATTCCTCGTCTTATGCGTTGCTCCAGGTCCTCACGGGTTGTAACGGCGGTTGCATAGACAATATTTTTTAAATGACCCTAAAGAAATAAATCAAGGGGCGTTAAATCAGGTGACCTTGGAGGCCACCTCACAGGATCATTTACAAATAAATAATTTACCTAAAAAAAGTTGCGATATATACTATGTAAAAGGGAAGATAAAAAGTGGAATTCCTTAGTTTACGAATTGCCTTTTACTCTTTTTATGACTGACCTATACGTATTGAATGTGTGAATTTTAAATTCTCTACGTACTGCTTTAATTTATGAATATCTACGTTTTGTATTATCAAACAGAAATTCATTTATATTTAATTCCTTCTTTGTGAAAATGTACGAATTATAGGGCGATATTGGCACTTCACTAGAGATGATTGATTATCCGTGCCTTTATGAATAAATATAAAAGAGAATTCTTTTTATAAGTACAAAGCTCTAGTTGTTGATACTAATATCTGGATTTATTCATGAAGGACATAATGAATATTTCAAAACGTATAGATTCAGACGTCTTTCATGTATGTAAAGAGAAATTGAAAATTAATTCAGTATAGCTACATCCATATTTTAATAAACAATTATACAAGGTCCTTTGATAGATGTTGGTACAGTTTTATTTGATTATTTCTTTTGTGTATATTTTTCCTCGGGAGTTTCAAGTCACGCTGTGTTTCAATTCCGTCCTTATTAGATTGCATACTATTAAGAAGTGCACCTTCAACAGGTTAATAAGGAATTCAACTTCTTTTATAAGTATTAAAAACTTTAAATAATATAGAAACAAAATATTTTCAAGTCAAAGGAAGCCTCAAAATTGTTCTAATTGGAGGGGTACATAGGTGAAGTAAATAAGCAATTAATTCATTGTTTAATGGCCTCTTTCCCCTATTTGGTTACTTTCGTATTTATTAATGGCGTATTTTTGAAAAATATTTGCATGTCATAATCTGTTAAGATAAAAACAAAATTTCCATAATGATGAAGTGGTTGTCGCAAAGAACTTGGACATTACACTGGAATAATATTCTCGACACGCATTTCGTCAATCATGTAGGCATTATCTGGAGCATTACTAAAACTAAGAAACACTGACGTTTAAAAAGTACCAATGTTTTTTTAGTTTTTCAGTTACCTCTAAATGATGTCACCAAGATATAAAAGCAAATAATAATAAGTAATTCACAGTTCAAAATTACGATTAAAAATAAAGATTTATCCCTGTTATATGCATTAACTTCTAAGTTCACAAGCAACGTAAGTTTTTAATCTCTATTAGTTTTGGAAAACCAAAAGTATCGTCTTCTATTAAGAGATTGACAAAAATGGACGTATTTTCATTTTCCTTAATACATTTTCTGTTTCGGATACCATCCTCACATTTTGACATTTTTGCCCATTTGTCCAGTATCTAACTCACAAATTCTGAGTCAGCTTATCTACCCTCGACTTTCTTTCACTTTTATTTTTATTATTATGGAATTTATGACCTAGACAAAATGTTTCTAAGCCATAAAATTCTTGTTAGATGTGTGATGTATTTCGTGGTTAGTTAAGCAAATATCACCTTGAAATATTGTTATGTGCATGCACACTCCATCTTGCGAAGAGAGTTTTAATCTCGTAATAGGAAGAAGCTAGCCATTGGATAATAATTCACCAGTCTGCTCAGAGATGGCGCCATTGGTTTTATCACGGATAAACTAGAAAGCAGTAGAACCGTCTAAAATATCAGACTGGAATAAAAGAGAAAACTCTAGAATAGGGACCATGGAGTATATAAGTAGCAAAGCCAACGTGCTAGAGTCAGTTCAGTACATTTCTGAGATGAACCAAGTGGTCAGATAAGAAAAGAACAGTAACAAGTTGCGAATTATAGTAGTGAGTCTATAGTAAATAAAAGTTATAATTAGTGTGTTATAAAGACTAATTATCGTAAGTAAATTAGTGACTAATAAATCAGTGGTTAAACAATTCGTGTTGAAATTATTGGACCTACGCTTGGGTTTGTTTACACGTAAACACGTAACAACATAATTGCGCAAATGTATAACAGATTTTAAGTTAGTCTAATTAACAGAGCATTACTGTAACGCGTTTTTCTCCACCTCGCACGTTGACGTGGAGAAAAGGCGCGGCAACTCTTTGACATACGAGCTCCGGAAACAAATTTTCGGTTTGCTCGGGCGCCAGTCCTAGTTTAAGTGATAGGACGCACTACCCTCAAGCTGAGTACGCGAGGCTGAGTAGCTCAAGTGGAGAAAGGTCAATAAATGGGAAATTAGACGTTCGCACACACACACAGTCAAACTCAGAGTTTTCAATAAAATCGGTATATTACAATAAACCTAAATCTACAATTCTAAATATTTATTATGAAAAATCTATAATTTATTAAGTACCGGGAGGAGCACGAGCAGCAACGAAAAACCCCAAATAGTACCAGATGATTCAGGCGTTCAGATTTGCAGGCGGCAACAGACAGAAAATACGGTTAGCAAGAATAAACAGGGTGCAACACCAGACAAGTAAGCAAGACCACAGTTATATTTATGAATATAAAAACAACAGTGCAACAGGTTATCAAGTACTTGGCTAGTGTGCGTTGATTATTTTCCTGAAAGGTTAGGGTATGATTACTAAGACAGATCTGTTACTTTTCAGTGTTTCCAGAGTTCCGAAGATGCATGGAGAACACTTACGAGTAACAGTAAAATTTACATAATGGCCTCCTTCGGGACAAGATAATGGAAAGATGAGGTATGATTCGTCAAACAGGCCTGTTACTTTTCAGTATTTCCAGAGTTCCGAAGATGCATGGAGAACACTTACGAGCAACAGTGAAATGTTGAAAAGATTAAAGTATGATTAATGAAACAGACCTGTTACTTTTCAGTGCTTCCAGAGTTCCGAAGATGCATGGAGAGCACCTACGAGTAACAGGAAAATGCTGAAACGGTAAGGTATGATTAATGAAACAAGTCTGTTACTTTTTCAGTGTTTCCAGAGTCCGAAGATGCATGAGGAACACTTACGAGTAACAGTAAAAATCAATGAACAAGACAATGCTGAAATATCAAGGTATGGTTAATATACAGTGATGGTACTTGCCAAGTTTCCTTACTCAGTGGTCTTACATACTCCTTGGTCTAGGCTGGGGCACGTCTGCTCTCGGAACCGGTCAACTCGGACTGACACCTTTCTCAGCTCAACAGGAACTTTTCTAACCAGCAAACAGCTTACAGCAGGAGTGGGAGTAGGCGTCAGATGGATGCGCTTCTGGTGGATGATGTAGACTGGACTTGGCCGAAATCTTACGGCTCGACTATGACAGCTGGCACCTGGGTTCGCTTCTCGGAGTGGGACACGTCTGGTTGCTTTGGGTCGTACAGGAAGACTGGCTTCTTGACGCCACAGGAATTTCTCTATCAGCGAAACCTCTTACCATGAGAGTGGGGGTAGGCGCTAGATGGAGACGCTACTGGTCGGTGACGTCGAACGGACTATTTTGTGGACTTGTCAGCAAGCAATGCAGGCTTCGTACTGGTACAGCTTCGGTCTTGTTCTGCCGTCCTGTGGCATGAACAATCCTTGGTTAATGTCTTGCAAACGGAATAAACATATCCATCGAAAAGCCTCGAGGCGTAGAGTTAGCCAGATAGAAGCAAGGTGATTACATAATTCTCAGTAGACCCATACGAAACCAAATCGTGGGCCAAATATGTTCAAAGTCTATTAGAATCAATATCAGTTATATAAGAGAAAATAGGACAGTTGTAATTTGCTCTTGGGAGGAGAGGATCAAGAAACTGTACCCGGTAAAGCTTAATATGAACGCACCTAGGAGATTATTTGTAGAAATTGTTATGACTATTAAAACGTCAAAAAAGTTCAAGTGACAAACACGTACCAAAGAAGAAAAGTACAATTTATATATAGAGCCATGAATATTAGCAACTAAGGATTACTTGGAAAAATGATAGAAGATAAAAGAAAAAGTGGGAAGAAAGGACAAGAAAAGAAAACAGGTTGAAGAGCAAAGAAAAACAGGAGAAGCAAAAGGTGACAAATGAAAAAACGAAAAGAAGGACGAGAAGAAAACAGATGAAAAGGGAAAGGCAAAATAGGGAAAGCCTCAACGAAAAAGTGCTTCAACCAGGAAAAAATATATCTCACTCTATGTATGAAATGAGTACCTCCGATGCTCCGCTGAAGAAGAGGTGTCTATTAAGAATGATAGAGGGATTTTGATTTCCCTAGTTCATAAATTTGTGAAAACAAATATTATTATTTCATAGGATATAGTCACTTTTGTCTATGTTAAATTATAATATTCTAATTTCTACTTTCACTACAATGTTTCGTTGTAACTCTCATAACTTTCCCATTTTTTGAGCTGCTGTGACGAGATTCCCACAAAATACACCTCAAATTTTCCTCCACGACCTTGTTCTCACTTTATATTTACGTTGATTCTCTGTAGCAAAATATATGACAGTGGAACAGTTGCCTTGAATTGTCGGGTAATTGAACTAGCCAGACAAATATAAAATAATGAAGAATCGCTTCGATGAAATTAAACATCCAGTGATGAACAAATTCTGGAATTCATAACTAAGGTGTTAAACCAGACTGTCGTTAGTATTTTATTTGTTCATCCGATAGTAATACTTAATATACACGTGAAATTAAAAATATGTATTCTAAACTGGTAACTGCCGAATGTAATTATTACTATTTATCTTGACGTAATAGCTCGAAACTTGTGTTGTTAAGTTGTCTGTAATGTGAATATATTTTATACGCCAGTAAAAGCTTTAGTATACATTTCTATACTAGTTACTTCTCCAAAGCATTGTGAACGACAGTAAGATCCCATTACAGTGTCTCCATTTACGATATATTTATTTAAATTGAATTGAAGTTTTATATTTGTATTGTATTTGCTATGGCAAGCGGGTGGATCTGTGCGTTACTTCGATAAAGCATTACATCGTGTATTGGTTTGTATATTGATATTCCTTTATAATTTCCACTATTTCTGTTCAGAAAAAGATAAATGTGTTCTACATTACTCGTAGAACAAAAAACTATTCATAGAGCAAATACAAAGAGCTGCAAGAAAAGGGAATGCAGCTCCCAACAATCAAATGGATGCAATCCATGCTGAGAAGCAGAATAATTACTACAAATGTGGGAGATGAATCGGCCACGGTAAAGCGGGCTACTCACACGGCAATCTGCAGGGGCCAATCTGTAGGGACCCTGTAGATTTTCTCGTGTGTTCGGCAATCGTTCCAAGTTTTTAACGACTTCCCGATATCGGTAAGTTGGGTGTTTAGTCGATCCAATCTCTCCGCCTTCCTCTCAATATCCTGCAAATAGTATGATGTGTAGAACAGTTGTACACAATTTTCAAATTATCGTCATTTTTACTGTTGTATAGATAGATTATGTTGTTTTTGTGTTGTTTTTTTGTATAAAAAAAAGTATTAGAAAATGTGCTAAAGGAAAAGGAAGTGTGAACTCATATCGTCGAGACATTTCGAGATATGCCTTTTCTGTGGGTTAAAACAAATGCAAACTATCTAAATCGAGACATGAGGCGAAAAGGTTTTACTATTCTTCCTTTTAGTAATCATTGTTTTGTCCAGTACCTCCTTTTTTCTGCTTTTTATTACAGACAGTGCTAACTATAAAGCTATATCGATTTTTTAGCTCCTTGAAGGTCAATGATGCTTTTACGCAGAGAATATCAAAACTACTGATAAATTGGGATGCGTGGAGAGTACACCCGATTTCTCTAACAATCGTTCTCTGCAGATTGGCCCCTGCAGATTGCTGTGTGAGTGGCCCGCTTAACTGCAGTCAGGGGCTGTCCACAAGGTGGAATCTTATCACCCTTGCTGTGGTGAATTGACATGGATGGGTAATTCTCCAACGTCCAGGGCTATGCAGATGACCTGGTCGTGACTGTGAGAGGCAGACATGAGGTTATGTTCTCAATTTGCCTTAAACGCAATTTCCAAATGGTGTTCGTCACAGGGGCTTAATGTCAATCCGAGCAAAACAGTTACAGTTCCGTTTACCAAAAGGCGAAAATTCAATCTTAGAACACCTATGCTGAATGGAATAATGCTGAACTTATTCAGTGAAGTCAACTATCTGTAGTAATCCTGGATCAAAATCTTGGAACTCGCATTTCGGAAGGACACTTACTAAAGCTACAGCGGAATTTGGATGTGCCGTAGGCTGTTTGGTAAGACTTGGTGTCTAAAGTCAAAAATGACACGTTGGCTCTTCCTTTCGGTTGTCAGACCTATGATGAATTACGCATCGTATGTATGGTGGTCAAAAATAGAAGAAAAATGAACAAAGAAAGTTGCAAATATTGCAACACCTTGCCTGCTTAGGGACTACAGGAGCAATGGTTTCTTATCCTGCAGCAGCTATGGAGGGAATGCTTGACCTACTTCCTCCGCATTTGCATGTGAGGAAGGAGGTAGCACTTAGTGCCTTAAGACTGCATCAGGTACATAAATTGAAACCAGGCGATCTACTCCATTACTAAACCCACTGGCTCAATACCAATCAAGCAGAACTTTGACTGCCTGTCTGATGTGCTGATTGAAAGCCATCAGACGAGCAGGATAGAAGCACTGCAATTGGAGCAAGAGTCACTCATCCGGTACACAGATCGATCTAAGATGGCTGAAGGGGTAAGTGTGGGTGTAGTAGGGTCTAAACATCTTTCAGGCAGAAATTTACGCTATAGATCTGTATGTCCAGGAATGCCTTATTAAAGACATTCGAAGGGCAAAGATCTATATACTTTCAGATAGCTAGGCAGCATTAAAATATCTAAAGTCCTATACCTTCCAGTCTAAAATTGCCTGGGAATGCATAAAATCCCTGAAGCAACTGACTAATAACAAAAAGGTTACCTTGATGTGGGTGCTAGGGCATGAGGGAATACAAAGTAACGAATTAGCTGACAGCTTGCAAAAAAATGAGCTAAAGCACCATTCTTCGGATCTGAACTGTTTTGTGGCCTGGCTAAGGGACACATACTGGAAGAGATCCAGAAAAAGTTCTACTGGAGAAATACTCCAGACCAAAGACAAGCAAAAAATTTATAACTTATTCGGCAAAAAATGGCACAAGGCTTTTTGAACTCGAAAGGTTCGAATTAAAGCTGATTACAGGCCTTTTAACAGGCCACTGCACGTTGAGATACCATCTAAAGAACATGGGCAAGACAGTAGACGATAAATGCAGATATTGGGATACTGAAACTTCGGAACATATACTTTGTGAATGCAAAGTGTTAATCCACATTATGCTAAAGTATCTAGAGTAGGCGGAATTAACTCCCGAAGATATAGGAAAATTAGCCCCCAGGAAAATCACAAGCTTTGTAAAAAGTCTTGGGATCCTAGGCTACAATTAGTTGTAGGGTAATTCACAATAGATCTTTTAGGTCGAAGTGAAGTAAGACTACTCAGAGCCAAGCGACCCCTGGAACAATCTACAATTCATAGAGCAATGATAAAATACGTTTTACTATAAGCATTCCTTTTCCGATTATATGACGTTTTCTAAAACGAAATGCCATGGATTAATCAACCAACATGATACAGATGAGTGTCAATTATCGATTAGCGGGTTATTGTCATATGTATTATTTACAAAATTTAAAAATCAAGGTTCTGCCTAATGAAACGACGAAATAACATATATGAGTAATGGCAGTACATAGCTTTTACATCTTAATTTCTGTTCCTACAACTCTCTTTGGTTTCTCTTTAAATTTTTTTGATATGATAGGTTTTACCTTCTAATGTTCGATTTTGCTAGTTTTGAGAATGCCTAGATACTTACATGGATCACCGGCTATATATTCCAAAGACACTTGTTCGTCTAGTTGCATTGTTTGAGTTGTAGCAAACTTCATGGAAACTGTTCTGCACTTGCCCAATCCAAAGGTCATGCCGATGAGAGTACTCATGTTGTTGACTAACCTTAAGAAATTCTGGAGCTATACATGCCTGTGGACGAATAATAGTATATTATTCGATGAGCATATAATGGTGGCTATTATTCATGAGTGCGGCTCGTGTCGCAAATCACTTGAGTGAATGATAGCCATTATATGTTATTAAAATACTATACTTTGTCCACGACTATTAAATAATATCAATATTTAGTTTTTAGAAAGACAGCATTTTTGATATTGACAGAGACAACTTTTTTCACTTTTATGACAATAAATTCAAAGAGGTAATTTCTGGCGGTGTTCAAGATATTTCATTTTCACTATTAGTATTCATATTTTTAGTTTTTTAATTGAAATAACCAACGAAAGTACATAATGAATATGATTTGATGTTTCAAATCAATGACAAAATTTTACTTTGACAGATTGTCATGGCTTAATAAAAAAATCAGACAAAATAACAGGCACGTAGATAAACTTTAAAAACAATGGAATAATGAAATCATTATTCACTGCAGTAAATAGTGTTTCTATCTTTCGGTGCCAATCAGCTTCCCCCACCACTCGCGCGTTGGACTGGCACACCTATTGGCCTAATGCGGATGTGCATTCGTAGTGCTAGCCAGTAAAAGTCCCAAACCAGCGACCAGCAACACTTATTTCACTTTTACTGAAATGAGTAGAGTTGTTTTTGTTCATATTTAATATATTTAGTTTACCAGGTACACGCCCATTCAATTTTGTGACAACTTCAGATAATTTGTTATTAAACTTATAAATAAATCTGTTTACGTAATGGTTTTTCTTTAGTGGTACAGTAGCGATTATGATATTTAAACTTGCACATAATTTTATCTTCTCACATAAGTTTCTAAAGAGTGGGTATTTATTTCTCGTGTTAAAATTGTTTGACCCTGCTAAGATAACATGATCATTCGTAGAAAAGTTTGCGGTCAAAACTTCAATATGTTCAATCACTTGTTGGAACGTTGCTCCAGGTTTTATAACCGACTCCACTTGGAAGTTACGTAAATCTGATTTTTTTGTAAGTCTGTAGTAATGTTATAACCCAAATCGTCACTTAATATTAAAATTTTATTATCTTTTTTGAGTTCACCTTGTAGAGTCTTTTGTAGAATTCTATTACTATGTTGTATGTCAGAAATATCAGTCGGTTTGTCAATTAATATAGTGGTTATTTTCACTTCCGTATGATGGTTAATGTGTGTATCAACAGTCCCCGCCTGAGCACCATAGTAATTTCTTCTCATCATGTTCCCACACTGTGTTCTAACATTACAGCATTTGGTCTGGTTTCCTCCATCTTATCTGTTAGTGTAGATACGTTTTTATAATTGAAGTTGTTTGAATTCCTACAGTTTTTAATGTTTTGTTTTTTGCTTCGATCTTTTTTCTAAGGTCTTTTATCATGTCTTGTAAGTGGATAATAATAGTTTCTTGCTCTTTTATTTGTGTATAAATTTCTTCCTCGGTTTTCATTGCTTCTTGAATAAATTTCTAATTTTCTATTACTAATTATCTAATGTAATTATTTTTTAATTCACTATCAGAGTTTAGATCGTTAATTGTTTTTTCGAGGATGCTTTTTTCATCATCTGCGTCACTGAGATTATTTTCATCGTCATCTTTACATCATATTATCTTGTTCTCTTTTATAAATGAGATATCATTCTTAAAACGGGGAAGACGACTTTTGTGAAATACACTGCAACATTTTATGCACACATAGTTTCTAAATTGTTTTGTTTTACAGCATTTAAAGTTAATATAACTGGAGCTCCGCCAAATCGCACCATTACCAGCTGCCATTATTACTTACTTCGATTTAATAATTAATTAATTAATTAATTGTATCTAGAGTTGTAGATGTATATTTTGTATTATTTAATGTGTTTCTGTCTGCCTAGAACACTGGCTTATGTGTAAACACATTCAGAAGATTTAATGGACTGGCATCTGTCTTGTCTTAGTGGACTGGCTTACCTAATGGCCTCGTGTAAAAGGGCTTTAAGTTTAGTCTTTCCTTGCCCTAGGTGACTAGCATGTAATTTGAGTTAATTTTTTTGGTATTATCATTCTGGAGTTTTTAAACAACATATCGTCATAATATGAAATTTCATCCCTAAATGAAAAGTATATTATAACGTCTTTTATATTTTATTTATATTCAGGCCATCCGTTTTTTGTTACATTAATTAATTCTAACATTTCTTTAACATTCTTAATTTCTCGTTTTATTATGTTAATTTTTTGTCACTAATCGGTAAGTTTTTTGTTATTAAACAAATTTGTGCATTTAGTTTATCATCTGACAATTTATCCATATCTATATTTTCTGTGTCATTTTGAATGTTGTTATCATGAGCTCTTGACAGCGAATCTGCCAATACCATTTTTGAACCGGGTTTGTATACTATAAATTTATATGTAGTATTTTTGCATTTAAATTAACATTCGCTGTAAACTAGCTGGACAAGAAGTCATTGTTTTTTTACAATGGTTGTCAAGTGCTTATGATCACTTTTAACAGTTACATTTTTTCTACCAAATGCAAATTGATGAAATCTAGTTAACCCAAATAGAACTGCAACCATTTCTCGTTCTATGGGTGTATAGTTTTTCTGAGTCTCGGTCAGTGCTTTTGATGCATAGTATACTGGTAACTTGTTCTGCAAAAGCACCGCACCTATGGCTGATTGTGAAGAATCAACTGAAATTGTAATTGGTTTGTTGACATCATAATATTGTAAAATTGGTTTAGAACATAAGACATTTTCTAATTCAGTGAAACTTTTTTCGTGATGTTCCTCCCAATGCCACAGAACATCATTTTTTAGTAGATTTCTTAAGTGCTCTTTTTTTAATGATACATTTTTTTATAAATTCAGAGACGTATATAATTATATCTAGAAATCTTTTAACGTCTTTTTTGCAAGACGGCCTTTTGAAATTTTTTATTGCAAATATTTTGGCTGCGCCTGATTCAATACCTTTGTCTTTTATTTGATGTCCCAAAAATACTGTTAATACTAAACCTGCATTTCTTTAAATTTAGTTTTAAATTGCCTCTCATGTTCCTCTTTTGTCGAGCTACGAGCTTGAAAATAAAAAAATAAACAGCAGTATATGCTACATATAATAAAATGTAAATACACTTTCTACATTGTACATGTGAACAATGACCGTTACAAGTTGCAAAATATTCTGCAACGGATGTCTCTAATTTATTAAATACTTTGTGAATATCCACTAGTAACTAATCTATGCCACAATTGAACTGTTTAGTGTTGATATTAAATTTTGATAATAATACACTATTCTTCATATACTATATTTTTATCAGCATTGGCCGTTATTTACGAGACACTGCGTAGATTTTCAATATCCTGCAGGTTTTTATCCCTTAAATCTTCCACAAACAATGCAGTCTCCCTAAAGCAAACTTACTGGAAACCGAATTTGCCGTAAAACACAGTGTATCAACACCGAAAATATCATTAATACGGAATGGGGCTTTAATATTTAATCGAAATATGATTAACAAAAAAAAAACAGCCATTAAGTGTGTTGATTTAGTTTGAAGGGAGCTAATATTGTTGTTTTATAAAACAATGCTCAGTTCCTGACGTAGAGTCACCGCATTAGAGTATTAAAATGCCATTGTGATCGCAGTCGTAAAGTGTTTGAGTAAGTTTTTGAATTAGTGTAGCAGTAAATAATATCCATTAAAATATATACATTTTAGAAACACGCAAGTCTATAAATTTTAGAGGTAAAGTATACTTAACCAAGATTAATTTATAACGAATTTTACGGATATAAATGAAGTACCTTGTTGAAAATTGCTCTACAACTCGTTGCTCCATAACAAAAGGACTTCATATAAAATAATGATCCGTACAACATAAAGCTACAGATCATTATTTAGGAGGTTGGTTGTAACTTGATTCGTTGATAAAAATGATAATAATTATGAAATATATAAATGCATAAAGTTAATCGATTGCAGTGCTAATAATTTCCAGTAGAAGAAAAATACAAAACTTAAAAGTAATTAGCATTATTTTAATAGTTAGATTTTCCTTTTTACTAAATTATACAGGATGATCTCAAAGTTAATATATTTTTTACTGTGTATGAAATTCAGTGAATTAAACACATTTTTCAAGTAACTTCATTTAAATAATTCAAAAACAAGGGATGTGTAGATTTCAAAAGTTTTATAAATATGTAAGCTCGGCCCGGTACGAACTTGTACTGGGATAACTTAGTGACAATATTGCCCGATTTTTAGGCCCGCCATCTTAAAATACGACACCATCCTTGTTTTCGTTAAGGGTTTTTGACTTTTCTTTAAAAAATTGCTGAGTATCACCCAAACAATTAGGTTTCCAGCAAAACATGTTATTACATGTTTCGTTAACAATTAAATTTGCTACAATATAAGCCCAATACCGTTGATACACCTTTTCAAATTTCGAATTCTTTATCAATTTTCGACTACTATTGAAAAATCACCAACTACCCAGTATACATACCGATGCACCAAAGTCTAAAATTTATCTAAAAGATATTCAAAAGAGAAAATAAAACTGAACTTTTTACTCTACAGGGTGTCCGACAACGAACTGTGGCGATCGATATCTCGAAAAGTAGACATCGGAAAATTTTGAAAATTTGGTAGTAAACTAATGTCGATGTGGACAACTCGGCTAAAATATTTTCAAGATGGTGGCACTTCCGGTCATACCGGAAGTCGATACCAACTTGCTTATTTTAAATGGGACACCCAATATATTATTACATTTTTGGATTATACGCAAAATTCTAGGTCGATTTTGTGTATTATATCCTATACCTAGGTCTCTCCGTTTTTGAAATATATCAATTTTTATGTCAAAAATGACGTTTGCGGGTCCTAAAAGAATTATCAATTTTTCCTATAAGGAAGCCTTTATTATCTAATTTGGGTTTGGGTGATAATTCTTTTAGGGCCCGCAAACGTCATTTTTGACATAAAAATTGAAATATCTCAAAAACGGAGAGACCAAGGTATAGGACATGATACACAAAATCGGCCTAGAATTTTGCGTACAATCTAAAAATGTAATAATATATAGGGTATCCCATTTAAAATAAGCAAGTTGGTATTGACTTCCGGTATAACGGAAGTGCCACTATCTTGAAAATATTTTAGCCGAGTTGCCCTCATCGACATTAATTTACTACCAAATTTTCTAAATTTTCCGATGTCTACTTTTCGAGATATCGATCGCCGCAGTTCGTCGTGGGACACCCTGTATAGAGTGATGCAGTCGCAGCCTATGATGTACAAGAAAATAAAGAATTATACATCATGTATGGTAATTGTGTCATTTCTATAAACAGCAGTGCACCCATGCCCGAAACTGATCACGAAGAAGCTAATGCGCTAACGTGCAACTTACATCCTCATAAACACTGTTGATATGGATGTGTTTGTAATTCTGGTAAGCATATTTTTCAAGCTACTAACTTACAAACTTAATGTTCAACTCTGTTCTTATCAATGACATTTGCCAAGAACTTGAAGAAAACATGTCGCAAGCAGTATCCTTTTTCGATGCATTTTGGGGTTCAGAACCCACATCACAATTTTCTGGTAAAGGAAAAAAACGCATGAATAATAAGAAAAGCATACCCTTCAGCTACTGAAGAATTTCTCTTTCCCTAAAAACATCCTTACAAGGTAGTCAATGATAAAAGAAAAAAATTCAAAATAACTTAACGATTCACATGCACCCTGCACGATAGCACCACAGAATTTGGTAGTATTAAGAAGCTCAGAGAGGATCTCTTTGCGCAAGGAACACAAGTGAAGATGATGCACTGTCTACCGCCCACACAGGATACTCTCATCCAACATACAAATCGATGCATCTATCAATATAGCATCTGGCTAACTAGTTTGAAATCGTTTCAAGATCCACCTACTCCAGCCAAATTTGGATAGAAAAATAACGGAGAAACTTGATAACCGATCTGGATGTCCATACCAGAAGCAAGTAAAAGCTGTAGGGAATTCATCAAGTGTGGCTGTAAGTCTAAACCCCTCTGTTCTAGAAATTGCTTTGTAAAAAGGCTATACTTACCTACATAGCTCTTTGTCACTGCACAGGTCACTGTGGACAATGAAGTTGTGTGTGAACTGTAGACATTTGTATGTTATTATAACTAATTGGATTGAATCTGCGGTAGGTTTTTGATGAAACATATTCAATAGAATAATTATAAATATTCAAAAGAATAGTTACAATACGTACTTGGTTTATTGTTTCATTAGTTTTGTTCGGATTTCTCTGACATATGTTTCGGCCTTGCGACCATTAATAAAGAGTCTTAAAAACTGACCTGAAAGTGGTGGTTCACAGTATATATCTTACAAATACCCACCTAGAGGGGGATAAAAACTTGATTTGCTATTTCTTAAAATTTAACAATACAGGCCGGAACTACGAACTTAATTTTAGTTTTATTACTGTGTCTAGTACAGGAATGTTCATAAATTCTGTTTGTGTATTTGTAACGTTTTTATGGTTTCTTAGGGCCTTCTTAATTTCTAGCCCCCATACTTTATGGTTTACCAAAAATTCATAAAGAGGGCTTTTCTATGAGACCGGTAGTGTGTTATATTAATGCACCGGCTTATAGACTATGTAATAAACTCAATTCGACTTTACCACAGTTGATCAAGTTTCAATCCCTTTACAGTATAAAAAATTCTTTAGAACTTGTAACCAAATTGGAAAACATAACCTTACCCGAAAATGCCAAATTAGTTTCCTTTGATGTTAAAAGTTTATTTACCTCTATCCCTATTTATGAGCTTAAGGATATATTACAACATCTTATCTCAAATAGTGTATTGAATCAAAATGAACAAAAAGATTTACAAACATT
Organism: Leptura quadrifasciata; assembly: GCA_963675555.1. NCBI lineage: Eukaryota > Metazoa > Arthropoda > Insecta > Coleoptera > Cerambycidae > Leptura > Leptura quadrifasciata. Next base: position 140,014,812 of record OY776676.1, on the reverse strand, counting down.
AAGTAATATATGTATCAAACAAAATAATTTTAAATTCGATACCACCACTTTCAGGTCACTTTTTAAGACTCTTTGATAATGGTCACAAGGCCGAAACATATGTCAGAGAAATCTGAACAAAACTAATGAACCAATAAACCAAGTGCAATATACACTTGGTTTAACTATTCTTTTGAATATTTATAATTATTCTGTTATTATAATAACATAATTTTTGTTCCAATTATTGTCTAGGTCTCAATATAGTTTAAAACTTTTTCATATTGCACTTTATCATATCTGGTCAAATAAATTACCTACATATTTTTTATAATTTTATGTATGAATTTTAATTTTAACCACGTTATAGTCTACTATTGATTAATGAAGTTATTTTTTCTTTAAACACTAACATTGCATTGGGCATATTTAGAAAAACCACATAATGCCATGCATGGTCATAATGTAACCAATAAAAAGTAAAAATTTAGAAAGCTTGCATATCGCAAAATATTAAAGCTACAACTTCTGTTTTTCATCTAAATTGTAGCAAATTTAATTTGAAATGTACACATGTTAATATTTTTTGCTGTTAACCCTACCGTTGGGGTTCTAGTTGGTGATTTTTTAAAGAAGTCGACAAGTTGTCATGATTTAAAAAGGTTGTATCTCGCAAAATATTCAACCTACTAAGACGGCATTGAACTCATGTTATAGCAAATTTAATTGTTAATAAAATATATAATAACATATTTTGCCGGAACCCCAAGCGTTTGGGTGATATTCAGCATTTTTTAAAGAACAGTTCAAAACCCTTAAAGGAAACAAAGATCGTATTTCAAGATAACACAGAAAAAGGTAACGTTTTTAATGATTACTTTATAAATATTGGCACAAAAATGTCCCAAAAAATAAATAAAATTGAAAAGTTATCTAATAAAGTCCTAGAAAATCATTCAATACAATCATCAATATTTCTTAAACCTATAACAAAAAATGAAATCATTGAAATAATAGGCAGCTTAAAAAACAAGTTATCTGCTCTCCCTGACGGAATATCAGTCAAACTATTGTATCATTAAACCATTACTACAATATAATATAATAAACTTAACACTTAAAATAAATATAATACCGTATCAATGGAAGGAATCAAGTGTAGCCCCAGCACATAAATCTGGCGATTCTAAAAATTTGAACAACTACAGACCTATCTCAATTATCAGTAATTTTGTAAAAATATTTGAAAAATGTCTTAAAAACAGGCTGGTGGAATTTTTCGATAAACATAATGTGATCACGGATCGGCAATTTGGCTTTAAAAAAAATACAAGTACCGAGCATGCAGTTTTGGACTTAATTAAAGAAATTGTACTAGTTTAGATAAATCGAAAAAGTTCATCGTTGTATTTATTGATTTAGCAAAGGCTTTCGATGCTGTATCACTAAATCGACTTCAAAACGTTGGTATACGTGGTCCTGCATTATGTCTCATAGAAAATTATCTCGCTAAGAAAATAATGCGTAAGAAGTGATGAGATATATGGTAACCCTCTCACTGTTACCGTGGGCGTACCACAAGGGACCATATTGGGTCCTATTTTGTTCCTTGTGTATATTAATAGTATTACAAATTTAAAACAATTTAAAGGCCATTTAGTATCTTACGCTGATGACACTGCTATTGTGTTTGTAGAAGATTCATGGGACTTAGTACATAGAAATGCAGAAGAGAGTTTAGCATTAATTTTTAGGTGGTTAAACTTTAGTTCATTAAGCTTAAACATAGAAAAAAGCAAATTTTTAACGTTTACACTATTCTATTAGCTAATGATCAACCTTCTAAAAGAACACTATATATACATAATAATGTATGTTCGCAACAAGCAAATTGTGGGTGACCTATTATCGAAAAAGCTAATAAAATAAAGTACTTAGGAGTTATGGTTGACCATCACCTAAGATGGAATGAGCATGTATCTTATATCACAAAGAGAATTAGACAACTTCCACATAAATTCTATATTTTAACGGACATATTAAATAGAAAAAATTTCATTACTACTTCCCTAATTGAGTGTATAATTAGGTACTGTATTATTATCTGGGGAGGACTTTACAATAATGTACTAAAAATTCTACAAACAACTCAAAATTCTATCCTAATGATAATTCTAAAGAAAAAAACTGTATTCCTCCAAACTATTATGCATAGAGGCAGAGGTATTTAATATAAAAAACTTTTTGTCTACCAGTGTTTAATACATATGTTTGACGAAAAGACTCCACCAACCCATCCTAGTTATATAACTAGATTTACTGAAAGTATGTCTGTTGCTTTATTACCATTAGTTAGTAAAAGCTATACACAAAGATCTGTCTTTTATTGTGGCATAAAACTTTATAATATTTTACCACTTCACATAAAAAAATTAGGAAAAATTAATAAATACAAAATTGAATTCAGAAAATATATTAGTGAAAATCAAGATTGTGCAAAGAATATTCTCAATTAATAATGTAACTCGATCCTTACCTGTTTAATTAATTTTAAAATATATACAGGGTGTCTCACCAGGAACTGAATCGATATAGAGAAAAGAACGCATCAGAAAATTTTGAAAATTTAGATAATTACTAATATCGGTGCGGCCAATCCAACTAAAATAATTACAAGCAGCTCGCACTTCCGCTTATACCGGAAGTCGATACCAACTTGCTTATTTGAAATAGAACACCCTATATATTTTAGAGTTTTCGAAAAGAGCATGAAATTCTGAGTCGAAAATATGTAGCATATCCTGTACCTAAACCTAGCCGTTTCAGAGATATTTGACATTTTATAGAGAATTTGACAGGTGCAACGGTTTGCAAGAACCGTTATAACTTTCTTCGTGTAAAAGATCCTCATTTGCTTCTTGTCACATAAAAAGAACACGCGGAGAACTACGTTCTACAACTGAAATAAATTCAATAATATCATACCAAGTGTTCTGTTTTTCGCGTTACATTTTGTCAACTTCAAACCGCGAAGACTTGTTTAGGTCAAATAGAACACCTTGTATTTTTTTACGTCAAGTTGTGTAAAATTGAATTCCCTTTTTTCTGATATAGCATTGTGGGGGGTTAAAGTTACAACTTTTTGAAATATTTGCGATTTTATTAGAAATTCATGAATTGTTGTAATCATTTCATCAAAATAGCCATGATTAGAAACAATCAGTCATTATCTTATGTCAAAAAATGCCAGCACGTTTAAATTACACCCACGAAGACTTTTTAAATTTGTTTATTATTTATGGAGAATGTGATAAAGTAATATCAAGAACTTCCAGCAAGCACATTTACTACGCGATATCCAGAAAAACGGAAACCGTCACCAAACACTGTAAAACGCATACTTGAAAATTTTGAAAATTATGATTCTGTCAAGACAAAAATGCAATGAAGAAAGCCTATTGTTGATGACGAAAACATTGAAATAGTCATTCTGGGATATTTTCATGCATTTCCAAGGATGTGATTAAGACAAGCTGCTCTGGAATCGGGACTATGCAAGGATTCAATTCACAGAATTTTATTAAAACATAAGTTTCACCCGTTTTCATTCCATATGGTTCAAGGATTAAAAGAAACAGATTTCCTAAGAAGACAGAATTTTTGTGAGTTTATTCTAATAAGGTCTGAGGGTCACGATTCTTATTTGGGAAATATTATATGGACAGATGAAGCAAAATTTACTAAAAATGGACTTTTTAATAGACACAATTCGCATTATTGGAGTGACTCAAATCCTCATATGTTCAGAGAGCGAAACTTTCAGGTTAAGTTGGCAGTTCAATGTTTACTGTGCCATAAGAAACGATAGAGTGGTGGCATTACAATTTTATCAGGAAAATTTAAACGGTAAATTAAATTTTCTCTTCTGCTAATATGTATAGGTAAATTTTTGTTTTTTTTTTAGGTGAAAGATACCTGCATATCTTACAAAATTTGAATAATAACTATTTAGAAAATTTACCTCTCGCCGAACATAAAAAACGATGGTGCTCCCCCACATAACGCATATTTAATTAATAATTATTTACAAGATACTTTTCATGATCAATGGATTGCCAATAATGGACCTTTCTTATGGCCTCCTCACTCGCCCGATTTATCAGTTCTGGATTATTTCATTTGGAGAATTATTAAAAATAAAGTTTATGAGAGCCCATTAACAACCATTGAAGATTGTATGCAAAGAGTAAGAAATGCATTTCAAAACATATCACAGGATTCAATTAGAAGAGCTACCCATGAGGAACTAATCCGAAGGTGCGAAAAATGTGTCGAGGTTCGAGGGTGGAATATTGAGCAATTATTAAATTAAAATGAAATCATATTTTAAATTGATCTTATCTCTGCTATTTTAGTTCATGCCATATCTTCAATTCGATTAATACGCATGTTACAGTGTTAGTGTTATTTTGCGTTTTTGTGGATATCGAGTAGCAAATGTGCTGCAAGTTCTTGATATTACTTTATCACATTCACCATAATTAATAAACAAATTTAAAAAGTTTTCGTTGGTATAATTTAAACGTGCTGGCATTTTTTGACATAAGATAATGACTGATTGTGTCTAATCATGGCTATTTTGATGAAATGATTACAACAATTCATGAATTTCTAATAAAATCGCAAATATTTCAAAAAGTTATAACTTTAACTCCCACAATGCTAATATCATAATATCAGAAAAAAGGGAATTCAATTTTACACAACTTGACGTAAAAAATACAGGGTGTTCCATTTGACCTAAACATTTTCGCGGTTTGAAGTTGACATAATGTAACGCGAAAGACGGAACACTTGGTATGACATTATTGAATTTATTTCAGTTGTAGAACGTAGTTCTCCTTGTGTTCTTTTTACGTGACAAGAAGCAAATGAGGATCTTTTACACGAAGAAAGTTATAACGGTTCTTGCAAACCGTTGCATCTGTCAAATTTTCTATAAAATGTCAAATATCTCTGAAACGGCTAGGTTTAGGTATTGGATATGCTACATATTTCCGACTCAGAATTTTATGCTCTTTTCGAAAACCCTAAAATATATAGGATATTCCATTTGAAATAAGCAAGTTGGTATCGACTTCCGGTATAACCGTGCAAGTGCCAGCTACTTGTAACTATTTTAGTTGGATTGGCCACACCGACATTAGTAATTATCTAAATTTTCAAATTTTCTATTGCGTACTTTACTCTATATCGATCGATTCAGTTCCCGGTGAGACACCCTGTATAAAAAAGCACATAACAATAAAGTTGCAAAAATCAGACTTTTCAACATGGATAGTTTATTTACATTTACTGCCTTTACTTACAATCAATATATTATGTTAAACATCATCTCCTAATTTCTCACCTATACAAGCAGTTAACATTTTGTGTATATGTACTTCTATGTGTTATTGTTTTAAAACCTCACTGTTTCTCTCGTTGTTCTATTTATTATGATATATATTTATTGTTTGTATTCTTATATTTAATTACTTTTTCATTCTTTTAATTAGTGAACGCAACAATTAAATACTCTATGCTTAGGTGTTTTCATATTAGCTTGGTGCTGTTCATCTGTATACTTATATATAGAAAAGTATATACTTAATTTAAAATTAATTGTTCTTTTGTAACATTATACTTATACATAAATTATTGTAGACTTTAGTATAGGGTGAACCTATGTAAGAATTTTGTATTCTTTTTGGTTTAATAAACTTGAAACTTGAATATGGCGGGCCTGAAAATCGGGCACCACCCCATAAATTGTTTGTACTGAGGGTACATATAAACTGTGCAAAATATCTTGCTTTAATCCAGCAGGTGACGATTCTGGCTAATATTTGTTCGAAGCCACCACACTATTGTTCGTAAAGTTCTGATAAGATTTGTTCATGTTTGTTTTTTCTTAAATCACGTGCGTGTACCGATCACTTTCTTTTCAATCTGTTGCGGTTGTAGAATTTTGCAGTGATTAGTTTGTTAATTTACTTTTGATTTAAAAGTGGAATTGTCACATGTTCATAAAAATAATGAACTAGGAAACATGTTGTTAATTTACGGGGAGTGTTGTCGAACAGCCACTGATGCATCGCGGTTATATGCGAGACGTTTTCGCTTACTGGTCCATTCCACACCCCGGGTATTTATCAATCAGGGCCACAGATACTGGTGATTTACGATAACATCGTGAAGGGCATGCCCAAGCCGCAGATTGAAGAAGAAAAGCCAAAAGAGAGTAAATAACATTGCGGGAAAATCAATTGTATCCCTCTCATGTTCAATGTGATCAAGCACTACAGCTTGAAAACCACCCCATTAGTGTTCAGTTATGTAAATGGCTCTTACGAGAATACGCAAATAATCAAAAATTTACTAGAGAAATTTTGATTATGGGTCGTCACTAATATTTGAATCAAGTTTACGAGAATTCTGCACGATAAATTAGCCTCCCGCAACTATATGAACTAAACCTTAAGCTTCATAATAGTTTCATCATTATCCATCTCTAATGATAGATATGGACAATAATATGGACATCATTTGGATAGTTGATGATTGTTTTGGAACTGGAAAGTAGACAGGAAATATTTTTCTAATTTATCTTAAGTGATTTGAGTAGTTCGGAGTATATTATTCAGGCCTTATTGAGTATTATTTTTAGACGTTTACATTTGACATTTCAACAACATATAACCTTATAAAAAAATAAATATAAATATGAATATGTGGTTATTCGGTATAAAAATAAATATAAACAGTCATAAATATTATATACTCAGCCCTTATCACTCGTCTAACTCTAAACATCTAACTTTTATGACCAAAGTAGAAGAAATTTTAATTGAAATTTCAACAAAAACTGGTACATTAATTGTAATAGGAGACTTCAATATAAATATTGCTACTAATTCTTATTACACTAGAAATAATAATAAACAACATTTCACGCAGTTCGACAATTATAGACCTACTAATTACTAATTCCAAAGACATTGAATTCGAGGTTCTACCAACACCGCAAAATCACAGACCACTTAATCATAACTGTACAATTAAATAATAAATTGCAAACCACAGAAAAAAGTAATCAGAGATTACAATGAATTTAATGAAACACATTTTCAATTCAGTTTAATGGACACTCAATGGATACCGAATTTTACTGATATAAACACATTAACTGAGAAATTAGTAAACAATCTAACCCAAACGTTAAACAAGCGTGTGCCAGTAAAAGAGATAACTATTACAAATAAGGGGGGAAATAAAAAGTGGTGGACGAATGAAATAGGTCAAAAAATAAAAGAAAGAGATCAGTTATATAAAACAGCTACAAGAACCGGTTACGAGCAACACTGGAACAAATTTAAAATGAAAAGAAATATATTATCAGAGAAAAATTGATGAAGTTAAAAAACTGCTTTTAAATGAAAAAGAAATGGTAACGATAATAGAATAATTTTTAATAACATACTAATACAGAAAATAAAGTAATTGCTGAGAGATTTAATAGGTTCTTTATGGAAAGTGTAAAACAAATTACTGTAAATTTAAATCCAAATAACCATTACAATACAATATTGAATGACATGGAGAAGTCCAATTGTAAACTGGAAAAGTTCAAATTATTGGAAATAAAAAATTTAAAAAACATTAAAACACATGCAAAATAAACCCAGGTATATACGGCATAAATGTACATATTTTTAAATTATCATTTGAAGCAATAGGCAACCAATTTTTATAAGTAAACACTAGCTTAGAAACAGGTATATTCCCAGACCCTTGAAAGACATCAACAGTAATACCTATAGAAAATAAAAATAAAATAATTTCATGTGAGGAGCATAAACCCATAAATATGGTACCAGTTTACGAAAAGTTACTAGAATTATTTGCTAATGAACAAATAATAGCATATATAGAAACCAACAACTTACTATCGAAATATCAGGCTGGATTTAGAAAAATAAATTCGTGCGACACTGCCTTACAAACAACGTTATCAAGTTGGAAAGACGCCTTAAATGAGAAACAGATCATTGTGGTAGTTTTTTTTTTAGATTTCCGCAGAGCTTTTGAGACAATAGATAGACACGTATTACTATTACATTTAAAAAAAAACGGATTTGGAGACATAACATTGTGAAATGGATGACCAGTTATTTAAAAAGGCGAACACAAGCTACCAAATATTAAAATGATGCATCCTTACCAAAAGAGTGAGAATATTCAGTGTACAGCAAGGAACCATTATAGACCCTAATCTTTTTATTCTGTACATAAATGACGGCATGAAATACCGCATACAACTATTTGCTGACGACGCATTGGCTGGTGAGAATGTAGACTCGACTCCAAACATAATAAATAGTGAGTTTAGAGAAATAGAAAAATGGTTGAACCTGAATAGCCTTAGCTTAAATACATATAAAACTAATTTTGTTACAATTAAAAGTAAATGCAGCAGAGTAAACACAGTAAATAACTAAGGAGTAACCATTAATGGTACGAAAATTGAACAAGTCAATGAATTCAAATATTCAGGTGTAATTATTTACGACCATTTAATGTTCTCCGAACATGTGCTTTATATTGCTAAAAAAATAGCTAAAAAAATTCATTTGATGGCACGTATAGTACGAAAATAACCATTTATAAAACAATAATTTAATCTCATTTCAGCTTCTGCTCAACAATACTTTTTCTCTGAAATGAGGAACACACTACTATGTTTTTTACCACTATATTTACACTATATTTACAAAGTGTTGTGACTGCAGTTTCGACCTTACGTCATTATCAAACAGTGATTCAAAATATAATGAAATACAGGAAATTTTAGAGTCTATTTAAATAGGTTACTGAATGTCTAATACTTATTCAAAATAAAATATATTAGACAAAACTAAAGTTAATCACATAGTCGCGAAGGAAATTTTATTAGCCGTTGATACATGCTCAAAATTATTTGCAATTCCATAACCAATTTTACACTCAAAATAGCGGCCTACCTATGGGATCCCCCTTAAGCCCCTTACTAGCGGATATATTCATGTCAAATATAGAAGAACAAATATTAAACTCTCAAATAGGTAAAACTCATATTCATTTTTGGTACAGATATGTGGATGACATTTTAGCATGCTTTAGAGGCACCAATAGACAGCTACATACATTTGTGAACTTTATTAACAATTTACACCCCAATATACAATTCACGTTAGAAACAGAAATCAATAATAAAATAAACTTTTTTGACATAACCATTACACATAAAAATAACCTTTTTGAGTTCGACATTTTTCGAAAACCTACCTTTACAGATATTACTATCCCATATGACTCATGCCACCCTCTATCACACAAATTAGCTACATATAACTCATAGGGCTACACAGGGCGTTTTCGTTACCTTTGTCAGAAAAAAATAAAGAAAAAAAAATAATGTACAATTAAAAATATAGCCAAAGATAATGGTTTCTCCACAGAAGTAATTTCCATACCTATAAAAAAACAAAAAGAGTTCATATTTAAATTAATATATCCAAAAATAATAGAGGAAAATCACCGAAAATATGCAAGCCTCACATACTGTGATAAATTATCAGTAGACATTGCAAATACCCTCTCAACAAATGATATTAATGTAGCGTTTAAATCTCAAAACAAATTATCGAACCTTATATATAATGCCAAAGACAAAACTGAGAAATATAAAAAATCTGAAGTTTATAAATTAAAATGCACAGAGTGCAATAGCATATATATAGGACAAAGTGGGCGTAATTTTAGAACAAGATACCTGGACCATGAGAGATCCTTTAGGCTACAAAAAACAGATTTCACATTCGCAACACATTTGTTAGATAGCGGCCACAATTTCCCAGAACTCAACAGTATAGAGGTCCTACATCTTGCAGATAAAGGAGTTAAGCTTAATTTACTGGAAGCCCTAGAAATTTATAAACACAACAATAATAACAATTTTAATCTGTTAAATGATCAATTAGATATCTCATACTCACCTCTGTTTACCGCGGCAAAAAAGATGAAACCCTTCTAGGTAATGGTAAAAATGTAATTATACCTCTATTTATGTTAAGGATTAGGATTTCCCGTTCAGTAACCTATTTAAATAAACTCTAAAATTTCCTGTATTTCATTCTATTTTGAATCATTGTTTGATAATGACGTAAGGTCGAAACTGCAGTCACAACACTTTGTAAATATAATGTAGATATAGTGGTAAAAAACATAGTAGTGTGTTCCTCATTTCAGTGATAATGAATTACCACATAGTAAAGGCTTCATCCATCACTTTTTCTACTTAGTAATGCTGAAATAAATATGCTACAGAAGAAACAAAACCAAGCATTATACGGATTATTCTAAACAGTAACAAATATACAAACTTAAAATCAATGCTTGGTGCTACGAAGTTACTGGGAGTGAAGCAAATCATAACTTTAAGTAAAATGACTTTTATTTACAAAATGTTATTAAATATTGAACCGTCGTGAGGAACGTTCATGAATACGATACAAGTTCAAGAGAAAATTAAATATCCCAACAGTACATACAGGTTAGCCTATTAAACAATGGATTTAAGCAATATAATGAACTATCAATATTAATATATAATAATGTAAAAATATATATGAATCTAGCTTATATGCTATTAATAAAGTATTATTATTATTATAGCTAATGCCTTCGTAAACTTGTCAAAACGCAAGTTTGACAAAGACGGAAACTGTAATTTAAATCAACCCGTGATGTTACCAGAATTTTTAAAAATATTTTAACCGTTTAACAACAACAAAAAGGAACAGAATATTTGATAAACATATCACATGTATGAATGTTGATCTAAATTGACCTGTCCGAATGCAAACTTCAATCTATAGTATTTTTTTGTATTATCTTAACTTAGTCAATAAGAATCAATTAATCGTAGCTCAATGACTGAAAATCTAATAAGGAAGAAAAAAAGGAAATAATTTCCGATAATTCCGGGTGTATTATTAATTTATTTAATAATTTTCACGGTAAAAAATATTATTAACCCTAGCCTAGTGAGTATTCTATATTTACCTTATGTAGTGTAATCTAATAACTAATTAAACTGATAGTTACCCGATCCATATTTCCTCTTAAGAGCAAATATTGGCAGTAAACCTACCTGCAGGTGAGGGAGCAAACGAGAAATAATTATAATAATGAGCGTTACCCTCTGTAATAATTAAACTTCAGTTAGCAATTATAACACCTATCATGTGACTAATGAAGGTTATTTTAGGAAGTTTCTGCTCGAGGATATCGCAGATAATTTAACGATCATATGGCAAATGTAGCATGAGCATGAGCAGTCATAAAGTGTGAAAATTTACGTGGTGTCGAAGTTTGTTTTTGGTGTTGGGCCACGTGATATTCGTTATGGCTGAAATTATTACGGCGCGCTGAAAAATGTTTATGCGGAAGGTTTGATCAGCAATTATTAGCTTCGCATTTTGTAATCGGTAACGAGCTTTACGTGTTCCCGTGAGATAAGCTAATAATAATAGTAATAACTCGAATGTAAATATTATATTTCATAAGATACTTTCGGAGATTCTTTGAAATTAATTCGATTTTTAGGTATAATTGTTATATTTTTAATTTTAATCGTCTCCTGATGATGTCTAGTTGGGTTGGCGAAACGTTCGTCAATATATGGTGGTACACAATATTTTTGTGAAATGTTACCAAAGACTGCAACCTTTCTTCTTGAAATATTTCATAATTTTGATATTTACTGGTCGTCTTTTTCTAATCTACCCTTCAAATTTCAATACAGTTGGACTTTTGCCTTTCTAGTTATCATATTCATAAAAAAGGTAACGATCGGAGGTACAGAGAGGCAGTGTGTCAGGCATCGGACAGACAGACACACAGACGGACAATCAATGAATAAACGGACGTATAGTCGGGTGGGCAAGCGGACAGACACTCAGAATTCGATGATTAACACAATGATATTTTTTTCTCCATGAACTTTACTTAATGTTTTAGAAAAGTACTTAGATATTTTTCTGCAAAGCTGTGAAGTGAATCATAATAACAGTAACATCTGAGCCACATAAGGGTTGAAATTATTGCCACATCGATGGGTAAACTGCATTTTCCTTATATAAACCTTGAATTTACGATGAACGTTTTCCAAATTAGTTGTATAGAGTATATAATGATGGACGTCGTACTAAGGAAGAATATTCCAAACGTGACGTAATAAGGACATTATACAAAAGAATTGAAATGCTAGGATGTGCAGAACGTTTATTAATTTCAAATTTTTATAAATAGATTTGTATTATATTAAGACTTTCGTTCAATGACGCATTTTCCTAAGGGAGTAGGGGACAATCGCCTGGGACGGCTAGTCCAAGAAGGACGACCGAAAGGCTGTTCCCCTGGGTTTTGGTGTGCACCACCGATCGTCTCCGGCGGCTGCTCCTCTATAAATATTTTGGTATAATAAAATCGGATACGGTACTGGGGCGGCCAATAATATTCGCCCAGGGCGCAAAATTTAGAAATACGTTCCTGCATTCATTGAAAGACAATTTATGGTTTAATAGTGTTATGTTGCACTTTAGTGGATGTCTAATGACAGGTGGTCGGTTAAGGATCAGGATCATCATCATTGATCAGATTAGAGTAGTGGGGGGTAATTAGAGTGGCGTGGTAATTAGAGTAGTGGGGTGCAATTAGAGACTAATTAAGGGTAATTTAGGTACAAATAAGGGTAATTACAGATAATTTAGGTCAAAATAGGGGTAATTAATTTAAGAATAAGGAAAATTCAAAAGAATTTAAAGGTTACGTGATGGGGTAATTAGCGTGGTGAGAGCAGAGGTCACGGAATCAAGGGATCATGTGATGGGGGCAATTAGAGAATAATTAAGGGTAATTAAGAGACAAATAAGGGTAATTACATATAATTTAGGTAAAAATGAAGGTAATTAAGGCAATTATGGTCCATGAGTCTATCCGTCCGTCCGTCTGCTCACCTCTTTGCCTTCTGTCCACCTGCTTGTCTGTTCATCTGTCTGTCCATCCGTATGTCTATCCATTCGTATACAGACATTTACATAATTCCCTATTACGTTATATTTACTATTAGATATTGTCCTATTGTACAATTATATTATCTGTATATTTTTTACGATGAGATATCAAAAATTCATTTTATTACACATTCTTGTCTATATACCTAAAGTTATATTTGCCTGCTGGGTTATTTTACCTGCCTTATTCTTATGCTGATGAACAACTGCGATAGAAATGATTTTACCGGCTGATTTATGAGATGAGCATTTGAGATAATAATTATTTTACCTGCCTGTCTTATCTACCAAGAATTTTATAGATTTTGTGAGGTTAGAAATAAAACAAAGATTAGTATAATACATTTATTTTATTACCTACTCTTGATTACATAACTAAAGATATTTATATTCAAATCTACAACTCATTTGTATAGAAAATGAACATTTGCGAGACCACAATGACAGTTATTGTACTGGTAATGTTCGAGATATACTGATATAGTCGATGATTTAAGGCTAGATAGAAGCGGTGAATAGTCATCAAGATCTCTAATTTTATTCCACTGTGAAGATTATAGTAGGAATTTCTTCTTCGTCACACCTTTGCATAGGTTTATAACATCGTTTAATGGTAAATTATGTTGATAGTTGTTAACAGCATTCTGACAAAGTTGCTCAAAGTTCAGTGACAATTCTTTTAGTTGAATATATCCATGACCCAGTTTTAAGCCATGATAATTCTTCTCCGACCATTGATATTGTGCCTTTTCACTATTTGGTAATAATGAGAATGGATATGGTGGTTTGAAAATATAATGTGTTTGTTGTTTAGTGTTACTGCAGATAGCAGTAAATTCTTTTACTATAAACTTATTATCCTTATATTTAAAACATCGTGAATCAATGATCAAAGTAGGAAATGATACAAATGTCTGCTACGATCTTGAAGAAATTGAACGCATTCAAAAAGACGACGAAGTACCTACCTAAGAAGCTTTGAAAAATATCAACTCGACCAGTCCGATGATAGTGATGCAGACATTATGTTGTATTTATTATCAGATACTGTCCTACTGCACAATTATAGTATCTCTGTATTTTCTATTTATATTTCCCAAGTCATGGCAGTCTTCTAAGTCCACATGACCGAATATTAAAGATAACCAATGGTAATTTATGTAAAAAATAAAGACAATTAAAGGTAATCAAGGCAAAAAGAAGAACAATTAAGGGTAATTAAGAGTAATAAATAAAGGTATCCCGATACACTGCATCCTTAAATACCCTTAATTATTCTTATTTTTTTTAGTCAATTCCGATGACGACTCAGAATTAGATCTTGCGTGAATCGAAGTAGGGGATGTATTTGAGAGACGCGCAGTTATCGCTCATCGTGAACTTGCTTGGATTATTTTCTCATTAACGTATGCGATATAGAGTCTAGTATACTTTAACTTGGCGTGTGTATGTATGAGTTAATATTTCCGTACGATTTCATTTTCTTCCATACTGTACACAAAGTTAAAGCAATAGTCCAGAAACATTGTCCACGTGGACAATATTTCTGGATATTTGTGTACAAGAGAAAATGAAATCGTACGGAAATATTAACTCATACATACACACGCCAAGTTAAAGTATACTAGACTATAACATAATCCGTGTATACATACTTAACAATACCAATACCTTGAAAGTTACGGAGTTGGATTTGTTCATTGCATAATATTATGAGCCAGATGAGAATGGTAGATTTTTCAATACTCTACAAGATTTGCTATAAGAGAAGACGAAGTCCAAATTTTATTTTTATTTTCATAATTCTCACATTTCGCCCACTGTAATTTAAAAAATACCGTACTACGGTAATGGTGCAATAGGCAAACTTGTAGAAAATGTTGAGATCTTCAAAATGATTCTCATGCAACTTTTGGATCTACTTCTAAAATAATCTACGCAGCATTAAGTAATATATTCTGCTGAATTCATTCCAGGAGAACGTAAAGCGAGCTTGCGATCATCCGCTATATTTATTGTAGTAAAATATACTAATTTATCTCTCCTTTTCGATGATGTAGGCCTTTTGTATTTCTACGAGGATGAAATTTTAGACCGAAGTTGAACAATGTATGGTAATGCTTCATTCAAATAGTTATTTTCATGAACTTTATCCTGTTTAACATTTTATAGTTAGATTATTCTCTACAAAATAGATCCAGCGAAAGAGCGTTCAAGCAGGTTAATCTACACATTTAATAATTGAATATTTCCGTTTTTTATTTGACTAAAATTTTTTGTTTATGCACTGGGAATCACAGCCTGTCAAACCTATTTGAATTAAGTACAATGATTTCATTTATAATATTCACGTAAAAAATTTGCTTATCGTTGAATTATCCAATGGACCATTTCAAATTCCAACTGATACAAAATTAAATATAAGAAAACAAAAATCAGACTCGGAACCTAGAAAATAAATAAAACAAGAGGATTGATTAAAATATAATATTTTTAGTCGCAAACTCCTCTATAGAATCCTTATTTTACTATAAGGATCATAACCAGACTGCAACCAACAGCTACTCTCCGGGCTATGTGCCCCGCCGAGCGCTGAATTACAAGTTACAAGCCTGGCGCGTTAAGTGTAATAATTGCATATTACCATCAAAAAGCTAATGCTTCGATTGCAACAAACACCAGCCGAAAGACTGATCCTACTTAAAGGAGCTCTCGTGCCAGTCGTCCCATACCATCTGCAGACTGCAGTTTCGAGCTTTTGGCTCTTGTCAGTGCAAGGTAGGCATGTGACGACCGCCCTCTAAAAGCACATTTTAACTAAGAATATTGATGTTACAAAATATGAATATCGAAGTGTTCTAATAATGTTTAACCGTTAGAAATCTAGAAACGAAAATTTAAAAAAAAAACAGATATTTTTTTGCTATATCTCAAAAACTGAAACAGGATGGTGTCCTAAACATCTTAAATACAGTAAAACGTTACAAAACAATCCCCATTTAACTATCATAAATAATAACCCAACGGAGAAGATCAAATCATCCCATTTTTGTTTGGATAAAATTCATTAAACTAATCACCAACTTCCGCATGCGACCCTTTTGGGTCACCCTATCCCATCATAATTAACAATCCAATTAGTTGGTTTTCATTTAAACGATTCATAATTGATTCAACACGTTAACAAAATGACAGATCATTCAAGTTAACTTGTGCTTATTTTCTTGTTGCTGTAATTTTTATAATGTTATCTGTCTTATTAATAAAAACTTTAAAATTTCGATTTTGATAAGAGTAAGCGATTTTAAAGCTTATAAAATTATTCACAAAAAACTCTTAGGACACCATCTGAATCCTCTACTATATATTTGGAATTTGGAAAATAAAATTAAATACATTCATACGTATTCGAATACTCTATAGCCATAGCATTGAAAACAAAATATGAAATATTTTTTTGAAGTGTTATTGTTGTCGAATTTCATTCCCAAGTTTTCCCTTAATGCGCCTTAATTGTACCTAAAATACATATTTTTTCTAAGACGGTTCATGAAACCATTTATATGAAAAAAAATTAAAATTTACATTAACTTCTTTTTAAGTATTTGATCAATTTGCAAGAAATATATGTCGTAGATTACTCTAAAAGACTACAAAAACTGAACTGAAACCAGCCTGTACTGGCTCGGTTTCACAATGCCTTACGTGCGAAGAATTTACGTTTATTTAATTTTTAATGTGAATCCTACAGAACAATTTTTAGAAGTAATAAATCTGAATAATTTATAACAACGTTTGCGGTCTCGCCGCATAAGCTTTTACCATCTGTGACTCAACAACCTCACCACAATTCTTTTTAATTATTCTTTTCAGGTGTAGAGCACCGATAGCGAGCTTAGACTGTATGGAAGAATTCAGTGCCGGCAGCGCACTAAGCGCTCTCGCTGAAAGACCTGGAGAAGGTGGAATAACTAAGGAACAGCTGTTGTTAAGTGGTCTTTCACATTCTGTACCTGCAGCACCTCTTCAACTAGCTAGGCAAACATCCGTCACCCCCGGCTTACGATATAGAAATTTAGGAAAGAGCGGCCTTAGGGTGTCCAATATAGGTTTAGGTAGGTACGTTATTTAGTATAATGATTTTGTGTATCTTTGTGATAGGCTTAGTGAGTCATCTATGATATTAGTAATTAATTATTGATTTGTAAATTGTCGCCAATAGGGGAATATTAAAATATAGTACCTACAGGGTGATAATGTTGTATGCTTCAGCCCTGTATCTGCCATTGTACGGGAAGGACAAAATTTAATGATAATAATTCATTTTACGAATATGCTATTATTATAAAAACGTACATTTGCAAAGCATATTATAACAATGATTAAAAATAACATGGAGCATATGTTATGTAAATAGTAAAATATATTATGAATTAGTTTCACGTTATACTAAAGATAAAGTATACAGGGTGTCTCACCGGGAACTGAATCGATCAATATTTTGAAAATTTAGATAATTACTAATATAGGTGTGGCCAATCCAACTAAAATAATTACAAGCAGCTGGCACTTCCGCTTATACCGGAAGTCGATACCAACTTGCTTATTTTAAATGGAACACCTTATATATTTTAGGGTTTTCGAAAAGAGCATAAAATTCTGAGTCGAAAATATGTGGCATATCCTATACCTAAACCTAGCCGTTTTAGAGATATTTGACATTTTATAGAAAATTTGACAGGTGCAACGGTTTGCAAGAACCGTTATAACTTTCTTCGTGTAAAAGATCCTCATTTGCTTCTTGTCACGTAAAAAGAACACAAGGAGAACTACGCTCTACAACTAAAATAAATTCAATAATATCATACATTTTGTCAACTTCAAACCGCGAAAACTTGTTTAGGTCAAATGGAACACCCCGTATTTGTTTACGTCAAGTTGTGTAAAATTGAATTCCCTTCTTTCTGATATTTTAGCATTGTGGGGGTTAAAGTTACAACTTTTTGAAATATTTGCGATTTTATTAGAAATTCATCAAAATAGACATGATTAGAAACAATCAGTCATTATCTTATGTCAAAAAATGCCAGCACGTTTAAATTACACCCACGAAGACTTTTTCAATTTGTTTATTATTTATGGAGAACGTGATAAAGTAATATCAAGAACTTGCAGCACATTTGCTACTCGATATCCAGAAAAACGGAAATCGTCACCACTGTAAAACGCATATTGGAAAATTTTAAAAATTATGGCTCTGTCAAGGCAAACATGCAAAGAAGAAAGCCTATTGTTGATGACGAAAACATTGAAACAGTCATTCTGGTATATTTTCATGCATTTCCAAGGATGTCATTAAGACAAGCTGCTCTGGAATCGGGACTATGCAAGGATTTAATTCACAGAATCTTATTAAAACATAAGTTTCACCCGTTTTCATTCCATATGGTTCAAGGATTAAAAGAAACAGATTTCCTAAGAAGGCAGAATTTTTGTGAGTTTATTCTAATAAGGTCTGAGGGTCACGACTCTTATTTGGGAAATATTATATGGACAGATGAAGCAAAATTTACTAAAAATGGACTTTTTAATAGACACAACTCGCATTATTGGAGTGACCCAAATCCTCAATGTTCAGAGAGCGAAACTTTCAGGAAAGTTGGCAGTTCAATGTTTACTGTGCCATAAGAAACGATAGAGTGGTGGCATTACAATTTTATTGGGAAAATTTAAATGGTAAATTAAATTTTCTCTTCTGCTAATATGTATAGGTAAATTTTTGTTTTTTTTTTTAGGTGAAAGATATCTGAATATCTTACAAAATTTGAATAATAACTATTTAGAAAATTTACCTCTCGCCGAACATAGAAACATTTTTTATCAGCACGACGGTGATCCCCCACATAACGCATATTTAATTAATAATTATTTACAAGAAACTTTTTATGATCAATGGATTGCCAATAATGGATCTTTCTTATGGCCTCCTCGCTCGCCCGATTTATCAGTTCTGGATTATTTCATTTGGGGAACTATTAAAAATAAAGTTTATGAGAGCCCATTAACAACCATTGAAGATTGTATGCAAAGAGTAAGAAATGCATTTCAAAACATACCACAGGGTTCAATTAGAAGAGCTTACCCACGAGGAACTAATCCGAAGGTGCGAAAAATGTGTCAAGGTTCGAGGGCGGAATTTTGAGCAAATATTAAATTAAAATGAAATCATATTTTAAATTGATCTTATCTCTGCTATTTTAGTTCATGCCATATCTTCAATTCGATTAATGCGCATGTTACAGTGTTAGTGTTATTTTGCGTTTTTGTGAATATCGAGTAGCAAATGTGTTGCAAGTTCTTGATATTACTTTATCACATTCTTCATAAATAATAAACAAGTTTAAAAAGTTTTCGTTGGTATAATTTACGTGCTGGCATTTTTTGACATAGGATAATGACTGATTGTTTCTAATCATGGCTATTTTGATGTAATGATTACAACAATTCATGAATTTCTAATAAAATCGCAAATATTTCAAAAAGTTGTAACTTTAACCTCCACAATGCTAATATCAGAAAAGAGGGAATTCAATTTTACACAACTTGACGTAAAATAATACAGGGTGTTCCATTTGACCTAATCAAGTTTTCGCGGTTTGAATTTGACAAACTGTAACGCGAAAAACGGAACACTTTGTATGATATTATTGAATTTATTTCAGTTGTAGAACGTAGTCCTCCTTGTGTTCTTTTTACGTGACAAGAAGCAATTGAGGATCTTTTACACGAAGAAAGTTATAACGATTGTTGCAAACCGTTGCACCTGTCAAATTTTCTATAAAATGTCAAATATCACTGAAACGGCTAGGTTTAGGTATAGGATATGCCACATATTTTCAAGTCAGAATTTTATGCTCTTTTCGAAAGCCCTAAAATACATAGGGTGTTCTATTTGAAATAAGCAAGTTGGTATCGACTTCCGGTATAAGCGGAAGTGCCAGGTGCTTGTAATTATTTTAGTTGGATTGTCCACACCGACATTAGTAATTATCTAAATTTTTAAAATTTTCTGATACGTACTTTTCTCTATGTCGATCGATTCATTTCCCGGTGAGATACTCTGTATGATTTACAACTATTTACAGTGATGTGTAAAACCCTTTTGTGTATAAAATAATTTTTTTGGTTTCGAAGACATATACAATTATTCTTTTTTAAATTTAAAATAATTATTGCATTGCTCGATATTCTCGCAGTGTTGATTGAATACCTTTGAGACCTTTATAAAAAAAATGTTGGCTAATCTGGTTGCTTGAGGAGTATCTTTGCATTTATTATATTATATATGTACATCTCTCACAAATTTAATTTTATTTCTTAAGTAATCTGTACTCATTTGTGTTTTATTTAAAAAATTATGTCTGGTGTTCTAAAAATAAATCAGTGTCTAACATTCATATACGAATTAATTGCTGGTATAGACTGGCAATTTATTGTAATTTGTTCCAATCTTATTATATGACTTCTCACTTCTATGATAAACTTTACTCTGTTTCTTACCTCTATGTATCTAGATTTCCCTCTGTTAAAAAGAATGGATACGCACCAAGGACTTGGGTTCTCAGATTACAATTTCATTCTTAGGGTTATATGCGTTTATTAGCTGAAATTATGGGTTTTTTGAGGTTATGACAAAATCCTGATATTATGGGGTTCAATAAACCTCGAATTCGGATTCAGCCACCTCAAAAGCATGTAGTAACATGGTCGGACCGCGAGATCAGAAAACATTTTTTTGTATGGCTGTGAATTGGCATGATGATTTGAGGGCATTGGATGATTTTAAAACATTCAAATAAAATCAAGCATTGGTTACAAGGGTTATTTATATAGGAACAGCTGAAATAGATATTAAAAATCTTGGTCTTGTATCAATAGTAAGAGTTCGCCTAGCACACCTTCTTAAATATCCTGGAATAGGAGACAGCTTGTTGATTCAAAATATATCCTCATCAAACGCTTTTGCAGATTTTTTCTGTAAATCTTTTCTACCATCATCTAAGTCTACTAATCAGCCCTTGAATGTACAAAGTGTAAGCACAACTATCCACCTACAATAATCTGATGAAATTGAAATTGCGGCTGCCTTAAGAAGATTCAAACCTAAAATGACTTCGAGTGCTAACGGAATACCCCCTTTTCTGTTAAAATATTATGCTCACATACTTGCATACCTCTAAAAATCATATTCAAGATGTGTATTCGTAATTGTGAGTTGCCTGCATTATGGAAACGGTCGAAAGTATGTCCTATATATAAAAAGGTGATAAGATTGGTATTAGCAATTTTAGACATATCTACTATCTGCAATTGCTGTAAAGTTTTTAAAATCTTGTTATAGTCGAAGTAATCAGTTCCCGGCAAATAAAAAACGCAACAAAAAGTTTGCGACCTCTTTAAAATACCGGTACTCTTTGTACTGCTGTTTGCAAATGGTCTCGTTTACCTTTATAGGTTTTTAATGTCCGTCGGGTCGTTTGATGACAGGCACGGCGCCATGATCCGCGGCAATATAATTATATCGTAAAGTTTTTGTTGCGTTCTCTGAGTGTAGGGAAGTCCTTACTTGGACTATACATGCTTTTGCGTCCAACAAAATTTTAGTCAACGCGGCTTTATAAAGTGCCGATCATCCGCAACAAATCTGATTTGTGCTGATTTATAGCAAAATCTATGGATACGCAGACACAAACTGACATTATTTATAGGGATTTTTCGAAAGCATTCGATAGATTCTATTTCAATATTCTACTTCACAAACTGCATTTATTCGACTTATCCGATTCTCTATCAAACTTTTCTAGGTCATACCTATATGACAGGACCCAATATGTTTCATCCGATGGTTCTAAGTCTGTCGAATATATTGTAATATCTGTCGTTCCACAGGGGTCCATCCTTGGCCCCCTGATGTTCATTATTTTTATAAACGATATTGTAGATGTGTTGGATGTGAATTGTCTTATTTATATGGGTGATTTAAAGATTTGTGCTAACAGCAACAATGATTATATCCGCCTTCAAAGGAATTTAGAAAATATAAATATTTGGTGTCAGAAAAAAAGTTGCCATTAAATGGCAGCAAATTCAATAAGATGTATTTTTCTATAAAGTCCACGCGTATAATTTTAGATTATAATCTTGATAATGTCAATCTGAGCTGCGCCTCTACCTTTTATAATCTTGATGTAATTTTTGATACCAAACTTTCTTTTGCCGTTCACGTTGACGTCATTACATTAGAAGTCAGTAAGACGTATGGGTTTTTGATGCGAAATTGTCATGATTTTACACAGTTCAATCAATCCCGTCTACTTTACCTTCATTAGAGCACGCTTCCCCGTCGAAAATACTAAATTATGTGATTTATAACCAAACAAAGTTCATCAAAATTTAAACCAAATCGATCTTGATAATTAATTACCCTTCCTTAATAAATTTTGATTTTTTTGTAACTAATGTTTCATAATTTGTCGGTTAACTAACGCCAAGTTTGTGAACCTAGACTTATCCGAAAATATTTTTTTTTTCCAAAAGATCATTGTTTAGTTGCACGTTATTCTGTAAAATTCAATTGCAATATGCCGTGATTCTTTTTGGTGACTACTTTCCAATTAAAATGCCTTAAAGAAACGTTTTTATCAATTTCCATTCTCTGCAAGTACAAAACCTAGAAAATATAGTATTTATTAATTATATTTCTAATATAGTGACAACATTTATGGAAAATTAAATACGTGAGCGTGAATAAAATAGACTAAGAAAAAATTTTGGTCATAATAAAAAAAAAATGAATTAACTTAATAAATATGGTGATATGAAATTAAATGCAAAGACTGTAGTGCTGTCTATATTGTTAAGCATGGTAGTAGAAGCATTGAAAACATATTAAAAGAACAGAAAAAATTATTTTAATTAATTTAATAATTGAAGTAACAATGAAAATACAGGATGGCAGCACATTGCATTGAAAATATACAGATAATATAAATTTACTTCACACACAAAGGAAAATTAAGCATAGTAGACAAATGTTAAAATTTCCATACTAAAGTACATAATAAGGTTAGGGCCAGAGTTGAGACAAGTACTTTTAAAAAGTACTTCCAATACATAATATAAGTGGTCCAAATGTTATAGAATTCACTCACTCATCGGATTCAAGAATTATTTTGAAATTTATAAAGAAGACTGACAGAGATGAAACGCTGCGTTTAAGAAAAATAAAACATGACTTTTCAACAGAATTTTTAGATAGGTCACTATCAGATTTAGTTAAAAAACGTAATGTAATTTATATCAATGAGTTTTTATCAACCTATAGTAAAAAATTATTAATGAGGGCCAAAGAATATAAAAAGGAAAAGAGGATAAAATATTTGTGGGTTTTAAAAACGGGAACATATTTATGAGAAAGACAGATAAGTGTACTGTAGTAAATATAAAACATGAATTAAGTTTTGATGAATTATAAAAACGCTTCTTCATTTAAACTATGTTTATGCTTTTTCATTATTATGTGTGTTCGGAAATATAATACAGGTCATTGCTTGGTACCAACTCAGAACTGTGCAGTTATTGGTTGCGTACATGTAAACATTTTGATATTGTTATTAATACCTTATTTTTATGTTCCTTTTTCCAATGGCTAAGAAAATTAAAAAATGTAATTTAAATATTGCACAGTATAATATTAGGTCCCTTTTAAATAAATTTAATGAGTTTAAAGATAGCGTACTACGTTATAATTGGGACATTGTATTAAAGTTGGTTGAATACTGATATTCTGGATGATGTTTTAAAAATAAAAAATTATAAATTTTTTAGACATGATAGACAGGGAGCAAGAGGTAGTGGTGTTGCGATATTTATCAAAACTCATTTAAACTGTATACACATTAATGATCTTCCGAAGAATAATACTGAACAATTATGGTTATATGTAAAGATTAATAATAAATTGTACGCTATTGGCTCGGTATATAGGCCAAAAAAATTTTCTTTACTTGATTTTATCGATAATTTCGAGGTATGTTTAAGTCAATTTGTTACAAAATTTGATAGTATTATATGTGGTGGGGATTTTAATATTGATTACTTGGATGTTACAAGCAGTAGCTATAGTAGCTTGTCGAATGTATTAGATAGTTTCGATTTAGTACAGATTGTCAATGACATCCAGAGTGGGGCCTACAAGTGCTACAATTTTAGATCTTTTAATTTGCAGTGAACATCTGTATGTTTTAGACTCGCAAGTAGTAGATTTACCAAATATGTCAGATCATAACTTAGTAGAATGCACAATACAATTAACTGGAAGTAAACCTGAACAATTTTTTTGTACTTATAGAGACTATACGAATTTTGATAATGATATGTTTTATGCAGAGTTAGAAACCAGTGATTTACACCCTATATTATATGATGACAATATTGATGATACAATTCAGATTCTTAATACAATTCTAACAACGTTATTTAATAAATATGCGCCTATAAAAACTGCACGAATTAGTAAAAATAAGTCGCCTTGGTTAACAGCAAACATAAAACATAATATGATGTCACTCAGAAACAAAGCATTACAGAAATACAAAAAAACAAAATGACCGGAACATTGGGAATTTTACAAACAGTTAAAAAACTTTACAAATACGGCAGTAAAAAATGAAAAAAAAGCTTACTTGCAGTTTAAAATACAAAGCAACAACTACAAAATGTTTTGGAGAGACCTTAAGGACCTAAACATATATAGTAAATCTGCTAACATTGAAATACCTGATGAGCTATGTGATGTTGAGCACATAAACTCTTATTTCGTAAATTCTTCTCTAAACCCTGATGAACCAGACTTGGAAACATTAAATTTCTACCAAAACAACACTAGATCCAGGATAGATACTTTTAATTTCAAATTATGTACTATTACAGACATATCTAATATTTTACATTCCATCAAAACTAAGGCAATGGGTGAAGATGGTTTAAACATAAAAATGATACTATTTTGTTGTCCTTCAATTAAACCTTATTTAACATATATTGTGAATTGTTGTATCGAAAGAAAATATTTTCCAACTTTCTGGAAAATAGCAAATATTATGCCACTACCAAAAACTAAAAATTCCGTGGAATTTAAAGATCTTCACCCAATAAGTATATTGCCAATATTATCGAAATTAGTAGAAAAAGTATTAAATGTGCAAATACGTGAGCATCTTGATAAGTTTAAGATTCTACCATCAACTCAGTCGGGTTTTAGAGCAAGCCATAGTTGTTCTACGGCGTTGTTAAAAGTGACTGATGATATTCTATCAGCTACAGATAAAAACAAATTAACAGCTTTAAACTTCTAGATTATTCGAAAGCATTTGATAGAATAAATCATCGGTTACTTTTGGCAATATTTCACTATTATGGTTTTGGAGAAGATTCACTCGTGATGATAAGAAGTTATTTAGAAAATCGATTACAGCGTGTTAGAATCAAAGATATATTTTCCACACCACTAAGTATTAGCAATGGAGTTCCGCAAGGTTCTATATTAGGACCGACATTATTTACAATTTTTACTTCAAATTTATATTCGTACTTATCCTTTTGTGAATCCCACTGTTATGCTGACGATAGTCAATTATATTTGTCCTTTGATCCTAAAAACTTACAAGAGGCTGCCCAAAAAATAAACACTGATCTGAATTCAATAATATTGGCTTCAAAAAATCACTGCTTGACTATAAACTCTAGCAAGTCGAAAGTAATACTTTTTGGTAACAAATTAAAACTCTCTAATTGCTTAGATAATTTACAAATTTTTGCCGATGGTGAATAATTAAATTTTGTACACTGTGCTCGCAATCTGGGTTTATATTTAGACTTTTCCTTAAGATTTAATGAACATATTAATCATTGAATAAAAAAAGCATTTTCCAATTTAAAGTTTATTTATAGTATTCGCAAAATTTTGGATAAAAAATCAAAAATTATTTTATGTAATTCACTTGTACTGAGTCATTTTGATTTTGCGGATATAGTCTATAATTTTTGCATTACCAAAGTAGAAGAAAAACGAATTCAAAAGGTTCAAAATGCCTGTGTCAGGCTGATATTTGGTTTAAGAAAATATGACTCTCTTTCACTGAAAATTAAGGAAATCAGTTGGTTGAACATGCGTGAAAGGAGAGTACTACATAGCTGTTATCAGAAAGTTATAAATAGTGGAATCCCCAAGTATCTATATAAAAAAATTGAATTCTGCGGAGATATACATCAATTAAATACAAGGAATCGCAAACTTATATTGCCTCCAAAACACTCAACCGCCCTATATAAACGTTCATTTTCCTATAATATTTTTAAATACTATAATAAGATACCGTATGAGCTTAAAACATCAATGAAGAATGAAAGGTTTAAAAGTAAACTAAAAGAAATGATATTTTCACACAAGTTTTCGACTACCTAAAAAAAATTACAGGCATTTGTATTTCTGATTCCCATATTCTACCGTAAAAGGCTACCATTTTCTATACGTAATTTAATTCAGTAAATGTTTTTTTCCATGTTTTCCTCTTCACTTTTTTTTTGCTAAAATAATGAAATAAAATTTAAAATATATAAAAAAATTATTTTTCTTTATGTATGTAAATATAATTTTACGAAAGCGCCTAAGGGTCACAAAATTATAATAAAATTATTTTATTCAATATATTGGAAGAAAAGTTAATATATTGGAAATCAATTTAATATATTGGAAATAAATTTAATATATTGGAAATAAATTTAATATATTGGAAATAAATTTAATAGATTGGAAATAAATTTAATATATTGAAAATAAATTTAATATATTGGAAATAAATTGAATATATTGGAAAAATAATTAATATATTGAAAAAAAAATTGAATATACCTATTCGAAAATAAATTAAATATTTTGGAAAACAATAAAAAATTGAATATATTGGAACATTAATTCAATATATTGAAAAAAATTTTACTTATTACTTTCGCTCAAATAACCAGGAGGTCTAGAGTAAAGTGAACTATTAGCAGAGCTTTTGCATTTACAAAAAGTGTGTAATATTTACTACTCATACTCAAGCATATTTTTATAAAATATCTGGCGGCCTTCATTAATAGTAATAATTGTGATCACTAGCATTAGATTAGGTACGTACACGTTCTAAGTAACCAACAACATAGATCGGGAGACTTATTGGACGCGTCAAGCAACTCTATTAATGATTTAATAAAGTGCTATTTCATAAGTGACATGCACTATGATGAAATACTTGCTTTTCTGTATTTAAGACATAATGTAGAGTTTATCAACGCTTAAACGTAAATTGAAAGGGATGAAATTGAACAGGAAAGAAAAATTTCGGATTTAAGTACAGGTATTGATTTTATCAGTTGAAGACTTCTGGTCAATTATGTGGACATCGTTGGATGCATCAAAGATGCATTCAGAATGGACATGTTGTGACGCAGGCTACAGTTAGAGTTATGTTACAAGAACTGTATCCAGAAAGGGTAGAATTCAGAAAACGTAAAAGACTACGTCGACGTAAATATGCGTCAGAAGGCCCCAATTAAATATGTATGTCATATGGATGCCTATGATAAACTAAAACCTTTCGGAATAGCTATTAGTGGATGCATTGATGATTTTTCGAGAGGAATAATATGGCTGAGAGTAGACAGGAGAGCAAGTAATTCAAAAGTTATTGGACGATATTATATCAATGCAGTTAAAGAAATTGGTGGATGCCCAAGACGAGTACGTTTTGATTGTGGTACAAAAAAATGTGTTCATAGAAAAAATCCAACAAATATTCAGGGAAGTACCAGTTGATAACTTCGATAAGATTTTTGGAGATAAAAGTTTTATGTACGGAACTAGTCAAAACAACCAGCGTATTGAAGCATGGTGGTCTGTATTGAGAAAACATTCTGCTCAGTTCTGGATGAATCTCTTCCAAGAGTTATAAGAAAATGATCACTTTTCGGGTTCAGAACTAGAAAAGTCCTTAATACAGTTTTGCTTTCTAAGAATTGTACAGGTAATTTGATTGTTTTTATTAAACATGAATTTAAGATCCATTACATATGATTATTTTGCAGGATGATTTAGAGCAAGCTGTTTATGAATGGAATACTCATAACATTAGCGGATCACGAAGCGTAGTATCATAGGGCGTCCTGCAATAATATTTGAATTGCCACAAATATACAATATCATCAATTTTGTATGCAATATTGATAATTATATAGTAGAAGCATGTGAGAGTCAATGTGTTTTTCTCAAAATGCCATGTGAAACCGATATCTATGACCTTTGTACTATTATACGAAACGCAAAAAGATAGAAATGCCACAAGATTCATACTCAGCAGCAAAACTATACCTATATTGAGTTAAGAACGTATTTGAACTTATAATGTATTATTTATAACACAAATTTATGGATGTACCTATTTCTTTGGCAAACCTATCAATAATGATTCCAGGGACTCAGAACTTAAGCGATATATGCTGAAATTAGTAGTTCAATAAATACTATAACATACTTTTCAGAATTTTATTAAATGCTTATCTTATAAAAATATTAATAAAAAAAAAACAGAAAAACATAAACAAAATACCACAACGGAATGGGAATATGATAACATTATAAACATGACAAGGTGTAAGATAGCAAGAAAAATGCATGAAAATGTAGGAGGAATAAAAAAGCACAATAAAACATTGCCAACCAGGTCAGATAGTTCATTTTTTCGAGAAATTCCTCAGTACAATTTGTGAACATGATAATTAGGAGAAAAATATTGCGAATTAGAGTTTGTTTTGGAAAGCAAATTTTATTTGAAACCTGTTGAAAAAAGGCATGAAAGTGCCGAAAACAGGTGTTTTCACGTTTTCGATACGAAATTTTTTTTTTTATACATAAAATACTGCGAAATAGCTCGTAAAAAAACTAAAAAAATGATTTTTTGACAATTGAAATCGGTCAATAACTTTTGCATAAAAAATTAAAAACCGCTAAATATGGCCATTTTTGCCATTTAATTACAGGACTGTAATTATCGTACGAAGTTTCTCCCTCAGCCGGACTTGGAGCGCCGCTAAATAATTGCGCTTCCCCCCACCACGCGTCACTTCCTCTCCGCTCGAACGTCCAAAATTCAGAAATAGTCAGATTTTCAAATGCGTTTTTGAGGTATTAAACGAAACCTTACGAAAATTTAAGGACAATAGGGTTGTAGAGAATTTCATCAGGAACAAATAGCTTTTTGAAAAATTATTCTATGACCATTTTTGACCATTTCCACGCCGTTTTTCGGAAACACCTTATTTTACATTTTCACTATTTCCGCTAAAAGTTATTAATATTTTTGCATGAAATTTTTAGGGTAGGTAGGTACCAACAAAAGCTACAATTTAAGCTCCGAAACAACTTCCCACGATAATTACAGTCCCTGTAATTAAATAGTAAAAATATTTAGCGGTTTCTAATTTTTTGTGCAAAAAGTTATTGATCGATTTCAATGGTCAAAAACTCATATTTTTCGTCTTTCACGAGCTATTTTGTAGTATTTTTTTGTATGTAAAAAAATTTTCTTTCGCATCGAAAACGTGAAAAAGCCTGTTTTCGGCACTTTCATGCCCTTTTTTCAACAGGTTCCAAATAAAATTAGCTTTCCAAAACATATACATCTAATTCCCACTATTTTTCTCCTCATCATCACGTTCACAAAATACACTGAGGAATTTTTGGAAAAAATGCATTCTCCGTTGCTATCTGACCTGGATTAGTAGGTATTATCATGAGTAAATTTTGTGCTAAAATATCCAATCTATACCAGGTTTTTCTGTTGGGTTGTGATTAAAACATCTCTATCTCTGCACAATGGGTTGAAAAAATGGTGGGAGAACGCTAATATTTGGACTTTCAAAATTTTCTATTTTCTTTGTCACGGCTTCAGTGGAATCTTCTGTTACATCTGGCCATACATCTTCTTCAGAATACGTCTCTCAGATCGTACATCCTAACGACCATATATCTGAATCTGATGATATCGTGGCAGTCCCCTTACACAACAGAATTTTCGGGGCCATGTAGGCGATGGTTCCCTTTATTGAACCTTATTTATTAATTCATGAAGTTCGTTAACCTACGTATATCCATTCCAAAGCAATTACGAAATTTTTCATCATCTAGCTAGTTAAAAATTGCAAATTCACCACGTTCTTTCCTCATAATATATATTATAGTATAGCTCTCCGTCTAGATTTTGTTAGTATTTTGTCCATATTTAAAAAATGTGATTAATACATATTTTGCAAAACTTACTGAACACCGAAACAACATATAACTCACAAATCACTTACTTATACTGGTTTGTGCTATTATAACTCTCTGATCAATGCACAAAACTCGAATTCGTGTTAATATGTCTTGGCTAGTTGGCCGAGTTTGGATCGGATATCTTTGGTGCACAAAATATTCTACATATTGAATTTATTTTAAATATATTCAATTTTTTCCCAGTATTTTGAATTATTTTCCAAAATATTAAATTATTTTTCGAATATATTCAATTTTTTTTCAATATATTAATTATTTTTCCAATATATTGTTATGTGCTGCCCTCTAACAGAGAGGAGAGTTGTAATTACTCCCTGGCCAGAAGGGTGGCGCCATCTGTGGGCCAACTGGCGAACCACCATTTAGTAGTGCCTAAGAAAATTCTAGAGAATTCCAGTATATTTGTGGAAAGTTCTACAATGATATTCTGGACATTCCAAGTGGGTATATAAAGAGGTGAAGCCAGCAGATAGAGGAAGAGTACAGTACAGTTTAGTGAAGGATAAACAGTTCAGTTTAGTATCCAGTACAGTTCTGGGTAATCTGTGGTTCTGGTTACAGAAACAGTTTGTAGAAGAAGAGTTCAGTTGAGTGAAGTATGCAGTTTAATGAAGTAAACAGACAAGAGAGTTTTTAGGTTAGACAAGAGTTGACAAGTTTAAGAAGAAAAGTAAAGTGCTAAGTGTTTTAAAAGTAGTGAAATTATATTAGATTAAGTTATTATTAGTTGTGTGATTTTTAAGTATTTGCTAGTGTAATTTTAGTGATTAAATAAATCAGTGGTTTGTGAAAATTCTTGTTGCAAGTTATTTGGAATCCACAAAGTGTTTACTGAAAATTGTAAGAACGTAACAATTGGTGTCGGAAGCGGAATTGCAACAGAATTTCTGAAGAATTCGACGAAGTTCCATAGTGTTCTATTTGGAAACCACTGGAGATATTGAAGTGAGTTGAACTGGAAAGTGATATAGACATTAGACAAGATTTATTTGTGCTAGTGTGAGGAAATTTCTGGGACATTCTGTTTAGAAATTAGTGTAGTTTTTAAGTGGTTTCAACTGAGAAGCGATATAGACTTTAAATAAGACTTGTTCGTGCTGTTTCGAGTTAATTGTTTGGATGGAAACAAGAAGCATGGCTGCCGAAAAGCAAATGCAAGACATGTTCGAGCAATTTAGAAAAATGATGCTAGACCAAAAAGAAGAACAAGAGAGACGCGAAGAAGAAAAAGAAAGGAAACGTCAGGCAGAAAAAGAAGAACAAGAGAAACGACGTCAAGAAGATAAAGAAGAACAAGAAAAACGACGTCTAGAAGAGAAAGAAGAACAAGAAAAGCGACGTCTAGAAGAGAAAGAAGAACAAGAAAAACGACGTCTAGAAGAGAAAGAAGAATTAAGGAAAATTATACAGGGGCAACAAGATGTTATCCTTTCAGCCACTGAAGACCTCAAAAGCGAAATTAAAGAGGATATAGGCAACATAAAGACTGAAGTAAGTGAAATCAAAGGAAAAGTTACTGGCGTCGAAGAAAAAGTTACTGGTGTCGAAGAAAAAGTTACTGGCGTCGAAGAGAAAGTTACCGATATAGAAGGAAAATTTCAGGTAGTTAAGGGGGAGGTAGAACAACTTAAGCGACAGTTAAGAACGCAAGGAGGCCAGCTAGTATTATCATCGTCAGGCCCTCGATTACAACCGCCTTCCTTTGATGGTCAAACTTCTTGGTCAACCTATAAAAGACAATTTGAGGCAGCGGCATACGCAAACAATTGGAGCAATGAAGACAAGGCTATGGCATTGGTGCTAGCATTAAGAGGTCAAGCATCAGAGTTGCTTCAGACTATCCCAGTGACGCAGCAACGGGATTTTAAAGTTTTGGAGGCTGCACTAGATCTAAGATATGGCGACCAACACCTCGCCCAAGTATACAGGACTCAGCTCAAATCACGCACACAAAAGGCTGGGGAAAGTTTACAAGATTTTGAAGCAGCTGTTGAGCGACTGACATACCTGGCTTACCCGGATGCACCCAAAGAATTCCAGGAACAATTAATAGTTGGTACTTTCATCGATGGCATAAGAGATGAGGAGATCAGGCGAGTCCTTAGATTAACTCGAGCTAAGACTGGTAGCGAAGCCTTGATCCATGCCCTCGAAGTTGAGGCCGCTTATGAAGAGACTCTACATCCGAGAGTACGAGCCATGAAAGTAGAAGAAGAGAACCATTTAGAAAAGTCAAATATGGAATCTTTGATGGCTGACCTGCACAAAATGATAAGCCAGTTGATGAACAAACCAGATGCTCCAAGGAAGCAGGAAAGAGAACAGAGCGATGGACAGCCAAGGAAGGTGATTCGGTGTTATCAGTGCAGCAAACCAGGACATATGATGCGGCAGTGTCGAGAACGGAATCCTGGGGAAGTAAACACTGCAAAGAAAGAGGAAGTTCGCTCTGATAAGATGAGATTGATTGTTATGTTAACAGACATACAGAAAATGGTCGCACAATTACTAAACGAATTAAGTTCGCGACCGGAGCTGAAACAGGAACCGCAACCGCCGAAACAGGAGCCGAAGCAGCAGCGAAGTGCTGGAGGTCCGACAAAAGTAATCCGCTGTTATAATTGCGGCAAATTGGGGCATGTCAAGAGGTACTGTCGCCAGAGGAGCCCTAAGGAAGTGAATGCCGAGAGTGTAAAAACGCAGCAGGATATAGCAGAAGTGAAGGCAGTTAAGATAGAGGTTCCGAAGGATTGGACAAAGGAAGTTCTAAGAGAGGAACAACTGAATGACGATGAAATTGGACCAATGTTGAAGGCGAAAGAAAAAGGAATCCGCCCGGAATGGAAAGACGTTTCCAGTAAAAGTGTTGGACTGAAGGCTTTATGGGCGCAATGGGATTCACTTAGGGTTATAGATGGCCTATTACGGAGAGCATGGGAGAGCCCGGATGGGAAAAAAGTTACCATGCGGTTGCTGATACCCAGGTGCCGAGTACCAAAAGTACTTCGGGAAGTGCACGAGGGAATATCCAGAGAGCACTTTAGCAGAAATAAGACTTTGGCTAGAGTACGGGAGCGATTTTACTGGGTAAATAGCTGTCAGGATGTAGAGGCTTGGTGTCGCAGTTGCAAGGTTTGTGCAAATGTGGCTGCCAAGAGGTCACCTACAGGGAGTGGTGATCGAATGAAGGCTAGATATGACCGCAATGCCAGTTCAGCAGGATTCAAGGTGGGGGACTCGGTTTGGCTGTATAACCCACAGCGGAGTGAAGAAGGATTCTCGAAGCCTCGCTCACCTTGGGAAGGACCGTATTCTGTCATCACTCGGATCAACGACGTTGTTTATAGGATTCAACGTAGAAAGAAGTCCAAGATGAAGATCGTGCACCTGGACAGGTTGGCAAAGTATACTGGGGTATCTGAAATGCCTGACCGGGACGTTCAGGCTTAAGGAGGGGGCAGTGTTATGTGCTGCCCTCTAACAGAGAGGAGAGTTGTAATTACTCCCTGGCCAGAAGGGTGGCGCCATCTGTGGGCCAACTGGCGAACCACCATTTAGTAGTGCCTAAGAAAATTCTAGAGAATTCCAGTATATTTGTGGAAAGTTCTACAATGATATTCTGGACATTCCAAGTGGGTATATAAAGAGGTGAAGCCAGCAGATAGAGGAAGAGTACAGTACAGTTTAGTGAAGGATAAACAGTTCAGTTTAGTATCCAGTACAGTTCTGGGTAATCTGTGGTTCTGGTTACAGAAACAGTTTGTAGAAGAAGAGTTCAGTTGAGTGAAGTATGCAGTTTAATGAAGTAAACAGACAAGAGAGTTTTTAGGTTAGACAAGAGTTGACAAGTTTAAGAAGAAAAGTAAAGTGCTAAGTGTTTTAAAAGTAGTGAAATTATATTAGATTAAGTTATTATTAGTTGTGTGATTTTTAAGTATTTGCTAGTGTAATTTTAGTGATTAAATAAATCAGTGGTTTGTGAAAATTCTTGTTGCAAGTTATTTGGAATCCACAAAGTGTTTACTGAAAATTGTAAGAACGTAACAATATTAATATTCTTTCCAATATATTGAATAAAATAACTTTATTATAATTTTGTGACATTTAGGCGCTTTCGTATAATTTAAATGAATGATAAAATAATTCTGGAATTGATACAACTTTTATTTGAATATTATATAGAGTAATAGGGTTAAGTGGAAGAGCGAGTTTGTCACTCTACTGACAAAAACGAACTTCGCCCTTTCATCGCCGAATTAACATATTGTTGAATGTATTAAGTGATTAACAAAGGCATTATTATTATTATTATTAAATTTGTCCTAATGCCAAAAAGAAATAATTTTAATTTTTACTCCCAATATTAAGTATAAAGACTGAAAAAGTACTTAAAGTATTAGGTAATTTACTTGAAATTTGAAATTTAAGTAACCAGTAGAAGTAATTACTCTGTGAATAAAATAACGGTTCTAACTGTTACGTACTTTTTTTGCGTTGGTAACAATAAGGTATGTCCGACTAAAGTCTCAGTGGAGTCGGGAGTGGGTTTTTTTATTTGCTATTATTATTTTATATGAATAAATAAAGATATGAGGCGCCAAGTAATTTAATTCCACATACCCTATCTAAGATTGAAATTACTAAAACTGATATCAGCAAGAAAAGTAGATACCAGTTGGCCTTCAATGAATAATACACAACCAAATTAAAATATCAAAAATATTTATTGAACCACATCTAATGTATATACAAAAAAAAACCCGTATCTTTACGGTCAGCAAAAAATATTTGGAAGCCTTGTATATATTAATGGTGGAATAATTCCCCTTTTTTTTTTATAACAATAATGCCCCGCACCTGACTCTCGAGAGTGCAATCTCAGATAAAGGTAATCTATTTACCCTGCATTTACTCACAAAATACCTTTATCTAGGGATTGTCACATGGATGATTAATAAACCGGTCCAGATGAATATAAAAAAAAATAAAGAGTAATAAAGTTCAAAAATTTTCTTTCTATTTTAACTTTCTAGCTAAAAATTCATAACGCTTTCAGGAAAATTATCAAGTAGAAATGTTCCACTATGTGGTACTTAGCCTTAGATCGACGGCGCTGGTTACGGGGATTTGATATTCGAACGGCGCGGCGGCGGCTATTAAAGTCCGTGCTCTCCTCTCACCATACATTTACTTCTCAAATATACTCAACATTCTTATTTTACGGGCCTCCTTCCCAAATTTCAACAGTTTAAAATAGATGAAATCGACAATTAACTCCAAGAAATAGAAAAACGCCTACAACACAAAATAAATAAAAGGGTATAGAAGCAGACTTTGATGCTGGTGCTTTACTACATAAATGCATCCGAAATTAAGTGAACTCACCTCCCGTACGATATGCCCTATGTACAAAAGAGACGTTTTTACGTGCACCAAATTTCCTTTAAGAAATATCCAACATTTGCCTTGAAACGATATAATCAAACTCCAACTATAAATAAATTATATCTTTCTTTCAGAATGCCCAATGATTCAGCCGTTTTAAACGTACAATTCAAAAGATTTATTTATTCATCGGGCACCTATCCTCTTAATTTCTCATTCGACTCTCTGTCGCTTACTGCCGGACTCAGCAGTCGATACCCATATGATCGTTTTTTCCCTTTGTTAGTTACAAACAAAAACTAGTAGCGATAAAAATTTACCTGACTAACTTAACTTCTTAATTATTATATACAGGGTTAACCAAAAACAACAAATATAAATAAAATTCGTAACATAACTCTGTGACGATCGAAGAAAAACTAACTATATTTTACAAAAGATAACATACATCGCAAATCATACAACCCCCAAAGTTGGTAATACCAATATAATATTTTGTAAAATGTTGATTATTTTAACACCCTTACTCAACATTTTTAAGAAACACAATGACGTTAAAAATTTGCTGTGTTTCTCTGAAATGTTAAAGCATCAGCTGGTATTTCTTTTGTCGACAAATACTTAACAGAAATAAACTTATTAGCTACAGCTTTTCTTATGAAATGATGTTTCATGTCTATATGCTTTGAACGTTTGTGGTACAAAGTACATTGTGTAGCCGTGTTTGTCGACATGTCGACAAATATATTTTACAGAATATGAAGAGAAAAAATAAGAGATTTATTATTTCTTTTTATTTGTTGCTTGTCTTGTTGAAGTGCATTTTTGGATTAATTGAATTGCTTACAAAATTCTAGGGCCACTTGCCACTTTATGGAGCATGGTCATGATAGCATGATTATAATCCAAACTCGATAAATAATGAATCTGCATGTTTGATGGGGTTATTTAACAAAATTATTTAAAGTAAAGTAGGTAACCTTTTTAAATTTTATAAAAAATACTGACTATTTAAAAATACTTGAAGTAAATTTTGTATAAGAAAATACTTGGAGTACTATTTAAGTAATAAGTATTACTTATTTAGAAATAAGTGCAAGTATCTAATGCATTTAGTTAAAGTACTGGGACCAGAAGTAGCAGTACATGAATTTTAAAAGTACTTAGAGTAACATAGTTAAAGTAAAAATGTACTGATTACTTCACTTAGAGAACATTTTAGTACTAAGTACCTCAACTTTGGTAAGGGCTAACTACTTATTAACTCTCGGTACACGTTTTGCAATGTTTTCAATATAGGCTTAAGAAACAGAAATATGATATGTAGAGTATTTCGAAATACATTTTTTGGAAACTTATAAAAGCATAATAATTATTATTATTTTGAAGATGTTTTACAAGCAAGCAACCACAAATTCGGTGCAGTGTAATACAATATAAATTATGTAAATTATTCTACAATGCTAAAAGAATTCGAAAATACTTTTTTTTTATACATTTATTTAACGTCGGCCTATTTCCGCTACTGAGGCCTAACACCGATGCCTGTAGACGAGCTATCCCCAACCAGGAATTTTGCCGAACCTCTTCCCTTAAGAAGAGTAGGGATCTTTTACTTGCCTAACATTTAATAGACAAGGGACCGACGGCTTTACATCCCCTCCGAAGGATGGTATATCTCCTATACAAGCCTCGCCTAAGGTTGTATAGCTTCCGCGCGTACACTGATATACAAGCCGCTGGAAGATGTGTGAGGCGAGGACGCGGTTTCCGTTGGAATGGTCGAAAGAAAATATTTATACTTTGCATTTTAATATAAATGTTTGGAGATCATGTACATGGTATTAATTATTAAATCATCAACACAGCAGTAACGAAATGCTCATTAAAATATCACGTAGTTACTATCTTCCATTTAAAATGAATAGGGACTTTTTAAAATTCAATTAAAATCACTCTAGCTCTGAATATCACAACATTATCTTGGGTTCTTTAAATAATCCTTCATCATTTTTATTCACGTCAGAAATATGAATAGAAGATTTTATGCGCCTAGAAGTTAAGTGGTTTTCACGGCCGGGTGTTGAATAAAACAAAATTTCACAGATCCTATCAATACGGTAACAGTCTAAAAATAAATCTGGGTGAAAAACGTGCATATTGCAGATTAATTCGGAGTGATTGTGTTTTATTACAATACAAATGCTGAATACAATGCAACATCATTTTATGTATGATTTGGCAAGAATATAAATGGACTTTGATCCGATATTATCTGTAATTTTCAACTTTTCTTTAGTAGTGTATTTTCAATAATACTGTGGTAACCTACAGAAGTTGTTGCCTATCCAACGATTTGTTTTTTAGTCATTGCCATAGTTTCTCTAACAGCATAATGCTGTCCGCACCATGCAACACCTGCGATCCTCAAATACCCTTCAATTAACTTATTTTTTTATAATACACTGCCGAGAGCTGCGGTATCCTTTGAAGTAAGTGCCAAAACCATATGACAAGATTTAAATTGTAAATAATAAACAATTATGTAATCTTAAAAAAATAATAATTCCAAAAAACGTGCAAAAATTTCATTTTGAAAAATCAGTTTATATAAAAGTTGACAATTTATTTTGTTTATTCTATTTAATTCAGAGAAAACAGTACAAGCAAAGCCAATAATAACATATATATATAAAGTAAACGTCATCTCTTGGCAGTATGATATACCAGCTCATGATGACCAGAATATCAAAATATGACCTTAGTAAAAAGTTGTTAATTTTTGAGATATTGGCACTTTTATGAATGCTTTTATTTACTCAAAGTTAACAAAATTATTAAAGCCGAAGAATTCAGACCAATTAATATGTTACTTGCATTTGAAAAGATATTAGAGAAAGTGGTATACCTGTAAATCTTAGAATATGTTTCAAATAACCGTTTAATCTATGAATATCAATCTAAAATCATAGCTGTCAAAGTGCCTTACAGTATGTAATAAATGATTAGAAAGAAGCACTTGATGAAGGTAAAGTAACGGCTACTATTTTCCTAGATCTAGAACGTACATTTGAATCGATCGATAGAGCTAAGCTGTTTGAGAAACTAAAACCATTTGGTTTTAAGGGAATAGTCTTAAATTGGGTGAAAGATTATATGGATAATAAAAGACAAAAAGTGAATAGTATATATCTAGAGAATAGTATATTAATGTTGGACTACCGCAGGGTAGCATACTTAGACCATTACTATTTATTTAATATTTAAATGATATATCCCTAATTTTTAAACAGCGAAATATCTATTTGCCGATGACACAATAATATATATGTTCAAATACATGCATTTTGTTGCTAAAATGAATCAAATATTAGAAGATGTCAGTCATTGGCTGAAAATGCCTTTCTTTAACGTCATGAGGATTTTCTACTTCCCAGCAATGGGTATTTCTCCAGTTAAAAACTCATCGGCGAGTAAAAGTTGCTTCGTCCGTAAATAAAGTGTTCTTAACAAAATTTCGATCCCTATTGTGTTTATTTAGAACAAATTGACAAAATTTGTGGAAGATCCCTTCGAAGTAAGTTTTGTAGACCAGTGAGATGTTATGGGTAGAAGTGTTCTTTACGTAAGACTCTTAGGATAGATTGTTTACTCAACCCTGTCGCCGCTGCTAAACGACTTGAGTTGACTTGAGGATCTTCATCCACACGAATTAAAATTTCTAGTTATTGATCTGGAGTAATTCGTTTCGGTCGTCCTACATCGATCTTCGAAAATCTTATGGTCTGGCTGTATTCTATCTGGATATTGCAATGAGTATCTCCTCGCTGCAACACGTCCGCTAAAATTATTTTGTGCGTAAACACATATCATATCCCTAATTTCTCTATTTGAAAAATTATTATGTCTAGGCATTGTAAATAAAAAAGCTAAAAAAATTAGCTCGAGGAGTACAAGAACAAAATAAAATGTTTAAATGACGTAAATAACAAAACTAAAACGTAACCAAAGCACACTTCTCAATAAATAAACCTTGTTTTATTAAATTGAATTTGTCTTTCAATTATTGAAATGTTTAACGGTACTTTCCTCGAAAACGGTTGTTCTAACAAGTCTACTTTTTATACGTGGAAATGCCGTCTTCATCAGATTTTTTGGTCAGAAGTACGATCGTGAACAAAAAAAAAATAGAACAAGTCTTATACGATATTTTGCTAAAGTCTAGTTGTGTACATCTAACTTTAATTTTTGTGACATAGTCAGTTAGTTGTCATAATTTATTGCAAGTGTGCAAAAAACTAATATGCCTCATATAAGCGATTTAGTTAACTCTTGAGTTATTGCTAAAGCAGAAGATGGATGGTCAATGAGACAAATTGCACTGCGTTATAATATTGACAAAAATTCGATGTGTAACATTTTAGGAAAGTGGAGAATAAACGGTACGATTAGTAGAAATCCTGGATCAGGGCACCGAAGGATATCAACTCAACAACAATATTTGTAATTGGTAAATGCTTTAGTAGAAAATCCATTTTACTCAGTTATTCAGGCTGCTGAAGAAACGAATTTTCCTGGATCGAGTAGTACTGGTCGCCGGCGAGTAAGAGAATCGGAGCTACGCTGTCATGCAGCAGCACAGAAATACTTACTTAAAGCTGCACATAAAGAAGCTCGAGTAAGATTTGCGCTTGAATTTTTTGCGCATGATGTAAATTTTTGGAACAATGTAATCTTTACAGACGAAAAAACTTTCCAGTCAACACACAGCGGTCGTATTCGTGTTTACCGCCCTCCGAATAGTCGATTCGATGAGAAATATATATCTAACAATGATAAAAGTGGTAGATTTTCCGTCAATATGTGGGCTTGGATATCGGCATGTGGTCCTGGTGTTTTGTGGCATATTGAACGATTTAATAGGGAAAATATTATGCTCCCATCTGTGTCACAATTATTTCCTAATAATGAGTTCATATTTCAACAAGAGAATTGTTCCGTTCATACTGCTCATACCGTAACTAACTGGTTTCAAATAACAACATCGATGTTCTTAACTGGCCCAGTCATAGTCCAGATCTTAACTCTGTGGAAGAAGTATGGGGACTACTCGTAAGAAGTATCCAAAAACGAAATGTGAGACCACGAAATGCCGAAGAATTACTGGAAATAGTAAATAATGGATGAGAAATATTATTACTAATGATTATTGTATAAGGTTATTTAATTCTGTGCCAAACAGACTTATAGAAGTTATAAATAGAAATGGTGCAATCACGAAATATTAATAGTTAGTTTCTTGTTAAGTAGGATATCCTTTGTCCTTTGATCCAGGATTTCTACTAATCGTACCGTTTATTCTCCACTTTCTTAAAATGTTATACACCAAATTTTTGTTAATATTACAACGGTGCAATTTGTCTAATTAACTATCCATCATTTACTATAGCAATAACTACAGCATTAAAATAAAATATAAATTAAAAGTGATATCTGTTTTATTTCGGCTACTCATTACATATTCAAATAGAGACAGATTTACATTAGAAAAAAAAGTTGTCCTATTTTTTTCTGCTCATGACAGTACAACGTTTCGTAAAGAAAATATGAAAAAAATTCATCATCAGATACAGGTCCTACGGCGCCCTATCTGATGTAATACATAAATTATTGTTTCTTAGAATAAAAGAAGTTCCTCTAGTAAATTTGGAGAAGATCAGTCAAGAGGATGTTGAGTTACTGCAAAAAAAAACGAAAAAAAATTTGAACTTTGACATCCTGTATCTTTTTCCACAGCAACATTTTATTAAAGCATATTTGGTTATATCCTCATATTTTGGTCCAAAGAATCTACACCTGAACTATGCCCTATAATTTGGAATAGTTGTACATGTACTCTTTTTTTCTGTTTTACTTAGTTTTACATTCTAATATTATGATAAGGCTTATTCTGGATTTTGTCAGAAAATGGCAAAGTGCTAAATATAGGTTTATTATTATTATCATCATGAAAATTGGTACCTTAGTTCAGTTCTTCGGGTGCTACAGCTACAAAATTCCATATTTTAAGATTCTAATTTTTGTTACGCAACCCTGAATAGCCGTGCTATTGATCACAGTCCAGAATAAAATTGCTAGTGCCATAAGTACATTTGAAAAAAAAACCATTCTTTTCCTGAATCACAAATTAATTTTTTTATTGGCTAACTTAGACTCTTCATACTGTAAAAAAAATTATCACGCTAACCTGCAAATTATTTTTAAAAATTGCTCATTTAGTGTAGT
Organism: Leptura quadrifasciata; assembly: GCA_963675555.1. Classification (NCBI taxonomy): domain Eukaryota; kingdom Metazoa; phylum Arthropoda; class Insecta; order Coleoptera; family Cerambycidae; genus Leptura; species Leptura quadrifasciata. The sequence continues at coordinate 139,972,575 of OY776676.1, read as the reverse complement.
TTCTAAAATGGTATAACATTGTCTATGTTTTATTTTAGACAAAAGATATTGCTATTTTACAAGGAGCTCATTGTGAAATTATTTCAATAATTATTAATTTGAATGAAAACACTTGTTAAATGAGAAGCGACAGGTATTTGTTAAAAACTAAACAAAACGCAAATAAAAATCAAAGAATGTGTTCAAGTTGCCTGCCACCAAGCGGAATGCAAGTGTGGCGTCTTTTAAAAAAAGATGTTTTATCCGTCTCGTACTTCCTGCTACATTTATTTGTTGTGCGGGTTCATTAAGACGGTATCTCAATTGGTTTACCTTATTCATTGGTTCTACATAGACCTTGTCCTTTACGCAACCCCACTAGAAACAATCTAGTGGATTTAATTCTGGAGACCGGGAGACCACAAAGTTGGACCAAGACGACCGATCCATCTCTGTGGATAAGTTTAGTTCAAATAAATTCTCACTCCTCGTGAGAAGAGAGCTGGACAGCCGTCATTTTGAAGCCATATTGCCCTGCGTGTGGCCAAAGGTGCATCTTGCAAAAGATTTGGCAGTTCATCTACCAAAGAATTGTGATATATTTCCCCGTTTAGATTTTCGGGTAATTCAGAGGGTCTAATTATATTACCGTTCAAGATGCCGGTACACAGAATTACTTTGACGTGATACTTATCTTTTATTCTTCAAGTGAATGTTGGTTTTCAAGAGCATAACTATGAAGATTGTGTCCATAAAATTTTATCTAGGAACTTTGAGTCTTCCCTATGTTTCTGCAGCATTCTTTGGTCACGTCTTGCGTATACACGAGGATGTAACGCTTGATATGGATGGTACTGATGCCGTCGTGTCATTCTGTTTACAGTGGATTTTGGAATCCCAGTACATCTTTCAATTGCTCGTGTCGAAGTAGTCGGATCATTTTCAATCTCTTGTAAAACTTCTTCTCCGTAATCCGGAATAGCTGTAGCAGAACCATTTTGTCCGCATTCCCCATAAATGTAATGCATGTTAGCGTATTCCTGAGAAGTATACTGATTCGGCATAATGAGTATTATTGAACCTCAAACACGTAACACAAATACAGACTGTAGAAGAAGGCTAGGTCAGATCGTTATGATCTCCAATACAATAAGTTCAAGTTATAAGGCAACACACAAGTCCAAAAAATAAAGCAAAAACCGTTAGTATGAGTACAAGAAAAATATGAATGCGAAACAATGTACAGCAAACGACGCAGCATAATGGCGGCTGTACTCGGACGAGAGGTCAGTGCTCGAGTGCGACCATGTACACTTTCGCTAGATCAGTTGCAGTTCCGAGGAGATGGACGATTATACAGAAGTTTCTTCTGGTGTTGCTCTATAGCCGTCAGTTATTACAGTTATTTACACACATACCATACTAAAAAAATAAGAAAAAGATGGCAAATGCTTTTAGCTTTATGAATGACTAGATCCCATAATACGGATTCCATTTGATAAATATCTATAAAATTACGTTTGCTCTCATTATTTCACATTTTTTCGAACACAAAAATACGTCTTCAATGGTTCCACGGCGTGAGCGAGGCTGGGAGAAGCAAGAGTGTACAGTGACGCACTCGCTATTCGCGCGAGACCCTTTGATTCGGGCGCAAAAACCCGACACGCGACAGAGAGGGCGGGGAAGAACACCAAGACACACCGAGGCGAGACGAGAGCTCTAATCCACACTCTTACATTCAGCCTGTCTCAGTGTACCTCGGCGAGAGTGTACAGCCGCCATAACATATAATCTAGTATACTTTAACTTGGCGTGTAGGGGGCGAGCGTAGGTGCGTCTTTACTATGTACATACTTCGGTATGCGATGTAAAGCAACGACAGGCGCAGTTAGTACTTGGATGGGTGACCTTTCCAACGGAAACCGCGTTCTCGCCTCACACATCTTCCAGCGGCTTGTATATCAGTGTATGCGCGGAAGCTATATAACCTTAGGCGAGGGTTGTATAGGAGATATACCATCCTTCGGAGGGGATGTAAACCCGTCGGTCCCTTGTCTATTAAATGTTAGGCAAGTAAAAGATCCCTACTCTTCTTAAGGGAAGAGGTTCGGCAAAATTCCTGGTTGGGGGTAGCTCGTCTACAGGCGTCGGTGTTAGGCCTCAGTAGCGGAAATAGGCCGACGTTAAATAAATGTATGTATGTATGTATGTATGAGTTAATATTTCCGTACGATTTCATTTTCTCCCATATTGTACACAAAGTTAAAGCAATAGTCCAGAAACATTGTCTACGTGGACAATATTTCTGGATCTAGCACTCGAAAATCAGATCTGAGGTCTCGATTTTCACGAAATTCATAAAAATGCCTATATCTCAAACACTAACAAATTTTTCCTAAGGTCATATATTGATATTCTGGTCAGTCATGAGCTGGCCTAGTAACCCTTCATGGGATGACGTTGACTTTTGGGGCACCCTGTATATTATATTATGCGATATTATGCCATCTTTCGCATCCTGGCCTCCACCGCTTCCGGTTCTTACAGTCATTATTATCTAGGCCCCTATCATTCATTGCTAGGTTCACTTCTTTCTTCCACGTTTTCCTAGATCTTCCTTTTTTTCTCAAGTTTGGAGGGGTCCAGTTTTTAGGACACCCGTATTCGCCCATTCTTCTTATGTAGCTATACCACTTTAGTCTTTTATATTGGATTGTCTCAATAATGTTCAACGTCTATACCCAATAATAACAATTATCTGGAATATTATTCCACATGATCCCCTTCAATTTCAATGAATTTTAAAATTCTTTTTCATTATGATTCGATACTTTTCTTAATTCTTTTGGAGATATTGATCGACAAGTTTCCAAAATTCTGTTACACAATTCTTGTCGTGTGCGTGGTCTGCTTGTATAAACTTTTTCTTTAAGTACACCCCATAAATGGCAGCCCATGGTGGTAATATCTGAGGATCTTGGCGAAAACTCGCAAAGTGCACTACTACGTCCTTTCCATTTTCTATAAAAGATTTGATCCAACTATTGCACACAATCAAGGCATCATGTACTAGGTAGCTATCTTGTTGGAAGTGAATATCTTTTTGTAATGCCAGCGGTAAAGCAACTATGGCATCCGGAGAATTCCGTGTTCAGTAAGCGTCAGCATTTAAATTTCCCTCAAAACAGAAAGAAACAACTAGCCGAATTCCCAAGATATCACACCATACATCTACTTTCTGGGAGTACTGACTTCAGTAATACTTATCCAATTATCCAATTTGAATAATCCGCAGCCCAATATCTACAATTTTGTGGCAAAACCATGCCATTAGTATTAAATGTGGCTTCATCTGAGAAGACTATTTTAAGGATAAAAGAACGGTCCGCTAGAAAATTACCTTGCAGCCAATAGCAATACTCTATTCTTCTTTTTGGATTACCTTTTTGCAACGTGCAAAGAAATTTTGGCTTGAAGGGTTTTAATTTGTGCTTACGAAGGCAACGTTAGATCTTGTTTTTTGATAAATTTAATTCCCGCTCATTTCTCTTGATTGCCTTCAATTTTGGCTTCACAATAATGCCGGTTCGATTAAATTTCCTAGTAAGGTCTGCAACGATGTTGTGGTACACAATCGCAATATTTAATATTAAATTTCCTAACCGCTTTTCTGATGGAACAAACAGTATTCCTAACAATTACAATAATTTCCACTTTTTCTGAAATTGTTAATTTCAAAGGGGTTTTCACGTAAAAGTTGACAAAATGGTGTTTTTTATGACGATTGATATCCACAGCAATCTGTATTCTCTAAACTCACCAAAAAATCTAATTTTTCGGAATTGCATTATTAAAAAATACAATATTTTTCAATTAAACTTCATATTTGAACTTATTTGATCTTTCTGATCAACAAAATCTGATCCAAATAAATTTCTCAATCTCAATCGCCAATGTCAATTTTATAATATTTCCATTCTAAGAAAATCATAGTTGGCCCTGATTTAGAGATTGAGTAACAGTTCTACCTTCCAAAGGTCCCTGATAAGTTGTACTGTAAGAAAAATTTAAATCTAATTAGAAACAGCCAAGTTATAGGCGTGGCTTAGTGCGAAGTGGGATACACTGTAGGTGTGACATACATTAATACTAAGAATGACCTCAACCCAGTCTTCTACTACCAGAGAGGGAATAACAGAATAATATTAAAACTTTTTGCAGGAACTTGGCCAACTTTTAGTCCAAACGTTACCGAGGAACAAGCTGAACAGATAATAGTTTTGGCAGTAGAGAGTGGCATCAACGTGTTCGACTTGTCGGAAGCCCACTCAGGTAAGTAATTGACGATGACGTAATGAAAATAGCTTAGGTGCCGGAAAGTTTTACTGCAATATGAAATTGAAAATATAAAGTAAATATTACACTCAACCTCTGCTATTTATTGTTAATGGTTCACTTGGAATAAATTCGTGAAGTTCTATTCCTTATTTAATTTTACTTACTCGCCATAGGGAGAAAGTCATACAAATTCAATGTAATTCGTGTAACTCTTCAAATCAATATTGAGAATTCCACGAATGTTTAACTTTACGTGGATCAATGTCTACTTAAACAAATAAACATTATATATTTTCTGGGAGCCTTAATTCACAAAATAAAATCAAACATTGTGTACAGAACATTCCATATATTAAATATAAACGTATCATTGCTGCAATGTTTGAATATTGAATGTCCAATAAAAACTAACAGGCTTACAGTTTTTTAAAGCGATAAGAACCACTTACTTAGAACTTGAAAATGCTCACATACATATCTACTTCACACACGCGACTAAATTCGCACTCATCCATATGATTTTTCGCACTATCTTCTCCATTATGCAATCATTTTCCCTTCCTTCCCGCTTTTTTTCACCCCACATTTTCCCAATTTATCTCCATATTCCACCACTTCCATATCACCTTCCTCCATTTTCCTCTACCTCCCCACGAAGTTTCCCCACATTATAAGCAACTTGGTTAATAACTTGTACTTATATCTTATATTTTGTCGTTCTCTCAATTTGTTTTATGGTTCTCGTCGAGATGAACATGTTCTGCCACTGAGTTATCTGTGTATCCAAACCAGGTATTTCTTTGCTGTTCCTTGATTCTGCATTGAATCCTCCACCCTGTTTGTTCGATATAACTCTTACTACATGTATATTCCTGTTGATAAACACTTTCGATAGAGAGGATAAGTACCAATTGGACACCCTGTAAAATAAAGAAGATAGTAAAAATGAACTACCTGTTTAAGACTGTCTTTCAGTACTAAATAGCATTTTTCAAAACCGTTTTAATTTGAAATACCTCAAGAATGTTAAACAATGCGGATTAAAATATTAAGCTGAAGTGAAAGGTCATGTTCAACGTCATATGTCGCTCTTCACGTCGAATCCTCCAGGTTTATTTTTAAATATTCAGAGTGGCTCGTTTCAAAAGAGTTTGCCGTAAATACGTTTGCACCCACTTGATGCTAAATAAAATGTAGGTAGTACATCCTAGGGTTATATGCTTACTAAAAGGGGCTTATAACAAGTAGTATTAAAGCTAAATTGAACTTAGTGTAATAGAGGGAGTTGACCTACTTAAAAAACACATTAAGTGAAATAAGTACTCCTCAACTAATTGCTTTCCTTTCATGTGAATTCTTGGACTTCCTTCCTTATTTTTCAGTTCTTAGTTCAAATATTCATTCACAAGAGGTTTTTACTAAGTATACAGAAATCAACACCAAACAAGAAAATAAAGCAGTATCTCCGTTATACTAGGACAATCGATAATGTTGTTGGTTTAGCTAGAAGCTTTACAATATTACCTTATATTTTAAGTAGAAATTTCTAAATAAATAAAACTAAGCTTTTTTGCAAAAATAACATTTAAACAAAGATCATTATTAAATCAGTAAGAGGAAGATTTAAAACATTTTAAGATAAACATAAAGATTTCTTAATTGGTTTATAAAAGTTGAAACACTTTATTGGTTTTTCATGTTAAGAGGACATGTATTATAAATGCACAACAGACATACGGACATTTTCTAAAAAGTGAGAGGTTACAAATATTAAATTACATTTGATTAGCCACGCAGGTGTTATGTTTATTTGATTTTAATATATGTTTATTTCTGTGTCGGTAGATAAACACGGCTGCCTTGATGGTTCATTTAACAAGGTACAAAAAATGCTAAAACATCAAAGTTTCTAGGATCTTTTGCAATACATTTCCTCCCCCGTTTTCGAGGGTGAGAAAAACGATGGTGATGGTTTCGAGTTCTAAAACCCTTGCGTGCAACCCGTGTCAAGGAAAAACCACCCCAATTTGCAGCTTCTCGTTCTTGGGCTTGCGAGGGGTCACCGGATCTTTTATTTTTTGGGGAATAATAGTAAATTCAGTTAATTTACATTAGAATACCCTGGGCCGACCCTCGGGTTTGAACCTACCCCCGTCCGTAATAGCAATATCCAAAGACAAAGTTTTTTAATGGGTTTTCGAGGGAAGGGATCTTGACGTTTGCCATTTTGACCCTACCCTCCTGCAAATACCCCCAACGTATAAAACCACCCTCTCTTTCATGCTGTCGGTCCTAAACATGCGGGAATTTGTCGGATCGAGGTTTTTATCGGAATATCAGGGAAACTAACCACTACTAAACCACAGTTGACCTAAGGAACCGCCGGGGATTGAAACTACCCCGCTCGCACCACTAAAAACCCTTGAAAAATGGGAAAATGGGCTTCTCACGGGTTTTCGAGGACGCTTATCACGATTTTCACTCTAATCTCTCGAAACTACCCCCCTATGTATAAAAACCATTCCCTTTTCCATGCTGTCGGTCCTAGGCATGCGGGGATTCGTCGGGTCGAGGATTATACGAGAATATCAAGGAATCTAACCATACTCAACCACAGCTGACCTAAGCAACCCCCGGAGGTTGAAACTACCCTGCTCGCAACACCGAAATCACTCATGGAATTTCGAGGGCGCGAATCACAATGGTGGTGTTATTTTTGACCCTACCCTTCCGCAACTACCCTCAATATACAAAAACACCCCCTTTTCTATAAACTATATATGTAGTTATATTAGGATGAAAAATAACACCACCATCGTTATTCACGCCCTCGAAAACCAACTAGTGATTTCGGTGTTGCAAGCAGGTTAGTTTCAACCCCCAGGGGTTGCTTATGGTCAACTTTATGTAATGCTTAGTTTCCCTGATATTCTCATAAAATCCCCGATATGACGAATCCCCGCATGCCTAGTACCAACAGCATGGAAAAGGGATTGGCTTTGATGCATAGGGGGTAGTTTCAAGAGAGTAAAGTGAACAAAAGTACCATCATCGTGATTACCGCTCTCGAAAATATATGAGAAGTCCGTTTTCCTGTTTTTAGAAGAATTTCGGTGTTTCGAGCAGGGTAGTTTCAATCCCCGGGGGTTGTTTAAGCCAACTATAGTTTAATAATCACAACCTTACACAACAATATAACATCCCATCTTTGGAGGAACGTAGAGCATTTTCAGATGTATCCTTGTGGTTCAAAATCGTTAATGGTTACATTTCGTGTCCACAACTTCTGGAGAATGTGTAGTTGAATACAGTTAACAGAACTAGAAATTTTAAGTTGTTCGAGATTTCCTATCATCACTCCAATTATTTTTTTTAAAGCCCACTCGCTAGAATGTCACGAATGTATAATGAACATGATAACCTGCCAGACCCATTTGTCGGTAGTTTCGCAAGTTTTAAAAATAAAGTCATGAAAGTTAATATTTTATCTAACACTGTATTTTAGTTTTAAGACTTCTGTAGTGTTGATCGTCCGTGGAGCGATTTCCAGGTTTCCTTCTGCGTTGATTGTTTCGAGTGTTTGTCGTTCCTGTCATCTTGTCGTGGTCTTCCTCTGGGATGGAGTACCCTACTTCGGGTCGAGGCGTCGGGGGTTCGGGGTAGTCGGCGTGGGGGGGTCATTCTGCGGATGACACACTGTAGTACAATAAACGTGTGATAACTTTGTTGCATGAATAATTAAGTTCATTGTAATGTATGGTATTGTTTTGTATTTTGTATTTAATAGCCAACTTGATGATATATGTTGATTGTCATTGTAAAATAGATTTCCGTTGAAATAAATAAATAAATAATGGTTAGTTTCCCTGATATTCCTATAAAAACTCGAATTCGAAATTCCCGCATGCCTAGGACCGACAGCATGAAGAGGGAGTGGTTTTTTATATTGGGAGGTAGTTGCGCGAGGGTAGGGTGAAAAATAGCATCTAATCTTGATCTCTACCCTCGAGAATCCATAAAAAACCTTGTCGAGTTCGTATTTTTTTATTTTTTGGGCATATTGCTGTTACGGGAGGGAGTGGCTTAAACTATTGGGGGTCGATCCGGGGTACTCTAATGTAAATTAACTGAATTTAATATTATTCCCAATAAACAACAATCCGACGATCCCTCGCAAGCCCAAGACTCAGAAGCTGGAAATTGGGGCAGTTTTTCCTTGACAGGGGTAGTACGTAAGGGTTTCAGAACTCGAAACCATCACCATCGTTCTTTTCACTCTCGAAAACAGGGGAAAAATGTATTGCAAAAGTTCCTATAACCTTTTGATGTTCGGGACCTCGTTAAATGGACTAAGAATGCAAAAATTGAAGTTAAAGTTAAAATACTATTTTTTATAAACACTGGTCTATGTAAATCTAATGACATGAGCGAAAACATAAGACGAATGATTTTCTTCTGTAAAATAAAGGCACGTTGCGTTTTGCAACTACACCCTAGATAATAATTGAATACCTGAGATTAGAATGCACAAATCCATAACATATATAAAGATATATTGGCTCAAGATTTTGTATTGCAAAAAATGCAGAATGTAGTTTTTCGTTTTTGAACACAAATTCTATACAATTTTTCCAAGTGAGAAATTCGTTAGCGTTAGACCTAGATCATGTAATTTTACCTTAATTACTTATTATATTTAAAACACGTGGTTGTCCTCTTTAATGAAACTGTATATAAGTTTTTTTATTTAAATTTAAATTGAACTGATTTCGTATATCCCTTAATAAGAATGCTTCTAGTGGGTTATTTGCAATATTAATTAGTTTTTCTGGTGAATCAGCAACTGTAACGTCGCAGCTTTTAATGGTTTCATTTAAATGAATTTCCAAATCGTTAATGAAAATTATAAATAGTAGAGGAGACACAACTGTGCCTTGAGGCAAACCGACATTGATATTCCTTTCATGACTAATTATTATCAAATTTTACAATTTTTCTGCCGATAATAAAAGACTCTATTTACTATACTTTTCTGAAACTATAATTTTTTGCTACGCTGCCCGAAGAATTTAAAATTAAACTTGTTCCAAATTGGCTTATTTACATCTGCTTCTTATAGAAACTCAATATTTGTTTATATTATCTGACATTAACGTAAATCATTCATAATAGATGGAGATGATATTGTTTCTTAAGCACAGTCAGCTCTTCAGAAATGTTAAAATAACATATTATTTCTATAAAAAATGTTTAAAGTTCTGTCCATTGACATTCAAGTACGCCTGGACCTGTCTAATCCAATTTTGTCACACTAGCTGAAGTGTTCTCCCTTCCTGCTCTTCCCGAAGGCGCAGATTATGCACAGCTGTCAGATACTCTCATGTAATACATCGACATTGTCAACTTGGGTTTGGTAGACTTCATTTTTTAAATATCCCCACAAACGGAAGTCAAGAGGATTTAGATCCGGGGACCGCGGAGGCCAAGCTACAGGTCCACCTAGACCACTGAACGATAATTTGGGGCGCACAATCATGTAAAAACCATATCCGACTTCGGACCTCCAAGGGCACATCTTCAAGAAGACCAGGAAGATCATTACGGAGAAACTGTAGATATTGCTGACCATCCATCTGATTTGGCAATATGAACGGACCAATTAGGCGTTCATCGATATTCAAAGTGATTCCGAACTACTGGATGAGAATTCTCAATAGTCCAAACGTGCATATTATGTAGATTGGTTATACCGTTACGCGTAATAATAGCTTCATCAGTGACCAAGACATCGACAAATTTTCATTAATTTGTAACTTTAACAATTTGTATCTTTTTCTGTGTTGGACTTTTATTACTTTTTTTTTTTTCAAGAAACCGACTTCTTATTTAAAAGTGCATGTATGGTTAACATTTTTCGGATAAGTTACATCCTGTATATCTAACTATTAGTAAACTGTATATGATTAAGTGGAAGAACAGATCGGGTAGTTTTGCTCACAGTTGAATTACTCGGAACTGAACATCGCCATTTATTTCCTTGGATATAATATGTCATATGTATATGAATATATTATAGTCCAGGGAAGTTAGGAAAAATAGCGGAAATTTTTAGGCACAGCAGATATCGAGATGCGGTTTTCTGCATTGTGTTCAGGAAGATCCCAGGAAACGACTCTACATAGTCTGGTTTAGCCATTTTTTGAAAAATGCCTTCTGGGCCGGAAAATGCATTTCCCAATTGCATCATTACTTGCACCATTATAGGAACGACTGGAAACTCGGAAAAATCGCTCGGAAATCGTTACGCGGGGAGTTTCGGGGCTGCCGAACTCGATTCTGGCATTAGAATTACCCGGAAGTGCACAGGATGGCTCTGTGGGCGTGCGCGGGGGGTGAATTGGGGGAGAAATGGCAGCGTCCATGAAAATTGCTCCAAACTCGTTACTCGGGGGGTTTTCGGGGATGCCGAATTCATTCCCAGCATTAGATTTCCCCAGGGGCGCTCGAGGGTCCCTCTGTGGGGTTGTCTGGGGGTCATTCTGGGGGGGGGGGAAATAGCATAGTCCATGGGAAGCGCTCCAAACTCGTCGCTCGGGGGTTTTCTGGGATGCCGAATTCAATTCTGGCATTAGACTTCCCCGGGGGTATGAATAATAAAAATTTAGATTCAATATTAAATAAATAAATATTACACATATTATAAAAACAATTGCTTTGGAAGTCTTTTGTGCCTCGAAACTGGATTTGAAAAAGGCGCCAAAGCTATAAAGAGAGTAGAGTATCGTTACCACGGGGACCGGCGCGGTATGGTTCACAAGGTCAAGACGAGACCTTAGATCCGTTGGAATGGGGGTGGGAATTGGTGGATGGAGAGCTCAGTCCTGTCACCATGACCCAGGAAGCCGGTCCCGAGGAAATTTTAAGCAAAATTTCTTGTTCTTATCAATCCAACTGTGGCACGAGGTGCGGGTGCCGCCGAAGTGGGTTGGAGTGCTCACTTGCATGCAAGCATTGCGATGGCAATTGCTCAAACCAAAAAGGCACTTCCAACGGGGCCAAGAATAGTGACAAGGAAGAAGATGAAGAAGGGGGAGAAGGGGGAGAAGAGGAAGAAGAAGAAAAGTTTGAACAAGATGTTTAGTATTTAAGTTAAAAATTGAAGTTTATAATGAATAATTCAACATTAATAAAAACTCCTATTTGTTATTTGAATAAAGTATTATTTTCATAATTTGTGATTTTTCACTTTCTCCTTTACCATTTCCCACAGAGCCACCCCCGAGCACCCCCGGGGAAGTCTAATGCCGGAATTGTAATCGGCATCCCGAAAACCCCCGAGTATCGATTTTGGAGAGATTTTCATGGACGCTGCCATTTCCCCTCCAATCACCCCCAGACAACCCCACAGAGGGACCCCCGAACGCCCCCGGGGAAAACTAATGCTAGAATTGAATTCGGCATCACCGAAAACCCCCGAGTAACGAGTTTGGAGCGCTTCCCATGGACTATGCCATTCCCCCCCCCCAGAATGACCCCTAGACAACCCCACAGAGGGACCCCCGAACGCCCTCGGGGAAATCTAATGGTAGAATTGAATTCGGCATCACCGAAAACCCCCGAGTAATCAGTTTGGAGCGCTTCCCATGGACTATGCCATTTCCCCCCCAGAATGACCCCCAGACAACCCCACAGAAGGACCCCCGAGCGCCCCCGGGTAATTCCAATGCCAGAATTGAATTCGGCATCCCCAAAAAACCCCGAGTAACGAGTTTGGAGCGATTTTCATGGACTATGCAATTTCCCCCCCAGAATGGCCACCGGATACCCCCGCAGAGCCGCCCCCGGGTAATTCCAATGCCAGAATCGAGTTCCGCAGCCCCGAAAACCCCCGAGTAATGATTTCCGAGCGATTTTTCCGAGTTTCCAGTCGTTCCTATAATGGTGCAAGTAATGATGCAATTGGAAAATGCATTTTCCGGCCCAGAAGGCATTATTCAAAAAATGGCTAAACCAGACTATGTAGAGTCGTTTCCTGGGACCTCCTTGAATACAATGCAGAAAACCGCATCTCGATATCTGCTGTGCCTAAAAATTTCCGCTATTCGAGCGATTTTGATCTAAATGCCCTGGACTATTACTTCTATTATTGTTGGAAATAAAGAAGACGTTTATTATTATTATTGTATATTCTTATGTATTAAATTATGTATTATGTATATTATTGTATGTGTTAATGCTCTATATATCCCTGTAATTTTCTGTTGGATAGCGTAGCAATAAATAAATAAATAGATAAATAAATAAATAAATTTCCCTCCCTCGATTCAATTAGAAAATTTTTATTGCACTGACTGAGCCCTTAGAAGCACCTGAGCTAAGCAATTAATGGAGAATCTTGTTACATCAATCAGAGAATTTGTCTGACAATGTAATAACTGTTTTGTTCGCAGGAACTAGAGCGGAAGTCGAGTTGGGGAGGATCCTTTTGCGAAGAGGGTGGAAAAGAACTAGCTACATTGTTACCACTAAAATCTATTGGAGCACCAGGTATGTTTTAGTTATATTCATTTAAATGTGATGAATTTTATTCATCCATACGTTCAGCAGTTAAATAATGCAGTTATTCACCGAATGTTTTTTGAGAATACCATGTACAAGCGTTCTACTAAAACGTTATTTGAATAAAGTAACATGTGTTTTCATTTTAAGAATTTTCTATGCAGTGAGGTATTACTGGGTAACAGTAAATGGATTATCCAATATATTGACTTTCCTACAAAATAATATAGACGAAAAGTAAATTTAAAGATATATGTAAAGGAACTGTAATAAAAATAAAATTATTAGCCATTGCACCTCTCTCTTACCTTTTAAGTATGCAATTATATAATTTATAATAATATTAACAATAACATGACTTTATTTAACTAATTAAAATATAACAATACGAAACCAGTCAGAAGGTGGTAAGATCTAGCAAACTACTCACCTAACCACCCAATAGGAAAATAAAAATTAAAGGAAATAGTATAATAGCAGACAATGTTCAGATATGTTATTTTAAACAGGAAAAAATACATTGAATTAGGCACTATCTTGTGCCTGCTAGTCCTGGACATGATTACTTTAACTTAGCTGATAGTAACTTAGTTATAACCACTAATTATAGTGAAAATCGCATTTTAAGTCGTTGTTTTTTATTACAAACTCTGGAAAGAATAACATACCAGGTTACTATATATACTGATGCTTCCAAATCTCACTGCGGCACAGGTTTGTATAAACTTCCTCCGGACATGTCGGTTTTTCCCCTGAAGCTTTTGCTATACTACAATGCATAAAATACGTTGCAGCTAACAGTAGAACATTTCCTGTTATCCTCGATGATTCACTTTCATTTCTAATAATTATTAAAAATAGCTACAATCCAAATAGTAGGTATCTTAGATCCCTTCATCAAGAAAATCAAGACACTATTAAACAAATGGAAAGCACAATGTGGCATTATCACATTTGTTTGGATTAAGAGGCACGATGGTCTACAATATAATGAAGTAGTTGATATTCTTCCAAAAGACAGTATTAAATTTGGAATCGATATAACAAATGATATATTATGTAAGAGTGATTGCTATAATATTTTAAAAAATATATGAAAAAAATGGACATATCTCTGGCAACAGTTCTGCACTACATCTCCTTCAAGATACTCAATAATCCATCCGAAAATACCGATAAAACCTTGGCACGTCGACCTTAATATTTCTCGCAAATTCATCACCATTGTAATCAGGCTAAAATTCGGACATGGATGTTCCCAACTCATCTTGCTAGACTCAATCTGATCCCATCAAGTTTATGCCATGGCAGTCTATATCATTTAATGTTTAGTTGCTAAAAGTATATAAACGAATGCAACAATTTTTATATAAATTTAATCAGGTGCGGGGTTACAGCGCCATTAAATTTACTACATCTTTTATGTTTAAACAAAATAGATATATTTAAACACATAATTAACTTTTTGAGTAAAATAAATTAACAATGTTTGATGTAGTTAATATTTTTCGCTAACCCTCTGTAATTTTTCTTATCCATTTTTCTCAATATGTGTAACTTCGGTTTATTACCAATTTCTTCAGAATTTTCTTCTTGGCTAAATGGTTTTTCATTCTCCTCGTCTATTTCTTTGAAATTCAATATATCGTCTCCATCTTCCCCACTTGAATCACTTTCTTTAAATGAATTCTAATGATTTGGTTAATTATTCACGCAGGACCAATACTTTTGTTCTGTAAAATTGTGCCTTAGGGGTGGTTTTGTAGTAGTTAAGCCATTGGAATTATAGGAAATTTTGTCAGTTAACAAAGTCCATTAATTTTACTGTATGCTAAGGTCGATGTATCAGTTTAATTTAAAAATATAGCAGAATGAAATAAATAGTTTCACTTTTAGTGAGAACTTCGATTTTCGCTTAACAACTGTTCAAGTAAGTGTCGTTATGTGACTTGTATAAACAAATAATACACGAGTATAACTCAACTTTAGTAGTTATTGTATTTTTTGCCTCTTAAATCAAACCAAAGTTCATACAACATAACTCATAAATTGCAAGGCGGTTTCTTGCTCTTGTTTTTTTTATCTCTGATAAATCTGTCAAACCTAAATCAATTTTTTAGTGACACTAATTCGAGCATTTTACAGCCCCTCTTGGGTTGTAACCCTCTTGGGGTGTAAAAACTCTAGTTTATTATTTGACTTGCCGACAACACTCAGGATGCAGGAAAAGCCGTTTCAGATCCATAATTTGCTGTCAGCATACACGTCACTAATAAGCGGAATTAATTATTAGTCTTATTTTTGTCTTCTTCTCGTAATAAAATAAAGTTCAATTATGCCAAAAACCTGGATGTTTTGTTTCAATTAATAAAAGCAACGATGGTATGATTATCCGTTCGGCGCCACCCTTTTCGCGCGACAAAGATGAGATTTTATATTACGGAAATGGAAACGTTATCTAAATTTGCCATCATATTGAAATGGGGAAGCTAATGTCTACTTAACTCAAGTGTTGTGTTATAAATAGTTTAAAGATTATTTATGGATTAAATGGAGATTCAGGAGATTTAAAAGTTCTTGACTATATCTTCAAGGTAAATATTAAATATGTAAAGTATGTATCTGAAAAGTTGCACGCAGATTTTTGAGAGAGGCAAGTACTTCTGCATTTCTTTGAGTCCACAGTTGTTATCGGACAACTTGCCGATAGAACGTGCTGTTGCTAAGATGTATTTTGTATGCAATTTTTGCCTGGTGTTTGAAAACTCATGTTAGATTTTTACAATCTAAAATTATTCTAATCTAATCTAATGTCATAATTTCGTTTGTCTATATTAGTCTATTTAAAGAGTCGGGATTTATGACGAAATTACCAAATGTTTGCGCCTAGGACTAGACAACATCTCTCCTCCGTTTTTGAGGATGCTGAATCGATTTCCGGGGTCAAACCAATATTTCCACCTCAGCAACCCCCTCAAATTGGACAACAACCACCCCCAAAGTCCTTTTTCCGTGAACTCGTTTATTTTCCTCAGTTTTTCGACTAATTGTTGTTCCCTCGAGATATTTGACCTTAGCCACCCCTACCCCAGGTTTTCACACCTGTAGGGGGTTAGAAAATTGATGTTTTTTGTGAGAAAAAAATCGATATTTTGCAGGTGTTTCTTTGAATAAAGTGGTAGGTGACTTGGGTTGTGTAACCATCACAGGGGGTTGTTTTCACCCTTCAAAGGGGTGGAAAAAAATTTTTTTGAGGGAAAAATTAATATTATGTAGGGGGCATCTCTTTGAGAAAGGTGGTAGGTAACCAGGAGTGTATAACCAACACCGAGGGTTGTTTTCAGCCTTCAAGGGGAATATCCCGCCATGTTGACAGTTTGTAGTTCACCCGGACTTGTAGCGATCTGTCTGTCAAGAACAAGTGAACTAGTTTTATTATGTAAGTCGGAAAGTCCAATGAATTTAACTTGTAGAATAGGCCCGGGATCCACAAGGTATCGACGGCCTTCTCGATATCGAGGAGCACCATGATGGTATTCTTCCCGAGATTGTACTGCACTTTGACATCATTAACGATCCTGACGACTTACTGCACCGTGCTCCTGCCCTTCCTAAAATCAAACTGGCACTCGTTGTCGATGTGAAGTTCGTCCTGGACAGCGTCCAATCTGATCAGGACGACCTTCTCCACCAACTTGGAGGTCGCCGATAGTAGCGAAATGGGTCGGTTCTTCAAATGTTAACTTACTATTTATAATAAATAACCCAAAATATATTGTATTTAATGGAAAAAGGAAACGAAACGCCACTGGCGAAACATTAATTTTTTCATAAACCGTAAATGAAATAACGGAACGTTGCGTTGCTTGAATAAGGGAAAATTATCCATAAAAACAAATGAATGGATTACACATTGAAATAACGGTATTTTGAGCTTACATTTGCGACCCTAATAAACGACAGGATTGAAGGATAAACTTTTGGCAAAACTGAGCTTAGTTAACCGGATTCAAATACATTACAATTCTATGATAAAGGTCATTTGCGTTGTAGCGACAATCGTTTTAAATATATCGAAATTAGATAATAATACCGTGAGGTGCCAAAGAATTTAAATGTTTTGGTGTGAAAAATATGAAAATATTTTACCGAAACAAAAAAGTCAATTGTTCTAATTTGTTTAAACAATTCCTGACAACATTTCCATCTGGCAAACTGTACTTTCTTATAAAGGAGGCTATATACTTTAATTCTAATCCCAACAAATCCAACCTGATATTCTTCGCACTTTTAAATTCAACACTGAATTAATATCCTTACTTTGCGAAGAATTTAGTGTATCACAATGTAATTTTCGCCAGATTCACCGCTGGCTTTAAAAAAGTAGTTCCATAATTAGTAAATATCATTTAATTTTACACAAAACTCTGGCAAAACAAATCTATACTTGATAATGTCAAGCGGCTGCTTCTTCTTCTTCTTTTTGGTACCGACAGAGTAGCAATAGAAAACACAGTACCCATTGATATTCACGTTAATAAAATTTGAATTAGGCAGTATGGTTTCTATGGATTTATAAATTATTAACAAATATAGCCACTTTAATTCCTATTACGTTATCTTCGTATATTTTGCCGTCCAAATAGCTATTTTTAAGTTTCACACACGTGGAACAACTCCATTATATAAAACTTTCCAAAAATAAACTGCACTGTGTACTTTAGACAAGGGGTCGATAATGCTTAAAATACTTTTTATAAAATGTTCAATTTATTTTTATCTTTCTTATACCAATATAAGAATCAAATATTTATTTCGAAATCATATAATCCAATATATCCTTCAGCTAAACCGTATTTATCCATTCATGGTATGTTAACCAATGCAAGCGATTTTTACGTTTTCATTATGAAATTCATCGATCAATTGCATGAGTTACAAGAAATTGTTTTTGTGCCTATTGATTTGTCAACAGGAAATATATTTTTAATAATAGATGCATTTTCAGCATTTATTTGTCGGGCACGAGCGTAGGTGCGTCTTTACTATGTACATATTTTGATGCGATGTAAAGCAACGTCAGGCGCAGTTAGTACTTAGATGGGCGACCGTTTCAAGTGTTATTTCACACATAAACGAAAAATAAATTTCAAAAGTTGTATAATTTTCAAAATAAATGTTATTCAGTCCATAATCAACAAACAAATTCTGAAAAATTCACAAACTCTCGCTAATTCACAAATAAATCAAATTCACCGATAATAGCTTTCAGCCATTCTAAATAAAAATTTTACAGACAAGTCGTTACAAAATATTATCCTAAAAAATGCCGCCCCATATGAACTTCATTCACATTAAAACTACTTTCCAAATTCATATTCACAATATTTACTTTTAATTCTATTAATTTTCTCCCAATTATTCCACATCTAATTGTGTTTTAAATTATAACATCTAATTCTACTTCAAGTCCTTTCAATTTTTTTATTTAAAAGTAAAACATTACCATCACCTTCCCCTAAAAAGTTAACTGTTTTCATCAAAACTATTTTTCTCTTCAACGAATGCAGACTACCTACCTATCCGCTAAATCTTCCGCGATAAATTCAGGTTCGCGGAGTTAACTGCGAAATCTCTCCGATACGCAATGCATAGCCAACTCGAAGTTCCGACATACGTAGCATGTTACCAGGCCATTTCAAAACTAGCGTTTTATGCCCCACAGTTAACTTTAGATATTTCAACAGCCATTAGATACAGACCTAATTCTTTCTTCAAAGGATGATCCTTGTCATTATACACATTTCTATATTAGTTAGTTAAGAAAATCGCTTCCTAGCCCAAGGAATGGACGGGGCACTCTAAACAAACATAAAAATAGAGTAAAACGTTTGGGCGAGATCAGGTCCCCGTCTAAACAAGACGCTACCAGATCTACATAAGGCCGAGGATTCCACATTCCAAGAAGTCAGTAAGTGTTATACATCTTCGCGAGTGCAATCTTTAGTAGTTTCCTCTAATAAGTGAAATTGATATTCTGTAGGTTTTCAATTAAATAAATTGTTTTCTTGCCTCTAACTAATTAGCTTTCTTACTTCGGGCACTGCTTATTTCCCTCTAACTGGGTCACCATTACTGCTTCTTTGTTTGAGTCAAGTAAAACGCACCCTAACGCCTTCGCCGTCGCGGGTATCTTTCATCCTACTGAATTTTTTCAGTCTACATTACATTTCTATTTTTTATTCATTTACTTTTTCGCTTACTCATTTATGGACAAATTTCTGGTTGTCTAATAGTTACCTTATTCACAACTTGTTAAATCAAATATTTAGTTTGAAAACTTTTTACATAATCTGTTTTACTTTCCGTAAATAAATAATTTTACTTTATTATTGAAATTTGCCAAAAGTGATTTTTGACCTCTACAACTAACCAAAATGCAAAAGAAGTTCCAAAGATCTATATATACAGGGTGTAGCATTTGACCATAACCAAAATTTCTAAAAGTGTTCTTTAACTTCTCCAATCTACATAAATTGCATGAGGTGCTCCAAGAGTCTCTAACCACGCTCCAAATCATTATTTTTTTTATCACTCTCATGTTCACAAGGATGATCGCGTCCTCTCCTCACATCTTCCAGAGGCTTGTATATCAGTGTATGAGCGGAAGCTATATAATATTAATCGAGGATTGTGTACAGGACATACCATCCTTCGGAGAGGATGTAAAGTCGTCGGTACCTTGTCTATTAAATGTTAGGCAAGTAAATGTCGCTATTCTTCGATAGAGAAGAGGTTCAGTAAAATTCCTGGTTGAGGGTAGCTCGTCTACAGGCGTCGATGTTAGGGCTCAGTAGCGGAAATATGCTCACGTTAAATAAATGTTAAAAACGTATTCATTTGTTTTAAAAATTTGTTTATCTCTGCTGTTCTTGCCGGACTTGCCTCGTTCATCTAGTACATCCTTGGGACCAAAAATATTACTTTTGCTCCATATAAATAAACATACTATTAATGAATTCCTTTATTAATTTTACCTTACCACACTAGTATGGTATAGTGTCATTTTACCTCACTAGTACTGTAAAATATATCATTTTAACACTAAAGTCAATTTAGTAAAGCTTGATATTACATACTGAAAGCAGATGAAACCATAAAACCCTTCTACGTTCTGGATATAAATATGTTTTACGTTCGATAGACAAAAATAGTGAGTTGCATGTAAATATCAACTTTTTATGAGGATTTAAAAAAAATTCATTTACTTTCACTACTTTAGATTTGTTTTATGCATACACTGCTCTATTTATGCGTATACTCCTCCATACAGGGTGGACCATTAATAATAGACCATAGTTCAGGAGTAGATTCTTTGGGCCAAAATATGAGGATATAACTAAATATGCTTTAGTAAAATGTTGCTGTGGAAAAAGATACAAGGTGTGTCAAATTTCAATAACTCAACAGCCTCTTGACTGATCTTAGCCAAATTTGCTAGAGGAACTTTTTTTATTCTAAGAAACAATAATTTATGTATTACATCACATCAGATCATAGAGGGCGCCGCAGGACCTGTATCTGATGATGAATTTTTTTCATATTTTTTTTGACGAAACGTTGTGGTACTTCTGACCAGAAAATCTGTTGAGGGCGTCATTTCCACGTATAAAAGGAACACTAGGTAGAACTTGATAACTCCAACTGTTTTCGAGGAAAGTGCCGTTAAACATTTCAATAATGTTTTGAAAGACAAATTCAAATTTAATGAAACAAAGTGTATTTATTGAGAAGTGTGCCTTGGTTACGTTTTAGTTCGTCACTTACGTCATTTAATCATTTTATTTTGTTCTTGTGTTCTTCAACTTCAACTTAAAAATGTGAATAACTCGAGATATATAGGTCTGATCGGGACAAAAAAAAACAAAATCTTTGTAATTAAATTTTCTCCAAATCTATGTTTACCGTAGGTCTTAGGGGTGCAACCATAAACTACAAAAGTGAAACAGCTGGCCAAAAATCGTTTCTTTTTTCATTTTGCTGCCCAACGCCGCTGGGTGAACCTATCAGCTTCAAACTTTCAGAAAATCTGCCTTTTGCTCCAACAAAAACACTCTGACAATTTGGTGCAGAGATATTAAACCCAGAGTGCGCAATTGAATTTGTTATTTAAAATTTGAATTGGCCGATATTTTTATGCCATTCTCTGTCATCCTCAAGGCAATCGCAGGTCTCATCGAGGATCTCATCTTCTTACCTTTCCCGTTTTTCCTGTTCTCGACTTAATGGTTTTGACCTTTTCTTTCTACTGCCTATGTTGATAGTGCCAACTGTAGTTTCCATTATTACTTGTACTATGCCACATAAAACACCTACTAAGATCCAAATAAAAACACCTGTTACATTTAGTAACCTTCCAAGTGAAAAATATTATGGGGATATGTCTTGTTTTGAAATGAATCTGCAAAGTTAAGAAAATCATATATTGGGACTTGTCTTATTTTGTTTAATTTTAGATTTCATTTTTATGTCTTATTTTAGTCGAATCCGGTAGGTTTAATTGCAAATAATCTAGAATCTGTCTGGTTTTTGCGCGAATCTGATTAAGGCCAACCCTAAAAGCCATACTCTCTGGGTATGAGTCTGGGAAATAATTGATTTGGTTTCAAAATGAACATGTCTGCTTTTGCATGAACCCTCCTCACATATTCTCCTACATATGACTGTATGAAATCTCTACCAATGTACTGACGTTGCACCAGTTCAAACGACACATTCATATGTCCCAAATTTAAATATGTATTCTACGCCGCAACTTACATATGATATAATAGTGGAAGAAAACATGTTCATTCAAATCCTTGATGCGTATGACTTGCACTAACTTAGCATGTTACGACACTGCGACTGCACAATTCACATTCGAACAAACTTGGAGATTATACTACGGTAGAGAAGTTTGTTGTGTTAATATTATATATAAATGTGATAAAGCGTCGATATGTTCTAACTTCCAGTAATTCAGTTTATATTGCTCAAACCAGTTGTTTATTATTGACTAAACTATGGTCATTTTAGACATATTAAAGCAGACCAATATGACTTCGTAAAATAATAAAGTCGCACTCCCGGCGCATGCACCATTTCTTGATATGACTAGGTTGTTTTTTAAGAAGTTGTGAAAGTTGTTGGCTTGACGTGGTCGAGAGCAAGAATTTTACGAAAGCTGAAACACACATTACACCAGAGTTGCATACACTATTATTTGCATGACCAATCTAATTCCAGTACCGAATAAATTCAAAATAGCTATTTCATGTATAACACAATATAGATATATAGATAGATAGTTTATTTAGTACCTTACATATTTACAAAATTCAAGATATTTAAAATACCCTTAAAACATGTAGGTTTAAATAAACAGGGTCGAAATTTTGAGTGTCATAAAAACACTTGTATGGGTATAGGATTTACAAGATAAAATAAAACGCAGTAATTTTCAGAATTTAGTCACTGGCGTACTTAGGCGTACCTGCATACATAACATTTTTAGATTTATTTATTTTTAATTGTTTTTCATATCAACAATTTTATGTATTTCTACTCTCGGTGTCTGGCGCATAAATAGTTTACATTTTGACTTGAATACATGAACATTTTTAGCGTCTTTAACGCCTTTGGAAGTTTGTTATAGGCCTTTGCTTTTTAGTATAAATGAGATCTCTGCCCGATGGTCTTTTGTATTTTAATGGTTTTTGATTTATTTTGGTTGCTTAATTTGATATTGTGGTATATATTTTTTATTTCAAAATTCATTTGTACACAGCACCAAGAAATATAGTTACCTAGCGTCAAGCTAGTAGTTAAATAGTAGATTTTGTCCTAAAACTGCACCCATAGACACATTTGAGCAATCTACAGATAAAGTGTGACGATAAAATTGTAGTTTGACTAAGATAAAACTGGCGTGTTCACTATAGCTTGTTTAGCTTTGAGAGAACTATCAGTACACTGATAGCCAAAAATATATCTTTAATTTTATAACGGACTAACTGTACTGAAAATATGTAAAGGAGATAAGATTTTTGCAAAGTGAGGTATAAAACGTTGGTAGTAGTTGATTATTTCTATAAACCACTGAAGTTGTTTGAGGGTTGACGGTTTAGGAACATTATCAATGTCAATACGTTTACTAGTGGGGGAAATGCCTTCGGCGGAAACATAATAACCAAGAAAATCTAAAGACGCATTTAGGCGGTTTAATGTTAATATCATAGTCCTCGAGGAGTTTAAAAACAGTACGTAAATACAATAAATGTTCATGTTGATCTTTGCGTCTTTAAGTTCTTTTGATCTAGGTATTGCTTTTATTACTTGAATAGGCAGAAAATCGATCTAAGTTTATTCACCACAAAGTTTACATGTTCTTTCCAAGTAAAGTGTTGGTCGATAATAATGCCTAGATATTTCATTTTCGAAGATATCGCAATCTTATCTGTCTCACCTATTTTCATATGTTTAAATATGGCAAGGACGTTTAATAGGAGCAAAATAAGTTTTCTCATGGTTGATGGCTAATAGTTTATGGTCGAACCATTCTTTTATATTCACTAGGTCATTTTCAGGTTTGATCTTTAGCTATGCCCAGTTTTCAGCAGAATAGTGTTACGTGTTTACAAACTCCAGTAAACACCTTGTATGTAGGTTCAATAAATTGCAACAAGAACTTTCATAAACCACTACTTTATTCATCACTTAATTACAATAATTAAATCCTTATACACATTAGTACACAGTAATTACAAGTTCCGTCTACTATAGTCTCACTACTATAATTCACAACTTATTACTATTTATATTGCATCTGTTCACTTGTTCGTCTCATATCTAACTGTTCCCAGCGCGTTTGGATCCACTCTATATATACCCGTGTCGAATGTACTCGAACTCTCTAGAATTATCCAGGCCGTTGTTCGCGGCGCCTTCGACCCTTTCTCGCACATTCCATGAGGCAGTGGCGTAGGCGTGCACATAACAACAATATGACTGTATCGTCTGCGAAGCTAATAATGGATCCACATGTTTCGATATCGAATAAGTTATTGAGATATAAGTAGAGGACCCAATATTGTTCCGGATCTTGAATATAAATTGCTTAATTTATTTTGAAGGATTATCATGTTGACGCACACGAATAAATTTAATGGAAAGGAAATTGTGAAATTTAACTCTCGATTCTTGAGTATGTAATAGGTAGCGGGATAGTACTTAATACAGTATATAATATTCTCAGGCGCTCATGTTAATTGTTGAGAATGCGCCGTGATATGTAATGTGTATGTTCCTTTCTCTCTTTCTTTCTTTCTTTCTTTCTCTGCTAGAGTTGTTCTTCTGAGTGTTCTGTTTCCTCCACTTCAGTTCCATCAGCGCATATATTAATTCGATGTCTTTGTGCCATTCTATTTTCCCTTTGCTGCTAGCTGCCGGTGTGTTTGGTCTTCTTCTAGTTTGTTGTTGTTCAACATTAAAACTCTTAGTAGTACCCTTTCAATCCAGCTGTGTTCAGATATGACTTTATGTTTTCTAGGAAGCTGAGTATATCCTGCTCTTCTCCCATGACGATTAGGCGATCATCGGCGTACACTATCACGATCGGAGTCCTCAGCGTTTCTGTGTCTTGATTGAATTTTTGCACTTCCCTATTACGCTTTGTTATTCTATTACCATAGTGAATATGGTACGGAGTGATAGTGGGCACCCTTACTTGACTTCTATATTCTTTTTATTTAATATCCGTCGTTTGCCCGAACCGATTGGTTGATTAATTGCAGTGCCTCCGTTGAAACAGGCTTAAACTATCCTGTTTATTAAGTAGTGCGGTACTCATTTTCTATTTACGGGGTTAACTATTGCTTTGTAGTTGGTGGTATTAAGTGCCTTCTGGAGATCTATCGCAACTATATGTAGTTTTGTCCCTTTCTCTACCTTTCCTCTACTATTCTTCTGATGCTGCATGAATGATCGACTGTTGATCTAACTTTAACGAATGGTGTTTGGTAGTCTGGTGGCTTTCCTATGTACTTCTCTAGTTGTTCGGGAAAAAATTGTGCGTAGTATCCATGTCGTTCATTGCAGAGTGATATTCTTCTGTAATCGTCTATACTCTGTAGTGAGTTAATTTTGAGAAGTGGGATTTGTACAATCGTGTTCCGTTCCGTAGGTATAGCTGTGATTTATATCCATGCTCTAGTGATGACCTTTCAGGTTTGCTGCTTTAGCTAGTTCGTTGCTTATTTATTCTATTCCAGGTACGGTATTTCTTTTGGCTCTGGCCATTATTTGATGGCGACTTGTCAAAGAGCAGGCGATTCGTTTCGTGTATTAGTTCTATTTGTTCTTTAATTGCGTTTCTTAGTCTAGTGTAGAAGTGGTAAGTATTTTCTCATATACGTATTGTGGCTTCTTCTATATTTTTTTGGATATTTGAAGGTTTGATTAGTCGTTCTTTTGCTGGTAGGGTTTTAATGTCTTCGAAGATGGTCCTGAACTTTTTCTATTCATGTCGTCAATCTGCTTCTACTTTTCTAGATTTTTCGGATATTTTGTCTGTTCTTGGTTACAAAGTATTCATTACTAGGAGAAATCCGAAGAAGACAAGACAAATAAGTCCTTTTGGTATTGTTTCAAAGCTACATATGTTGATGGTAACCATGAAAGATTCAGATTTCTTTAACAGTTTGCAACATAGGCTATTTATCGAAGGAATTTTTCATCTCCTCCGTATATGGGAATTAATAAACGTAGACAAACAAGTTGAATTCATTTTTCCCGTCACCGTTACCATCTATAAGGCAAGGCAAAGTCCCATGGTAAAATAATCCCCTGCAGACTGAACTAATAATGTTTTATTTCAATGTACTTTATATTTGTGATCATCGAGCATGACTTTGGGTCATATTTGTAGTATACTTACTGTATGTGTTGTGTTGATGTTTAAGTGCAAGCTCTTGATATATGATATTTGCCTCTATGTTTTATGTGTTCGTATAATTTGTTCCGGCAAATGATTTGCATCCTCCTGATGCATGTTCTATTAGCTTGAATATTGTAAAGTTTAAACTTGCGTAAAAGTATTTAATTAGTCTTACATGTCTCTCTCGCTCTCACCGAGCGTAATTATAAATTATTAAAACTCATTATAAACATTATGTACTTAGGAGGTGAGTTTTATAGGTGCGACGTAATGCAACTTCTCTCTTTACTTTAATGACGATTCATATATCACGCCGAAGCATGCCAAGTACAGAACTATGTACTATGCAAAGCACACACGGTAAGCCCTCAAAGGAAATTTCAACCTGATCCCTGAAAACTATGAGATAGAATATTTACCTGAAAATTTACTCCTGCTTGCGACCAAATTGAGAAGCAAATTATGTAGGTGGAATTGTTTATGTCAACATACATTTTGCTAGATAGATAGTGCCTACAGTCAAACTATATTTTAAATGGTAATGTCTAGAAAGCATAATTTTATTATTGAAATAATAATTTGGATAAGTAGAATCGTGGAAATTTTTTTGAGCAACGTTGATCCTTTTTTTAAACAATTCTAAATTCTAAAAATCCTTGTTTATTTTATTGAAATTTTTGTTGCCTGGTAATGTGAAGTAAATTTTTTCGTTAGGCAAACCAGTGACACATTAAAAGACTTTAACTGGAGGAAAATCTTTTGATTTCTTCCATTATGAATTTTTATTTTCAATAAAAAAGCATCAGAGAATTTGCTTATAACAAAAATCGAAAAATGAAAATATTATTATTGATATATTGATAGTTAAGATGAAAGCAAATCTGAACGAAACTATTAATAATTCATGACTCAAAGAGAAAGTAGACAACATAATTGCAATACACTCAACCCAACTTGAACGCAAGAATCTGCAAGAGAATAAACATCTGTTAAGACTTAATTATATTAAAGTAAAAGTACATATTGCAAATTATTCAAGAGGCAAATTTCAACAAACGACTAGAAATTTATATTTATTCACATGGCGCTAAGTGGCACTTTATCTTTATCTTTGAACTCGTGCCATTTAAATTTGTAGTAGCATTAATATTTGTAAGTAATTTTTAAAAGCCTTTTTGCATTAATATATGACTTTCTGAATCATATTTTTTCATGTATGCAATAAAATTATAACATAATATTTCAGTCGCAAACTCCTCTATAAAATCTTTATTTTACTATAGGGAACATAACCAGGCTGCAACCAACAGCTACTCTCTGGGCTATGTGCTCCGACGAGCGCTGAATTACAAGTTACAAGCATGGTGCGTTAAGTGTAATAATTGCATATTACCAACAGAACGCTAATGCTTCGATTGCAACAAACTCCAGCCGAAAGACTGATCCTACTTAAAGGAGCTCTCGTGCCAGTCGTCCCACACCACTTACACACTGCAGTTTCGAGATATTGGCTCTCGTCAGTGCAAGGTAGGCACGTGACGACCGATACGAGGATCCTTCGACTATTTGGTACATCTCGGTATCCTTAGGATAGCGACATGCAAGACAATCGGCAGGCGCCATCTAGCGGTCCAGTGTCTGTTGAAATCGAAAAATAAATAGCCTGACTGGGTTTAACATAGTTCCAATGTGCTGTTGGTAACATGCAATTATTACACTTAACGCGTCAGGTTTGTAGCCCGGAGAGTAGCTGTTGGTTGCAGTCTGGTTACGTTCCTTATTTATTTATTTATTGAGTTACAATATCCAACAGACCGCGGTTCATTTACAAGATAAGGTTAGAGTAAAAGCAGATATAATACAAAAAAGATAAAAGAAGCAGGTAAATAAGAACAAACAAACTCAAACAAACATGAAATTATAAATTACATGACAAGTATCTATGGAACAAACAAACGAAGTATATAATGATAAACACCTAGCATTAAATAATTATAACTGTTTAATGCTGCGAATATTTGTGTTGAAAATATCTATTATAGAATTGACATTATTGTAAATAGAAAACATTTGAAAGAAGGATTGAATTAAGATGTTAGTTCTTGGAGTACGTATTAAGAAAGTTTCACAATGTCTTGAGTTAAGACGAGGTACAGCGTAAAAAATACTGTTGTGAAGGTCTTCACATTTAATATAATTATGTATAATTTTATAGAGGAAAATTATAGATTGCGTCACCCTCCTCTTTAAAAGACAAGAAAAATTAAAATTAGATAAAAAAATATCATGTGGATATCCTCTAGGCGGATAGTTGCCAAATGATTTAAAGTGTAAATTCTTTAGGAACGTTGAATATTTTCTAATGATGTTATGTGACAATGATATATTGGATTCCATATAATCGAGGTGTATTCTAATTTTGATCTTACTAAACAATTGAACAATAATTTGCACGTATCTATATTTTTCAAATCTTTAATGTTTCTTAAGATGAATCCTAATGTTTTAAAAGATGATGTAACAGTAGAGTCAATGTGATCAACAAATATTAACTTTGAGTCAAACATAACTCCGAGATCTTTAACATTGTTAGGTCTATTCAGAGAGATACTTTCAATTTTATAATCAAATTCATAAGTGAATTGCTTTCTTGAGTATGACATAAGGTTGTTTTTTTTTACTTTTAAAAACAGGTTATTTTCCATACACCATGTATTTAAGCGATTTAGGTTGATTTGCAAGTGTTCACAATCGACCACCGATTCAATTTGACAGAATATTTTTAAATCGTCAGCGTATAGACGGTATTTTACATCAATATTGGCGATAATATCATTTATAAAAAATTATGAAAAATAACGGACCTAGAATGGATCCCTGTGGGACTCCGGATGATTGTAAATATTTGTTCGACGTGTAACCTCTTACTTGAACATATTGCCAACAATCGTTTTTTGCATCATCCAAAGTAACTTTCCTTAAATGCAAGATATTATTTGGAGTGATGCTATCGAGTTTACACGGCACAGTGTTAACTTTGGTATTTGAAAAAAATTCAGAAAAGAAGTCGGCAAATGCTGAAACAATTTCAGTGGAATTATCGAGATTTGTCTCGTTATATTTCATATTAGACGGTATGCCCGAAGAGATCTTTTGGCTTTTAAAAAGGATCAGAAATTATTAGGATCTATATTCATATCATTTTCGATTTTACGTATGTACTGTCGGTATGCTAAATTATTTTCAGTTTTAATCTCGGCTCTCAGTTTTTTAAACACTTCATAATTTTCATCGTTCTTACATTTTTTGTAAGCATCGTAAGCTTTATGTTTATTTTTCAGCAGAATAATTAAGTGACCATTGAACCAAACTGGGTACTTTCGCGAGGGTGGTTTCTTTTTTGGAACATATTTATCAATAAGATCGTATAGTTTAAATAAAACTCTCCAACCATTGTGTTCACATCCCCTATAATGTTCAAAAAATTCCAGTCGGTTAACATTAAATCGTTGTATAAATCGGTGTAATTTCCTTTTTTAAAATTGGGATCCGTATTACTATCCGTGGGAAATTCCATAAATTTATTGTTACAGTAAAATTGAACCATTAAAGCCGGGTAATAGACATCCTCTGATATAAATATGTCAGAAGACTTAGATACATCGCACTCTTGATTGGCTATTACTAAATCTAAAATTTTATTGTTACAATTTTGTACTAAATTATATTGTGTAAGATTATCAGAACAGGAAAAATTTTGAATTGCTAAGAAGAATTGCCTCCAGATGAATAATTAAACTATTCAAGAACGTTAAAGTCACCAATAATTAATATATTACTTTCATAAAGAGAATAAAATGACTCAAATGCGTCAAAGAGCAGTTCGTAATCGGAAGTTGAAGTGGTGGAACATATAAAATAAATACGTATATCACAAATTTTTTTTGACATATTTTAACCCTCAATATATCAATAGATCTCAGGTCACAAAAAGTATTACATACTGAAAAAACATCGATAACAGACGCATTTATATATTTCTTTATCGAAGAGGACTCCACCGCCTTTAGTAGTATTTGTGTAATTAAAATCACGATTTTTACGAAATTATATTTAGTCAAGTCAAATAATTCAGAGTCGTAAACACTATCATTCAACCACGTTTCTGTAAATGCAAAGATAGTGGTCAAGTGATCCGCAATTTACAAATACATCTTTCCCAATAGACTTCTGCAATAGTATTATAGTAAAATCAGGATTTTATAGGGTTTGCGACTGAAAATATGTTTTAATATTCTGCCCTCTAAAGGCACGTTTGAACTATGTTAAGCCCAGTCAGGCTATTTATTTTTCGATTTCAACGGACTATGGACCTCTAGATGGCGCCTGCTGATTGTTATGTATGTCGCTATCCTAAGGATACCGAGATATACCAAATAGTCGAAGGATCGTCGTGTCTGTCGTCACATGCCTACCTTGCACTGACGAGAGCCAATGGCTCGAAACTGCAGTCTGCAAGTGGTGTGTGACGACTGGCACGAGAGCTCCTTTAAGTAGGATCAGTTTTTCGGCTGGTATTTGTTGCAATCGAAGCATTAGCGTTTTAATATTCTGCCCTCTAAAAGCACATTTGAACTAGAATTGCTTTTGTTCGGGGATTTTTTTATTTGTAAAGTAAATTAAATACGTTGTTGTTATACACAAATTACGAGTAAAAGAGGCAGCTAATAAGGTCGAAAAAATATCCATGTCACACATATTTGTATATATTTTTACACCTTAATGTACTATTGAAGAGACTGTACAATTTCAATACAACATGCGACAGGTGTAAATTATATGCCAACAAACACGTTTATAAGTTTTTTTTATTATTATTTTGTTACAGATCCGAAGAAAGGGGTTTATCTCGCAAACACATAATAGAAAGTGTGAAAGCCAGTTTGCTGCGCCTGCAGCTGTCCTACATCGACGTAGTCATCGTTCACAAAGCCGATCCGATGTGTCCCATGGAAGGTAAAAACGTATATAAATACGTCTAGATGCAATGAATATGAAAATGTATTACAGTTCTCTTTTGTTGCGTATCAGGACACTTTGCGACTGGGATATTTCTGCTTTTCATCAAACTGCTGCGAGCAGAATTACATACCTAAGTAAAAAACCTAAAACAACTTATTTTTAAATACTCCTTTATGGTCATTGTCAAACTGTTAACGGTGCAAACTTGAAATTTATTGTAATAAAAAAGTAAGTTCTTGCAGATTTTACTTACGCTTTGTAAATAACATCTTATTACATTATTATATTACATTGCATTGGCGTCTACAACTCGAAGTAATTTACTAATGTTATTAAGAAGAATAGAGAATTACCTAAGGAATACTATAAATTATAAAAAAAACCACAAGGCTGAAGCCTGTGCGTGGATAATTCACTACTAATAATATTCCAGACTGTCCGCTACTCTCTGGGTTTAACCACCCAACTTTTACAAAGTCCACTACATCTGCCAATATATTGCTGAATAGTGCCAACACAGCTCCACCAGGCTGCTACCTGTTGTGTGGCTGCTTTACTTATAATTACTACTAAACTAGATTCCCTAACTACTGTGGCCTTAACTACCTTGACTTATACAGAGAACTACCTTAATCATTACTATTTAATAGATTATATCCTAGTTTCCAATAGATAATTCAGTTCTTTACCTTGAAAGTATTTGTTTAGTGACCTGGAGAACTTTTTGTAAGCTTGAGTTTTTATTGTTACTGGAATATCATTATATATTTTAGGAGCCAAGTATACAAAAGTTTTTTTAACAAATGGTGTAATATGTAACAAACTTCCTCTGGCATTTAGTCGCTTTTCTATTTTTAAAAAAGTGGCGTATTTATACATAGTTCTCCTACTGAGCTGCAATACATTTCCTCGATATTTAATATATTATTCTGTGTAAAAAGTGGCTTGGAAGGCGTTAAACGGTTCACTTTGTTTATTAAACGAACCAATAATTTCTGAGACACAACAAGACATCTTTTGTTACTCTTATACACCCCACCCCACACCGAAATTCCATAATTTAGTACTGAGTGAACAAGTGCAAAATAAATTCTTCTTAGTGTGGAAGATGGAACCAGTTCCTTCAGAAAGTAAAATTTTGGCACTGTTTTCCTTATTTTTGCGTTAATGGTTTGAATGTGAGTTTTCCAAGTCATACTTTGGTCAAAGAATAGTCCCAAGTATTTACTAATCTCCTTTTGTTTAATGATATCACATTTACAATTTTGATCTTGTGTTTTCCCCCGGCAAGCTAATGAGTGGTACTGAAGGGGGCTTCCAAATATAAAACTGTCTCGAATGGAAAAATTTACATACTGAATTTTTTTTTGCATTTAGACTCATTATATTTTCATTAAACCTATTCCTAATTATTTTTAGATCGTGATCAATATTCTCCCACACAGTTTATTACATTTATCATGATAAAGTAAAGCGGTGTCATCAGCGAATGTAAACAGTTTCCTCCTCATTGGAGTGTCACAGAGATCGTTAATGTAAACAAGAAACAACAGCGGCACAAGTAACGATGCCTGAGGCACTCCAAATTTTACTGTAGATACATCACTGTACATATTATCCACCCGCACTTGTTGTTGTCTATTTGTTAGATAACTTTTAATCCATTCGCAGCATCTTCCCCGGACACCAGCATCAGTCAATTTTTCAAGTAATTTATTGTGTGATATCGTATCAAAAGCTTTTGAAATATCTATAAACACGCCAGTAACATAGTTATTGTCCTAGGTTGTTATTTTTCCTAGGTTGTGTTTACGAAAAAGATATCGTACTGAATTCGTTTGTAAAGGAGCTGTGTTCCATTTAAGAAATTATCAATGACATCACAGAAATGTGAAAAGTGTCAAAATAAGTTATAATTGTTTAAATGCTCTCAACTACTTCTACAAAACAAATATATAGGGTGATTCATAAGTAATGGTAAAACAATTAAAAATATTTAAGATTTAGCCGATAATGCCTTAATGAAATGTTTATAGGTAAAAAGATACATGGTGTTAGAGTTAATTTTTTTTATTTTCCTTTGAAATTTAATGATTTTTTAGCATTTTATCATAAAAGTTGGTGGGTGGGGGTTATTTGTAGTGGGAAATCATAACACACCTTCAACTTTCGTCTGGCTCCTAGAGGGCGCTACGTACACTATGTTTAATGTGTTAAAAGAGGCGTAACTTTTTCACTTGCACCTTTATCGCAGATTTCATGTAAAGTTTGTATTCCTCTCTATCATTTTTTAATAAAAAAGGTATACTTGTTTTAAGTCTCTAAGTACAATAGGTTTTGAGAAAAGTCCAAATCAAGAGATGCATGTAATTTTTTTAAAAACCTTTTCAAATAATAATTATTAAAAGTAGGCGTTGGGACACAGCATTATCACGGTAAATAAAGAATCATATTTATCAAGTAGGCATAAAGGCAAAAAGTATTTGTCAAACAATTAATTTTTCAAACAATAATTAGTTGTTGCGTAGAGTATATTTAATTAAGTGTTCTGTTTTTATTTATTTCTAATATCGTTTTATAAAAAATGCCTCGCCATAAATATTTTTCGGCTTCTGAAATGAGAGACATGGGTTGTGTATACTCGCAAATAAGTTTTTGTGGTCGTGCTGTAGTTTGATGCTACTTAGAACTGTATCGAAACAGAAAGCAGCCTGATCATAGGTTATTTAAAAACCTTTCAGATCGTTTGGGATACAGTTGCATTCAGCCCAAAACATGATACTGCTGGTCCTCCAAAAAGAATATATGTGGATCAAAAACAAGACGTTTTAGTTCGTGTGGCAGAAAATCCGCAAGTAAGTACTCGGCGGTTATCGGCAGCAACTGGTTTAAGTCAGTCATCAATTCATAGATTATTAAAGGAAGAAAACTTAAACCATATCACTTTACTTCAGTGCAAAATTTGTTACCTCGTGATCTTCTACAAAGGCCGCAGTTTTCATTATTTTTGCGTAACTTAATGACCCTATGTTTATGAAACAAATAATGTTTACGGATGAGGCCACTTTTACCAGGCGTGGGGTATTTAATTGTAGTATAGCCATTCGTGGGAACTTGAGAATGCCTATTTATCCAAGGAAAAACACTTCCAGCACGAATTTAAAATAAATATGTGGTGTGCTATCATTGAAGACTACAAACTAGGGCCGATTGACTTACCACCAAATTTAAATGGTGCATCCTATCTGGACCTTTTTAGAAAACGTTCTTCCTGAAATTTTGTATGATGTTCTGATAAATTTAAGAAACACAGGTACATGCAGGATGGGGCCCCAGCACATTATTCGGTAGAAGTACGTAATTATTTAAATATGCATTATGCACATCACTGGATCGGTCGAGGAAGTGAATTTCCTTGGCCACCTCGTAGTTCTGACCTCAATCCTTTGGATTTTTACTTTTGGGGCTACTGTAAGTAATTAATATACAATGATAACATAAATATGCGGGAAGAATTATGGGAAAAAATTAGTGAAGCTTTGGAAACTATTAGATATAACAGAATAATCGTTATTTAAAGTTAGACAGTCTCTAAAAAAACGTTTAAAAAAATGTATTGAGGTTAATGGTGGTCATATTGAACATTTATTGTAGTAGGTATTATACATTTTAAAGTTGTTCTTATTGTTAATAGTAATAATAATATTAATTTATTCACCATATGAAATGATACAATAGTATATATAATGGTGAATCAAGATAAGAATACAATAAAAATAGCAAAAAAGTAATGAATAAATAGATAAAAGAAGTAAATATAACAAACAGCTTAACAAGTCAAAGACAAACAACATTTACTATAAACAGATAGATACACAAATAGATAAAAAATTTAAAAGAACAAACAGTTATAAAATGAGAAAAAATAGTCTTTACACACACACATATATATATATACATAAATACATATGCAAACGCGTCACAGTTAAAAAAGAAAATAAAAAAAATAAAAAAAACAATGGTGTTCAAAATTTATTTGGAAACTTGGTCAATAAATTGTTCTATAATTGTTCTATATTGTTCTAGTTCTTATTATTTGTGATGCATTGTTCAAATGTGCTTTTAGAGGGCGGAATATTAAACATAATATTTTTAGTCGCAAACTCCTCTATAAAATCCTTATTTTACTATAAGGACCGTAACCAGACGGCAACCAACAGTTACTCTCCGGGTTATGTGCCCCGCCGAGCGCTGAATTACAAGTTACAAGCCTGGCGCGTTAAGTGTAATAATTGCATATTACCATCAAAACGCAAAGTTTCGATTGCAACAAACACCTGCCGAAAGACTGATCCTACTTAAAGGAACTCTCGTTCTCGGCTGGTCGGAACTGCAGTCTGCAGTGTGACGACTGGCACAAGACCTCCATTAAGTAGGATCAATCTTTCGGCTGGTATTTGTTGCAATTGAAGCATTAGCGTTTTGATGGTAACATGCAATTATTACACTTACCGCGACAGGCTTGTAACTTGTAATTCAGCGCTCGGCGGGGCACATAGCCCGGAGAGTAGCTGTTGGTTGCAGTCTGGTTACGTTCCTTATAGTGAAATAAGGATTTTATAGAGGAGTTTGCGATTAAAAATATTATGTTTTTGTGATACATTGTTTACCATTTTGAATTAAATTATTTATGCCGACTAGTTGAAAGTGTATCATTATTTCTTTATTTTAATGTCTGAAATTTTGAAGTTGTTAAACGCTATACAAACAATTATCACATAAACGGTATTAGCTACGTAGGAGAAATATTTACGACTAAAGAGTGTCGAATTTTGTCACAAAATAATTTTTCAAATTATATAATACAAGTTTTCATTTGTACTTTTCTCAAATATTATTATACTTAAAGATTTAAAACAAGTATACCTTTTTTATTAAGTAATGGCAGAGGAACACAAACTTTATGTAAAATGTGCGATATAGGTGCGGGTGGAAAAGTTCCGCCCCTTTGAACACATTAAACATAGCGTACGTAGCGCCCTCTAGGAGCTAGACGAAAGTTGAAGGTGTGTTATGATTTTCCATAAATTAAATCTTAATATTT
This sequence comes from Leptura quadrifasciata, assembly GCA_963675555.1. Lineage (NCBI taxonomy): Eukaryota > Metazoa > Arthropoda > Insecta > Coleoptera > Cerambycidae > Leptura > Leptura quadrifasciata. Next base: position 139,936,594 of record OY776676.1, on the reverse strand, counting down.
CGACCCCTATTATCTACAGTTAAGTGTTGTACCATTACTTGTGAATCATCCCGTATATTGAAATTATCCCAGACGCAAATAGTCTTTTTACGCCTACATGTATAAACGTTTTTAAAGCAATTAAGCAATATTTAAAAATCCCTTTTATTATGTTGTTCTAAGAATGTTTTTATAGATTACTAATACAACTATTTTGCTTCTTATGACAGTACTGTGCGAGAAGCTACTATAATAAAACTAATTTGCAATTTGGTAGCTATAACACAACCAGTTTGCAAAAATATGCCCTTTTAGAATTGGATTGTAAAATTACTATACTACTTGGGTAGTGGTTGGGATTTCTGGATTAAATATACGCTTTCTTGACTAGCTAATTAATTATAGGCCCTCAAAATAATCATTTCCCACAATATCAGTCAGTCATTTACATCGTCACCTTTTGTTACATATTTACTGTACAAAAATTTCAATCCATATTTACTACGTATTGTATTTATCGAGACTTTAACAAACCTTCTTTATGAAAAGCCATCATGTAACTCGATGGTTCGATTTACCCTTTTAGTAATTTTGAAATATGCTGCTTAAAGTTTTATGTACTCATGACCTAAATGAGCAACATTGTGTACTTCGAACAAAGCTGGATTTCAAGCCAATATTTTATTTACAGAGGTCGTTAGAGCCATGCACTACGTGATTTGTCAAGGCTGGGTAATGTACTGGGGAACTGCAAGGTGGTCGCCGGTGGAAATCATGGAGGCATATACGAATTGCAGACAATTTAACTGCGTTACTCCGATCGTCGAGCAGACTGAATACCATATGTTCTGTAGGGAAAAGACAGAATTGTACATGCCGGAACTTTACAATAAAATCGGTGTAGGTAAGTGAAGTGTAATATGAATATATTGTCCAGCGACTGTAATTTTCAAGAACTTCAGTATTCTGGGCATATGCCAAAGTTATGATTTACGACGGAGGTCTTAGTGATTTTTGCTCTATTACAAAATGAATTATTTAATTCTGTTTTAAATCAAGGATGAAAAATACTGTTTTTTGACAAATTCTTCCTGGTTTTGTGTATTCTACACTTAGTCAGGTAATGAAATATTTATTAAGCATACTTTATACAGGGTGTTTCATAAGAAAACGGACATGGTTTAATGAAAGACAGACGACACCGAAGGTAATCAGAATCACCCGTAGAAAAAGCTGGTTGGACTTTCGTCGTTGAAATAATATAGGGTGTTTTATGTATTTTTGCCAAAAATTCTATTGGTAATTACTTTGCAATGGAATGGAATAATTAGTTCATATTTGGCTCATACGCTAGTGATCCTGAATAAATACATACGTGACAAAGAAACTATTCAGGTCCGGACTTGACAACAAGTTGTTTTTGTTGTTTTTCAAAGAAATAACACCCTGTATATATATTTTTTCAAATTTTGATATGTAATTCTAATAGTACATAAAAAACTGAGCAAAACGACTTCATTACTTTTTTTTTGCGACACTTTCACCATTCTCGAAATACATTAGTAGGTGAGGAATGAAAGGGGTTCGGTTCAGGAGCAGGAGCAGTGTTCAGTTTAGGGGTGGGGGTCGGTTCGGTTCAGGAGGAGGAGCAGTGTTCAGTTTAGTGGTGGGGGTCGGTTCGGTTCAGGAGCAGGAGCAGTGTTCAGTTTAGTGGTGGGGGTCGGTTCGGTTCGGGAGCCGGAGCAATGTTCAGTTTAGTGGTGGGGGGTAATTAGAGTGATGAGATGTAAGTACGGTGGTGGGAGGTAATTAGACTAATATGATGTAATTAGAGTGGTGGGAGGTAATTAAGGGGCGGGGGCTTAGGGGATGGGGCGTTAGAGGGCGGGGCCTATGAAAGGTGGTGGTGGGGGGCAATTAGGATGGTAATTAGATTAGTAAGAAGTAATTAAAGTGGCGTGATGTAATTGTGGTGGTGGGGGGCAATTAGTGGAATGATGGGTAATTAGAGTAATTGCATGATGGATAATTATTGTGGTGGGAGGTAATTAAAATGTTGTGATGTAATTGTAGTGGTGGGAGGTAATTGTAGTGGTGTGATGTAATTGTAGTGGTGGGGGGCAATTAGTGGAATGATGGGTAATTAGAGTAATTGCATGATGGATAATTATTGTGGTGGGAGGTAATTAAAATGTTGTGATGTAATTGTAGTGGTGGGAGGTAATTGTAGTGGTGTGATGTAATTGTAGTGGTGGGAGGTAATTAAAGTGATGTGATGTAATTGTGGTGGTGGGGGGCAATTAGATTAGTAAGAAGTAATTAAAATGTTGTGATGTAATTGTAGTGGTGGGAGGTAATTGTAGTGGTGTGATGTAATTGTAGTGGTGGGAGGTAATTAGAGTGATGTGATGTAATTGTGGTGGTGGGGGGCAATTAGATTAATAAGAAGTAATTAAAGTGGTGTGATGTAATTGTAGTGGTGGGAGGTAATTAGGGTGATGTGATGTAATTGTAGTGGTGGGAGGTAATTAGAATGGTGTGATGTAATTGTAGTGGTGGGGGGCAATTAGTGGAATGATGGGTAATTAGAGTAATTGCATGATGGATAATTATTGTGGTGGGAGGTAATTAAAATGTTGTGATGTAATTGTAGTGGTGGGAGGTAATTGTAGTGGTGGGGATGACTCTACTAATATAAATAGAATGCAATGCTTCTGCATCGCACAATTAAAACCTATCGCCGATAAGTCAAGAGCTAGCAAGTGAGTGTTGTGCAACTATCCGAATTATTTCAAGTGAGCAATATTTTATATTACTTTCTGTAATTCTTTCACTGTATACATTCGATTTAATTATGGCAATTTCTGATTACGACTTATTTGCACTTAATGCAATGATCAATGAATCTACAGAGGTCTTAGAACAAAAGTCTATTTCATCATTAATTTTACATAAACCATATATCATTAAGAAAATTTCTGCTGTCAATACGCGATTTGGAAAATCAATAGTAGTACATTTATTTGAGGAAAGCACAATTACATCTTTCAAATCATTTCTACCAAAACGAGTTGTTGAAATTGTGAGTGAGGATCTTATGAGTAAAATCAATTTATCTGGTAAATACACACTGACATATCTAGGTCAGAGTTCTCCGGTGTATAACGGTGCAAAACCCAGTGTAATGTTACGTTTTGGCTGTTAGTTGAGATATTGTATAGTTGCGTTAGTTATTAATTTTTAATTTTATATTAGTAAAGAGCATGGTTGCGTTAGTTATTAATTTTAATTTTATATTAGTAAATGGAATACAGTTGAAAGTATGCTGGGAGTAATATTGTTGATTCACTTGCAAATATATGAAATAATTGTTATATAGTAAATAATAACAAATGGACTTCTACAATATATTTTCATCATCACATTTTGTGTAAGTTGATAAAAAAATTATCCTTTCTGAATATGTATGATTAATATGTTTGTTTTTTATTTTTTTAGTTTAGTCCAACTGGCACAATGTGGATGCAATATTCAGCTCAACGGTGGGTACGGGCAGAAGACATTAAATCTGCCATTGAAAGGTTGTCTTGTGAACTAAGTGACTTAATCAAGGATTCGCAGCATTCATTAGTTTATGATACAAATGTCTTCTACGATGTTGAAGAAACAAGACGCGTTGAAAAAGATTGCAGGATGTATGCTGCTGGTGCAAATCTATGTTACAAATATTCAAGAGGCGTTTTAAATTTGGACGAATTTTGTAAGCATATGGTTAGAATAGAACTAAGACACCTTCTATATGACATAGTGAAGTACCTGCCTAAGGAACTTATTGAAAAATATCAACTGGACCAGTCTGATGATGATACAAGCAGTTAAATAATTCTATGTGTTGTATTTATTATTAGATATAAACAATTATTGTATTATTTTATTATGCAATATACAATTATAGTATCTTAAAATTTTTCTTTGTATTTTCGTACTACGATGAGATTAGAAATAAAACAAATATTAAAATAATACGTGTATTTTATTACCTATTCTTGATTACATAACTAAAAGATATACCTTAATAAACCTAAAGAGTTTTTATTCCAATTTTATATTTAAATCTACAATACATTTGTAAAGAAAGTGAACATTTGCGAGAGCACAATGACAATTATTATAATGATAATGTTCCAGACATTCTGGTATAGTCAATGATTTAAGGTTAGGTAGAGGCGGTGAATAGTCATTAAGAACTAAAATTTTATTCCACCGCAGATATTGTAGTAGGAAATTCTTCTTCGTCACACCTTTGCATAGTATTATTACATTGTTTAATTGTAAATTATGTCGATAGTTGTTAACAGCATTCTGACAAAGTCGTTCAAAGATTAGTGGCAATTTTTCCAGTTGAATATATCCATGACTCCATTTTAAACCATGGAAATTTGTTTCCAACCACTGGTATTGCACCTTTTCACCACGTGCTAAATGAGAATGTATATGGTGGTTTGAAAATATAATGTGCTTGTTGTTTAGTGTTACAGCAGACAGCAGCCAATTCTTTCACTATAAACTCATTGTCATTATATTGAAAACTTTGTAAGTCAATGATCAAAGTAGGAAATGTACTACTTAAATGCACCATATTATAGTCTTCTACTTAGCACCAATAAAGCCGTTCTGGACTGAACCATCCAATGCGCTGTACGTTAAATAAGCATCGTGAAGTATAAGAGCATATACTCGAGTTTGCTCGGGGAACTTCGTTTTTCGTGTTTCAAATTCTATTTTTATGTCGACAGTGGATGATTTAATTGCGTCCGGTTGACGAGAGCAATCAATAACAAACAATGGATTTTTCTGAATTCGCTAAGATCCATCATAGGTTCACGCATATCTTTATCATAGTAACTAAGCCACGCCTCCTCTACAATTGTATTAACAATAGATGAAGTATATTATTGCATTATTTTTAGAGGACTTTATATTTCTAAACGTATATTATGTATTATTTTAGAGAATATAAGATTAAAACCAGTCATTTGTGTTTTTATTATTTATTTCATCATACTACTCATAAACATTTAAAGTTATAAAAAATTACACAAATTCATGAAAATATTATACTATAGAAGTTTTATCAATCCAAGTATTATGGCTATTTGGGAGTCCGAGCCATTTCACAAAAATCTTCTTTCCTCTCTTTTTTAAAACCTTCTCCACCAGATACACATCCGGATACTTAGCTTTTTGCAATTCCATTTCATAAAAGCCTCCCTTTATCGGTTGACCCTGCATATCTTCGATTAAATAAGTCCTGGGGTAGGTTACATTTACTTTAAAGACTTTGAACAGCTCAGTTGAAAAGTTAGGTGTATATCCTTTATCAAATATACCTTTGTATTTGCTTATTCGAACTATGTCGCCAACATGAAATTTAGGTTTTAAAGAAATCTTAATGTGATCATAAGCTTTTATGCGTGTGGTTGGTTTCACATCAGCAGGCTTCATACCAATTGTGCGATGTACTTTATTATTGTACATTATTGTAATGTTAGGCAGAATGTCAACCCATTTATATTTGCCTCTAGCTGATTCTTTATAAAGCCAATTTTTTAGTGTCCTTATTACTCTCTCAGCGATTGCTGCTTTTTTTGTACTATATGTGGAGTAATGGTTTATATTGTATTTTTTCATTAGGGTGGAAAATGTTTTATTATAAAATTCTGTACCCTGGTCACTTTGGAGATTTTTAGGTGAGTAGTTTGATTCTTCCAATACATCTCTCATGCCCTTTGTAATTTCAATACCAGTTTTATTTTTTACAGGTCTAGTCCACACATATTTGGAGTAGCAATCTATCACGACAAGAATATAGTGACATCCTTTATTATCATGAGCATATGGTCGCATCTCAATCAAGTCCATCTGCCATAAATCGCCATACCCTTTTATTATTGTTCTCCTTCTACGGAAATTTTTACGAACTGGTTTGTGTAGCTCCTCAACGACTGCTCTTTTTATAATACTGGACTCCATAATAAAGTACCTGACTGGTAGGTGTTCACAAGTAAACTAATTTCTAATAAGTCAATTCTTCTAATATACTAATGGACTTTGTTTATAGTTAATCCTTTTTTATTTTTAATATGTCCCAATGCAGCAGCGGTGTCAGCAATTTCATCCATCATCTGCTGTTTATCAACTCCCACCATCTTAACATCAAGTGATTTGGTTTGTGAAGGTGCGCTTATCAGACGGGATTCTTGAATAGTGCTGAATACCTTCTCTATTGCATTGGTATTGTCTTCAACTAATTTCTTAACATCTGAAATTTCTGTGTTGATATACTGTCGCACTTCATTAATCATCTCGGTAATTTTGTTGTGTACAAAAGTCTGTTGGTTCTCGAAAAAGGCACTATGTAACTCTTTCATGCATTTTTCTACATAATTACGAGTTACACCATCACGATTATCCACTGGCTCTCCAATATTTTTTAAACGTTTATTTTGAATATCAAAGTGATTGTCTACGGTTACAATAAAACCAACGCCTGGTGGTCCACGTACAATCATTGACTTATTTAAGGCACTTCTTCGTCTCCCGAACTTGTCAATTGTGTTTACACCTACCATTTCTCTTTGCATTTGAGATAATTTCAACATTTCGGTGCTTTATATACTAGTTATGGAGGAAGTCATTTTGCTAATATATTATTTCTTCTTCCCGAAGTTCCTCGACTAAACTAACTATTTCGTTGTCGACATTGTTGTTACCTGCCATTTTTGAACTATACAGCAGTCGCAAACGATCCACCAGTTCTTTCGGTTTATTCCAATAGACATAATCCACGCCTCTACTATTATATAATTTTTGAAGAGGTATGTGTGGAAAACCCAAACCAGTTCTGGATCTCGTATTTACAGTAGAAGACATTAGTGGCATTATGAGTTCATTAAACTTTTTCCATTTGTTTTTATTTAAACCCTGCTTGAAATTAAAATCCTTATATGCCGCCTTTGTCTTTTTTAATATATCTCTATATATGTGACACTCTTCGTCATCAATAGTGACTTGATCACGGCGCAGAAATGATGGATACTTCATAAATATTATATCATACAACTTAGTACTACCGGGATACGTCCCCAGCTCCTTGTTACTACGCGACAATGTGATATTTCCACTAGAAAAGTGTATCTCGGCATCACCCATTTGTAACTTGGCTGTTTGAGGATCTAGGCGTACACCATACACAGTATCATATTTATGATCACCAGACTTTAGATTTTCTAGGTGTTGCTTGATTACATCACATTCTTTTTCTTCACTGCTAAGGAAATTTTCTGAATCTAACGATGATCTCGGCGGTGTGTCCATAAAATATGTTTGAATTGCACTTTCTTCGTCACTAGTTTCAGATGCCGCTTTTACACCCTCTTGCGGTTGTGTAGGTTTTTGTATCTCTGTAGTTGGCTGATTGTGTAATTTTACCTCTGAAGCGGATGATATAACTTTTAAAGGTTTTGTTATGGGCTCATACAATTTCTCGAGAGATAACCGAGTATTTACATTCTTACTTTTCAACGAGTTAAATTTTTTACGTATAGAATCAGTAGCTTCAACTAGTTGACGTTTCAAATTTATTTCACTGGCGTCCTTCATTGCCAATATTTAATTTCACTGATGTAATCTCGGCGCTGTCTATAGATCGACTAATGTTCTAATTATGGTGCTTTATGTATATATGAAACTATCAAGTCCTTTCCTGTATCTGCCTTCATTCACCTCTCTGTCTTTGTCAATCACAAGAAACCCATATTTGTCTTTCCAACACTCTGCACACATATCTTGAAATTGTTTAAAAGATACGTCTGGCGAGACATGATCAGAGAAAATGTGATGTAAATTCATATTGTCCTGTTTGAAGATTGCTATGAAATTGCTGTTGTCTCTTACCAGTTGTTTTGGCACGCGGGAATATGTTTGTGCTAGATAAAAACAATCTACATGTTTGTGACGTCCCATTGAGAAAAATGCACGAATTACATCTTGTTTTTCACATATAACATCATCAAATATAAATACAGAATCAGGTTCAGCGTCGGACGGTTGCACTATTTCTGCATTATTACTAAAGGTGTAAAATTCTAGTCCCTTAATAGGTTTTAATATCTTGCGTAAATATTCATACTTGGGCTGATGAAGAGACTTTGAATATAGGTATATATTTGCAAAACGTAATCCGAGGGGGTGAGTAAGTAGAGATATAAGCAAATTTGTTTTGCCACACGCACTTGGACCGATTAATAGTCCGCGAATAGTTGAGGGAAGTAACGGACCATGGCGCGGTTCGGCTTGTAACCCACTTCCAACTTTTTCATCTAAATTGTCTATAGAAAACTTCTGTCTCTGCTTCACGATGCGCATTGTAGCACGGTTGAGGACTATATAAATGAATGCACATCATATAATCGTTATTTAAATGTTGTCAGTCAAGCAGTGCACAAGTAAAAATCGCCGTCATTTAAAGGCTGGCAGGGGGGTAGTAAATTCCCTTATAAATAAGCTTCCATTTGAACTACATTTACCAGGTGGTTACCAGTATTGTGGTCCAGGCACCAAATTACAAGAAAGATTAGCGCGAGGTGATTCGGGCATAAACAAACTTGACGCTGCATGTAAGGAACACGACATTGCATACGATCGAAACAGGAGTGATTTAGCAGCCCGCCACAAAGCAGACTATCAACTTGAACAAACTGCGTGGAAACGAGTTAAATCAAAAGACGCCAGTTTAAAAGAAAAAGCCGCTGCTTGGTTAGTTACATCTATAATGAAGGGAAAACAGCGTCTTGGTATGGGATGTGACTCAATTGTACCTCATTCTAAAAAAAGAAAAAATATTAAAAAGAAGAACCCTAAAAAGATAGCATTTGGTGCAGGAATAGTTCGTAAAGTGCGCGATGACTTACGAAAAGTTGATGACAAACGGTCTATAGCTAAGGACCCAAGAAAAATGACGTACATTGCACTTCAAGCAGCGCGACGTCACCTGAGGGCTGCTGGAGGAAAACGCAATATTCGTACACCTAGGATCATACCAATCCCGAAAGTTGGTGGAATTCTACCTTTAATACCTATTTTTGCTGGATTATCTGCATTAGGTAGTTTGGCTGGCACTGCGGCGGGTATAGCTAAGGCTGTAAATGATGTTAAAACGAGCAGAGAAGAATTGGCCGAAAAAAATCGACATAATAGACAAATGGAAGCGATTGCAATAGGAAAAACTGGTAAAGGGTTATACTTGAAACCGTATCGCAAAGGATTAGGACTTTATCTAAAACCACAAAGTTCAAAAAACTACTAGACATCCTACCTCGAAAACCTCTCACCGATATAGATCTGAAATATTATGCTGAGAAGCTGAAAGTACCATATTTTCGAGGTATATTTATGCGCAACAATCTACCAAATTCAGGACCGCGACATAATGAATATGTAATCATAAATTTGGATAGTATAGATGGTCCTGGTACACATTGGGTGGCATTTAAAAAACTTGGCAATACAGTCACATATTTTGATAGCTTTGGTGATTTACCTCCACCTAAGGAACTAATTCTGTACTTGCGCAAAGGCTCAAATTCTACCAACAAAATCTACTATAATTATGATCGTCAGCAAAATTTCAACACAGTCTGGTGTGGTCATTTGTGTTTAAAGTTTCTTTCTACAAAGCAGACATAAGACGCTATGGAAATGACATCTATGACTCCTGCTATGGATCAAGAAAGCATTAAGCGAATGGGTCATTCATTAATCGCATTCTCTAGACTACACAGTTTGTTGAAGATGAGTAAACAACAACTCGCAGATATGCCTAAAGAAGTAATGATTGGTTGTGCCGCACATGAAATTGCATTAGTATGGGATAAACTACCCAGACATCTCCAGAGTGATATCGATATTTTAAAATACCAATACTGTCAAGAGCATTATTCTAATGAGAGCGCAAGTGACGTTGATGTTAATGATGGACCATCACCTCGAAAAGTATTCTGCTGTTACTGTAAAGTACGTGATATAAATGTAGTATCAAATAATGAGACACCGTCACCCAACAAGATGAGAAAGTTAATCCACGATGATTGCTGTAAATCACAATAAATTCATAGGTCAGTGCTCAAATTCATCAGTTATGTCGTACACCTTTACTCTGTCGAGTCACACAAGTGTGCTTAGTGCAGAATTTTATCCACCCATTGAATTAAATACTGGTAGTCGATATGGATTGGGATTAACAGGATTTTATTCCTACAACTCCATATTCAATGTGGACGAGACGAATAATCGATTTTGTTATAAAACTGGATCGAAAATGGCTCTCACAGCTCTCCATATACCATTCGGTGCATATGAAATTGATGAAATATATCGCACAATACTAAAAGCAATGCCGAATGATAAAAGAGAAGAAGAAAAAGAAAAATTATTCCAACTGCGAGCCAACAATAATACGCTGAAGTGTGAAATTTGGTCAAAATATGGAATTGATTTTACACAGCCAAATTCTATTGGAAGTCTATTGGGATTTGAATCGATATATTTACATCCGAACAAAAGACATGAATCAACGCTCCCTGTTGATATTATGAAAGTACGAATGATACGGGTGGATTGTAACATTATTTCTGGAGCCTATTTAAATGCTCTTAAATCCCATACCATATTCGAATTTGATATAGACGTCGAGCCCGGCTACAAGCTCACCAGGGAACCCGCCAACATCATATATTTGCCTGTTGGACCTGAAGGACGTCAGTTTATCGATAACATTACGCTGCGAATATTGGATGACAACGGACATTTAGTCAATTTTCGAGGTGAAAAAATTATTGTAAAACTAGAATTGAAACAGTTTTAATATGGGAGGTTTTCAATACAATCAACAAAGACCCCGTCTCCAATATAATGCAATCAATGATAAAAAGGAGCGTAATCGTGCAAAGCGAATCATTCAGCGTGAGCATCTTGATCAGTTCAGACGTAGATTGTCAGCTAAGGATCGTGCATTTCTTCAGTCCGTTGGATTAGAAGTCCGAGAAAATTAACAATGGTGCTTATTACATCTAGTGAAAAACTTGAAGTGTTCGACGAACCTGTTTTTGACCAGTCAATTGTTAGCTTACATGAACATACGTATAAGCCATATGGTTCGCAATATTATAAAAACTCTGATACAGTACGCATTCCTATTAATTTCCAAGACCTAATACTTGACATTGCAGAGAGTTACATATATATTGAAGGCAAGTTTACTCCTAGTGACCTCACCAAGCGGTGTTATTTATCCAATAATGCACTAGCCTTTCTATTCGATGAGATAAGATATGAAATGGGTGGCGAGTCAGTGGCCGTCGTTAGAAAGCCTGGAATCACTACAACAATGAAAACTATGGTATCATATGGGCAGACACATACGAGAGCACTACTAACTGCAGCTTGGGGTCTCACCGAAGAAAAGCAGTGTATTTTAGATACTACCAGTCATGTATTCAGTGGTAGACTACCTCTCAAATATCTCATGGGTTTTGCGGAAGATTATACAAAAGGTGTTTTAAATTCAAAGCAGGAACTAATTTTAATCATAGCCCGCTCGTTTAAAGACTCTTATATTGGTGAAGTTGATGCAGAGCTAGAAATTAGTAAAATTGAGTGGAAGATTAGACATATTGTACCTGAAGATAGACAAAAAATTAAGCTGTTGAAGAAAATTGATTCAGGCGGTAATAATGCCAGAATTAAGATGGTTTACCGTATGTGGGACCTTTATGAACTACCAATTCTGCGTGATACTTCTTCTGATGTATGGGCTGTTAAAACCACCAGCAGTCTTGAGAGACCTCGTTACATCATTATTGGTTTTCAAAACAATGCCAATTCCAATAATAGATCCAAAGATGCCACAAAGTTTATTCATGCAGACATAAATAATATTCGACTATTTCTAAATGCTGAAGTATATCCATATGAGCGTTGGAATTTAAATTTCGATAAAAAGCTGGACTCCGCAGTATATTATGCATACGAGAGCTTTCAACGAGGTTATTATGGTAGAGACATGGGGGAACCTATGATGGATCTTGAAGAATTCAGAAAAAATCCATTGTTTGTCATAGACTGTAGCCACCAATCCGAGGCATTGAAAACATCTACGGTTGACATAAAAATAGAGTTTGAGACACGAAAGACAAAGTTCCCTGAACAAACTCATGTATATGCACTAATACTTCACGATACCTACTTGACCTACAATGCATTGGATGGATCAGTTCAAGGTGGATTTTTTGGTGCAAGATAAAATAAAAAGACAATTAGTTAATAATGTAGTAGAATAGGTAATAAATAGTATGAAAATAGTAATGTGACAGAATAGGTAATAAATAATATAAGAAAATGTAAATCATGTGTTTCAATTCAAAAAATAAAAACTAAAATAAACAGCTACACGTTCTCCTCACTTGTGATGTCAAGATGTTAAGTACACAAAAGCCATAAAGAGGGTACGCTGCAGGTACTGAAATAACAATGTAAATGTTCCCTTTCACAAATTCATTGATAAAAATCTCGGTGGATAAGACAGGCAGGTCGTAAATGTACATCTCATAAATCAGCATAGGATAAGACAGATGTCCCTAAAGATAAGACAGGTAAAAATCGACATAAAGATAAGACAGATAGGTCGCAATTGTTTATCAGCATAAGGATAAGGCAGGTAAATAAAGTGGTTAGGTATATAATCATGAATGAATGTTTGTTATCTCATCGTAAAAAAATACAAAGTGCAATAAGACAATACAACATAATAGAGAATTATTTAACTGTCTGCATACGAACGGCTAGACGGATGGATTGACCACAATTGCTTTAATCACCATTATTTTTACTGCAATTACCTTTATTTTTACTTAAATTACCTGTAACTGTCCTCTAATTACCACAGTACTTTAATTACCTCCCACCACTCTAATTGCATCCCATCACTCTAATTACCACACCACTCCAATTACCCCCCACCACTACAATTACATCACACCACCTTAATTGAGTCACCCCCACCACAATAATTATCCATCATGCAATTACTCTAATTACCCATCATTCCACTAATTGCCCCCCACCACTACAATTACATCAGGCCACTCTAGTTACCCCCCCACCATTACAATTACATCACACCATTCTAATTACCTCCCACCACTACAATTACATCACACCACTTTAATTACTTCTTACTAATCTAATTGCCCCCCACCACCACAATTACATCACATCACTCTAATTACCTCCCACCACTACAATTACATCACACCACTACAATTACCTCCCACCACTACAATTACATCACAACATTTTAATTACCTCCCACCACAATAATTATCCATCATGCAATTACTCTAATTACCCATCATTCCACTAATTGCCCCCCACCACTACAATTACATCACACCACTACAATTACCTCCCACCACTACAATTACATCACAACATTTTAATTACCTCCCACCACAATAATTATCCATCATGCAATTACTCTAATTACCCATCATTCCACTAATTGCCCCCCACCACCACAATTACATCACGCCACTTTAATTACTTCTTACTAATCTAATTACCATCCTAATTGCCCCCCACCACCACCTTTCATAGGCCCCGCCCTCTAACGCCCCATCCCCTAAGCCCCCGCCCCTTAATTACCTCCCACCACTCTAATTACATCATATTAGTCTAATTACCTCCCACCACCGTACTTACATCTCATCACTCTAATTACTCCCCACCACTAAACTGAACACTGCTCCTGCTCCTGAACCGAACCGACCCCCACCACTAAACTGAACACTGCTCCTCCTCCTGAACCGAACCGACCCCCACCCCTAAACTGAACACTGCTCCTGCTCCTGAACCGAACCCCTTTCATTCCTCACCTACTTACATTCCACTAAATACCACAATATGAAACGTATCAAAATAACGATGAATGACACTTGCTAAAAATGCTTCCACAATTGAAATTATTCATTTACTATTTTTTAACAGTAAATACAATTATTGTCTGAAAGTTATTTGTGACATTCTACGAATATTCTTTTCTATTATTTGGGTTTTCTACCACATGTATTATTATCCTCTTCAAATACAAATCACAGAATCTACAAAATAATAGAATTATTGGAAAAAAGCCTCTGCGCCCGTGACGTTTACGCCAAAGGAATAGTCAGAGGTTATGTTTTGCAAATAATATAAATCGGAATAAACACAGAAATAATGTATTTTGCTGACGTTTCGGAAAGTAATCTCTTTCCGTTTTCAAAGCTTTTTTTGGAAGAATTATTATTTTGATGTGTATGTCAAATACACAGCTTTAAGATTCTGTTTAAGTTATTTCCATAGATACTTACTACTTACACAGAACATAGAACTGATGATATTTTCTTTTATATAATGTTGAGTTTGTTAAGTTCTTCTTTTAACATTGGTAGCCAGGTTGTACAAATATCTACAGAACAATTCGATACGCACTTATTTTCATTCAATAAGATTATTGCTGATTCTTTAATTTTTCTTTTTTTGATATCTGCTTCTTTTGTTAAAATTTTTGCCGATCCCCAGTTTATTCTATGTCCATTTTCCCAAGCATGTTCACAAATCTTTGATTTCTGAATTTTATTCTTTCTAATGTAATTCTTGTGCTCATCCAACCTCACACTGAAAGGTCTGGATGACTCACTCACATAACATTTATCACATTCGCACTGGATATTGTAAATACACTTTTTTGAATTCTGCTCCCTGTTTATCGGTTTTGTTTTTATTAAAATAGATCTGAAAGTGTTCCCCGTTTGAAATATCGTCCTAACATCAAATTTGTCACCTATATGGCGTAGCTTTTCCGATAATCCGTATACATAAGGAATTATTGCTGTATAATGACGTTCAAGTTTTTGTCGTACCTGATTGTCCCTATTTTCAACATTTATGAAAACTCTATCAACAAAGGCTTCAGGATATTGATTTTGTACTAGAACCTCTTTGATAAATTTTTTCTCGTTATTTAATATTTCATTATTAGATGAAATTATTTTGGCCCTATCGTATAAACATTTTACAACACCCCTTTTAACATTTATTGACTGATTTGAGTTAAAATTTAGATACCTATTAGTATGTGTTGGTTTTCTACAAAAGCTTGTTTCAATTGTATTATTTACCTTTCTAATTAAAACATCTAAAAACGGTAGTTCATTCCTACTTTCTACTTCTAATGTGAATTTAATAGACGGCTCCTTACTATTTATATTTTCCAAAAAACTATCTAGTAAATCGACACCATGAGAACTAAATTAAGTGCAAATTGCATAATGGAACTCTTAACAATGTGTATAATAACAACCTATTTTCAATTGGACAATGAGTTCTATCAGCAGGATTTTGGTATGGCTATGGGGTCTGCATTATCACCAATTTTAAGCAACATATTTATGGAGAACTTTGAGAATACACATGTTCAAAATTGTATAAACAAACCGGTTGTCAGGTGGAGATATGTTGACGACATCTTTGCAATTTGGCCTCATGGTGTCGATTTACTAGATAGTTTTTTGGAAAATATAAATAGAAAGGAACCGTCTATTAAATTCACATTAGAAGTAGAAAGTAGGAATGAACTACCGTTTTTTGATGTTTTAATTAAAAGGGTAAATAACACAATTGAAACAAGCGTTTATAGAAAACCAACACATACTAATAGATATCTAAATTTTAACTCAAATCAGTCAATAAATGTTAAAAGGGGTGTTGTAAAATGTTTATACGATAGGGCCAAGATAATTTCATCTAATAATGAAATATTAAATAACGAGAAAAAATTTATCAAAGAGGTTCTAGTACAAAATCAATATCCTGAAGCCTTTGTTGATAGAGTTTTCATAAATGTTGAAAATAGGGACAATCAGGTACGACAAAAACCTGAACATCATTATACAGCAATAATTCCTTATGTATACGGATTGTCGGAAAAGCTACGCCGTATAGGTGACAAATTTGATGTAAGGACGATATTTCAAACGGGGAACACTTTAAGATCTATTTTAACAAAAACTAAACCGATAAACAGGGAACACAATTCAAAAAACTGTAATTACAATATCCCGTGCGAATGTGATAAATGTTATGTGGGTGAGTCATCTAGACCTTTCGGTGTGAGATTGGATGAGCACAAGAATTACATTAGAAAGAATGAAATTCAAAAATCAAAGACTTGTGAACATGCTTGGAAAAACGGACATAGAATAAACTGGGACTCGGCAAAAATTTTAACAAAAGAAGCAGATACCAAAAAAAAGAAAAATTAAAGAATCAGCAATAATCTTCTTAAATGAAGATAAGTGCGTATCGAATTGTTCTGTAGATATTTGTACAACCTGGTTACCGATGTTAAAAGAAGAACTTAACAAACTCAACATTATCTAAAAGAAAATATCATCAGTTCTATGTTCTGTGTAAGTAGTAAGTATATATGGAAATAACATAAACAGAATCTTAAAACTATGTATTTGACATACACAGCAAAATAAGAGTTCTTCCAAAAAAAGTTTTGAAAATGGAAAGAGATTACTTTCCGAAACGTCAGCAAAATACATTATTTCTGTGTTTATTCCGATTTATATTATTTGCAAAACATAACCTCTGACTATTCCTTTGGCGTAAATGTCACGGGCGCAGAGGCTTTTTTACAATAATTCTATTATTTTGTAGATTCGGTGATTTGTTTCTGAAGAGGATAATAATACATGTGGTAGAAAACCCAAATAATGGGAAATAATATTGGTAAATATTATGTTGTAATTAACAATTTTTAACATTAATCACCTGTGTGATATTAGAGAAATAAATAAAAACATAAATGTTACAGATCATCGAGCAAATCGTCTATTTTATTACGCCCATGTATTGAAAACTAGTAAAACAACAACATAACATATCTGTCAATAACGGTAGCAACAAAATAACCCAATAATGAACATAATAACAGAATAATAACACACTATTAGCAGATCAATATGTATGAAAAACAAAAATGCAGATACTGTGGTAAAGAATGTTCACAAATAGGAATTATACTTAAATTTTATGTTCAAAATGTCCTCCCCTAGCTTCGATGCATATTCTGGTGCAATCACGAGATGACCGATTGATTTTCTTATCATAATTGGGTTATTTCTAATTTCGTTACAGCATTCAACAATCCTCTAAATTAATTGAGCCCTGTCATTAATGTCCATATCGTAGACCTCGCTCTTAAGTGATAAATAGTCAACAGGGTTCAAATCTTAGGACCTTACCGACCATAAATGAGGACCTCTGCGACCAATCCATTTCTCCGGATATGTGTCATTTAAATAATTTCTAATTTGGTTAGAGAAATGTGGGGAGGCTCCATCATGTTGAAAGAACATACCTCGAATATTCAAATTTCCTAAAAGATTCGGTAACTTATGTTGCAAAAAATTAAGATAGACGTTACCATTAAGTGTACTTTCAGAAAAATATGGCCCTAACAAGTTACCGCCTACAAATCCTATCCAAACATTGACTGAAAATCTATGTTGTAAACGACATTCACGTTTTGTATGTGGGTTCTCTTGGGCCCATATGTGAGCATTTCTCGAATAATTTATTCCATCTTTTGTAAATTGCGCCTCGTCTGTGAATAAGGTTCTGTAAATTACCCGTCGATTTTCAGACAGCCAACGACGACAAAAAGTCAGTCGATTGACGTTGTTGCCTGGTTCAAGACGTTGTACTAAATGTGGTATGTTTAAAAATATCCTCCATATTCTAGTATGACGAATACCAATCAGCGTACTAATTTTTCGTGTACTTAAACTAGGATTTTCGTGGACCACCTAAAGGCTTTAGATTAAAGTTTTTAGAACACTTCCCAAGAAGCTGACAGGATGATTAGCGAAACGTCAAGTCAAGTTCGACGACCACGGCAAGACCCGGAAGAAACTATTTCATTTAAGAAAAGTATTCAAATAGATAACTCTGACGAAGACCTACCAGAATGTATTTTGGAAGAAGCGAAGATCGCAAATTTAGATTTATTGCCTACTAAATCTACACACATATGAAAAGGAGCACGCGGTGTTTACGAACTGACGCCAAGAAAAGGGTGCAAAAAATACGAAAGAACCTTTTTACCCTATATTTTGAAATTTAACAAGAGCAGTTGCATGTGGAAAAGTACCACTTTCGGCACATGTTAGGAAAAGAACTATTTATTTAAGTACCAGGAGAACAAAGTAAATTGTTTTATCCGAGACAGAAGAAATCATGCCATATATAACATGCTATTTTTCTTCAAATGTTGAATATGAGTTAAATAAATACTATTATTTCTTCTTCGAATACTTTTACTACCCCTCAAAGCTCGTTAGAGGCAATAAGAGACTAAGTAAGCCGATCAGTCGAAGTGTCAAAGAAATGATAGTTTGAGTTCAAAAAACTTGTCATGAAAGTCATGTTTTTTGATATTTAAAGAAATACTGCATTTCCTAGCCATACTTAAGAGTGTACTACATCTTCCGGTCATATCTAGAGGACATTTCCCTTTTTTTAGGAACTACAACGAAAATAAACTTGGAAAGTGCAATAAATAAATAATTTCGAAAATGAAACGAACTTTTTTGATTTCTTATATAACCTATAAAATTGGTAAAACGTGACTTTTAATGCGTAATAATAATAATAATAATTTTAGCTATTTTAAAAAACTTGATTAATAGAATTAAAAGTTTCCTAAAACTACAATCGTTTAAAAAATGAAATGTCAAATTTTGATAAAACGTTAAATTCTGACATATACTGACAGGTCTCGCTTTACTGCATACGTGCGGTAAAGTGATAGTTACCACACGCAAATTACTGCGGTAACTGACTACTTGGCGCACATTTGTAGAAAAAGCAAATTTTTAAAATATCTTCCACTTTGATAAATGCACGCTTCGAAACGACCGTAGTTTTTTAAACAAATTAATGTTTATAGCATTCTGTTTACAATTTTGTATTCTTAACTGTCAACAAACTGTCACCGTAACACAATTTAAGTAAAAGAAAATTGATTTCAGTAATGATTCTAAACAAATTCTCATGTAGAATGCAAACTTGTTTGATTATTTTTGCCCTACATTCCCTCATATTTAAAAACGAACCGCAGACAGCAGTAAAGTATAACTTTTCTCATTTTCATGCAGGTCTAATGGCTTGGTCTCCGATTTCAATGGGCTTCACTCAGGGAAAGGAAGACAGCAGCATTCAATTGTTCTCTCGCGCTAGTTTTCGTAACAAGTACAGTTCCTTTTCCTGGACAGAAGATGAAACGGCAGCTGCAAATAAAGAGGTAATATCTTTGTACTAAAAATAGCATATAAAAGTGAATTGTGTAAGGGCGGAACGAATTATCTGAAGCGAAAAGGCGGTTTGAGTTTCTAATAAATTTCTCTGTGCATTAATGGAAAAATCTTAAGAGACAACTTAATGATTTTATAATTTATTTCCATAACAAATAAGGATGTTTCTTATTCACGATAAAGTAAAAATATTGAGGCAACTACTTTAACTCAACTTTCGAAATTAATAGAGAGTTGTTGAGTATTCAAAATAACGTGTAACGTTAAGATACGGTAACATTATTTCATTACGTATTTACAAATAACTTTTTACCAAAAAGAGAATTGTTGAACAACTTAATAATCAGCAATCGTTATCTATAACCATAGATAAGAAAATTTTCTTCAGTCTAAAATTACAATTGCGACATCTGTTTGCGTAAAAATATAAAAACTTAATTTGATAGGATGCAAAATCTTATTTACCTGTACCTTGAAACCAGTGTGTAGTTTAGTAAGAACATAACCTCAAAAAACATAACGTTAGCGTACATATATAACGTCAACTTTATCTATCCGTAAACAACGTAGACCGTTAACGTTATTAACGTTAACGTATTTTCTCATTGAAACTGCTCACGCGTAGATGTCAAAATAACGTTACGGTATTTTACGTCTGGTTACTCAACAACTCCCTAATGTTGCCATAACATGACTTGTAGAAAATGATGAA
This sequence comes from Leptura quadrifasciata, assembly GCA_963675555.1. Lineage (NCBI taxonomy): Eukaryota > Metazoa > Arthropoda > Insecta > Coleoptera > Cerambycidae > Leptura > Leptura quadrifasciata. The sequence goes on along the minus strand of OY776676.1, from coordinate 139,916,425 downwards.
TTTGAAATACAAAGTAAAAGTATATACTATGGAGAGGTACCACATACCAGTATAGCATAAGTGTTATTTCTATGAGTGTGGTAATATTAACTATTACGTGCATGGTATGGTCTAGACTTTTTTTGTGGGAGGGAAAATCTTCAAAAAGACACCCCACTCCGGCTAGGTGGTAGTCGCCGGAGTAGTATCGGATTTCTACCAACTAAAATCCCTTTAATACGCCACCGCATCTTGGTATCGTTTTCACATTCTTCAGGATGTATGTTGTAGCGAGAGAAGAATTTCTAAGCAACCCTTTCTTTATTTTTTTTTGTCTAACTCGCTCGTTTTCTTCCTTCCCTATTAATGTTTTTCTTATATATTCTTCTACTTCTTTCCATCCCCCTGGTGTTGTAATCATAGTCTTGACCATGTTTCGGAATTTAAGATTAATTCTGAGCCATGCGTTTATTTCTTCCCTACCTTCCTGCCACTGCACACACCGAAAGACAAAGTGAGCTGCTGTGCCCACCCCCCTGCAGTATTCGCATCTGGCGTTCATTGCTCTGTTGATACTATGCAGGTAGTTCTTGAAGCAACCATGCCCCGTCAGCTTTTGCTCTCCATGTGTTCTCTCAATTCATGGCCTCTCTCCATGTGATTAGACCGGATGTGGTGCCTCTGCCATGTCACCAATAGATTCTCTCTGGCCTGCTTAATTTGCACTTTGTCTCCCCTTGCTTCGTAATTATCCGTACCTTTCTATGCTTCTATGCTTTCTATTATCGGTAAAAAATTCGCAACTGTTAACAGAACCGCTCTGGAAATTGTTCTATAGGCATTGCATATACGTATTGCCATTTGTCTTTCTCATCGATTCCATTTTTTTCCTCTAGTTCGCTATTGAGAGTGCGTCGTTCCGATTTGGTGGGAAATACAAGGCGACGTAGAGAGCCATCGAGTCTAGCAGCCTCCTTTTACTTGAGGTTGGCCCTCCCTATATTTGGCATTATCTTAGACAAGGCCATCATTGTTCTTTGAGCTTTTTCTGCCGCATACTCTACGTGGGATTTGAAGGTTAGACTTTTGTCAATTTTTACTCTCAGTTATTTAAGTTGTTTTTCGGGCACAATTTCCTCATCCATCAGCTCGAAGGTGATGTAGGGAGTTTCCTCTTGCCTCCCAAGAGAATTGCCTTACACTTTTCTGGTGCAGGTTTTAGTGATTTACGTTACATCCACTCGTTGATTTGTCTCAGGACATGATTCGTCTTCTTTTTTACTCCTACTGCTGTTTTCGCACAGGTAACGATAGACAAGTCATCAGCAAAGGCAATCGCTGTTACACCTTGTGGATATCCACATATGTGAGGTTTAAGACCTCATCGTAGGCCACATTTCATAGTGTGGGACCCAGCACGGACCCTTGCGGGACTCCACTGTTTTTGTCGGCGAGTTCCTTGCCATCGTCCAATTTCTATCTCAATCTCCCCTTTGAGGTAGCCCCTCACTAATCTTAGCAAGTATGGGGCAACCTGCCTCCTCTTTAATTCATCCATAATATGCTGCCAGGCTGCCGTGTTTACACTTGGAAGAGTTAAACAATAAGTTTTACCTCAGTTAACAAGACGACAAATATTAAAAACAATTTTCGTTGTAGAGTTATAGTTGGATGAAAGAGCGGATCCAACCGGAAGAGACGAGAAGGCAAGCGGAAAGAATAAGAGAGTTAAATGCTTTAGCTGAAAAACTTGGTTGTACTCTAATACAACTGGCTGTGGCTTGGTGTTTAAAAAACGAATCGGTGCAGTGCTTGTTACTTGGAGCTAACACAGTGGATCAGCTTTATGAAAGCATACAATCCTTACAGGTAACTACACATTAGAGTGTAAAACTAAGTTTTAAATGTAAAATTCATTGTATATTTGATTTCGAATTTAAATATTTTGTCTTTGATATGACATATAAATATTTGAAGTTATGTTAAAGAGCAAGGCATATATGCTTTTCATTTCAATCTAGAGAACTAGTGGTAGTAACGATAATAGCAGTGGTAATGGTAATGATGGATTTAGTAACATACACGGTATCGTTAACCAACACCACTAGTTCTTCTAATGAAGATTAGGTCTGAGAACTGCCTATCTTGCGCCAGATCTGTGCACTGAGGCGCACCGCTCGTCAAAATTGCCAACAAGTAGCCATCGTATAGTGTGACTATGTCTTGGTAAAGATTTACAAAAATCATAGCCTTGTTGGTGAAGCAATATTCTATTACATCAACTGTTAATGAAAATTATTGTGATTTGGTACAAATGAACTAAAATTAAAGATGTTAGTAAAGCTTAAAGCAAAATCTTGCAAAAAAAATTCGAATAAACTAACGCCATAACTATTGCTCACATTAGAAAAAATATAGGCTATAAAAATAAATAAGAATCAATCAAGTATTTAGTACTTTATTACAATAGAATAATTATAAATATTCAGAAGAATAGTTACAATATGCACTTAGTTTATTGTTTCATTAGTTTTGTTCAGATTTCTCTGACATGTTTCGACCTTGCGACCATTATCTTGAAAAGTGAAAGTGGTGGTTCACAGTATATATCTTAGAAATATTCTACCTACTTAGCGGGGGATAATAACTTGATTTGCTATTCCTTTAAATTTAACAATACAGGCCGGAACTACGAACTTAATTTTAATTTTATTACTGTGTCTAGTACTGGGTTGTTCATAAATTCTGTTTGTGTATTTGTAACGTTTTTATGGTTTCTTAGGGCCTTCTTAATTTCTAAAATTTCAAGCATGTCTAGGATTCTTCCTTTGTTTGCATTATGCGAAAGTTTAACACTACTACCGTTAAAAACGTAATTTTGCTCAATACAATGTTCGGCGAAACCAGTTGATTTTATTATATAAAATAGACATTTGTGTTCTCTTAACCTCACATCTATGCTACGGCCACTCTGACCTATATATACGGCTTCACAGTCGTCACACTTTATTTCATATACCCCCGATTTTTTAATACCTTCTGTCTTTTCTTTATTATTAACCAACAAGTGGCCTAAATTATTTCTATTCGTTGATATTGTGTTAATATCTAATTTATTTAATCTATTACATACTGCGATGCTAACCTTATTTACATAATTTATACTATGCTACTTTTTGTTTTCTATATTTGGCACGTTATAAAATTGTTTTTGTAATAATTTTCTCAGTTTATTTTTTATTAATTTGTCAATAAGTAACTCATCATAGCCATTGTTTTTTGCTAGTGACATTTTATCTTCCAAGATCGATTACAATTTGCATGTGTAAGAGTGTCAGTAAAAGTTGGCTTTCTGTAAATATCAAGTTCTAGCCCATATTCTTTACGTGTCAGCGTAATATCTAAAAAGTTTATTGACCGTTCTTTTTCCATTTCAACTGTAAACTGAATTTTGTTGTTTAGGGAGTTAATAAAATGGATGAAATGTGACAATTGTCTCTCAGTACCAATCCATATACAAAACACATCGTCAACATATCTTACCCAAAAATGCATGTATTTGAGGAGATTATTGTTTGTGGTAAAAAGATTGTTTTCAAAATGTGCCATAAATATTTCAGCAAATAATGGGCTTAACGGACTACCCATAGGTAAGCCGTTTACTTGAGTATACATTTTATTATCGAATTTAAAATAATTTTGTTTGATACACATATTAATTAATGTTTGTAAATCTTTTTGTTCATTTTGATTCAATTCACTATTTGAGATAAGATGTTGTAATATTCCTTAAGCTCATGAATAGAGATAGAGGTAAATACACTTTTAATATCAAAGGAAACTAATTTGGCATTTTCGGTAAGGTTATGTTTTTCAATTTGGTCACAAGTTCTAAAGAATTTTTTATACTGTAAGGGAATTGAAACTTGAACAACTGTGGTAAAGTCTAATTGAGTTTATTACATAGTCTATAAGCCGGTGCATTAATATAAGACACTACCGGTCTCATAGGAAAACCCTCCTTATGAATTTTTGGTAAACCATAAAGTATGGGTTTTTTTTTATAAATAAATATAAATAACACCACAGGTAATTATGACCCCCTTTATCCAGGAAGGCTCTAGAAGAGCCTTGTGTGGGAGGGGGCTACACATTTAGAGACAAGGGACACACACCCAGTATCCGTGTATAGTGGAAAAATCCCTTTCACAGTATTTTCCGCTGCCACGACCGGGGATCGAACCCGGAACTTTTGGGTGAGAGGCAAATGCGCTCACCTCTCGACCACCAGTCAGTCAGTTGTAGCATTCATTAATAGAAGGTTGTTTGTTTGAAAATTTGTTATATTGGATGTATTTTTCTTTAGTAGTACCTACATTTCTGACTGAAATTTTTTCGTAGGGTCATGTTTTAGTTCTTTAAAATCATCAGTATTTAATAATTCATTCGTTTTATTATTATAAACAGGTCTAGATAAAACTGTCACAGTATTACCTTTATCTGTTTTACATAAAATTAACTCGTTAGAAGACAATTTATTACGGATATAGTTTACTGTTTTTTGTTCTAATTTGTTAGAGGTTATATTCTTTTGTGAATTTTTTATAACCTTTGACACAAGGTATTTTTCGTCATTGTTATCTAACGGGTTAAGTGCCAATTCAGTGTTTACAGCTAATAAGTCTAAGTCTTTCTTGTTGGTTATTTTAGGACATTATTTTAGGCCTTTTTCGAGCAACTTGGTTTCATTAGCGTTAAATTGTACATCGGTTAAATTAATTAATCTAGGATAAACCTTATCTAAATCCCCAGCTGGCAATTTCTACGGAGATTCGTAGTTCGTAGTTCCGGCCTGTATTGTTAAATTTAAAGAAATAGCAAATCAAATTATTATCCCCCTCTAAGTAGGTAGGTCATCTTTGCATCATCACCTTTGACCTGGTCTGTTTCTAATAACAGTCTGTGAGCAATATGTAAGAGACGTTCGAATAGGTGAAAAATGAACTATCGATAAATTACAATTACATCTATTATCAGTAGGAGGGCGATTTTCTACATAATTTTTGTTTATCTCTTTCGATTTTTACCATAAGTGTAATAAATTTGCAAAAGGATATTTTCATTTAATAATAATAACCCATACCTAGCTGGCGTTTGTAGGTTACTACACTAATGCAAAAAGACAACAGAACAAAACTATGTATGCAATATGTTGCTTGTATTTACTGTTTTAATGGATCCAGTGACAAGAAATTACACAAACGCATGCACACATACTCGGCGTATATTGTTTCAAACCTTTGAACTATGAAGAGTGGATAAATGCTTCGCGGACAATAGTCCCAAAAAGGATACAATGATTGTTATGTTGGCCAGATTATAACTTTATTCAACTAAATGAAACGTACGAGTGATGAGCAATAAAACAGTAAATATAGGACTTTTTTCGTCTTTCTAGAAATAATAATAGTTATTTTGTTGTTCTGGAAAAACTGATGGTAGCACTGTCTGTATGGACAATTTTTATTTACAAATGGAAAAAATCGCTTACGGCTGGAAATTTAATGGTGTTATCTGCACAGTCGAAATTATAAGAAAAACGAATAATAATAACAATAAAGGATCTTGACCCGAAATTTTTCTCGAAAAATATTTATAAATGTTAATTTCCTAAAGAGGGAGTTTGTTCAGCTTACGATTTTCTGAGACTTCATAAAATTTACTATAAAACAGCACTTACGCTGTTCTGAAAACGTGCGCCAATCGAAAATTATACGGGAACACACAACTTACGCCTTTACCGCTGGGGTATGCACCCTTCTTAATGAATTTTTTTGACGATAACTAAGTTCTAGGCTCTATGGACCGTGCAGATAACGCCATTAAATTTCCTGCCGTAGGTGATTTTTTTAAATCTCCCATCCCTAGGGATTTTACTATGGATGCACTCAACTATTTACTCGTTAGAGGCGGAGGAATATATTGTCTGAAAGTTATTTATGGCATTCTTCGAATATTCTTTCCTATTATTTGGGTTTTCTACCACATGTATTATTATCCTCTTCAAAACAAATTACCGAATCTACAAAATAATAGAATTATTGGGAAAAAACCTCTGCGCCCGTGACGTTTACGCCAAAGAAAAAGTCAGAGGTTATGTTTTGCAAATAATATAAATCGGAATAAACACAGAAATAATGTATTTAGCTAACGTTTCGGAAAGTAATCTCTTTCCGTTTTCAAAGCTTTTTTTTGGAAGAACTCCTATTTTGCTGTGTATGTCAAATACACAGCTTTAAGATTCTGTTTATGTTATTTCCATAGATACTTACTACTTATACAGAACACAGAACTGATGATATTTTAGATAATGTTGAGTTTGTTAAGTTCTTCTTTTAACATTGGGAGCCAAATTGTACAAATATCTACAGAACAATTTGATACGCACTTATCTTCATTTAATAAGATTATTGCTGATTCTTTAATTGTTCTTTTTTTTGGTATCTGCTTCTTTTGTTAAACTTTTTTCCGAGTCCCAGTTTATTCGTTCGTTTTCCCAAGCATGTTCACAAATCTTTGATTTCTGAATTTCATTCTTTCTAATGTAATTCTTATGCTCATGCAATCTCACACTGAAAGGTCTGGATGACTCACCCACATAACATTTATCACATTCGCACGGGATATTGTAAATACAGTTTTTTGAATTCTGCTCCCTGTTTACCGGTTTTGTTTTTGTTAAAATAGATCTTAAAGTGTACCCCGTTTGAAATATCGTCCTAACATCAAATTTGTCACCTATACGGCACGGCGTAGCTTCTCCGATAGTCCGTATACATAAGAAATTATTGCTGTATAATGACGTTCAGGTTTTTGTCGTACCTGATTGTCCCTATTTTCAACATTTATGAAAACTCTATCAACAAAGGCTTCAGGATATTGATTTTGTACTAGAACCTCTTTGATAAATTTTTTCTCGTTATTTAATATTTCATTATTGGATGAAATTATTTTGGCCCTATCGTATAAACATTTTACTACACCCCTTTTAACATTTATCGACTGATTTGAGTTGAAATTTAGATATCTATTAGTATGTGTTGGTTTTCTATAAACGCTTGTTTCAATTGTATTATTTACCCTTCTAATTAAAACATCTAAAAACGGTAGTTCATTCCTACTTTCTACTTCTAATGTGAATTTAATAGATGGTTCCTTACTATTTATATTTTCCAAAAAACTATCTAGTAAATCGACACCATGAGGCCAAATTGCAAAGATGTCGTCAACATATCTCCACCAGACAACCGGTTTGTTCCAATGTTCCGGTAGATGAAACCTTAAAAATAGTTAAAGACAGGCTACTAAATGATAATAATTTGGAAACTAGAACTAAATTAAGTGTAAATAGCATAATGGAACTCTTAACACTGTGTATAAAGACAACCTATTTTCAATTGGACAATGAGTTCTATCAGCAGGATTTTGGTATGGCTATGGGGTCTGCATTATCACCAATTTTAAGCAACATATTTATGGAGAACTTTGAGAACACATATGTTCAAAATTGTATAAACAAACCGGTTGTCTGGTGGAGATATGTTGACGACATCTTTGGAATTTGGCCTCATGGTGTCGATTTACTAGATAGTTTTTTGGAAAATATAAATAGTAAGGAACCATCTATTAAATTCACATTAGAAGTAGAAAGTAGGAATGAACTACCGTTTCTAGATGTTTTAATTAGAAGGGTAAATAATACAATTGAAACAAGCGTTTGTAGAAAACCAACACATACTAATAGGTATCTAAATTTTAACTTAAATCAGTCAATAAATGTTAAAAGGGGTGTTGTAAAATGTTTATACGATAAGGCCAAAATAATTTCATCTAATAATGAAATATTAAATAACGAGAAAAAATTTATCAAAGAGGTTCTAGTACAAAATCAATATCCTGAAGCCTTTGTTGATAGAGTTTTCATAAATGTTGAAAATAGGGACAATCAGGTACGACAAAAACCTGAACGTCATTATACAGCAATAATTCCTTATGTATACGGACTATCGGAAAAGCTACGCCGTATAGGTGACAAATTTGATGTTAGGACGGTATTTCAAACGGGGAACACTTTAAGATCTATTTTAACAAAAACAAAACCGATAAACAGGGAGCAGAATTCAAAAAACTGTATTTACAATATCCCGTGTGAATGTGATAAATGTTATGTGGGTGAGTCATCCAGACCTTTCAGTGTGAGGTTGGATGAGCACAAGAATTACATTAGAAGGAATGAAATTCAGAAATCAAAGATTTGTGAACATGCTTGGGAAAACGGACATAGAATAAACTGGGACTCGGCAAAAATTTTAACAAAAGAAACAGATACCAGAAAAAGAAAAATTAAGGAATCAGCAATAATCTTATTAAATGAAGATAAGTGCGTATCGAATTGTTCTGTAGATATTTGTACAACCTGGCTACCAATGTTAAAAGAAGAACTTAACAAACTCAACATTATATAAAAGAAAATATCATCAGTTCTATGTTCTGTGTAAGTAGTAAGTATCTATGGAAATAACATAAACAGAATCTTAAAGCTGTGTATTTGACATACACAGCAAAATAAGAGTTCTTCAAAAAAAGCTTTGAAAACGGAAAGAGATTACTTTCCGAAACGTCAGCTAAATACATTATTTCTGTGTTTCTTCCGATTTATATTATTTGCGAAACATAACCTCTGACTTTTCCTTTGGCGTAAACGTCACGGGCGCAGAGGTTTTTTCCCAATAATTCTATTATTTTGTAGATTCGGTAATTTGTTTTGAAGAGGATAATAATACATGTGGTAGAAAACCCAAATAAGCGGAGGAATATATTATCAGTTCCCCTCTTTTCATCTACGCTTTAGTTTAGGTGCAGTTGAAAGTTCGTCGAAATTGATTATATTCAAAATTAAATGAGAAAAAGGGGCTTATATTAATTAAAAAAAACAATTCAACAACACTTATTGACTGATGTACATATATGATTTTTGTTTCGTTTTAAAGATATTTGGATACAAGGTACCAATTTAAACTTATGTTTTAGCTCATTCCCAAGCTCAACACCAATATGATTGCCGAAATCGAACGTATTTTAGAAAATAAACCAACCCGACCTCCCATGGTGTCAACTTTGGCGCTTAGATGACAATCAATGTGCCCCCCTGGCTCCATCAGGTAATTACAACTTTCTTATTATCTTCTTATTAAATTTAGTTTTGTTCAGAGTTGAAATTTGTTAGCAAACTTTTAATATTTTGTTTTTATTGCAATAAATTATTCGATAATAGAGTCTAAACATTCGGTATAATATAGCTTATGTTATATAAATTAAACTTGTTGGGGTGCGTTCGATTTTAACTGAAATTTGAACTAAAAAGACATTAGTTTCGTATTTCACTTGCTCATATTCAAGGACAAGGTGTATAATAATCATATTGGATTATAATAAAACAAATTGCTTTTGATAAAAAAAAATTATTTGAAGAAATATTTTGTGATGTTTTTTAAAATTACCTGGAAAAATTGGTACGAAATTTACCTGAAGATGTATTCAACATTCAATTATTTCTAATATTTGTTTGTTATGTTTCATTAATTTATCAACATCAAGAACTGGGCAAGTGAGTTTGAAATATCACTATACAAGTTACAGCTAGTAATTTTTTTTTGTGACCCTTACATCACTTTTTTGACCTCAAAATTTGTAATTTCAAATATTTGGGCCCATAAGTGTTGAAAATACTTTCAGACCGGATTTTTGTATTCTGAGGTGGTGAAGCAAGACTTTAATTTGATCCCAATATGAATTTACCACCCGCTTAGGGACTGAAGGTAGACGTACTGAACCGGAAAACTATCTAGATAACTCTAAACATGTCACCAAAACTTCAAAACATCAATGATGTTTTATTCTATTCCAATCGGCTGTATACAAAGTGTCCTAAATCTAAGCGGACATATTGAAATAAGAGATAGAGCACATGTTGCTAAGTTTGAAACACTCTAAGACTTACTCTTGAATGTGGATGATTGTCGAGATGATTATAGATAAAGTAGTCAGCTAGCTAACGTTATTATATTGTTAATTTCACTTAAATAACCTACAAAAGAACTTATTTTCTGTACACGGGCCTTATTTAAGCTTTTTCGAGTTTAAATTTTTAGAAGACTTATACTAAAATCACTTACTGAAAACCTTTATAAAGTAGTATTAAAATACTGAATTCTATTAAACCAGAATTACAATAGATTTTCAAACTGAACATCTCCAGCGTTAAAGCACGTTTGGGAACGTTTTAATAATATGTTTTTATTGATATATTAATCATTTGCGGGTTATTTTCAATACCATCACATACGTTAAAGAAAATTCTGACTGTTCCCGTGTGACGAATATTTCACTGTACACCTCTGACTTTAGGGGCCCCCATTAAAATTAATCAAGTGGTGTAAGACCAGGAAACCTCGGTAGCCAATGAACTGTACTTCCTTTACCAGTCCATCTGTTGGAGCAATGCTGATTTAGATGATCTCTGACCGGTTAGGCAAAAGGAGGAACAGCACCATCGTGCTGAAACTATATATTCCTGGTATCAATATCTCTCAATAAATCGGACAAAGTACCTCTTAGAAAGCTTAGTAGATAATATATGGGTGTACGACACCAAAATTCTGGTTTTCAAAGTCATTCTTGTAAAGAGCCGGATGAAGTTAGCTGCGGATGGTAGGGTGGTTTTAAATCTGTTTATAACTGTTTAGAACCTGTTTATAGCTGTTTAAAATCTGTTTATGTCTGTTTAAGGCCTGTTTATACCTTCCCCGACCTAAGTTCTCTAGTTTTCTGCAATTATCGCCGCGATACGATAGGTTAGGTTGACTAACCTACCGTACAGATGAGCTATAGACAGGTCTTAAATAGACAGAGATAGGTTCTAAACAGATATTTGCAGGTCTTAAATCGCAAGTGCAATTTTAGGGTCTGACTCAAGTGATGAGTCATCGGCATCTGAGGTTTCTCTAATTGGTGGCCCCGTAGTGACATAGCACCTCTACTCTCAGTAATGTGGGCTCTATCTCCAATTTCACCATGTCCGTTTAGATTTAGAAGATTATGTATATTTGATGCTAATTTCTATTTATAGTATTTTAATAAATCGACCGTAGCCCAATGAGAAACTTTTACATTATAATCTGATGCTCATCTTTAATTGTAATATACTGATGATTTTTTACTCCCGTAATATATATTGGGTTTAGGCGAAGGAAACCAAGCGCACTTGAGTTTTGCTTTGTCGGATAAAAAGGTAAAAGTGATTTCGAATGCGAACCACCATTCTCCATTAAAGCAATTCCTCCTTATTCATATGTGACTTGAATTGTTTGACATATGACAATATGTATTTAGCAAATAAACTATTTAAAACAAAATGGTTTGCTTTTCTAAAGGGTATTTCAAAATTAACGATTGAGGCTTTAACCATGGTCAAGCACAGGAAAAGGCACTCCTATAAACATTATCTGAAAATTCCTTCCATTCCTTCCCAGTAACCACAAGTTGCACAGTAGAAGTCATTTAAATTATGTACGGTCACGAATTTAGTTTTGTAGAGCTTAATAATTAAGTAATGTTTGTTATTTACCTGGCAGTCGTAACTTTTAAATATACTTACTTAAATGCAGTTTTTATTAATAAAATCTTTAAATTCGTTGTCAACTAACAACGTCACCATGTCCAACTGATAGTATTACACTAAAAGTAATAACCAACAGCTACTCTCCGGGCTATGTGCCCCGCTGAGCGCTGAATTACAAGTTACAAACCTGGCGCGTTAAGTGTAATAATCGCATATTACCAACAAAACGCTAATGCTTCGATTGTAACAAACACCAGCTGAAAGACTGATCCTACTTAAAGGAGCACTCGTGCCAGTCGTCCATATCACTTGCAGACTGCAGTTTCGAGCTGTCGTCTGCACTGTTGCTGTACTGATGAGAGCCAAAAGCTCGAAATCGGTTTGCAGATGACTCTGGATATTGCCGATGCTGCAGAACTCATCTGTTTTAATAATGGGTACCTTCACCGGTATCTGCTATAAACACTCTATTGCGTTTCTAGTAAATGGTAATTAAAATACCATTCCGAGCGCACATCCTAATAAAAATATTAGGTTTCAAGAGGAATACGACGAAACGTGCCTTTGTGCATTTTAGCATCTATCATTGTTCTAGTTGACTTTATTTGTGACATTTGCCTTGGTCGACGCTTCCTTAAAGTGTTTATGGTAGATGCCGTTGGAGGGACCTATTTGTACTATTTGTAAGTCGCCGATATGGTGTTACTCGCAATGTATATAGCATTACGAGACCGCAGCATGGTCAGTGTCTGGGTCTGTTCTACACTGATGAGAGCCAAAAGCTCGAAATCGGTCTGCAGATGACTTTGGACGTTGCCGATGCTGCGGAACTCCTCTCCAGGAACTCCAGGCTTGCAACTTGTAATTCAGCGTTCGGCAGGGCACATCGCCCGGAGAGTAGCTGTTGGTTGCAGTCTGGTTACATTCTTTAAAGTAAAATAAGGATTTTATAGAGAAGCTTGCGACTGAAATATTATGTTTTAATATTTCTGCCCTCTAGAAGCACACTTGATCTAAATATATATAGATTTTTCTTCTAGAGAAAATATAGAAAAATTTCACAATTATTTTTATAACTTTTTTGATTGAGTGTTTATTTTTATGAGTTATATTAGTTTTTTTATTTTTATAATCGCTCATAAAATCCATGGTTATAGTTTTATCGTTAATATTGTAACACCTTTATAACACCAGGCGAGCTTTTTCTGTTAATTCACCTATGAGCGTTCTGTTACGCAACTAAAACGCTATCTTGTTGTATATCCATTCCAGACTGATATGTTTTTTAATGCCCCATAACATAATTGTTTGCTGATTTTAGTGATTTTACATTCAAAAGGAGATATGAACTGTAAGTTATTATATCTGCATAACAATTGTGAGAAATTTGGAGTGCAAACTATCAATAATTTAATTATTATGCGTAAAATTATATCACTGGTTCTCTTACAACTTTTACATGAATTATATCTAAGCAATAAGCATTGTCTGGTAAATATCTGGTGTATATCACTTTATGTCATCACTATTTTCAAAATATAAATGTTTCGTCACTTTACCATTCACTTCAGAGCTTCATTCTACTAACTCTTTATTCTAACCACATAAGAGGTACTGACAATTTTTTTAAAGTCATAATTATATTTTTAATAAATTATGAAACATGATTGTACAGTGGTCTTCAATTTTACTGGACAGATAAAAAAATGTAACAAAAACTTTACGAGCTCATTATTAACGCCGGTGAACCATTCGATATGGTGTCATCAAATAAGCCGACGTAAACCTATAAAGGTAAGTGATTTCCGGCGAAATAGTACAGAGAGTAACGGTATTTTAATGAGGTCGTAAAGTTTTTGTTGCCCTTTTTATTTGCACGGTCAAATTGCAAACGATTATACACAACTACTCAATGAGATCATCAAACGCAGGGCCGTAACGAAGTTAATCGCTTTGGACGGGGGACCATTTTGGCGCTCTCTATTCGACTTTTTTTGTACTATTCTGTATCTGATACGCCGGAATTTGAAAAATAAGGGGCGATGTTTACACTACACTTTACTAATGTTAAAAGAACACAATATGCAATTCATTTCATCTGGTCGATAGCCGAGTGGGTGGCAATCGCGATTAATCACACGGACATCACACCACCGGGTTCGAGTCCTGGCTCCGGCACTGGCACTGTCATAGGAAATGGATGTATGTCCGCGTTTTTTCAATGTGCAACCCCCTTCCGCACAAGCCCTGGTTTCTGGAATTAGGGGTTATCTAATTTCTCTGGTGTTTATTTATTATTATTTATTATTATTATTTTATATTTGCCATATAAATATTTACGTATTCTATTTAGCATACAAGCAGCCTGTGGGCGAGTTTTTTTGCATTTAAAAATTATAAAAAGCGGATTAAAGTCTCTTTTAAGACGATTTGTTATGACCGTTAATTATAATAATTGAATCTGGAAAAAACACATTATGAAACATATTGACGTTGAGATAATAATAAATAAATCAACAAGCTCAACTTATGCATATCACTGGAATGTTTTAACATTTTAATAGTTTAATCTAAGTAACTAACTTAACTGTGCAATTTTAGTTGGTTATATAATACTTTATATAAATCCTATCCAACTAGAGATTTTTGTTTGCGTTATTTTGTTTGTAATTTGTGATTAATCCAGTTACCAGTTACTTACACTATGTTGTTTTATTGTATATCGTTGGTACAATGTATTCTAAGCCACGTTATTTGTGTCATAATTTTGTACTTTGTAGGTATACTTCTGTGCAATAAAATTGCGGACGATAGTCCTGTACCGAACCGGTTTTCAGAGACCAAAAGTCGACAAAATCTTAGTAGTGTATGGATGGTCGGAAAATTTAGGATTAATGGTACATAAATGGAGGAAAATCGATTGGACCCCAACAAATAACCGGAAGTAGGGTGGGGTGGAAAAGGGTGTACTTTTAAGGGTGAAATGTGGTTTTTTACGATTTCCTGCAAAAACATTCTATCGAAAAAAGTTCAATACAAAATTTGTAAATAATTGAAAGATCTACAATTTTTATTCTTATATTCTTTCTCCTATTTTTCAACAAACCTCAAAACTATTGAGAGAAACGTCAAAAATCAATTTTTTTTGATTTTTTATTTCTATCCCACAGAAAGGATTCGATTTAATGAAATTTTGTGAAAATGGATATTGTTATGTCTCAAATCAGCTGTAATTTTTTTAAAGCGAAATATTTAATTTTTGATTTTATGCGAATTTAATATTAAAAAAGGCCTAATATTCAATAAAAAAAGTTGATGAACGAGATTTTGATTCTTGAAAATTTCAGCACGGAATTTTTCGTTGAAACCTCTACTTTAAGATGGTGTAAAAAAATCAGCAGCTACTGGAAGAGGCTGGGTGGATCTTTGAAGCCGAAAAGAGCATTAAATTGTGTGACAAAACGGCACTAAACGTAATCTGATCTCATCCAAAACCTTTTCAGATCTTCTGGGGCACTAAAAAAACCCTCAACTTAATGAATTTACAATCATCTATGCGAGTTATTACCTACATTATCGCTCGTTGAATAATATACTATTAGGATATTAACAACTTTAACATAACTTGAACGTAAAGCAACAAACTGAAAATTGGTAAAGTGATAATCTATAATAAATTCACCAACGAAGGTACAGAAAGCATATGATATTGATATTGTTACATCTACCTTTTAGGTTTGTGACAATCCACTAAAAGTTACAAATATGCCGAAATCTTATTAACATGACACCAACGTTATCGGATGACAAACGATGACAATGACAATCGTCAAAATTTGCTCATTGCAATCCGATCGCTCGCGGCTGTCTTTGTTAAATGAAACATTAGCATTTCAGTAATTTTACTAGATTTTAGAGAAATATTTGTAGTTTAATTCTTCGATTTGTCTGTATATATATTTAAAAACGTAATCCACTCTACTTCTAGAGCAGTGAAGAAACCCTCACACGTAAATTGACACGTGATGTGACGAGTTTCACGACGTAACGGCTACGCGCATCGATCATATCATGCGAAATGCGATCTATGCCATATTTGCTTTGTTTTTAATTTTTTTCACGAAAACCAAATCGAAAGGGTGGAAGTGTGATATATCGTTGAAATCAGAATTTTAACTGCTTTTCAATGGTTCCATTGTAAATTGAAAGTGATTATAAAATAAACATCTTGTTGCGTCAAAATGACACTAAACGTAATCCGATCCCAACCAAAACCTTTTCAGATCTTCTGGGGCACTAAAGAAACGCACACGCAAAGTTGCATTCAAATCTGTTCAGTAGTTTCGGCGCTATCGTGATAACACACATACACACACACAGACATTTTTCAAAATCCACTTTTTTGGGTTCCTAGGACCTCAAAACGTAAAGATTTGATGTTATCTCAATTTTCGTTTTTGAACCAATTTTAGTAACCTCTCACAATTTTATTGTGGAGAGGTTAAAATCATACTGTTACTGTGTAAAACCTTGCCATACATGGGAAAAAACAAAACAAAGATTTTTTAAGATCGATTTTTCCGTAATTGTCACGAATTCTTCATTGTTTATCGAAGTGAAATGTTGAGGGTGATGCAAAATGGTAATTTCAATCTAATATCAAACAAGGGAACTTTGATTAACCGCTTAAGGTTCGGGCTGTTGAGAAACAAATTAATTAAACAATAGTTTTACTTTAAAAAATGCTAGAAATGTCAGTTCCTGTTTAGGAAAAATTTTTTTATGCTTCATGGACAAAAATAAACTAAAAATAATGTCATTAAAATAAATATTTCAAATGATTGAAATGGCGGGGCAGTTCTTATGCTACGCGGTCTCGAGCTCTTTCTTGTTCGTTTCTGCTAGCAGTGCTAGCTTCGCATGCAACCCACTTGTCCCAGATTTTCCGCGCGTCCACAACTGATACGTTCTGTGTCGTTCTTGACCGTAATTTTCAATATTAAGTTTATGCGGTTCTCATCACATATAATTTGCTGCATTTCCTTGATACGTCCCAAACAGCTCCAAACATGAATAAAAAAAAAACATTGTTGCGTTATTACATTGTTTTTCTGGATGTGATACGACTTCCAGTTTCGCCATAAAAGGAAAGAAAACTATTATGAAATCATAACTGGCTAATCAAAATTTATCAAATCAAGCAGAAATTCTTTATCGGAAAGATGCAGACAAACAACCAATTACTGATAATGGATGGAAACTAATAACGTCTATTTATAAATATAAAAAAATTATATATGTCCCTGAACGAATTAAGATTTGAAATGTATCAAGCCGCAACAGTTAAAAGTTCAATTAATTT
Source organism: Leptura quadrifasciata (assembly GCA_963675555.1). Taxonomy (NCBI): domain Eukaryota; kingdom Metazoa; phylum Arthropoda; class Insecta; order Coleoptera; family Cerambycidae; genus Leptura; species Leptura quadrifasciata. The sequence goes on along the minus strand of OY776676.1, from coordinate 139,899,404 downwards.
AGAAATGCTACCAACTGAAGGGGCAGCTGATCAACACTGCTACAGGGCCTATGGTCAGATACAAACTTGGCTTGGTAACAAACTTATACGGCTACAGATTGGGGATGGAAACACCACCTAATCGGAATAATGCTTAAATTGACAGAAAAAGAAGTAATTTCTGAAAGTTTGCTGAAAACTGTCTGCTGCAGTTGTGAAACTAGTTGTGATAGTAAAAGATGCGGCTGTCGCAAACATGGAATAAACTGCTCCATTTTAAGCTCCGATTGTCACGGGTCCGAAAACTATTCTAACGCTGAAACAGAACCGTTAGACGAAATAAGCGTTTCGGAAGAAAGTGATAACGAAGCAACTACAAATTTTAAAATTAATATTAGAAATAAAGATCTTTATAAACCAAACTTCATTAAAATCGAATCATTTCTATGAGATAGAAATAAAAAATCAAAAAATTGGTTTTTGACCTTCCTCTCAATAGTTTTGAGGTTATGTTGAAAAATAAGAGAATGAGTATACAAATACAAGTTATAGATCTTCCAATTATCTACAACTTTTGTATTTAACTTTTTTCGATAGGAGGTCTAGTTTTGCCGAAAATTGTAAAAACCCTGTTTCACCCCTAAAAGCACACCTTTTTCCACCCCCATCCTACTTCTGGTTATTTGTTGGGGTCTAATCGCTTTTCCCCTATTTATGTACTGTCGTGAGTAGAAAAAAATAGGACAACTTTTTTTTCTAATGTAAATCTGTCTCTATTTGAATATGTAACGAGTAGCTGAAATTAAACAGATATCACTTTTAATTTATTCTTTATTTTAATGCTGTAGTTATTGCTATAGTAAATGATGGATGTTTAATGAGACAAATTGCACTGCATTATAACATTAACAAAAATTTGGTGTGTAACATTTTAAGAAAGTGGAGAATAAACGGTACGATTAATAGAAATCCTGGAACAAAGGACAAAGGATATCCTACTTAACAAGAAACTAACTATTAATATTTCATTATTGCACCATTTCTATTTATAACTTCTATAAGTCTGTTTGGCATAGAATTAAATAACCTTATACAATAATCATTAGTAATAATACTTTCACATGCATTATTTACTATTTCCAGTAATTCTTCGGCATTCCGTGGTCTCACATTTCGTTTTTGGAATACGACCGTTGTGTGTTGACTGGAAAGTTTTTTCGTCTGCAAAGATTACATTGTTCCAAAAATTTACATCATGCGCTAAAAATTCAAGCGCAAATCCTACTCGAGCTTTTTTATGTTCAGCTTTAATTCCTGTGCTGCTGCATGACAGCGTAGCTCCGATTCTCTTACTCGCCGGCGACCAGTACTACTCGATCCAGGAAAATTCGTTTCCTCAGCAGCCTGAATAACTGAGTAAAATGGATTTTCTACTAAAGCATTTACCAATTACAAATTTTGTTGTTGAGTTGATATCCTTCGTCGCCCTGATCCAGGATTTCTATTAATCGTACCGTTTGTTCTCCACTTTCTTAAAATATTACACACCGAATTTTTGTCAATATTATAACGCAGTGCAATTTGTCTCATTGACCATCCATCTTCTGCTTTAACAATAACTCCAGATTTAACTAAATCGCTTATTTGAGGCATATTAGTTTTTTGCACATTTGCAATAAATTATGACAACTAACTGACAATGTCACAAAAAATAAAGTTAGATGTACTATAACCGACAGTTACAAAAATGTGGTGCTTTACACCCATGCACCATGTGGGTGGCTCGGTAGCTCGGTGGAGATGGCGTGGTCCAGATTTGCTGTTATCAGTGACGAAATATTTGATAGTTTGGGCACCACTTTATTTTTGGATTATTTCTGGGAGAAATAAAGAAACCCTTTCAACTTGGCACTACCATTTATTGTAGAAGCGATAGCCTGGAATGGCGGCTGGCCGAACAAACACACAAATTAACAAACTCAATGGGCTTTCAACAATTTCCCAATTAACTTAACGTACAACTAAGTTCCGCCTATTTAGCGTAAGACCCCGTATAGGTTTACTTTTTATTATTTACAACAAATAAAACTAGCTCCCTCGACAGAGGACGATATGTTCGGTACATTTCCACGTGTCTCTCCCGACTATCCTTTTCGCCGCACCGGTCAGTGCCGTGCGCCGTATTTTCACCCTATCAACGTTACAGTACACAACTAGAATTGAGCAAAATACAGTTTAAGACTTGTCCTATTTTTTTTTGCTCACGACCGTACTTATACAACTTACAAACTCAACATTTTTTATTCTTCAATTATTAGGAATCGACAAATTGTCCTTCAGCCCTTAGCAAATTTTGGAAAAATTATGTAAAATTTTCAGTTATAATGTCCATAGAGCGTTTAATTACGAAATAATGTTATCACAGTTTCCGAAAGCATGTTGCTTGGTAACAACCTGACGCTGCCAGCGGAGGGCTGTTATAGTACAATCAAATAGTACTTTGACCTGGAAAAAATTGCACGCTCGAATTTGATATGTTCAACGTTATCAGGACCACTTAGAAGGTCTAAAACCGAAGAGGTGACCTCCCACCCTTTTATTTAGTCGCCATCTTGAAATTTTTTTTAATCGTTTTATGTCGTGTTCTATTGGTCCCACCAAGCAAGTTATTGAACAAAAAATGTTGTAAATAAAATTCTACATATTTTCGGCAATTGGCGCGATGCCGAGAAATTAATATTTCGAGCGGTAGAAAGCACCGAAGTTATTACCAAAAAATGGTTTTTAAGAAATTTAATTGGAAATCTAAAATCAATGGAATCGAATTTATTTGGATATGTGCGTATGGCTAATATTTTTACCTAAACAGCTGGTAAGTTGAATTTCACAACACTGCTTCCACAAAACTGTTTTTTTGGTAACTTCTACGCCCTCTACCGCTCGAAATATTAACTTCTCGGCATCGCCACAATTACCGAAAACATGTAGAATTTTATTTACAACATTTTTTGTTCAACAACTTTTTCAGTTCGACCAATAGAACACGAGATAAAACGATTCAAAAAATTTTCAAAATGGCGGCTGAAACAAACGGGGGAGGTCACCTTTTTGGTTTTAGACCTTCTAAGTGGTCCTGATAACATTGAGCATGACAAATTCGAGTGTGCAATTTTTTCCAGGTCGTGGAAATTGTTGGTACATTTTTACTGTACTATTACGTAAAAGCAAGGTACTTAATAGACGAAAAGCTACTGAATTTGTCAATCAGCATCTGATAATCTCCCTCAAATTTTGTGGTTCGTAATCCTGTTTAAGGGGACAATCCTACGCTGGATCCTGGCCTTGGCGTACTACGCCCATTTTAAAAAATTCATATTTTTAGCGACTGAGAAACATTTATAATTTATAAAGAATAATTCGTCAGCCCATGGAGAGTTGTGGTCAGTCATTTGAAAAAAATCCTATGGGGCGGGCGCAATGGGAGGGGGGTATCGAACTAAGCTCAAAAAAAGTGTGTCAGAACCGCGTAAAGTTGATTTCATGATCTTTATATGGATCAAAAAGGCCAAGAAATTATGTTTGAAGGATTTTTTAGGGGACCAAAATTAGTTATAAACGCCGTTTCATGTAAGAAATTATGATTGTTAAAGGTTAAGATGTATTATTATAGTGACCTTCGTCCAATTAGTCTAATACCGGCTTTATCAAACATTTTAGAGAAAATAGTATACAAACAACTGTTGGAATATGTCTTAGCAAATAAAATTATCTCGACTTTACAGTCTGGGTTTAGGAAGGGGTATAGTACTACCACTGTATTGTCAAATGTTGTAGATCATATTTTTAGGAGTATGGACGGAGGCGATGCAACGGCTTTGGTATTGCTGGACTTTTCTAAGGCCTTTGACACCCTTGACCATGCTCTTCTCTGTTCAAAGCTCAGTTATTATGGATTAGATAATATCTCTCTTAGCTTCTTTAAATCGTATCTTAGTAATCGTCGTCAGACAGTAGTGTTAGATAATGAATATTCCCAGTTTGGGTTTATTACCTCTGGAGTCCCACAGGGCTCAGTGCTTGGGCCGTTGCTTTTTCTCATATACACAGCAGACATTTTTCAGACCGTTACGCATACGAATATTTCAGCTTATGCAGATGACACTCAACTTTCCCTGTCCTTTAATTGTAATGATATTCAGTCAGCTAGTACTAAAATTAATATTGACCTGAAATCTATTGCGGATTATTCTAAACAAAATAACTTGAAACTAAACGCAAATAAATGCAATTTTATCTGCTTCTGTCCTAAAAACATGCAGACAAGAGTCCAAGAAGAATTAAATTTAAAAATTGATGATAATCAAATAAATCATGTAAATGTTGCAAAAAATCTTGGCCTTTTTTTGGATACTAAGCTTCGTTTTCGCGATCATATTACTCGTATGGTAAAAAAATGTTATTCTGCATTAAAACTACTTTATTCCAATGTGAGTATAATTAATTTTAAGATAAGAAAGAAGCTTATTGAAACGCTTGTATTATCTATCATAAATTACTGCATTACTGTATATTACCCATGTTTAGACAAAATTACGCAATATCGCCTACAAAAAATACAAAACAGTTGTTGCAGATTCATATTTCGATTAAAAAAATTTGATAGAGTTTCCGAAAGAATTAAACAGCTAGGTTGGTTGAATATTAGTAATACTTTTAAACTCCATATGAGTATATTTGTTCATCGTTTAATTTTTACATCCTCTCCACCCTATTTACGCGACAAATTAATTTACAGAAGAGATATTCATAACGTTAATATAAGATTCCCTAGTACTTTATCTCTCCCTAATTTTCGTTCAGCCATGTTTACTAGATCTTTCACATATAATGCTTGTACTATTTATAATTCACTAAAAAATGAATTTAAAACATATTCAATTAACGGTTTCCGTACAAAGGTTAAATCCTGCCTTATCGCAAAACAATAATATATGTGTGTCTGCGTACCTGTTTACTAATATTTTTGTTTAATTTTTAATTTAATTAGTTTAATTTAATTTAATTAGTTTAATTTTTATTGTAAAATGTATATATATCATCTCATTTTTCTCATTCATTTTTTCGTGAATGTAAATTTATAGGGTTAAGAGTATAAAGTAGCTTTAAGCTAAACTTCGCCCTTTCCACATGTATTGTGTTTTTGTATGTACAATACTCTGGAAATAAAGACTTTTTATTATTATTATATATTTGTTGTATTTGTCTAATTCTACAAAAAATGAATCCAGTAGAAAATTTTTAAACATGTTCAAGAGTTGCATAGCAACCAAAAAGTGAGTGATTTTTATTTATGTTCTATTTTATTATTGACATACTTATAATAAGTTAACCCCCAAATCTAAAGCCAAGACTTTCCGAAATGAGGTTATACTTATGAAAAAGAACCCACCGAAGCTGATATTGCCAGTGGCAAGGCTGGAAATCCAATCCAGTACACGCTAGACAGTTAATCAAGCATGATCTTTACAAAACACGCTCTTGACCGCTGATCTGCGATATGGAAACAAAAATAGGAGTTTTTATTTCTTGTTTATTTCAAATAGATATATTATTTATTTATATTCTGAAAATTATTGATCTTTAGCTTTGGGGACTAGAGTGTAGGGGCTAAAATATCTAGTGTTTACTGGGCAAAATGAGGACAGCCCGAAACTAAATTTCTACCATATTCTCATTCACTATTTACTATAAACACCTGTTTCTGATATACGTGTAACAAAAAGATTACTAATGTAATGCTAATAAAATAATTTATTTCTACCTGAAACATGAAACAATATAAATTATTCTTCTATAAGTTATACATATAGGCCCCCATGATTTTCTCGTAGTGGATTTTATAATCCTACTGCCGACTTATCTATGTATCCAAATCTGATATTTCTTTGGTGTTCTTTAATACTCCATTGGTTACTCCTCCCTGTTTGTCCGATATGATTATTGAGTTAATAGTTTAAGTGAGGTCCTTGTTCGAAGGAATATCATTCACAAGCGTTCAATAAAGTGCTTGAGAGCTCACGTTCTACTATTTTTATATAGACAGATAGTTCATGCAGATTACACGTAATATTAACTTCGCTCCTTGTTCGGTATGTATCAATTTTGAAGTTCCTGCCTAACGTATCTTCTTTACAGCTTAACAATAATTAAAATCCACAATGTCAGCTACGCTAGCAGTCCACACATTTATAATATAGAATGGAGTTATCAAGTTCAACACAATTAAGATAAAATTTGTTTTGTGTAAAGTTTTAAGAGAACTTGTTTTAACATCCCGAAACATATCCTTTAAAAGCCAGGTATGTGGAAAATATCTGTCAACTACATAATGATCCCAAAAGCTTTGATAATTAATGTACGACTAAGATTATGACATCTCAACTACATAATATGAGCTGCTGTCAGTTTTGATAAACCTTGAAGAGTACCCACGTCCTCTAGTGACGCGTGTTAATAAGGCTTATTATAAATTATATTTCCATTTCAATGTAATTTGCAAATAAATTACACACTCTGGATTCACATGCTTACTTTGAGTTCAACATTTAAAAAATCATATTAACCAATTTAATGTTTAAAGGTATTTATACGTAGAGAAAAATCAATACATTTCGTGTGATAGCGGTTTTTTCTTCTTATGTATAGAGCTTGTTTTTTCAGTCAAATAAACTATGAACATGAATAAAAGTTATATTGCAATATTTTATGAATAGTTCAAATGTGCTTTTAGAGGGCGGAATATTAAACATAATATTTTTAGTCGCAAACTCCTCTATAAAATCCTTATTTTACTATAAGGAACGTAACCGGACTGCAACCAACAGCTACTCTCCGGGCTATGTGCCCCGCCGAGCGCTGAATTACAAGTTACAAGTCTGGCGCGTTAAGTGTAATAATTGCATATTACCATCAAAACGCTAATGCTTCGATTGCAACAAACACCAGCCGAAAGACTGATCGTACTTAAAGGAGCTCTCTTGCCAGTCGTCACACACCACTTGCAGACTGCAGTTTCGAGCTGTTGGCTCTCGTCAGTGCAAAGTAGGCATGTGACGACCGGCACGAGGATCCTTTGACCATTTGGTACATCCCGATATTTTTACAATAGCAACATGTAAAATAATCAGCAGGCGCCATCTAGCGGTCCAGTGTCTGTTGCAATCGAAAAATAAATAGCCTGACTGGGCTTAGTATAGTTCAAATGTGCTTTTAGAGCGCGGAATATTAAACATAATGTTTTTAGTCGCAAACTCCTCTATAAAATCCTTATTTTACTATAAGGAACGTAACCAGACTGCAACCAACAGCTACTCTCCGGGCTATGTGCCCCGCCGAGCGCTGAATTACAAGTTACAAGTCTGGCGCGTTAAGTGTAATAATTGCATATTACCATCAAAACGCTAATGCTTCGATTGCAACAAACACCAGCCGAAAGACTAATCCTACTTAAAGGAGCTCTCTTGCCAGTCGTCACACACCACTTGCAGACTGCAGTTTCGAGCTGTTGGCTCTCGTCAGTGCAAAGTAGGCATGTGACGACCGGCCCGAGGATTCTATGACCATTTGGTACATCCCGATATTTTTACAATAGCAACAAGTAAAATAGTCAGCAGGCGCCATCTAGCAGTCCAGTGTCTGTTGCAATCGAAAAATAAATAGCCTGACTGGGCTTAGCATAGTTCAATGTGCTTTTAGAGGGCGGAATATTAAACATAATATTTTTAGTCGCAAACTCCTTTTAGTCTGGTTACGTTCTTTATAGTAAAATAAGGATTTTATAGAGGAGTTTGCGACTAAAAATATTATGTTTAATATTCCGTTCTATAAAAGCACATTTGAACTATGCTAAACCCAGTCAGACTATTTATTTTTCGATTGCAACAGACACTGGACCGCTAGATGGCGCCTGCTGACTATTTTACATGTCGCTATTGTAAAAATACCGGGAAGTACCTAATGGTCAAAGGATCCTCGTGCCGGTCGTCACATGCCTACCTTGCACTGACGAGACCCAACAGCTGGAAACTGCAGTCTGCAAGTGGTGTGTGACGACTGGCAAGAGAGCTCCTTTAAGTAGGATCAGTCATTCGGCTGGTGTTTGTTGCAATCGAAGCATTAGCGTTTTGATAGTAATATGCAATTATTACACTTAACGCGCCAGACCTGTAACTTGTAATTCAGCGCTCGGCGGGGCACATAGCCAGGAGAGTAGCTGTTGGTTGCAGTCTGGTTACGTTCCTTATAGTAAAATAAGGATTTTATAGAGGAGTTTGCGACTAAAAATAATATGTTTAATATTTTATGAAGTTTCTAATTTCCGACACTTTTTAGAATAATAAAAAATTTTGTTTAAAAATGATTTTAAATGTACACAAAATATCAGATAGTTTGCGTTTCAAGCCAATAAAAGTACCAGTGACGCTATTCTTGCTTTTTGCCGTGTAAATGATCAAATACTGGTATAAAAGTCTCGATGATGTACCACAGTTTTCCGGATTGAATTCTACCTTAAGGGCCACAATCAAATGGTAAATCTTCAAGGATATATTGTTCTAAGGCCACCACCAAGTATAGTTTCACACGGATTAGACCTTGGTCCAGTTTTCTTTTTGCTGTATATTGATGATTTGGCAACTATCAATTTATCGAGAAATTTTACGATTGTTGTCGATGATATTTATTTTATGGCTTAATAAATATTTGAAGAAAATTTTTTATAATATTTATTAATTTACGAAAGATTTTGTGATTGAAGTTTTCTTATATTTAATATTGCTAAATCTAACATAGTAACCTCCTGTTGCAACTTAGATGAACGTCATCTTAGATGTCGCATTATGAAGAATAAAAGTCTTGCTGGATTATAAATTAAGAACTTAAATATATACTTACCATACCATACAGCATACTTTTCTGTAATAAAATCACGTCTAGAATAAGGGCATGTCATTTTAGGAATTCTAACCAGGCCAGTATAATAATAAGTCTAATCAAAATATCACCATGAAACACGATAATTCATCTTTCTCTGGAAAAAAATAATCAACAACCTCCACCCTTATCGAACAAATTAAAATAAACATTATCAATTTAAAAGTAATTTTAATAATAGAGTAATCTTAACTACAGTGCCAGCGGCTTATAAATCACCCATTCCTCTAGTTGACTTTATTTGTCATATATATATATATATATATATATATATATATATACAGGTGGAACATAGGGCATCCACGAAATTTCTCCATCTGACCCGATTATGAGCCAGTTGCTTTACTTCCCTCCATGTCTTGCTCATCATCTTAGCTTCCTCCAATAATGACCTTTTCCACATTGTCTTCGGTCTTCCTCTTCCTCAGCTGCCTTGCGGGTTCCATTCGAGCGCCTTTGCCGCAATGCTGTTTTGCCTACGGATTGTGTGACCCAGCCAGCTCCACTTTCTGTGCCTGATCTCCAGGTCGATTTTAACTTGCTTAGCTTGTCTCCATATCTCTTCATTTGTAATTGTATTTGGCCAGAAAATACGTAGCACTTTGCGTAGGCATTTGTTTATAAGTACTTGGAGTTTTTAGTTATCGACTTGGTGACTTTCCATGTTTCGCATCCATACAACAGCACAGGTTTCACATTCGCGTTAAATATCCGGAGTTTAGTAGAATCTCTGTATGTCCCCGAGTTCCATATTGGATTTAATATTCCAAAAGCTCTGAGTGCTTTTAGGATTCTCTCTGTCATATGTTTCTCTGTGTGATCTATTACACTGCCGAGGTACACAAACTCGTCCACTCTTTCTATGAATCGGTCGCTGATGTGTAGGTTTGTTTCTATGTCTGTGTTTATCCGCATTTCCTTGGTTTTGCCAATATTGATTTTCAAACCTACTTTTCTGCCTCGCAATCTAGCAATTTTAGTTCTTCCCTCATGTCGTGAGTGGTGTGAGATAGAAGGCAGATATCATCTGAGTAGTCCGGGTCCTCCAGGCGTATTGTGAACGTCCACCGTATTCCCCTTTCAGCCATGTTTGTTTTTGTTAGAACGGAGTCTAGCACGATATTGAACAGTAATGGGGACAACACGCATCCCTGTTTAACTCCATTCGTGATTGCTATCTTCTCTCCTATGTTTCCTTTGTGCATGACGCGGTGGTAGCTTGCCTGCTTATAGAAAACTTTTATAATGTTTATAATTTTGTCTGGTACACCCTTCTCACGAAGCGTGTTCCATATAGCTGAGTGTAGCAGAGTATCGAAAACTCTTTCGAAGTCAACGAAGGTTAAGTACAGCGGGGATCTGTATTCTTGTAACTGCTCAATGACAATTCGCAGTGTGTTGATCTGGTCAACGCATGACCTGTTAGGCCTGAATGCAGCCTGTTCTTGCCTTAGGGTGGGTTCTAGTGCTTCTGAGAGGCGCATATGAATGATGGTGGCAATGAGCTTGTTGATCGTATTTAAGAGCGTGATTCCACGCTAGTTGTGGCACTCGCTCAGATCGTCCTTCTTTGGCAACTTTATTATAAGCCCCTCTTTTCATTCACATAACTTGTTACTGTTCTTTATATTATCTGATCACTTGCTCAATCTAATATATAACTGACTCCATGCGTTGAATCCGCTTCTCATACATCTGTGGCGATTATTCTCGATTCATCTATTTTACTCCAGGCTGATCCAGACAACTTCTCCTTTCTTCTGATCTGCCATTCCGGATGATTCTACTACCGTTTCCTAATCAATCTGTGGTAATGGCGCCATCTCTGGCCAACTGGCGAACTACCGTTTTATTGGCAGGTTTCCTTTTACTCTGCTACTATAGATTAAACCTTTCTTCGTAAGAGGGCGTGGGCGTGCACATAACATTATTAACAAAGCCATAGTCCTAGGAGTATTTCCAAGTATTTTAAAAGATGGAATAATTAAACCATTATATAAAAAAGGTTCAAAGTTAGAAATGTCAAACTACAGACCAGCCTTGTTAATATTGAATATTCCAAAGGTGTTTCAAAAAATTCTAAAAGTAGGAATAATAAAATGTTTAAATGAGTATAAAATAATAGTTTTTGTGGAGGACTATAACATTGAAATATTTTATCTATTTGATAGATATATAAAATAGATGAACTTTCTTCTAGCTCCATAGCTACATATGCTTTTTAAGTACTTTCATATTTATTAAAAAATGCTATTTAAAAGTTAATAACTATATCAAGTAGATACCTACTTCAAAATAGACAATTTTAGTTGAATTTGAAAACTTCATATTGATTTATAAAAAATATAGGCTATATATCATCATTATTTCCAGCATCCAATTTCGGCTCGAATCTAACAAAATGCTTTTATTCGAATATTAAATAGAACCCGATACCCATTTTACGGCAGAAACTGACCTAGACCCTTCTCTCGTTTCTATTCCATTTGCTCATAAATTGAGTGAGTCGAACTACTGAAGGCGAAATATTTGTCTTTATGTAAAATGTAAAGAATACACCAAAATTTCCAATATTTTATATGAAAACAACCAAACCTCGTTCCAAGTTTATGCATGCCGAGCAAGTCCATAGTTATGAGCAATAAGGCAATCACACCAACACACCAAATCCAACAATATTGCAAGAATGGAAGTGTTTTCCTATCATTTGTTAATTAAGAACTGATATTTCAGGCTATCAAAAATTGATTTGATAGTACAGGGACTCATATAAATCTGAAACTTCCTGCATTTTAGTAAGTTACAACCACCTTGAGTATCTCAAGAAATTATAACTGTATAACATTCAAATAGCTATAATGACACTAGATCAAGAGCTACTGATGCTTTGGAAATTTATCCGAGAACCTCTTTTAACTTATATGAACCTTAGTCCCATTTAAAGAAACAACCTTGCGCTGGGTCCGAGTTCCAAGTGTGAGGGCATTTTCGTACAAAAACTTATTTTACCTAAATCATTGTTTAGTGTATGAGAACCACTTTCATTAAAATACATGAACACTGACTCGAATGCACTACTTAACGCGCGTTTCGCTATCTACCATTTACCCAAATACCTCTAAGCATTAAAAATTGTTAGTCCAGTTTTTAGCGGGACAAATTTAACAGTAAAAATTTACTGTAGCTCCTTAAACTACTCGCAATGTTGAGCGCTAATAGTAAGCAAGTGCCACATTATTATATCTATGAATAATGTATAACTTAATAGGTATATGAAAAAAACACAAATGGTGTTAAACGTTATTTATTTGATCAATCAATGATTTGATTTGCGGCCAAAATTGAATAAAAAAATTCCATTTTTGCTAGCCACTCTAACTAGCTTATAATAATAATAATCTTTATTTATTCTTTCGATCATAGACAATAATGTAGGACATGTCAAAATAAAAATAAATAATAATAATTATGTAAAACATAAGGCATGAAAATACTAGTGCTACACATGCGTAGATATATAGTACTACAAGTAGCATATGCAATAGCATATATTGTTACTGCTAATTTTGGCTAAGCAGTTTGAATAATAATAACAACAATTGGTCATTTTTGTACAAATAAGTCCTCGAGGATATCTCACTTAATATCGGTCGTACAAAAAAAAATATTTGTATGAAAATTTGTGCCGATTTATATAAGCTACAAAATGGTTTAAAGACATTAGAAATCCATGGCCTACTTTAAGAGTTATGGCAGAAAATATCGAAAATGCGAAAAACGTCTAGGCCAAATATCTCCGTTATTTGAAGAGATACGAGAAAAATTCTAAGGCGAACATTTTTTGAAAAACAGAGTGATTCAACAAGGTTTTATCTAATTTTCTTCAAAACCGCTGTATTTTGAGATTTACTCTTCAAGCTGATAAGAAAATTATTTTGAAACGGGTGGGAAATGGCGCCATTAAATAGAGTATTTTTCTCCCTTTTCAACGATATATCACATGCCGTATTTATTCATTGGTACTACGTTAGTAATTATAAAAACTTTTTCTTTAAACCAATAATTTTTTTTTAACAAGCATTATACTTGCTGTGGAGAAGTATGATTAAATAAAACGATAAAATAATACAATGTTGTTCAAATCTTTGCTATAATAAAACATTAACACAATTAAGAAGAGTAAAGTAAATTCAGGTAACAAAAACAAATTAATAATAAATAGAATATAGCACACAGAACATTAATATTTATCTAATCGTCAAAATAATTTTTAAGATATCATATCAAGTGTTCAAAGTGTCCACCGCAATTTCTTATGCACAATCAAGCGCGGCGAGGCACTGCATTTAAAACATTACTCAGCATTTCGGGGGTAACTGTAACACATTAATGTTGAATTCGAGCTTTTAGGTCCTCTACATTTTGCGGTGTCGTCGAAAACACCTTATCTTTAATATACCCCATAGAAAAAAATTCATTGGGGTTATATCTGGAGAACGAGGGGGCCATCGAATAAATCCATTGGTACCTATCCAATGTTGAGGCAAAATTTCGTCTAAATAATCTAGGCAAATCTGGGAATTGTGGGGAGGAGCTCCATCTTGTTGAAAATATTGAAAGTTGTGTCGATTCTCTAAAGGTAGGTCATCTAAGAATTCATTAAATTCATTTGTCAAAAACTTTAGGCACCTTTGACCACTGAGGTGACTATCATAAAAATAAGTACCTATTAAATTGGTGCCTAAAATACCTATCCACACATTTATTGAAAAACGATTTTGGAACCCAGTCGGTCTATGCCAGTGTGTATTTTCAGAAGTCCATTTGTAATGAATATTGCGATTAAAAAATCCATTATTGGAAAAATTTTCCTCGTCGGACCAAAGTATTTTACCACATATTAATGGATCGGCACGCTTCTTTTCCAACAGCCTCCTACAAAAAGTCGTCCTCCTTGATTTGTCCCCTGCTTGTAAATTGTGAACTTTTTTGGCTTTATAACACCAGTAACCATTTTTCTTTAAAAATTTTCTAGCACTTGTTTTATTTATATGACAATCAATTTGAATTTCTCTTAATGATGTTTCCAAATTTTCTGTATTTTTATTTCTTACATAATTAATAACTCGGTTTACCTTATTTACATTATCAGTAACACTGTTCAACTTTGTCTTCTTCTTTAAAAATGAACCATTATTTTTCAGTTTCGTAGCTAATTTTCTGAGCAGAGTTTTATTCGTCTGTAGTGCTTGTGGAAATCTGTTTCTATATTCTACTTGAGCTAATCCAGAGTTAAAATTGCATTGGCAATATGTAACGAACATATTATAACGATCAATGTGAGTGAAAATTCTAAATTCTTAAACGAGTGTGATTGAGTGAGAGTTTAAGTATTAACTGAGATAATTAATTAAATTGTCAAGTTTGTTCATAGCCAACTATTTTAAAATAATTGAAATAATAGTGAAATCATGAAATACAAACAAATGGATATTATACTTAAATTAATTGGTAAAGACATTTTAACTTTCTGAGCAAGGAGTGACGCTTTTATGGAGGACTTCTATACATTGGCATAACTGCGAATACTCTGAATTTACTTTATTCTTCTTAATTGTGTTAATGTTTTATTATGGCAAAGATTTGAACAACTTATTGAATTATTTTATCGTTTTATTTAATCATACTTCTCCATGGCAAGTATAATGCTTGTTAAAAAAAAATTATTGGTTTTGAAAAAATGTTTTTATAAGTACTAACGTAGTACCAATGAATAAATACGGCATGTGATATATCGTTGAAAAGGGAGAAAAATACTCTATTTAATGGCGCCATTTCCCACCCGTTTCAAAATAATTTTTTTAACAGCTTGAAGAGTAAATCTCAAAATACAGCGGTTTTGAAAAAAATTAGATAGAACCTTGTTGAAACACTCTGTTCTGCAAAAAATTTTCGCCTCTCTTCAAATAACGGAGATATTTGGCCTAGAACGTTTTCCGCATTTTCGATATTTTCTGCCATAACTCTTAAAGTAGGCCATGGATTTCAAATATATTTAAACCATATTGTAAGTTATATAAATCGGCACAATTTTCGTAAAAATATTTTTTTCTGTATGACTGATATTAAGTGAGATATTCTCAAGTGTCCTGATAAAATGGACAGCCTGTGTAAGTAAAAATTCTTGAATATGTAATAAATTACAGGGGGCCATTCAAATAAAACAATATATTAAAAACAAAGAAATAATTATATTAAAATATGCAGCGTGACCCATTTCAAACTTTAACGCCCTCATAAAAGTTGTATTTATTAATCGACCGGGTGTTTTTTTTAAAGATACAACACCAAAGACTGCATTTTTTGACAAAACGTCATATTTTATTTTAAAAAATCATCGCCTACCTCTATTTTTCTAGGGGCCAAAAATTTAAGAAATTGTATTAGCGATTTTTACGTAAAATGTGAATACATCCCTGTATTTAGGTCCCTCCTAAATGTACCAAATTTCATAAAAAAATATGAAATAATACAATTTTTGCAGATAAATTTAAGAATGAACATATAATACGCATTTATTATTGCAGACATAGTAAGTCATGGAATAAACATCAAAAACAATCGCCAAAGTTAAATCTAATAATATTACTGATTAACTAAAATTTATAAGATTGATAACAGTGACGTACGGTAATCCCCCATTATATTTAATTTGAGGTTCAATTTTCATGAATGATGAACAGTCTTTTACCCTTTATAACCTTCAGCGATTTCAGAAAATATTTTTTTTGAGCTTTATCATGAAACCGGTAGATAATGAGTATCAAATAATCCCTTTCTTTTTAAGAAAATTCTGCTGATTTGTTGTTCTTGACTTGCAAGCGAAGTTATTATTTTCTTTATTATGCCTTATGTTGGCCATGAAAAAGCAATTGTAGAAACAATCAATAAATATTGTTAACTGTCATTTAAGGTGTTAATAAGTTTTGTGTGCTACATATTTTTAAAAATAAGCGATATTGAATTGAGTAACAAGTCTTCTCTACTAGCAGCTTCCTTACCATTTTTTTATATCGTCTGCACGGTAGGTCACGCACATTTTTTGGTAAGCCATGATAGCAAATTATGCAACTGTAGTACGAAGAATGTTTAAATGTTGTCGTTTTATGTGGAGGTACTGCATATAAATTACCATGTCTCGTACTATAACTTGAGCTGTATCCAGAGTATCAAATAATGCCATATTATCCCTTGCAAAAACCAAACATTTATAAATAGAAACGTTGGGTACTGTAAGGATTTGATTCTCCTTAAAAACTATTCTACACGTATCATTGTATTCCGTATTAAATATTAATGTCCATGGATTTACCCTACAAAATAGTAGTCCAACGCATAGTAAATATTTAACAAACCTGGTTGTCCAAGCGTATATTTCATTTGCAATATAGTATAGAAGCAAATTTGAACTACGCTAAGCCCAGTCAGGCTATTTATTTTTCGATTGCAACAGACACTGGATCGCTAGATGGCGCCTGCTGACTATTTTTCATGTCGCTATCGTAAAAATACCGAGATGTACCAAATAGTCGAAGGAGCCTCTTGCCGGTCGTCACATGTCTACCTTGCACTGACGAGAGCCAACAGCTCGAAACTGCAATCTGCAAGTGGTGTGAGGCGACTGGCACGAGAGTTCCTTTAAGTAGTATTAGTTTTTCGGCTGGTGTTTGTTGCAATCGAAGCATTAGCCTTCTATTGGTAATATGCGATTATTATACTTAACGCGCCAGACTTGTAACGTGTAATTCAGGGCTCGGCGGGGCACATAGCGTGGAGAGTAGCTGTTGGTTGCAGTCTGGTTATGTTCCTTATAGTAAAATAAGGATTTTATAGAGGAGCTTGCGACAGAAAAATTATGTTTTATATATATATTTCATTTAGAATGAGCCAATTACGCTGACACCATGCACTCATGATCTCAACAGACATAGCCAATCTTTATATAGAGTTCCTCAGGAGTTGAAGCACAAATTGATACCGCTGTATCATCTGCATGTATTGTAATATTATCATCATTGCCATATTTCGAAAGAGCATTTATATACAAAGAATATAACAGCGGACCTAAAACAGATCCTTGAGGAACACCCAAATTAACATCATTTAAATCAGATGCTACATTTTCATATTTAACAGTTAATTTTTCGTTACTCGTATACGATATTATCCAATCTAAAAATTTGTTTCGAATTCCAATATTTTCTACTTTAGTCGCCGACAATGCATTATTAACAGTGTCAAATGCACTAGTTAAGTCAAACAAAATAGAGACAATATATTTGCCCTGATCCAATTTTTTGTAGACATAGTTGATAAAGTAATAAGACGCAGTTTCCGTACATTTACCAGATCTGAAAGCATTTTGGCATGGTGTAAGTATGTTTTTAAGCTTAAGAAACTCAAGAACTTTTTTTTTATTGTTTTCTTAACCGCCTCTCAAGTTACCGAAGTAAGTCCCTGAAAGGTCTCAAGGATCTTGTGCTAGGTAAAGGGAGATGAGGCCCTACAGTTTAATGTGGACTCCGAACCACTCTTGGGGCAATTTTTTTTAATGAAAAATTATTTCGCCTTGCGGGGATTGAACCCACTTCGCTAGGTAACTCAGTTTGCTAGTCAGACGCTTTAACACACTGAGCTACCGTCCCCCGCACTCGTATTTTTTTTCCTATAGCTTAGGAAATACACTTAATAAATGTATTTGCCGATAGTTTTCAATGCCATTATTATTCCCATTTTTTAAGACTGGTATTACTGAAGCTGTTTTTAGACAATCAGGGAAAATACCATTACTGAATTATGAATTAAATAGATATAATAGCGAAGGTCTCTAAATGTTGGATTATGTCTTTAAATATGTGCGTCGTGATACCATCAATTCCAGATGATTTCTTATTTTTAAGATTCCTAATAACATCATATAGCTCATTAGCTGAAATAGGCTTAATATAGATGAATTCCATGATTGTCTGAAAATGTGCATGGCAATGATGAATCGTTAACCTTGTTAACAGATGCAGATGCAAAGTGGATTTACTACTTCATTATTGTCAGTAATAGCATCACTATTGACCTACAGTGTTATTAGAACATTCTCATTTTTGGTTCTACCTAACTGTTTGTTAATTATACCCCATGTTTTCTTTGCTTTATTTTGTTGTTTTGTTTTTGTTATTCAAAAGCTTGCATAGAAAGAAAGTTATAAAGATATTTCACTTTCAGTTCACTAATCTCCTTATTATCCGCTTCAGCTTCATTTCGTTGTTTAAAAATCTTGTTTCTTGCAGTGGGAACCAGGGAGGCACAAGTAATGCCGAAAGTCCAAAAGGTGATGACGTGAGCAACACCGACACTGACACAAAGGATAGCCAGAAGCTCCCATTCTGTGAGATTCAGTGACAAAAGGTTACCGAGTTTGTAAAAACTCGTAAAATCAAGACACCCGAAGAGAAACCAGTCAAGGAGAAGGTGCGGTGGTCGTACAGCCCCGAGGATGGCCCAAAGTGTACTACGGAACCTTTTGTCTGTAAGAAAAAAGATAAAAAGACAGCCCAGAGTCCAGTGCAAGTATGAAAACAGCAGAATTTTAAAGAGGTTCTGATCTAACTTTGTTTTGATTGTTGTTCACGTCACTAGGTGCGCGAAATTGTATTTAAAATAAATTTTAAAATTAACCTTAAACTTTAATATAATAGTTAAAACGGTTGATACTATTTATATTTCCATATATGACAATTCAAACGCAAATGAGTAACTGAAATTCGGAAGAAACTTATTGAACCAGTTTTTAATTAAAACATGGGATAAAATGGGAAGATTTGTAAAGCTTTAAATGCTGTTGAAGTGTTGTCATATTAAACAATGTGTGATGGAATCAAAAAGCGTTTGGCATTTCTCAAAGGACATTTATTTTGGAGTTGGGATCGATTTTATAAAAAATATGCTGAAAAGAAATGTTAAAATGCTTTCGGTACTATATAAATATGATTGATATTGAAGTGAGATCCTTTGAAATTTGGGATCATTTCTAGTGTTAGTATAACGAATGTAAAATAAATAAGACAATTTCTTTGCTCGTAAAAGATTTACATATTCAAACGCAGAAGAGAAATATACTTGAGAATGCATTAAAACCTTCGCTTTACAAGAATGTATCTAAAAATAGGTATAAAAAGAATGACTAAAATAAAATTATATATACAGTGTATTCCAATTCGGTCCCCACCATTGGGATTTTGGAAACTATAAAAGATAGAGAGGCGCTTAAATTAGAAAAGTGGTGGCAATTTTAATGCTGATTTTGAATCCGTCGAGAAATTAGGGCTAACTGCGATCGTCATCGAGCTATTTTTAAAAAACTGAAATTTTGTATTTTAGTTTTTGTAAAAAATCTGAAAATCCAGCATTCATACGAAGATAAAACTTTAACCTTCTAAAGGCATTTTTTTATGAACGTTCTAGGAGTGTCGTTAGTTTGTTTAAAGTGTCTAGTTTCTGGGATACGACCCACAATTTTCAATTTTCTTATGGGCGCCATATTGGATTTTTACATACTTAAAATCTACATTAAATTCTCGTTCTCCTGATGTGTAACACTAATGGTTTGTGTTCTTAATTAGGACACCAAACGAAGATCTTTGTTTTCATGTTGTTTATTTACAGATAATAATCATTATAATAATAACATACAATAATAACACATCGAAGGTATGGTTCAATATGGGTGCCATTGTTTTCAATACATTTTAATAGTCGCTAGCGCACGTGATTTGCAGCTTTTCTCTGCAGGCAACGTCTGTCAATGTTTTCAAATATTTCAATAACTCTGTCCCACAGCTCATCAGCATCGTTCACAGGTTCTTCATAAATTTGGTTCTTGGCATAGCCCCAGAGGTAACAATCGAGGGGCGTAAAATCGGTCGATCTCGCAGGCTACCTTATATGTCCATGTGTTGTAATTAATTGTAAACCGGAGTGATCGTGAAGATGCTTCTGAACCACACGTGAATAGCGAGGAGGGGCACCATCGTGGTGATACCACATTCTCTCATTCAACTAGTGATATGTCATCTAAGAAATGCGTAATTTCATTTTGCAATAGCTCCAGATAATGTGTTCCATTTAAAGTATAATCATAGATTATTGAACCCAGTAATCTAGTACCTGAAATACAATTAATTAATAAGAACAAACAAACTCAACAAGGACTTACATACCTAATACTCCGCACTAAACATTAAATCCAAATCTGTCTTGCGATCTTGATTTTCCGTTAATACGCGGATTATTTACCGTCGAGTAATGACGATTATGTTTATTGTACATTCCGTTATTATAAAATCTTGTTTCATCGGGCCAGCAGACATTTAATGGAAAATTCTCAATTAGATCACACTGAATAGTGAATCAGTTACAGAACACAAGGCGGCGTTCAGCGACTCCAGGACTTAATTTTTGTATGATCACTGGTTTAAAAGAGTGGTACTTATTATCTTGTAAATGTCTTCGAACAGTTGTTTTTGGTACTACAATTCTCCGACTTAATTGTCGAGTAAAAATTGTGGGTGCTTCGTTGATAATTTTTTGACGAAATAGAAATCCAATAAAATCCGTCCATTTCTAGTCACATGGCAAAATTCATCCAATTATTAAAGGATTACACTGATAATCTCCCTAGGGAGATTATCACTTATGTTGCTATGCAACGAAAAATCATTGAGAGTTTTATAATTTATTTAAAATGTCACATTCACGATTTGACATAGTATTTCAAAAAATTATCTCATCGAATTTACCGCGTGCACTGATAAATCCTTATAGTTTTCTCTAATAATGACCCTCAAGCATGTTGCTTTATGTAATTACCCTCCGCCTTACGGCGTTGGGTAATTACTAAGCAATAAGCTTTCGGTTCATTATTAGAGAAAATTATCGCGTGATTATCAGTGCCCTTGGTAAATTACATCTGATAATCTCCCTATGGAGATTATCACTTACGTTGCTATGCAACGAAAAATTATTGATAGTTTTATAATTTATTTTAAATGTCACATTCACGATTTGACATATTATTAGAATTTCAAGAAATTATCTCACCGAATTTACCGCGTGCACTGATAAATCCTTATAATTTTCTCTAATAATGGCCCTCAAGCTTGTTGCTTTAAGTAATTACCCTCCCTCCGCCTTACGGCGTCGGAAAATTACTCAGCAACAAGCTTTCGGTATTAGAGAAAATTATCGCTGATAATTTCTTTAATATTTAAAATGTTCTCTTCCACGTTCTTGTAAATTCCCTTGTAATCTAAGAAAAATCATCTTATAAGGTTGTACAAATTATGGTACATTATGGTTGCCTCTTTACTATTTCTATTATTTCTGATGTAACAGTTATACATGTCAAATCTTTTAAGGTTGGTGTACGGCATTTGACGCGTTTTACAAAGCAAACTAATAGTTTTTTGTTTTGTGATGTTTTCAAGAATTGTACAACTTGATAAAATTCACTCCCACCTTAAGTTGGGCGTCTTGTCACTGCTAGACGACAATTTATCACGTTGTACATAACCTACTTAACATGAAAACAAAGATCGTCGTTTGGTGTCCTAATTAAGAACACAAACTATTAGTGTTACACATCATGAGAACGAGAATTTAATGCAGATTTTAAATCAATAAAAATCCGATATGGCGCCCATAAGAAAATTAAAAATTGTGGGCCATATCTCAGAAACTAAACGCTTTACAAAAAAACGAATGACACTACTAGAACGTTCGTAAGAAAGTGCCTTTAGAAGATTAAAGTTTTATTTTCGTGCGATTGCTCGTTTTTCAGATTATAGACAAAATTTCAGTATTTTGAAAATCACTCGAAGGCGACAGCAATTATAACCCTGATTTCTCGACGCATTCAACATCAGCATTAAAATTGCCACAACTTTCCTAATTTAACTGCCTCTCTACCTTATATAGTTTCCAACATTCCAATGGTGGGGATCAAATTTGGGGCACACTGTATACATACAAAGTGTCTCTTCACCAATAACTCTATCGATATAGGGAAAAGTATGCACTAGAAAATTTTGAAAATATAGTGAGCTGCCATTAGTAGGTCCCTAAATTTTATTTTAGCCTCACTCATACCGGCGACATCTTAAATATATTCTTCTTTTCTTGATCTGAATATGGTACTTAGATTATACACATGGATTTAATTTCATAAATGTCGAAAATTTTGCACCTAGACCGAACGGACTGTTCTGTTTAAACTTTATAACTTATGAAAATTAAGAGTAGTATTTTCGATAAATATAAGGAAGAGATAAAACAAGTCAAATAGGATTCGCAACTTTTGCGCAGTAGGCTAACTCTTACTGCTTTATTTGACTCTTTCTAATCTGTGATAGTCGTTTTTATTAGTACAATTATTAATAATAATAAAAAATTTCGTTGTGTTATAGTATTTAAGTATATAAAATTAATTATCTAGGCGTAGGTTAAGTTATATACTTCATTATCGTTATGATTATATTGAAAAATTGAAGAGAGGACCGCAAAGGCAGAAATTAATAATTAAATAGGTAAGGATAGTCTTTGAGGTGGTAATATTAAAATTTAAGATGGAAATATAAAAAGTCAACATAATACTTCCAATTAAAAACCGTGTTGCCTATAAAAGGTTGATGCAAAAGCAAATTAGGTTTAGTAAATATGGCATCTTGAATTTTGCACATAAATTATTTAAACAGCATACTTAAGATGAAAATTTTGTAAGATCGTCGAATATTCAGAAAAATTGTTAAGGTAGTATTTATAAAGCATATTATTGTGGTGATAACGCTCAACTAATCGTTACAAATATCAAAACACTTTACATTCTTCTAGCGTTCGCCCACAAAGTTGGAATCATCGTGAGCCGATAAAACTAAAAATAGTTTCAATCGGCTCGTGATGATGGGAGAATCGCAATGAGATCAGTAAACTGAAGTCTACGTCAGTATTTGTTTGAAATTAATGATATTGGTTAGAGCCGTTTAGAAATTTTATTTTATAGTTCTAAATACATAATACAATAAAATAAAGCAGTCTTTTTGGATTTTTAACATCAATTTAATTGTATGGTAAAATTTTTTATCACTTAATTTCTTTATCAAACATTCAGGCATAAGAATGTGGATGGTTGCCGAATACTCTGTGCATATACACGCCCTCATTTTCCTGCGCTTTTCATCTCAAAAGTTTGGAAATGCAGTATACTAATATACTATTTTCATTCAGCAGTTTGTTCCCACTTCTAATAACTAGTTACCTAATAAATAAAAAAATAAATAGATAAACATGTAAATAAATACTATGTTGGTGGTAATAATTAATATGCATACATTTTTTATGCAAATTAAAGTTGGAAAGACTGTACTTTCTTTTCTTATTCTAAATACTGCCTTCTCAGTTTTGGAGCAACTTATTAGGTAATTGTCTAAGAAGAAATAACTTATCAGCTTTGACTATGCGTAAATTGTTCAATAAACGATTAATATTGCAGACAACATTTGTTACTGCTGTCAGAAAAGAAAGTAAAATGGCTCCCAACCTTGAAGTTGTTATACCATTGATATATCTTAGAGAGAAATTTGCCTAGTTATATATCCTTGAAGCATGCTATGTTTTATATATAAGAAAGCTGACCTATATTTTGTTAGGAACAAGTGAAACAAGTTAATAGTGATACATTTTTTACTAAAATAGTTAAATTATTATTTTAACAGCGTCTTTAAGAAGCATGTAAAGCTAATAACTTCCTTTCTTATGATATATCACCGGTTATGTTATCAGCAGTATGGTGGAGGCTCCAGGTGGAGTCGGAGGAGACGGTTTATTTACAGGAGTCGAAACTTTGGCGTTTCACGAGAAATAACTCGGATCAAATTAAAGTAGATTGAATATTACGGTACCAT
Source organism: Leptura quadrifasciata (assembly GCA_963675555.1). Taxonomy (NCBI): domain Eukaryota; kingdom Metazoa; phylum Arthropoda; class Insecta; order Coleoptera; family Cerambycidae; genus Leptura; species Leptura quadrifasciata. The sequence continues at coordinate 139,875,423 of OY776676.1, read as the reverse complement.
TCGATTGGAATATCCCACTTAAAGGCAACGTCCCCAAACGTAATTTTGTGGAGAATAATCTGAAATCACGTTACAATAGAATATAAATGACGATACGTCTCAAATGGAGTGTCCTACTTAAAGGCAGCGTCCTCAATGAATATCTTGTCGCGGACTTATGAATATTTAAAAACAGCAAAGATAAATTAGCTTATGTCCGTTTACTACGGACTACTGCGTGACCCTCGCGCGGGTGGAAGACCCCGAAGGAGTCGAGTTCTAATTTCTACGCAGTCACTGGTGACTGCGTTGGAATCGTTATACTTGGCGATGACTCACAGCAATAATTATTTACAATATCTAGCATAAATTATAACAAAAAAACCATTGTTAATAATTTATAGTAGTCGAAATCAATTCTAAATAATTCATTTATCACATTTCCGAACAGAAATAATTTTTATCGTCCACGGTTTAAAAGTTATAGATATGAATTAAAATAATTATTTTTAAAACTACAATTCCGGGAATTATTTACAAAAACGGACTTTGCTTTTTTGCATTTTTATCTTAAATAATACTTTATATAGAGGGTGCGTCAAAGTTTCGAATTTAGTCGATAATGGCTGTAGAAAAAAATTCAGTGAGATATTCTCTTGGTCTTCAATTCTACATAACCCAAAAATTTTGATTAACCGGGCATTAACTTTCATATAGGAAAATCTGGCCCAGTTTTGTAATTCTTTTGTCATTTGTGCACTTACTGTATACAGACTAACAATTACACAAAATTTCGAGACCGTACATTACTGTATAGTCGATACATTTATGAGAACCAAGTATACTTCGGTATTTGCAATTTTTCAATGTTTAAATATTATTGAACGTACACGAAAAATGTTCGTGTAAACATGATAAGAAATAAATATTCCTAATATAACTTCGAAAGCAATCAAATGACATCATATTCTAATTTATTGTTATTATTTTTTATATTAACTTCTGAGATTTCATACTTTATCTGTCAGGTTTTTCCGTGATGTCAATATATATCTAACTCCATTATCTTTTTCTAGAAATTCAAAGTAATTATATATGAAAACTGAAATAATCGTCGACAGTCGCCTAATCTTTTCCGCTAAATTTTTATAATTTAACAAGAGGTCGTGTATTGTAATTTAAAAAATTTAAAGCTAGAGACGGCATAGTCCTATTGATATATACAGGACTGCCAAGATTCAGAGCGGACATCTGGTTGCCTCAATGATAATAAAAGCAAATAAATACAGCTCACAATTTTTAACAGAGATTTATCACAGAATATAAGGAAAAGTGTGATTTATCAAAATATATATTTATTGTACTCACAATTTTAAAGTGATATAAAATATTTAAAAAATTGTATGTGAAATTTCATTGTAGAAATGGTTCTCGAGCTTTCTTATCTGGAAAATAAGAGGCTGCGAGCTTCTTAGATCTCCAAGGTAGTTATTATTTACGCACGAAAAGAACGGTGGTTGAAGAAATGTGAAAAGAAAGTGTTGTATTGTAATTATTTCTTTGCAAATATTTGGTGTATAGAAATAAAGATAATACTTATTTAAAATATGGAACGTCGATACTGACTTTAGTATATATAAATCAATTATATCCTTTATCTAAGATATATATGACGGTAGCTGTTTTCTTTCAACTTCGCATTTAAAACTAACAAGGGTTTTTCTGTTGAGATCCAAGATCCAATGACATTTTCTTAAAATGATTTACTTTCGGCACATGTTTATTTTTGCTACACTAGTAATAAATATCTCACTTTAATACTTTTCTTTTGGGATGAAGAAATATTATTGTAAGGATATATTTTTTAACACCAATTTAACAAAAAATTTGACGAATTTGGCATCTTTATTAATTCGCCATGCGAGGTTGGAAGTTGGTTAGATATCTATTGTCCCTCCCTAGTTACGAAATCGAATATTTTAGACTGCGAGTACTAAAAGGTTGGACTGTAATGTGATTTACTTTTTGGTAATGATTCATTAAATTTTATTACTTTATGTTGCACAGCGGGGGAGAGAATTTGGCTGGGTCGACGATGTTTCAGCTGACACCACTCTCACAGTACTAGCTTTAGAGGGGTACTTTGGAAATATTGGCACCCGGTGGTATAATTCGAGGGGCGACAGACAGTGAACAGACATTTCCTAATGCCTTGTGTTCAGGGATTCAAATTTTAATATACGCAATGACTGAACGTAAGAAAAACATTTGCGCCCCCACACGCACTTCATAATGTACACCACTCGAGTCGTCTTTTATTCAATGGCCTCTGGCAGCGGGCGTTGTATAGTTAGTCCAGTCATTGAAGCTTTATACCTCAGAAATATTTTACTACGAACCAATTTACATGAAATTTTGGAATTAAGCTTATCTTACCCTTAACTTCAAAAGTGATATTGACCCGACCTCCGTTCTTACCCTGGGGGTGGTTGCCACCCCTTCTCGTTAGTGGAAATTTTTTTGGTCAAAATAACCTCGGGGATCGATAGAAGACCCAATTCTAAGTAAAAGTGTTCTATACAGTTTTTTCAAAAACTCAATACTTTTCAAGTTATTGACGATTGAAAACTCGGAATTTTCCCACGTTTTTCAACGGTTTTTTGCAAATATCTCAAAAATTATGCGTTTTAACGATAATTTTATAATAAACAAAATTATTTTTTAAAGAGTGTTCTAAGTGCAATATTAAGCGAGATATTGAAGATAAAAGCCCTTTTTTTTTGTCTGAATTTTAATCGATGTATTCAATGCCATCTAGCGGACAACGGATACATTTTATCCATATGACAATGAGAAACTTTTTTATAGTGCTTAAAATAATCTTTAAAATGAGCAGTGTTAAAAGTCTTTTGCACGTAAAGTGAGTGAGTTGTAATGAACAAAAGAGGGACATCTAATATTTTTTTTTTAAATCGATGTGTTTCATAAGTGCCATTTCCACCAAAATTAAAATTAATCGTATTCCGTCTAGATTTAACTTTAACATGAAGAGTTTATTGGATTCCAGCCGTTTGGCTGCTTTGGAATGCATACTTTTCAAAAAAATCACGATTTTAAGGAAAAAAAATTTTTTTCGTTTTTAAAAAAAACACCTTTTTTTCATAATATTTCAAAAATAATGAAAGATACGTAAACAACTGTAATGATAAAAAATGTAGGTCTTTTTTTGACAAAAATTTTGTTTTTTTTTTCTGTCAGACCAAAATTGACGGAGAGCGCCCGGTAGCGCAATCACAGTCTCTCTCGAGCCCTTTGACCCTTCACCGTTTCAAAATGAAGGGTTTTACACTACATGTCATAATGAAAAAATTTGTAGCTCTTTCAATTACCTTTAAAATGTTTTTTTAAAGTTGTGATATCTTTAAAATTGAAAGAGTTATGGTCCAAAAACTAAACGTTTTTTTTTCTATTTAGTAAAATGAAAATTTCGGAGCACAAAAATTTGGGGCAGAGTGAAAGTAAAGAATAATATGAACCCAAAACTTTTGTCTTATATATATATATATATATATATATATATATATATATATCGGAAACATACGCACGAATACATACAAACGTTGATATATGTATATTCAATAAAATCCAATCCAATAAAAACTGCAGATCCACCTGCACTGCAAGATTAACTTCAAATGATTTTTTGCAACTGCAAAAAAGGTTGCGGAGCCACTTGCGGATGCCGAAGAGTCGGGCTGTTTTGCAATGTGACTTGTGGAACATGCAGTGGAGATATCTGCCAGAATAGCCCTCCAATTGACCCAGAAGAAGATCTTGATTACGACAGCAACTCCGATATTGAGTCATGAACGATTGGTGTAATAGTTTTTTTTATGTATTGTAATGCTCTTGTTGCAGAATTTTTTATAATTAATTACTAATTTAATCTAGTACATTTCCAGATAACTTGTAAGTTTATATTTTAGTCAATAAAAAGTGTCTGATTACTTACTCTATAATTAAATTATTTTTAAACGTATAAACATATATTTTCAATGTTTAAATTTAGGGGTAGTTTTAAGGGTTGAAAAGCTAAACATATGATAGTCATTTTCGAGAACGTGGAACAACATTTAAATCATTTTGAGTTCCTCAAAAGAATTTTTTTTATACAATTTTTAATTGAGGGGTTGTTTTTAAGGGTTGAAAAGGGATTAAAAATATGATAATTAAGGTAGAGAACGTAAAACAATATTTACTCTATATTTAAATCTTTTTAAGTTATACAAAAGAATTTTTTGTAATTTTCTTCAATTTAGGGGTCGTTTGCAGGGGTTGTAAAGTTTTTTAGGGGTTGAAAATGGGTTAAACATGAGATAATTGTGTTAGAGAACACTTTACGATTTCACTCCTTATTATTAAATACGTTTTCTAGCGATAAAATGGCTCAATGTCAATTTTTTCATTAAGGGGTCGTTTTCACCCCTTAGAAATAAAAAACGGAGGTCGGGTCAATATCCCTTTTGAAGTTAAGGGTAAGATAAGCCTAATTCCAAAATTTCATGTAAATCGGTTTGTAGTAAAATATTTCGGAGGTAAGACCCTATTTTCCGCTTCAATGACTGCACTAAGTCTACACGAGAGGGCGTAGATGATTCTGCCCTTGATAAATGCATTAAATTAAATGTAACGATTCTTAATTGTGAATGAACGTTTATATGATATATTTAATAAAATAAGACCGAGTGTTGTAGAAATTTTTTTGTTTTATGGTGGTAGTGGGATCAAACTTGCTGGAAAAAGATTAAGACGGAAACGAAACAAACCATATTTTGGAGAATAGAGAAGTAACAGAAATGTGTATAGGTTAGAAAATAGAAAGCAACATTAACATCCTATGTCATTGTTAAGTAGTTAATTTTATTCAACACATCCTAATCCGGTGCTCTAATCTACGCTGCACTGATGAGGGACAATAAATTTGAAACAGCAATGTCTTCTAGAGAACAATGGCATTACTTCTTTGTTTCGTGTACTGATCCAATGTGTATTATGTAAAATTATAACAAAAATAATAAATAGCAAAATATGTAAAAGTCTTTGGAATAAAAGTATTTGTCATAGAGGCATTAAAGGGTGTTATATAGAGATATAATTTTCAATCCGTGTATCCTGATCAAGTTTTTTAATTTACGCTGCGCTGATGAGGAACAGTAAATTCGAAACAGTAATGTGATATTTACCATATTTTTGTCTTGCGCAAAGAATCAATGTTTCTTATCTGAAATTCTATCCAAAATAACAATTACTTAGCAAGATATTGAAATTGAAATAAACAGATTTTCCATAGAAGGCACATTTTTCAATTAGTTAAATGTTATCACAAGAAAATTTTATAAATAATTATTTCTATACAACTTATTTACGTGGTGTAACGTAATGATGGAATACCTAACTAATATTTTTCTCACGAATTTTGACAATTTCCAAACTGAAACACATCAATATTTTCGTACTTAAGTATCCTGTTTTGATATTAAATTTTTTCAAGTAGGGCTTGAAACAGCTTTTTAAATCTAATAGATTTTGATTAATAGTGCAAAATAAGCCATATCTCGAAAAAAATTGTTTTAAATTAAAACAAACAAATGCGATATTTGTATATAGAACTCGTATATAAAGCTATATAAAACATTTTAAATTGTATAAATGAAAATCTATACAATATTTTCTCGCAATACTTTATATATTTGTCGATAATAAAGATTTCTTATTAACCTGTGACCAATTTCTTTTAAGAAATAACGTCATTTTAGTATATTTAAAATTAAGAGCGCGTATTATATATAAACTGCACGTCTCCAAAAAATTTACTATAAACTATACAATACATATAAGGACATACTGTACATTTTAGATACTAAAAATGCATTGTGAAATTATTAAAACAGGTTGCCTTAAAATATCGCACCACTTACCAAATCTTAATTTTTTTCACAGAGTTACGTTGTCTGTAACTGAAAATCAGCGCATACCTATAATTGAGCAACTACAAAGATTAGTATGCAAAATGTCATTGATTGTTAGCGGCAAACGGTATAGTAGAATGCGGTCGTGGTCGGAAAGCGTCCAAACGCAGACCCGAAATTAACTGTGTTGTTCCTTCGTTTCATTGGGTCGAAACATTTTTATATTATTAGATTTAATGTTAAATTATAAGATGGCTAATTTGCACCTTCAATTATTTTTAAATAATACCAGTAAATAGATAAATAAATAATTATTATTACCTATAATACTACATTCACCGTAGGTATACCTATATTATTCTACAATTCAACTCGCACAAGTCTGTGACCAGACAAGTCCGATTCTGTACAAATACGTTCATTTGCGCAGTAACATCATAACAATCACTTGTCTCGCTTTCATGTGAGCGATGTAAAGTACGGACTAAGTGGCACAATTTAAACTCCACCACACTCCGTCCGTCTCACCACGATCGCATTCTACTAAGTAAATAAGTAAATTGTTCTGTATCTCGTAAAATTTAACATTCAGGTCTATGAGTAGTAATAATATACAGCGTGTCCCATATATAATAGACTACTATGACCAATCCACCTACCGGCAAAATTTTGATTGAGCCACGTCCTGACAATTACTGCATGGTGTGGGGTAGATCCATCTAGCTGGAAATATAACTGTTGTCTTCCCTGCAGGTTTTGGATCTCGTTCCAAAACTGATTTTTCAAGAACTCCATTTATTCTTTGTGAGTATTAATTTCTGCAATTGATTACCCAATTGGGATTTTCCTCTGCCCAAAATCTACAATTCTGTGAGGAAACCACACCGTTTTTGTGTTTGTGTAAATGATTTTTTTTTAAATCTGGGTAATTCAAATACTCTCCTTGAGCCCACAAGCAATACTTAAACCTTCTTCCTTCGTCACCTATTTGCAAAAATACAAAAATTTAGGTTTGTAATTCCCATTAAATTTCCAATCAAAATGGGACACCCTGTATCTTACAACTGTGTTTGGAAATTGCTTGCTTTTAAAATGATTTAGGCCAATCGTCATAGGCTCAAATCTGGGGATGTTGTTTGTGATTCTCCAGTAGTGCTACACCCAATTTATCCAACAAAAAACCCTGTGAAAATTTGGGGAGGGGCGAATATCCCCAGAATTTTTGTACTTTTTTCGGCTTTTTCGAAATATTCGAAAACTGTTGATTTTAGCGGACAACTTCAAATTAGTAATTTGTAGAGGATTGAATTTTCTGCAATTTGCAAGGTAAAACGTATTTTTGACCCCATAGGTACCGAGATACGGAGTTTCGAAAAAGTGCAAAATTTCTCAAAATCGTAAAAACTGCTAAAAAGGCTGGTTTTCGATATTTATTTTCCGTTTTCCAACATATTTAATGGATTTGTCTTATGGTATCTACTTCCATTTGCATAGGTTCAACTACCCCATGCCATGTTTGGACCTGGAGATATGTTCGGAAAACATGGTGGGTGGCCGCATCTTTGGTAGATCTAGCCAATTGGAATTTAGGTTTGGCCACTGATTTAATGAAAAGTTGGTATCGAAGGTTATCGAGGGAGGTTTCTATGTTCCCCCCATACAGTGCCACCAGAAACTTGTCGCCTGCCTCGGAAATCTGGTAGGCGGTGGCTTCCCGGTCTTTGAACACAGCTACTAGGTCATGTAGGGAAGTGTTCTTCTCGTAAATTTTGCAGACCTTCTTTTTCTCTTGTTCGAAGAGGGTTGAAGTGGTGTCATCCACTTACTGCATGCAGAAAGAGATTATCTTGTGGGTCGATCTTGCATGCCGCTGCTGAATATAATAATGATGCGGTATTACCTCTCCCACTCTTCTCGAAATAGATGTTTTTGCGGGAAGTGGATGCTAGGACTGTCAGTAACACGAGGAGATCTACATCTTCACCTGTAATAATTACACTATCATATTCAGCAGACTTCGATTTTGCTGTGCGTACGATCATCACGTCTGCATCTTCAGTAGCTTGTTTCACCTCAATCCCCTTCGCTATGAGGGGAGGAGAGGGGGTAGTTGAACCTATGCAAATGGAAGTAGGTACCATAAGTCCATTAAATATGTTGAAAAATGGATAATAAATATCAAAAACCGGCTTTTTCAGCAGTTTTTTACGACTTTGAGAAATTTTGCACTTTTTCGAAACTCTGTATCTCGGTACCTATGAGGTCAAAAAATACGTTATACCATGCAAATTTCAGGAAATTTATGTAGCTACAATTTATTAATTTGAAGTTGTCGCTAAAATCAACCATTTCCGAAATATTTCGAAAACACCGAAAAAAGTGCAATAATTTCAGGGATTTTCGTCCCTCGGCAAAATTTCAAGGGTTTTTTTGTTGGATAAATTGGGTGTAGTGCTAGTGAACACTCACAAATAACATCCCAAAGTGTCATTAAGTTCGGAATTTTCCAAAGGTACAAAATACATAACGACTGGATTAATTTGAGAGCAAGATTTCAGTCAAGGTATTAGAGAAGATCACCGATTTCTATTTTATTAAATCTAAATTAACATAATATTTTCCCAATAGAGTTATTTATAGAAATATAAATAGCTCGTTTTTTTTTTATTTAATATAAAAACAGTTATGCCTTAGATAAATTGATGTACCTTTCTGGGACCCAACTTACGAGCTAAAATTATTTTGATGCTTTTAAAATTACTCTGTATTCCATAAAACATAAATTTCAATATTGTTTCCAAATATTCTGATAATTTAATACAACTGATCTACACATTCTGAGACTTTAATAGAAGCTGGTAAAGAACGAATATCCTATATAAAATATGTCATGTTTTTATTAACACATAGAACATAAAAGTTATTTTCCAGCAGCTTTCTGCAGAGAAAATAATCTGACAGTTTCTTAATACTACACTATTTTAAGCCGAAACAAAATAAAACAATTTACGCAAGATGTTGTACCGTCTTATACTATGCTGGAAGTGGGTACGTCATATCAAATTCAATTCAATGTTGAGACATAAAACGCAGTCCATATGTATGGAATAAATTTATTTTAAGCACAATTATGAACTTTCAGGAGAAATCCTGAAACAGGTCGTGTTTTAATTTGAAATGAAATTGAATGAAATTTAGAATAAATAAAAAATACATCTAACTCGTTCGAAAGGGATTTTGATTCAGCAGAATAAAGATTTTAAATTAGGGCATTAATTACTGAGAAAATTAATATGTTCTTACTTTATTAACCAATCAAAATGTACATTTTCAAAAAAATCGATCGTTAAAATTTTTTTAAAGTAATAAAAACGGCTATTGATCAGTGGAAAAAACAGAAAATTGTATAAAATGTCATTGAAATTATTAAAATCTGACATTTCACGTTTTTATCTTAGCTGCTTTCCGAATTTCTTCGGTAATCTTATTTTTTAAATCTGCAATACTGTCTGGTCAATTAATATATGCTTTTGATTTTAAATAACCCCCCATAAGCAGTAATCAAGGGGGATCAAATCGGGAGACCGAGATGGCTGTTCAACAATTCTACGTCTTCCAATCCACCTGTTAGGGAAAACATTGTTTAAATAATTTCTCACTGTGCATGAATAATGCGGTGGAGCTCGATTTTGTTGGTACCAAATAGACCTGTCTATTTCATTTGGATAACTAACTTTGACTTCAAAAAATAGGGGTCAATAATTCGATTAGAAATGATACCAGCCCAAACGTTCACTTTTTGAGAAAATCTGTGTGAGCCTCCATCATTCAATGAGGACTTACTCTCCTCCAATATCGACAGTTATGGCGGTTTACTGTTCCGTTTAATTGAAGTATGGCTTCATCAGAAAAAACAATTTTGTTTATAAACTGCAAATGTAATATTTCTATTCATCATCGTCATTAATTCACGGAATTCTAATTGTTTTTTTTTTCATCAAATCGAGGAGTTCTACCTAATTTTTGAATATTTTTACACGTCCAGTTTCACGTTTCTATTTTACTGATTGTAGACTGTGATAATTGCTGACCAGGGCATTTATCATTAAACATTTCACAAACCTCCATCTCAGTTCTTGTTTTATTACCACATGCAATCATAATTAGAACATCTATTCTCTGAGTTTCGGATAAATGAGTCATAATAAAGTTGAATAAACAAAAAAATCTTATTAAATTCATGGTTGCGTGTAAGTAACTTAGAATGAAGTGACAGTAATTGAAAACAAAAATATTCCTTGATAGTTTTTTAAGACATAGATATATTGTTTTTTTTTTAAGTTTTTTTACTAATTTTATAGTGTGTGCCTTCAACAACTTTTCGGTGAGTACAATGTTGTATTAAATATTTTAAAAACAGCAACAGATCAGTTTCAACCTTTCTTCATAACCAATAATTTATCAGAAAATACCTCAACTGAGATGCCACATGGCTTCTTCTCAATTTAAAATTTTTGGTGGGTAGTTATAATTCAAAGGGGGGTAGGTATTGCTTCATGACAAACAATGGCAATCTCAAATTCAAAATCGACCTGACTCAGGATTTTATTCCATATACGTGGACTGCGCTATATTAGCTTAAACTAAGCATGTAAAGTTAAGTATAGAAATTTTGACTCACTATATACTTTTTCCTCAAGGTTAGCTGAGAAGCTGTTGTTTCTTTATTTTTCAACCAATAAAGAGGTGGTACAAAGTAATCAGTTTGCTAGTAAACAAATCGCCGTTAAGATCCTTCACTATGTACATCAGGGTTATTCATTATATTTAAGCCACCCTTTATCATCGTTATTATTGGAGATAAAAGAAAAGTTTCGAATAAAAGTTGTGGGGCTGTAACTATGTAGTTAATGGAGGCACAGTGGTGTGCAGAAATTGAGGGGTACAAGAAGCAATAATATATTTTTTAATGGAAGTATATTATGAATTTTTGAATTACCTTTTTTTCTAATTTCAAAAATATGACATATGACAGCCCTATCTTTAATCATTTTAGAGTTATTGAACGTGGAAAATTAATAAATTATTAAGAAAACTACAAAACTCATTTCAAATAATTAATTATAAACATATAATGTTAACAAAACAACAATAAATGCAAACAATAAATTATAAAACCTGTTCGATATAGTCACCATTATTTTGGATGCAGAGTTCGTATCGTCTTATTAAATTCCGAAAAGTACTCAAAATGATATCATTATTGACAACGTTTAAACTGTTTATTTCATTCTGAATCGCCTCTTTAACAGCTGGAATAATGTGATTATTATTTTTATTAACTATGTCCTTTAAAAAATCCCCATAAAAATTAATCTAGTGGAGTAAGATCGAGACTATTCGGTGGTCATTTAATAGTTCCATTATTCCCCATCCATACTAGAAATGCCTTGTTTAAATGCTCTTCTAGCGCACTATGAGATGGTGGCCCATCCTGCATCCAAATCATATCATCAAGATCATTATCTGGAAAATTCTGTAACAGAATATTTTCAACTTCTGGGAGATTTCTTCTAGATTTAAAATAAAATTATAGAATATTGGTCCCACTATTTTATTGCGGAAAATGCCACACCAAACGCTGCCAAATTTTTGGCCGATTTTTTAATTTATCAAGCCAATCTTTTCCTGTTGTTTTTTCTTTCTCAGGGGCGTCGATTTTTTTCTATTAAAGCCGCCCGCTGTGAGAAATGATGATTCATCTGTGATTCATGATTGTTACTTCTTGTACCCCTCAATTTCTGCACGCCACTGTGCTTCTATTAACTAATATTGCGTAGTGAATATACCATCCGTGCGTTCCTTATCTATTAAATGTTAGGCAAACAAAAGATTCCTACTCTTCGAAAGAGAAGAAGTTCGGCAAAATTCCTGGCTGGTGGTAGCTCGTCTATAGGCCTCAACATCTGAAATAGGTCTTCGTTAAATAAATGTTTAAAAAAATCTATCTACAATTATTAGAGTTACGAGACAACGTACTACTACTGATGCCGATGGAAGTAAATCAGTTCCCATGTTATAAATAATGTCGCTGCAATATTTCCATACTTTTCTTTCCGAGCAAAAACGCAAACATTTCAATCAGTATTTTCAAGGCGATTATTTTCAGTTACAAACACAAGTATGCAGTGAGATATATTAAGTGTGGCGCTGTTTTAAGAATACTTTGAATTTAGACATTTTTATATTACACCGACTAAATTGGAATTTTATTATTTTATTTGTTGATAAACACCTATTCTTTACTAGCTTAGTTCTGAAAGTAAAAATAGGTAAGGGTTAACCATTTTCTATATAATGTGAATCATTAGCCTAAAATCATTTGAAATGTGGAAAAATTATATCAATCGAATTAAAAAATATAAACAAAGGAATGCGGGATCTAGATAACAATCTTCAGTCAAAAATTAACTTCAATTTTGTCGATTACCGGCAAGAAAGTAAATTTACCTAGACGAGTATACTCTAATGTTATATGTGTATATAATATGTCCATTGTTTTATAATGTATAATAGTTCAAGGTTACTTTGCGAATAAAGTGTTTAGTCTATTGAAAGAGTCGGGATTTATGATGAAATTGACAAATGTTTGCGATTCGGACTAAACAATATCGAAGGGGTGGAAACATTTTTACACCGTAGAAGAGTGAAAACAACCCTCCGGTTGTGGTTACACAATCATGCCACCGTCCTTAAAGAAACACCTACAAATTAATAATTTCTTTTCAAAAAAAAATATCAAATATCCAGCCCTCTGAAGAGTGAAAACAACCTCCCCCCCGTTGGTGGTTACACAATCCTGGTCACCTATCTCCTTCCTCTAAGAAGCGCCTACTGCAAAATATTATTTTTTTCCCGCCCCTTTGAAGGGTGAAAATGACCCCCAGGGTTGGTTATAAAACCCTGGTCACCTACCACCTTCCTCAAAGAAACGCCTCCTACAAAATGTTATTTTTTCCTCATGAAAATATTTTTTTTCGCCCCTTTGAAGAGATTGTTACACAACCCTGGTCAACTGCGACCTTCCTCGCAGAAACACCTCCTGTAAAATATCAATTTTTTTTCACAAAAAAATATCAATTTTCCAACCCCCTAGAGGGGTGGACGCCTGGTGTAGAGGTGGCTGAGGTCAAATCCCTCGAGGGATCTCTGTTCTACTCGAGGAAATAACAGTTAGTCGAGAAACTGGAAAAAATAAACGGGTTAACGGAAAACGGCACTTTGGTTTTTGGCCAATTTGAGGGGGTTGTCGAGGTGGAAAAATTGGTTTGACCTCAGGGAGCGATTCAGCACCCTCGAAAATAAGGGGGGGGACATTGTCTAGTCCAAATCGCAAACATCTGCTACTTCCTCCGACTCACTCAATGGACCAGTTGTTAAATATTTGTTTCTTTGCAAAGGACAATGTCAATTATTTTTTATTTGGTAGGTGAATCTCATGATGATATGATTTCCTTCCAGGGGACTAATAACTTATCGTTTATCTTGTACCATTTTCTCCTAACATTGGAATAGATCTACAAAAAGCAATATCCCTGACCTGTACCTATAAATTGAACAGGAGTTTGGAAAGATGATCCAATTTTATTTTAATTTTTATTGAATCAAAACTTCCACTCGATTTACATATATAAATAGTGTGGAAGTGAAGTAGAATATTCAATATAAATCACTGATTTTTGGCTATGATTCCAAAGAAAATAATGAATTGATAAGAAACTATAGTGAATGGTAATATAACAAGACCTTGATAAATAGTCGGCTATTATATTGTTATCAATATTTCGAGAATGTGATGGTTGTCAATTTGACGAGACCGTATTTGGCATTAATCTGAGTAAAGCCCGAGAGCTTTAGCTCGAGGGATTTAGTCTTTGATTATTAACGCCAAATGTGGTGAAGGCAAATTGGAGAGCACTCGAGAAAAATTGTGATAATATAATACCCGCCAATTTATCAAGGTTGAGTTATATTTATTAGATTATTTCTTGAATGAGTTAATAATTGTATATTAAGTTAATAAATTAAATATCAGCGAGTATTTTCAGCCAATGCCATGGCAACCGGAAATAGCCACTGATATTCCTCGTTTCTAAGGAATTTCAAATATTGTGATTGGTTAAAAAATTCTATTTGAAACATGAAAGAAATAATCTTGAATATATTAAATAAATATATTAACATTGACTTATGTCGGTGCAATATTCAAATTAATGGATAATAATAGAAATTGTTTATCATTATTTGGGTTTTGAGGTTTTCTAACCACTGGAATAAAAATTGTTATTAATTGTTTTGTTAGGAAATTTAATATTTGTTAGATTCACTGATACTGTCAATATTCTCTATTTCTTTTATTTAAGAAAATTTCAACAGTTCATTGTAATATGCCTGTTTAAATTTCCTAACAATCAAACAGGTTATTTATAATGCTCATAACCTACTATGAATTTCTTTAATTTTGTTGATATTAAATACACCGTTGTTAATTATATTGTGTTAACGACCTCACAGCTGAGGCGTTCTACATATGTGATTTCTATACTATTTGTAGATTTTATAGAGTATACATTTGAATGATTAAAAATTTCTGATTTCTCAGGATTATTTACTAAAATCGGGATTTTAAGGAAATTTTCTAGAACTCATAAACATATCATTGGTATAGCAATAATTATTCATTGAAATGTTATCAACCTATGAGTTTATCAATATAAATGTGAACATCAAATGTCTAACTATTGTTAAGTTGTATAAGTAAATATCATGTACATACAAAGATCGTCATTAATGTTGAAATAATCAAGATAGGTATGTGTATTTATTCAATCCATATTGTAAATATAACAATCAAGTATGTATTTATAAGCAGCATGTGGAACAGGTCGTCAATATCATAATATATATATATATATATATATATATATATATATATATATATATATATATATATATATATAACTTTATGATTATCGTTTTCTATTCAAAGGTAACAAAATTTTTTTGAAATAATTCTGTGCACACTTTTTACTTTTTGTCTTGCTGTTGAGTTATTATAGCAGCCGATTTTTGTTTTTCCTATTTCATTATAATGGACCTAGTACATCCTTTACATCGCTTACGTGAAAACAAAACATGATTGTTATATTATTAGAACACGAATGGAAGTTTCTCGACCTCCTATCTCGTTGATACACGATAAGGTAATAAAAATAACATTTCACGAAGTGTGGAGCCTGCTGGGAGTAGTATATCTAACTTTCTGTTCCTAACATTTGTATATAAAATTAGTTTTGCCGAATCTGCATAGAAAATTACTTTTTTCGAATCTGTATACGCTGTGTGTTATGATCAATAATAATTTTACTGCGTCACGTAGATAATATTATCTTTCTAACGAAGTATGGTGCTATAACCAGCAAGATAAAAACTAAACAAAAAAGGAAATAACCCAGTGTGCACATGAGTTAATTCAAATAACGTTTGTTGACACCATTTTTTGGGAAATGACGCAACTTTTGTATAATATTACGAGTTGCGCACGCTGCATATATATTCGGTAAGAGGCAGCATATATTAATTTTAAATATCTATAATAAAAAATAATAACTAAATAAGAGTTTGACACACTCGCATATATGTTTACATATTTTGTTAAAAGTTGCAAAGTCTGGAAATGTAACACCTGCAACAGAAAATACACGAATTACGTCATACAACAGTGCAACTAACAAACCCATCATTTAGAAAATATGTGCAGTGAATTAATATTTAGAGATCGAAAAGGTTAAATAAAATATTCGTTAGAATCTAAATACCAAGTTAAAGCTTTAATTAAGAACATGTAAAAATGTCTATGTAAGTATATATTTTTTAAATTATATGATTGTATATTGTAAATTTAAAGTATAATGAGTTCTAAATACGTCTACTAAGAAAATTAATTCGAAAATTCTATTTACTCTAAGATGTTTAAATTGATCGTGTATTCGTATCATAATTTTCGGATGCCTCTTCGTGTTTTCCTATTCTAATGTTTTAAACATACAGGAAGGTTTATATGACTGAAATTGATCCATCTTATTGGTATAATATAATATTTAATTATCAATGAAGGCGGGGTCGATTTTGATAAATGATTAAAAAAGTAACGAGGAATATGAAAACAAAGTTAAAATTTTCGTAATATATAAGAGTGATACTTCGTTGTTCATTAGCAATAATGGTGTGGTGCATATTAATGTTGAATTCTACACGTTCTTAATTTTCACGATAATGTTTAATTATATTAAAATTGCTAATACTTTTGCTATAAACCTAATTATTTGCGCGTTTGTTATTATGATAAAGATTATCATCTCTCTATTCAGTAAAAATACATACAAAAAATACAACTTATAAGACAAGTAAAGCAGAGCGGCCATCTGTCAGACAACAACAAGACACAGGATGACTCTCAGATAATCCTTGACTGGCATTGTGGTTAAATTTAGTCGGAACTCAGTTTCATTGTTTATAATTTTTTTAAAGTTTCAATAAATTTTGGATATCACACAATTATATAAAAAAATTTCTGCGAAAAATTTAAATAACAGTGGTTTTTCCAGAAGAAGAGTATGTTTCCCAAAAGGTGATGAGCTTTGCAAAAACTAATTTATTTTGAAATCATCTGTATTACCTTCAGCTACAGCTGAATATTTCCAACTTCCCATCCTATTCTCCTGTACCATGGGCCATGCGGCTCTCGCTGCTGGCAACCAGCATGACCTCAGTGCAATCCAACGTAGATGTAACCGGCCCTGCCGTGTGTTTTCTGGGAGTGACAGCAATGCCCACCGTATGCTGATAAATCAAATCAGTATCATATTGCAGTGAATTATATTTAGCATAATATGACTATACATTTGGAGAGTACATATAGCACAAAATATTTTACAATCCACAAACATAAATACAAGCAAGTAAAACAATCTATTATTTAAAAAGTACAGATTTCAATATGCCCATTTCTCTTATCCCTACACTGTCTTTGTTGGGTCCTGAAGGAAATTGTCTGGGCTATTTTGGAAAACTCCATTGGTACATCCAGATACTCTGTGCTCTGTTATCTTTCATGATGATTTCGGATTGGGACTTGGGACAGGTCCCAACATTTTGTTATAGATCAGTTATCAACTAAAACTACGTGTAATCAGACCTATCCCTTTATTTATATCTTAATTTTTGTGGTAGCTTGCTCAATAGCATATCTACCTTAAAGTCAAAAGACCACACAAGGTCATCATAACAGAATTTATTGAGATTTATTGGGGCTGTTTGTTCTGATGGAAATAATGCAATCCCAGCACCATAAAGCCAACAAAGAGGGTCTTCCTACGATGCTTCAAAGAAGCAAAGAAATTCAAACAGTATGGTAAACAGGCAAATAGGCAATGGTTGAGGCAAAAATGAAAAGCTTTCTTCCGGTTTATAACTATAAAAAATGAAAGATATCCGCCATTCTTCGTTTATAGTAAGCTCTTTTATAGAAGTGTACATTACACTACTGTATGTTTATTGTAAAATCCTTTATTAACTTGCCTGTTAACACGTTCTCATTACTAAAAAAAAAAAAAAAAGAAATTTTGCCGTAAATTTTATAGGTGGGCACACAATTGAATTTTAATAGAGTAGTTTATAAAAAATTAGAAAATAAGAATTGCTAAAAAAAATTAAGTGTATGCGAAAAAAATTTATAGCACTTCGAATTAACCGATTTCAAAAAAAAAAAATTTGGGGCGAGCGTAGGTGCGTCTTTACTATGTACATACTTCGGTATGCGATGTAAAGCAACGACAGGCGCAGTTAGTACTTGGATGGGTGACCATTCCAACGGAAACCGCGTCCTCGCCTCACACATCTTCCAGCGGCTTGTATATCAGTGTATGCGCGGAAGCTATACAACCTTAGGCGAGGGTTGTATAGGAGATATACCATCCTTCGGAAGGGATGTACAGCCGTCGGTCCCTTGTCTATTAAATGTTAGGCAAGTAAAAAGATCCCTACTTTTCTTAAGGGAAGAGGTTCGGCAAAATTCCTGGTTGGGGGTAGCTCGTCTACAGGCGTCGGTGTTAGGCCTCAGTAGCAGAAATAGGCCGACGTTAAATAAATGTATAAAAAAAAAATCAAAACTTTAATGAAAACAAAATGTAGTAAATTAAATACTACCACTAATTCCTATAAAATGAGTCTAACTCATTGCCACCCATCAAGGTGCATAGAATGCATTTCCAAAGTGATTAATGTCCTAAAACTTGCGACATACTATTTATATTATCAATCTGTTGCATTTTTCGCGCCCCGTGAGTCAAGCACGAACGTTTTTAACGCCTATTTAGAGCCGGAAAGGTTACCGTCAATTCTGGATCTACACGATTGCGAAATATTGCACAATATTGCGCAATAGTTCTGCAAAAAGTTGAATTTTGAAAATAAAAATTATATGGAAAAATTGGCAATGAAAAGGAGAAATTTTCGGTATTAGAACTAAGTTTGAATCGATTCGGGATTAGAAGTTAATGGAGTTTATTGTCTGGAAATTTAACAGATTTGAAATGACCTCGTAAAGTGGAAACGAAGTTCCGACGTTTCACGGTTGAAAAGATATGAGAATGTTCTCGAAAGACGCGCAGTGAATGGAATGGAGATATCGGTTGTGAGTGGAATTCCAATATTGTATGTAGTATATTACGAGGGACAATCAATAAATAGTGAAATTTGAAACAGTAAACGGGTTGTAGATAATTGATGAAATTGAACGTTGTAGTTAGAATAGGGAAAGTAGTTTTGATGTATACGAGGGGCGGTTGAAAAGTTTGAAATGTAAAATCTGTTTATAGAAAATTACCGAATCTAGATAAAATGTTGTGACTATAGATACGAATAGTGGTTTTGATCTAGTTGATGACTATAGGGGGCTGTATTTTTACGGGTTTTTTGTAATGTTTCTTTTGAAAAATGACTAGAATGAATGTTGAAAGTTTGGTATCGACGAATTTAAGGTATTTTAGAATTATGGAATGTTTGCGAATTTTTTCAGGTTTTGTTGACCTTGGATGTAGGTTTTCTATGATTTTTGTGTTTGGGTGGCTTTTTTATTATGGTTTTCCATGATCGGTGAATCAATATGGTTGATGATATGATGAGCTGATTTCCACTTGAAATTCATTTTATTTAATTTATTTAGCACTTTACTGAATTTTATTTCAGCTGGCAGGGTCAAATGCTACTCCCTGTATCGTATGTTAGCACTAGTTTTAAATTAAACAATTTGGCTTACGAAAAATAACAGATTATTTATTTCCCTTAAAACACAGAGTTGAGTATTAAAATATTGAAATTAAAATTTTATTCACAGTAAAATATTTTGACATATCGACACTAGAAATTTGCCAAAGTCGGGATTGGTTTTATTTACTTTATTTAAAATTTGTTATTTAAGACAGAAAATTCACTAGAAAAATTGGGGCCGCGAAGGCGATTTGAATTGGAGATTAATCTGCCTAGGAAGGTGCACGGGTACTGGATTTAAATTCGCGAGATACACCGGAAGACACACTTGGATTTAGGCTCTGGGGCAACCAAAGAGGTAACGCGGGCACTGGATTTAATTGTCGCTAGATACGCCGAAAACCCAACTTGCCGAGGACTTTGCGTGCTCCTTTATTTACTGATGATGGGGACTTGGGTTCCTGAAGTCTGAAAGAAAGCTGGATCGGGCGCCGGCCGCTCCAACGGGCTCGTATTGCGAAATATTGCACAATAAATGTTAAAATTTTGGATTTTCGGGTTGAAAAGTATATCGTTAAATCGGCTATGAAAAATGAAACAATGTGGTATATAAATGTCAGTGGAATATAATTTTGTTTTTGAAATATGATCGATAACTGTCTGAATAACATGGTAAATTGAATTGGTCTCGTGAAGTATTGTTGCGAGTCTTACTTTAATCCATATGTGATGTTATATTAAGTCATGTTAATCCATATTTTAATGTTAAATTGATGGGGGGGGGCTGAATTTTTTAGGGCGATCTTTTGTAAAGTTGTAAGTGTATTTTGATGAATGTTGATGTTAGGATGATTTCGTTGGTATATTCGCATTATTTGGGAATTATCGATGTTGCGTGAATTTTCTCAGAATTTTTTATTGAAAATTGTGGTTTTTGAGTTCCACGAGTGTCTTAATGACTTTTTTATGGGTTTTGCCAAGTTGACCTTAACGATTGAATTATTTGACAAATTTTAGTAATTTTTTCGTCGGCCATCTTGTTATTATGGAAAGGATACTATAACAAACTGCAACATCGCCCATCCAAGTGACAGACTTAACCAACGCTGCTTAACTTCGCATCTCCTCAAATAAGGAAGCTATAACCGTTTGTGGTTTTCCTATTTCTCAGGTTTTTGTAATATATCTCACAAAGTAGGCTATGGAATCATAGTCAAATTTCTTTTTATTAAAATATACCTCACAAAAATTGGGATAACTGTATCTAAAACTTTATTCTTCTACAATAGATATTAAGCGAGATATTTGGTGCGGCCCTCGTAAAATAGACAGATGGTATACGTATATTTAACCAAATTGAAAATTTTACTGCCATTTAGCACCACGTTCAGTAACCACGTCGAAACCTACAGCTTTATGTAAAAAAGTGCCGCCTCCAAATTTTTTTCGAAGAAAAATCCTATTTTGACTCGTTGATATGCTGCGCTCAAGAGTACGATGGACCGATGGCTTCCAAGGTTGTCATCGTGCGTGAAAGTTCTAACGAGTTACTACATATTACAAGAAACTACCCACGTTCATTCTTTCATCTTAGCCACTGTTATTTATATTTTTTCCAGAAACCATAAAAGATTGAAATAGTTATTCATGATTAAGTTAAAATATAATATTTTTAGTCGCAAACTCCTCTATAAAATCCTTATTTTACTATACGGAACGTAACCAGACTGTAACTAACAGCTACTCTCCGGGCTATGTGCCCCGCCGAGCGCCGAATTACAAGTTACAAGCCTGGCGCGTTAAGTGTAATAATTGCATCAAAACGCTAATGCTTCGATTAGTAGTTAGCGACTAAAAATTTTATATTTTAATATTCCGCCCTCTAAAAGCACCTTTGAACTATGCTAAACCTAGTCAGGCTATTTATTTTTCGATTGCAACAGACACTGGACCGCTAGATGGCGCCTGCTGACTATTTTACATGTCGCTATTCCAAAGATACCGAAATGTACTAAATAATCAAGTGATCCTCGTGTCGGTCGTCACATGCCTACCTTGCACTGACGAGAGCCAACAGCTCGAAACTGCAGTCTGCAAGTGGGGTGGGGTGACTGGCACGAGAACTCCTTTAAGTAGGATCAGTCTTTCGGCTGGTGTTTGTTGCAATCGAAGCATTAGCGTTTTGATGGTAATATGCAGTTATTACACTTAACGCGCCAGGCTTGTAACTTGTAATTCAGCGCTCGGCGGGGCACATAGCCCGGAGAGTAGCTGTTGGTTGCAGTCTGGTTACGTTCCTTATAGTAAAATTATTATTTTATAGAGTAGTTTGCGACTAAAAATATTATATTTTAATATTCCGCCCTCTAAAAGCACCTTTGAACAATGATTAAGTTGGATTCCAACTGAATTTAACCCACATTGTACGTTGGCAAAGTTTGTTTACCAACAATAAACAGTAAACTTTTACGCTGTATTGCCCCCATAAGTAATAAAAATCGAAAAATTTTAATGATATGGTAAAATGTGATATATTACGGCTAAATAGCGTTACTAGAAACATATTTTTGCTTGACACATTTAATTATTACTGATATACATTGGCAAGTGTGTCCATAACACAGAAACATTGTCTTATAAACACGCTCTAGCGAATTAGAGATATGACAAGGTCAAGGAAAGGAAAACACATTTGATAGGGCTTTGTAAACAACCAATATCCGCGGAATCTGCCATGTTACATCGGTTAAATTAAGATCTCTACCGATATATCGTGTTTTCACAAGCTGTTTCGTGGATCCACATTGTCTTAACGAGAGTGATTAAACGACGACACATTTGACAGCTTGTCCAAACAAATTTTACATCTATGGAGTCTACTATAAAATTTGTATTGTACTCGTATATTGTTTAAGGTTTTATCTTCCTAATACACAAAAATGTTATAAAAATCATCTATACATATGGAAAACCATACTCACCTCATTATTTAGATAATCAATCTTTTGGTTAAATATTCTTTTAATCCCGATTTAGACCTTATAAATATATCTATATATAAAGTAAAATGGTCTGGCTAAGTATAAAATATGTGCCCAATCAAAATCATACTTTAAAAACGTTTTGATACGACGATTTTTATAATAATTTTACGAAGTATTTCATACTTTGCCAGATTATTTTCGAGGGCTTGAATATGGCCTAAGTTGTTATGTAAATAAATCCTAGCTATTAAAAGCTCAATTTTATAGTGACGACTCGTATATCAAATATCACATGTTGATGTGTTCGCTTTAGACGATTAATTTTCTTTGGGTAAACTGTCATTGAGAGTAGTAGCATTAATTTTTTTATTATAACAAGTGATAGGATGGTTTTAAATGATCGACTTGACCGCAATATAAGCCGTCCAATGACAAATGCTTCTTTTTATATGCCATCATTATCTGAATTGTTTAAGAAATTTACATTACAATTGTAATTGCTTTGTGACCAAGACATGTAACGAGTCATCACTACACTCAATTCTGAAAAACTGCGTTTTCAATCACCGTCCGGGCTTCTTGTTAAAAGCTCGGCGGTATGTGCAATACTGTAAGCTTCATTTTTTTCTAAAAAAAAAATATTATTACTCTGTAAGTGTTTTATTTTCCTATCCCGTTGATATAACAGCAACCCTTCAACGTATTTATTGCTTGCTTAGTAAAGGAATATATGTACCTCAAATGAAGAATATAATTTTTTTATTATTTTATTTATTAAGTATTTTTCTCTATTTAACTTTATGTTTACTTTAATGAAACAACCATTATATTAATTTATTTGATTTGATATCCACCTAAATCTTAATTTATAGTATAGGAAATTTACTATCTGTTGGGAACTACATGTCTCAACTTTATTGTGTTTGGTTTTTGCGGCCAATTAATTTGTTTTGTATTTACTATTTTTATTTCACGTATCTCTTTCATGAAACATTTACGTTGTGCTTTTTATAATCTTTTTTCTTTTTCTTTAACTAATAAATTCTCTGATCTCGAGACTTTTGTTTTACAGGAAAATTATGATTTAGTAGGAGTAAGCGAGACATGGCTAAACGAACATATTGATAATGATTCAATACATATTAACAGGTATAACTTTATTGGGAAGGATAGAGGTGCACGAGGGGGTGGATTTGGGATCTATCTGAAATCGTCCATTCACTTTGAGCTGTTCAACGTAAGTTTTTCTGACTCGGTAGAGCAACTTTGGATCAAAATAAACATTAACAAACTTCATTTATTCTTGGGGTGCTTTATTGACCTCAGTAAAAATATTTCTAGTTTTTTGGATAACCTTGGGTAAAAGCTGGCAAACTTTATTTTATAAAGTAACAATATCATATGTGGAGGTGATATTAACATTGATCTCATGGATGGTGAGTGTTCTAATGCAATCAATTTTTATAAGATTGTTGACTTATTTGGTATGCGACAAATTATTACTTTGCCCACAAGAATTACAAAAAATACTGTTACACTTTTGGATGTTATATTAATTTCTGATGAGATCAAGTCTTTTTCTAGTCTGAGGTCCTTAATGTATCTGATCACCATTTGACCTTTTGTAAAGTCTATCTAAAAGCAGGGAAAGAATCATGTAGAAATTTTGAATTTAGGAATTTAAAAAATATCGATAGCATGTTCTTGATAATTTTCTTCTAATGTCACCATTTGAAAATATAATGATAGATGACTTAAATGGTAAAGTGGATTATTTTAATACAATGATTTTGAATATTTTTGATGTATTAGCTCCCATTCGTAACATTCAAACAAAAAAATATAGACCTCCATGACTCACTGATAATATCATATCGATGATGAAGCTCCGCGATAAAGCATTAGCCAAATTTAAAAAAAACGAAAAATCCACACCACTGGGATTACTACAAAAATTTAAAAAACATCACTACTAATGCAGTCAGAAGTGAAAAAAAAAGGTTATTTAGAGTACTGTCTCCGACATTATGGTAGTAATGGTAAAGTCATCTGGCGAAAATTAAATGAACTTAACATTTATAGTAAACCAGCCTCTATTGGCATACCTAACAATCTCAATAACCCAGATTTAATAAATGATCATTTTCTTCTGCCCCCTTCTAATGTTACTGCACCGGATCCAAATTTAATTAGTTTTTATAACAATAATCTTAAAGAAAATTTTATATCTCTTTTTCCTTTCACTGCTGTTGATGAGACTGTTGTTTATAAATATTTGTTAGAAATAAAATCCACTGCTACCGGAGTCGATAAAATTAATATTCACATGTTACTTTTCTGTTGTCCTTATATATTACCTTTTATTTCACATATTATTAATACTTATCTTATTGAAGGTGTTTTCCTTGACTCATGGAAACTTTCTAACATTTTGCCTCTACCTAAAAAAATCTATAACTAGCTTAAGCGAACTCCGTCCAATTTCAATTTTGTCGAAAGTATTAGAGAAAGTTATGAAATTTCCAATTTGCTCACATATTAATGAGTACAATGTTCTTCCGGCAAAGCAATCTGGTTTCAGGCCAGGACATAGCTGTACCACAATTTTATTAGAGGTTACAGATGATTTATTCAGAGATATTGATAATAACAAAACTTCGGCATTAATATTACTAGACTACTCGAAAGCTTTCGATACCATTAATCATGAGATATTACTGCCAATCTTGCATTTCATAAGATGCTCTGAGTCTTCTTTAAATTTTTTTGAAAGTTGTCTTCTTAATCGTAAGCAGTGTGTGGTGACTAGTAATGGTATTTCTGCCTTAATACCAATTAGGTGCGGGGTACCTCAGGGTTCGATATTAGGTCCCGTTTTGTTCTAACTGTACACATCTGATTTTATCAAATGTATAAGTCATGGCAAGACTTATTTATATGCCGATGATACTCAAATTAAATATTCCTTTGACCATCGTGACTATCTCTTAACCAATGACATGATTAATCAGGAACTCAAGCGTCTTGTTGCCGTATCCAGTGCTCATCAACTTAACATCAAGCCGCTTAAATCCACTGTACTAATCTTTGGTAAATTTCGTCACTCAAGATCTGTTGAAAATTACTATTAATGACAATGTGTTGCCTAGTACTAAAGTAGCAAGAAATTTAGGTCTTTACGCTTTAAAAATCATGTTATGAAATGCTTAAAGAGGGCATATATAATCTTAAAATGTTACTCCCGAATCGCCATATTATTCCACGTTCTTCTAAACCTTATTATCAGACACGTTAGTCCTAAGTCATTTTAACTTTTGCGATGTTGTTTATGGTTCTTGCCTTGACAACGAAAACATAATAGAATTCAACGTATTAAAAAGTCATGCTTAAGATTTACATATAGCATTCGTAATTTTGATAGAATTTTACATAAATTAAATGACGTCAATTGGCTAGATATGAAAACTCGACGGGAATTGCACTCGGCCACTCTCTACCATAATATCATCTGGTACAAAACCCTTCTATATCATTTTCAGAAAGTTACTTATAGAAGCGACATTCATAACGTTAATGTTCGTTTTCGTGGATTGATCTCATCTCCTCATCGAACTGCTATATTTAGAAGGTCATACTCTTAATCTATTTATTTACTGTATAATTATATATCTTTATCTTTATGTCAATCTAAAAGATTTTACAAAAAACTAGTAGCAAGAAATGTAGGTCTAGAGCTTGACACTGATTTGCGCTTTAAAAATCATGTTATGAAATGCTTAAAGAGGGCATATAGTAATCTTAAAATATTATTCCCTAATCGCCATATTATTCCACGTTCTTCTAAACCTTATTATCAGACACGTTAGTCCTAAGTCATTTTAACTTTTGCGATGCTGTTTATGGTTCTTGCCTTGACAACGAAGACATAAATAGAATTCAACGTATTCAAAAGTCATGCTTAAGATTTATATATAGCATTCGTAAATTTGATAGAATTTCATATAAATTAAATGACGCCAATTGGCTAGATATGAAAACTCGACGGGAATTGTACTCGGCCACTCTCTACCTTAATATCATCTGGTCCAAAACCCTTCCATGTCTCTTTCAGAAAGTTACTTATAGAAGCGACATTCATAACGTTAATGTTCGTTTTCGTGGATTGATCTCAGCTCCTCATCGAACTGCTATATTTAAAAGGTCCATACTCTTACTCTATTTATTTACTGTATAATAATATACCCTCTAATCTAACATCTTTATCCTTACGTCAATTTAATAGATCTTACAAAAAATCGTTGTATGAAAGATTTACTTGAATACCTTACTATCTTTTTTTTCTATTTTGCGATCCCGTGTTTATTATTGGAGAGTTACTCATTTCTACCTATTTATTTACTTACTTAGATTTTTTCTTCTTTGTAAATTTTATTACTTAAGGCTAAGTACATTTATTTCGAGTCCTGGCACTTTGCATCAGTTTTACTGTCTACCAGCCCTCTTTTGTAGTTTATAACTCTTATTTCTTTTTCTTGTGGTTGTCTAGAAACTATGCATATTATTATAAATTGCAAATAACGGCTTCAGAGGTCCCAACTCAAGCTCTCCAGTCCACACTTTTTTATTTTTACAACCACAAGAGGCTCGTGTGTGTTCACAAGGAATAATCATCCTCGCCTCACATCTTCCAGCGGCTTGTATATCAGTGTATGCGCGGAAGCTATGCAATCCTAGGCGAGGGTTATGTAGAGGATATACCATCCTTTAGAGGGGATGTAAGGCCGTCGGTCTCTTGTCTATTAAATGTTAGGCAAGTAAAAGATCCCTACTTTTCGAAAGACAAGAGGTTCGGCAAAATTCGTGGCTGAGGGTAGCTCGTCTACAGGCGCCGGTGCTAGGCCTTAGTAGCGGAAATAGGCCGACGTTAAATACATGTTAAATAAAAAAGATAAATAAATAATAAACTGTGGATACTTGGGACTGGCTAAAGATATCCATACCAAGCGTACGATGACTGACAGCTCCTATTATTATCATTTTCCCTATGCATGGGGTTGACGAGACTCGATTTACACCTTACTCTGAAATCATCAGGACCATAACTCCATTCACGTATTCCCGGCGCATCCACCATATATCACATTAGTGACTAATTTAACCTCCACCATCTGTCTCACAAAAAAACTAATTTTCATATGATCTGAAGAAGCATTCTTATTGCATTTCGATAAACCAAGTCGTTGTCTAGTAATTTATGGTTAAAAACAACATGCATCTACAACATTTTATTAATAAATTCTTTTACACATAAAGAATGCTCTTGCTCTGTTTGTGGTAGAAAATCTATATCAAAATGAAGGAAAACTCAAATCTTTATCTCAAAAATCAATCTAAATGTTTTTCTGTAGCTGACAATAAAACAAACTGGAGTACACATATTTAATATCAATAATCGAATGTGCACTAACAAGAAGTCATAATTTTTAAACATAAACATGGCAAAAACAACAATTCTGTAATCAATTTTACCGTTACTTGCGCGTTTCGTTTTCCCAAAGTCATCACGTATATGTTAATAAAAAAATTATTGCACCATAACACTTTAATAAAAATGTTTATTGTTTTATAACCACAAATAAGTAGGTATACATTGTGTCAACATTCCATTAAATTTAAACAAATTCATATTCATTAAATATATTTTATTTCGTAATAATTACAGTACAAATATTAACGTAATATTCGATTTAACAATGATCAGTCCGCAAATGACTAGGTATATTTAATAAATTACATAAATATAAAAACATAATGTTAATTAGGCCTCTATCACCTTGGGTGTCGGTTCTTCGGCAAAAAGTCGATGGGTTCCCCGTTTCCACCATCGGTTATCTGCCGGAACAATGGTTTTAACAACATATTTGTATTCAATAGATGGCATGTACTCCTGGCGTAATAACTTCGACTGAATATCTGAAAATGAACGGAGAAATATTTTAGTATCAAACGTATGCAATAATTTAGATTCTAGTGTGTTACGTTAAGTAGCTGTACGCATTGTCATATAATAATGGAGTAAAATCGGCCCCTTTTATGTCGTTTTTACTAAATTGAGGTATAACTAAATGTTACCTTCACCATCTTGTAGAACATAATTTTGGCCATCCGAAATGGAATATTACAACTTTTTTTAGTAGGGCCGAATTTCGCAAAATCAAATTTTTCATGCCTGAGAAATAATTTGGAAAATGTATTTTTTAAAACATACATCGCGCTATTAATTCAACAGTTTGTGCTACGATTATGAATTTTTGTAAACTTACTTAAGAAACTTTAGCGCTTCCAACGCTACTCTTCAAATTTCATCTCGCTGGGCTTCATAGTTTTCGAGTAATAGAATTTTTAAAGTATACACGACCGGAATTGAAACCGTATAAAACTAAAAGCAGGCAAAAACAGTCGGTATCTCTTTATTGTACATGGACGGAGGTAAGTAGAAATTATTGTCATAATAAAATGTTAAAATTGTATTCATTTTTACTATTTTTTGTTTATTAGGTTCATTTCGCCAATAACATATTTTTGAGGTATTATATCAGTTTTAGATATAAAGTCTAAATATTTAAATTTATTGGTTTTAGTTTTAAAGTTAACCCATATTATATTGAAATATGTTATTGCTCAGCAAGGACCAATGAGAAGGTATGAACATATCTTGCCAGGAGGGGATGGGACAGGTTAGATTAACGAGGGGCAACGATTTTAGTCAAAAGTAAAATAAAAATTTAAATTTCTTCTAAAATAAAAACGTAAGTTTCTTGAACAAGGCAAAGAATTATTATACGAAAACAAAAATAAATATTTGTATACTTATATAAAACATAAATAAAAACAAATTAAAATATTTCTCTCGGGAACATGATGTAATTCCGAAGTTTTTACGGCTAAAAGCACCTTTCCAAAATGCGAAAACCAGAAAAATTTTGGACAAGGCAAGCAAGTCCATGGTTAGGGAAAGGATTCAATATCATAGATACCAAAAAGAACGAACTATTGGGGACATTACTTACACGGAGAATGAATTAAGCAGAAACATTATAGAACAGGATTATCAGTTTATAATCCAGAATGTCAGGTTGAGTTACGAAAAATATTTTAATCTGCAAAAAGGTACGCATTTACATAAATTTAGAAACTTAATAAGGGAAAAACAGATTAGGCAATTACAAAATATAAATAATAATCCTTTAATTGACAGGACTGTCATTAATATGTCAAAAAGACTTTTGTCCATTTCAGACAGGCTTGTACTATCAAAAATTTTTAAATTTTGCAATAAACCCGAAAACTGTTCCAAAATTTGACATAGTAGCGGCAATAGAAAAAACGGCTCAAAATTTACCAACAGATAGTGGTAATGAATATCGCATACGGACAAAAATTGCTTTAGAGAAGCAATACAAAATTAAAGATAATTTAACTCCAGAAGAAAAGTTATCGATAAATTCTTTAAAACGCGATGAAAGTATAAAAATATTGCCAGCAGACAAAGGTAATGCCACAGTCATTATAGATAAAGATATATATAACACAAAAATCATGACTCTTGTAAATGAGGGACCCTACTCAAAATTAAACAAAGATCCAACAAAATCAATAGAGAGCAAAATTTACAGAACTTTGTTTAAATACAAACATGAATTTAATGATTTTGAACGAAGGAAACTTACACCACATCATAGTAAGCCCCCTCATTTTTATGGCTTACCAAAGACACATAAACAAAATATTCCTTTAAGACCAATTGTTAGTTCTATTAATTCACCATGTCATAATTTGGCAAAATTTTTACTTAAAATTATTGATCCATTATCTGGAAATACCGATTCATATATTAAAAATAGTAAACATTTCATAGAAAAAATTTATGAAACCGATATTCATGAATCACACCTGATGGTTAGTTTTGATGTAGTTAGCCTCTTTACCAATGTTCTGGTAGATGAAACATTAAAAATAGTTAAAGACAGGTTGCTAAATGATAATAATTTGGAAACTAGAACTAAATTAAGTGTAAATAGCATAATGGAACTCTTAACACTGTGTATAAAAACAACCTATTTTCAATTGGACAATGAGTTCTATCAGCAGGATTTTGGTATGGCTATGGGGTCTGCATTATCACCAATTTTAAGCAACATATTTATGGAGAACTTTGAGAACACACATGTTCAAAATTGTATAAACAAACCGGTTGTCTGGTGGAGATATGTTGACGACATCTTTGCAATTTGGCCTCATGGTGTTGATTTACTAGATAGTTTTTTAGAAAATATAAATAGTAAGGAACCGTCTATTAAATTCACATTAGAAGTAGAAAGTAGGAATGAACTACCGTTTTTAGATGTTTTAATTAGAAGGATAAATAATACAATTGAAACAAGCGTTTATAGAAAACCAACACATACTAATAGATATCTAAATTTTAACTCAAATCAGTCAATAAATGTTAAAAGGGGTGTTGTAAAATGTTTATACGATAGGGCCAAAATAATTTCATCTAATAATGAAATATTAAATAACGAGAAAAAATTTATCAAAGAGGTTCTAGTACAAAATCAATATCCTGAAGCCTTTGTTGATAGAATTTTCATAAATGTTGAAAATAGGGACAATCAGGTACGACAAAAACCTGAACGTCATTATACAGCAATAATTCCTTATGTATACGGACTATCGGAAAAGCTACGCCGTATAGGTGACAAATTTGATGTTAGGACGATATTTCAAACGGGGAACACTTTAAGATCTATTTTAACAAAAACAAAACCGATAAACAGGGAGCAGAATTCAAAAAACTGTATTTACAATATCCCGTGCGAATGTGATAAATGTTATGTGGGTGAGTCATCCAGACCTTTCAGTGTGAGGTTGGATGAGCACAAGAACTACATTAGAAAGAATGAAATTCAGAAATCAAAGATTTGTGAACATGCTTGGGAAAACGGACATAGAATAAACTGGGACTCGGCAAAAATTTTAACAAAAGAAACAGATACCAAAAAAAGAAAAATTAAAGAATCAGCAATAATCTTATTAAATGAAGATAAGTGCGTATCGAATTGTTCTGTAGATATTTGTACAACCTGGCTACCAATGTTAAAAGAAGAACTTAACAAACTCAACATTATCTAAAAAATATCATCAGTTCTATGTTCTGTGTAAGTAGTAAGTATCTATGGAAATAACATAAACAGAATCTTAAAGCTGTGTATTTGACATACACAGCAAAATAAGAGTTCTTCAAAAAATAGCTTTGAAAACGGAAAGAGATTACTTTCCGAAACGTCAGCAAAATACATTATTTTTGTGTTTATTCCGATTTATATTATTTGCAAAACATAACCTCTGACTTTTCCTTTGGCGTAAACGTCACGGGCGCAGAGGCTCTTTTTTCCAATAATTCTATTATTTTGTAGATTCGGTGATTTGTTTTGAAGAGGATAATAGTACATGTGGTAGAAAACCCAAATAATAGGAAAGAATAATGAAGTAACTTAAACTAAAATTTCTTGTCAACTAAATAAAATATATTCCACGAAATGTAACAATAAAATGTGAATGAAAAAATGAAGAAAAGTTAAATGTTAATTGACGCGTCCGAATCTTCACTTTCTGAGGAGGAATCATTATCCAGTTGAATTAAAATCGGCGCACTAGGGGGTAGCGTTGGATATCGATTTTCTTCTCCAATTACATGCCTAACGCAATTTTTCCATAAATCAGTATTATCGTCAATGTCATTTATTACTTCTCTTATATGATCAATTACTATTGCGCTTAACGTTGGAGAGTTATCACATTTTCGTAAACGTACTTTTAGTGTTCCCCAAACCATCTCGATAGGATTAAATATGCAATAGTATGGAGATAATCGCAAAAGTGTATGACCGTGTATATTGGATAAGTTATCAATAACATATTCCTTTTTGAAATTCTGTTCTTTTATTCTTTTCAGTAATTCGCGTTTTATTGTAACTTTTACAGGAATTTCCTTTTTTTTTTTCTCATGAATTTTAAAATGGCTTCCTTTTTTGTGCTGTTATTTGGTATTTTATTTAATATACGCGAGTGATAAGAAGCATTATCTAATACAATTACCGAATTTGGCGGAATATTTGGTAGAAGCTGTTGAGAAGACCATTTTTCGAATAGATCGGCTGTCATGTCTTCGTGATAGTCTGCAGAAGACTGCGATATTTTTTTGGCCGACAAGAGCAACGCATTGGGTACAAACCCATTTTCACTTAACGCATGAAGTATGATAACGCGTTTTCCTCTAGAACACGGAGTATTTAAAACACAATTGTGAGAACTATCTACCCAACCATACTGAACACCATCATGCGTGTCAAACCACGTCTCGTCTAGATACACTATATGTCTGTTTAGTTTACAATATTCTCTAATTTTTTCCAAATAATCTACACGAAGTGAAACTATACGTCGCGATTCCATAATTACCATACTACTGTCAAGTTTTTTATGTTTAAAACCGCATTCTAATAAGACATTTCGCAGTGTATCTAAAGACCTATAATTATAATCAGTATAATATATTATAAATTATATGCCGTATTACATCTCTAGTGGCATCATCAATATTTTTTAATTTCGTATTTTTCCGTTTCCTCTTTGCGCTGTGATCTATAACATCGCCTTCTTGAATTACGCGATAAATTGTTGATTTTGATATTTTAGTTAATTCGTTAATGCGTCGTATTATTTCTTTCTCACATTGCTCAAATTTTCGCTTTTTAAACATTCATGTATATTTAAAATAATACGTTGACTTTGTACGTGTAAATCTTGGTTTTAAACTCTAAATTTATTTCGGTTTTTTCGACAATAATCGGTTCAACTATTTCAGGATTTTCGGGCGTTATTATATTCTCCTCTGTTTCAAATGGCCTCCAGAAATCGATGGTAAATTAATAAATAATTAAAATATTTTACCTTTTACATAGTAGTAAATATTTATAAATATGAACAGTAACTAACTAAACTCCTAACACTTGATATTATAATAGGTATTTATGCACTGCACTGGCACATAGACAGCACGTTGTTAGACTTCCACGTTGACTGATAAGAGACGATTTACGAGTTTTTTTGTGCTAGTAGGCCTGTCCGTTTTATTACCTTTAAACCAGTGCAGTCGTAGATGGTTCATTCAGGCTGATTACATTGCCAGTCTCGGACTCGCCTGTACAGTTTCAACTACCGTTCGAATCTCGATACCATTGCCAAATATATAGGACAAAATATCAAGTTCAGTGCGCACGATCCTGTGCTTTAAAACTGACCAGTTTCAATTTTGGCCGTATTTACCATTTTCAAAGTGTCATTTGCGCTTCGATTCTCAGGCGGCGCGGCGGGAAATATAATAGTATTTTCGCAAAATTGCATGTATTACTTAACGTTATAGGTACCATTGATAGACCTTGTAACTCTTGTTAGTAGAATTTTCCGCATTGGTCATTCGTTTCCATACAAAACAAAATTCGTAGTGCTGTTATAATTACTATTCCTAACGCGATACATGTGTGATTGTCAGTGGAATAAAAACACATATTATTGCTAATACTGGCATGTACATAATTTGCTTCATTTTCGTTACCTCATTGGTTCTAGTCCATATGGGATATAAATATCTTTCTCAGTACTCAATCCGTATTTAGCCAAAACTGTTGTCATATTTCTTATATCCCATGTTATATAGAAGATCTATTATTTTTTTGCTTCTGACTTTATTATATAAGTATAAACCTAAATCTATCTATAAATTATTTTTGAAAAATTGTTTTGAGTAAAAGATCATGATAATATTGAGTTAGACAACCCGTATTATCCCTATTCTCAACGGGTGTTTTTAAAAGCCATTTTGAAAATGTAAATAAAACACCAGGAACTTGACTTTCGAATCCTTCTTTTGTCATTGTGTTAAGAGAGGCAAAGACTTTTCTTGCTGTCATATGGTCAGATATAGCTTTTTGCAAAATTTCCACAGCTCTATCAAGAAGAGGTTTAAATAAAAAAATATCTTGTGAAAATTCCTCATCTAAATTATTAAATCTAACGTTATCAGCAACTTTATCTGTAGCACAAATTTTATTGGACTTTTATTTAATTTTTGCAACTATATTTTTATATGAAATATATTTACTGTAGCATGTTTTGTGGCATTCAGCCTCACAAGCAGAAAGATCGTTATAATTAGCAAGCCGTGAGAGCATTTCTGAATTACCACATCTGTTAGCATCGTCTAAAACTTTTGCCCGTGTTGATTGTCCTGTACTTAATTAATTGAAAATATTAATTAGAAACATATGATTACAAAACCATATAATGCAGAGGCTCTAACAGAAAAAAAATGGCGTTTCAGTAGACCTTCAATAACATTCATTTTGGAATTTTGTTTTGCACTCCAAAGATAGAATTTTAAATAAATTATTAAAAGTTATGTATATGTTAGGTATGGTATGTAGGTACAGGGTTTTAAAAATCACATTTCTATGAAGAACATTTTTTGCTTATATTAAATTAATTTTTTTCTGCGATTTGGAAGGTGTTTTCATCCCCTTTATCCTAGAAATGGAGCAAGAAATTTAAAAATATATGTATTAAAGCTCGTATTAAAATTTGTACTTATCGAGATCTACTGCTATTTTTTTCCGTCAGTTCTGAAATACTCTGTGGAAGTTAATTTTTCTTGTTTTTTCTTTTCTACTCTCTTACAAAATAAACATATTTTGCGTATTTCAAGGCAATCAGTAAGTACTTCAAGTTCGAATAAGATGCTCATCTAAACTAGTACTCCACAAAGTAGAAGGGTCGGAAGGCATTAACTTGGTAATAATATTTCCTCGATTAATATACGGATTTCAATGTATGAAATTTAAAAGTTTTTATACCAGACAACATTGCATTTTACATTTTAGTAAATTCAGCTTGTCGAGATTCAGCTGCTTTTATTAAGTATAGTATATAATCTTCTTTTGTTGGTTTGTTGACAATCATGTCCCTAGAATAGTTATAACGATTCCCACAAATTATACATAACGAATTTTGCTCCGTTTTCAAAGAAACTGAAATTATTTTTAACTAAAACTATTCGTCATCGTCTAGTTTTTATATAAGAACTTACGAAACTTTATTTGCTAAATTTCAAAATATTAAAAATAAACACGAGAGAGATGACTCTATAATCCTATATACTTGCTCAGTACACTGTATGACTGATCATCGAACGTTATTACGAAATACGCGACTCCGAGAGTCCGTCGCTCTATATTAACTACGAAAATGAAACGCATTAAAAATTCGATTTCTCGAAAACTATGAGACCTGTTCAGCTGAATGTTTTTTTAAAAACTTTTCTATAGTTTTGTGTATATTTAACATCATATATACATACATAAGTTTTGAATAATCAACATATTTGCTCACATGGTGAACTTTTCAATGCACGGATTTGCTAGTGACGACTTTGGGACTTATTTTCTCGAAAAGGCCTTAAATTTTGAAAATTTGGAGTGCCGTTAGAAGCGCTATAGTTTTTTGAGCTTACAAAAATTCATAGTCATAGCTGAACCCGTTGATTTAACAGCGCGATGTATGTTTTAAAAACACATTTTTCAAATTACTTATCAGACAATTTTTACTCCACTATAAGCACGTGAAAGTTATGTGTAGCCGCCCGGTAAGTCTTAGTACTAGTAAGGGCCAAATTATTAATAGGCTGTTAAACTGACTGTTAGTTGGCTAGTAGATAAATTTTGTAAATATCATATTAAAATTGACCTGCGATTAAATATAAACAGCAAGATGAACCGGCTGATAAATAATATTCATGTTAGCACCATTTTGTCTTCTAGTTATCTCTAACAGGGTTTTATAATTTCTATTTTTATACTAACAGGGAGATATCTTTATCAGATAGGTGCCTTAACAGCTTATTAATAATTTGGCCCTAATTAGAATAAAAGAAATCTTAGGATGTTATGAACATTCCAGGAGTAAGCACCTACAATTCCTGATCTGTAATTTCACACCTGAAAACAGCCTCTGTATGCGTTGATGCCACTATGATTATATTGTTTTATAGAACAAGTGTTTATAACAGGATTTCAATTAAAATGTATAGTGTAGTCGGTTTTGCGAAATTGCTGAGCGACATTTGCCAGAGCGCCAAAAAAGCAGGTTGGCCGACCGTAGTGCCCATGACAACCATGGTCTATTTTATGGAAAAATGTGTATTTTTAACCTGAGCACCAAAAGTCAACCTCTTGACACTTGCAAGTTGAAAGTCGCAGCCAATAAACTATAGTTCACCTCAAGTCGTGTAAGGCTGAGGTGTGTCAACCGAACGTTTTCTTTCTGGACTACTATGTGTATATCAGTGATATACAGTAGACATATTACATTAAAAGGTGAGAAGTGAGCTTGTATGTGTCACCTTCAGACCGTGCGAGACATGGACATCAAGTGACCTTGTCCTCTCGCTGGATAACCGTGAAATTATTATACTTCCGAAATATTAAAGGAAGCGAAAAGTAGCCTTCGAGAAACGGATAAATTGTACATGAACACTTTTTCTGCTTCCGGGAGATTAACCCCGCAATTGCTCTGTGCATCTGTATTTAATTTTGTAGGGTTAAAATAGGTTGACATCTGCAGGGCACTTAATTTTTTTTTCAATACTGCGATTTCGCGTATTATAAGAAACAATAAAAAAAGACAAGAAAAATCCCAATCAAGTCGTGAATACAGTCCCCACTAAGGAATTTTATTTCACAGTCAATATATATTTTTATAAATTCTCATCGCATTTGCATAAAAATATATCGGATACGACTAAAAAGAACATTGCAATTTTCTTAATGGTTCACGTAAATTTGCATCTCAAGATAAGCTAATTTAAAATTATTTTACAAAATCGATTCCGTTTTATAAATACACGAAATTACGCGACAAACTCAGTTTTCCAATATTCCAGGTGGATATTCTTGACCACGAAATCACACATTTTGTTCTATTTTGCATAAGCAATGGTGTCTTTATCGTAAATTTTGTCATAAAAGATGACCTCAACCTTTATCTCCTCATTATAATGCATACGACGGTTTACAATATATTAGAGAATATTTTATTGCTCATAAATACTATCAGAATGGTCCAAATCACCTGTTTCTATTTATCGTTCGCCAGCAATTTATTGCTCAAATAAATGTATAAATTTCAAACATCCAATCCAATTATACTGCTTGTAGAATTACTAGTACGTTTAATACTCGATAAGCATATTATTCCAACGGAAACCGCGTCCGCGCCTCACACATCTTCCGACGGCTTGTATATCAGTGTATGCGCGGAAGCTATACAACCTTAGGCGAGGGTTGTATAGGAGATATACCATCCTTCGGAGGGGATGTAAAGCCGTCGGTCCCTTGTCTATTAAATGTTAGGCAAGTAAAAGATCCCTACTCTTCTTAAGGGAAGAGGTTCGGCAAAATTCCTAGTTGGGGGTAGCTCGTCTAAAGGCGTCGGTGTTAGGCCTCAGTAGCGGAAATAGGCCGACGTTAAATAAATGTATATATAAAAAAAGCATATTATTAAAAATAAAATATTTTTACTGAAAACAATTTTACTTTACTAAAAATGTTCTATATAGAAACGGTATCTCCTGGTTTCAGATAAACAAATTAATTTAAATTAAAAGTCTGGTGGAGTATGTACAGTTTATTCAAAAACTTTCACTAGAAAAACTTTAAATTGGGTTTTTATGTTTATTACGTTAACTTCAAAAGTATTAAAAGATCTAAATCAGAGTATACACTGTGTCCCAAATTGGAGGCGCATGCATTGTTATCTCTGTTATTATTAGAGATAGAGAAACGGTTAAATGGGACCATTTTTGAAGAATATTGTGATTGTTCCGATGCCGTTTTTAAATTTGGCCTTTCGTTTCCGAAATATTTTCAAAAAACTGAAAAGTTGCATTTTAAAGAACTTCCCGTATCTGCCTAATTCGATGACTGGTGATATTTTAATAGTGACATTTTTTTACGGTGCTTTCGTTGACGTTACAAAAAAATTTCTATCGTCATTTGTTTCTCAGTTAATGTCACTAACTTTGTTTATTCTTGTGGACGCCATATTAGATTTTTTATATATTCAATAGTGCTCTTAATTCCCCTTTCAATGATGTATCACAATACCAGGAAAAAAATTATTTATTGGTGTAAAATATGAAAAAATTAAGTTTTCTAAGTAGGCATGAAGAAAATTTATTTTAAAATAATCCGATTTTATTAGCTTTAATTTAAAATTAAAACAAGAAATTAAAACGCATTCAAGTGAGTTGTTCAATTGATTTGCACCGTCCAAATAAAAGAAAATAATGATATTAATTTTTCTAATAGTAGGTGCCATGGATCTTGTTACCATGACAATAGACAAAAGAATGTTTAATTGACATTTCTTGTTGTCATAATTGCTATTTTTCTTGTTACTAGTGTTTCACTGTGATCTACCATTACTTTGTAATAACTAATTTTGTGCGTTTCTTTATAAATATTTATTTACTATGGCTTTGAGATTACAAACGAAGAAAAGTTAGATATGCTAGAGATTTATTATAAATCAAATAAATACTGATGAGGCATCAAGAATTTATGAGGATAACTTTCCAGAACGTGTGAAACCGAATCAAAGGTATGTTAGAACTCTTGTTATTAATTTATTAAATTATAAACGGTTTAATGGAAAAAGAAATGATACTTATGAGATAGATAATGAAGAGCAAAATAACGTTGTGTTAGAATACGTAGAAGACAATGCTACGGCATCTGTAGGACAAATTTCAAATGAAGTAAATGTTCCCAAAACAACTATGCACAACATTTTAAAGTAAAATCGTTATCACCCATTAGTCCCTTCAAATTATCCAAAAAATCGCTGTTTTATGGAAAATTTTCCTACAGTTATGAAACCTGTAAAAAGTTAAGTATTTGGGTTCTCTAAACATAATTGTCATCTCCTGCAGTTTTGAAAAAGGGTTATTTTTGAGAAATATATACATATACAGGGTTACTGGTAATTCGATACATTCCTTTGGAGATGTGATGGGGCATGAGCTAAGGAGTAAATCTAGCCCTAACATACATTATGCAAAACTCAATAGTTTTTGAGATATTTCAATTTTTTTGTTTTTCTCAAAAAAGTAGATCTTAATGTCTTAAAAGTTAATTTCCGAAAAATCTACTTGACATTTTTAAATTTTTTTTACTGGATTACTTGTCCAATATTATAGATATCCGTTTGGAATGAAAAATATCCGAAAACATTTCGATCATGTGAACATTTAAAATAAAAACTTGTAAATTTTTTTTTTTTAAATCAGTTATGAAATTTACCTATTAGGTTTTTTCAAAAAAATATTAATGTAGCACGCGTACAAATTATTATAAAAACTTCCTTATTTCAATAGCTATCTAACTAGGTAGAAATGTTTAATGTACCCTTGGTAGTTCTAATACAAAATTAGTAAAGATAATGCTGGTGGCGGAATTTATTAAACGACTAATCGTTCATTTTCATTTAAGTCAGTCAGTCCTTGACTTTGACGTTTGTGCATATGCCATTAACTGACATTCTTATCTCCGTGTCCCTTAAGTTTGTTGGTCTTGTTAAATTAGTTATCGAAGATTTTGATTTTGCTCGTAGTTGTTATTATTAGTTGTTGTTATAGTATTTTCTGTGCCATGGCCGCGTATGCCAACGCAGAATACGCTGATATCTTGTTTGTCTATGGATTCTGTGGCTGAAGCTCGCCGAGAATATGGTCTTTGGTACCCTAACCGCCGCTTACCAAATGCACGTATATTCAGTACGGCATATCGAAATATCGCTGAAACTGGCTCCGTGAAATGTAGAAGAAGTGACGCTGGTGCTCCTCCCGTTTATGAACCAGATGATGAGGAAGAAATATTGAAGTATTTTGAGGAAGACCCAACGACTTCAACTAATAAAGTCGCAAGTTTGGTCTACGGTACGTAGAGTTGGATGTCATCCTTACCACCTGTCCAAGGCTTGGAGGAAGGTGATCCTGGAAGGAGGGTGGAATTCTGTCGCTTTATGTTAAATTCAGATGCAGAAAGTGCAAATTTTTTAACAAGTATTTTATGGACGGACGAGTCGAAATTTAATCGCGAGGGTATAACAAATTTCCACAATCTACATTATTGGGCAGAGGAAAATCCCAAGTTAACACGTGAAACTAGTTTCCAAATGAAGTTTTCTGTTAATGTATGGATGGGAGTCATTGGCCACTATTTAATAGGGTCACACTTTCTTCCTCAAAATTTAAACGGGGAAATCTATGAAATTTTTTTAAGAAATGATCTGGTGATTTTAGAAGATGTTCCTCTCGCCGTCAGACAGTGAATGATGTTTCAGAACGACGGTTGTCCAGCACATTATCGGCTGACAGTACGACAGTTACTTTATCAACGTTTCCCTAACCGTTGGATTGGAAGAGCGGGCCCAATGCCTCGGCCAGCGCGAAGCCCTGATTATTACCTATGGGGTCATATGAAGGAGATGGTCTATGCCACACCAGTCAATACTATAGAAAACCTTAGACAAAGGATAGTCGATGCTGCCCAACACATAAAGCATAATCTGACAACCAGAGTAACAAGGACGGAAATAAGAAGACGCTGCCGTGTCTGTATACGGAATAGGGGCTCCCATTTTGAGCAAGACATATAAAAAATAAAGTACAACTTTGAAATTAACGATGAATTAAACTCTAATTTTAAAATGTTTTTTACTGTTTATCTAAAAATAAAATTCGTACTGCTTGTGCTATTTTTACTAGTATTTTCTTAGAACTATTAAGGGTACATTGAACATGTGTACCTTGTTAGATAGCTATTGAAATAAGGCAGTTTTTATAATAATTTATAAGCGTGTTACGTTAATATTTTTTTGAAAAAACCTAATAGGTAAATTTCATAGCTGATTTAAAAAAAAAAAAAATTTCAAGTTTTTATTTCAGATGTTCACATGATCGAAATGTTTCCAGATATTTTTCATTCCAAACGGATATCTATAATATTGAACAAGTAATCCAGTAAAAAAAAATTTTAAAATGTCAAATAGATTTTTCGAAAATTAACTTTTAGGACATTAAGATCTACTTTTTTGAGAACAAAAAAAATTAAATATCTCAAAAACTATTGAGTTTTGCATAATATATGTTAGGGCTAAATTTACTTCTTAGATTATGCCCCATCACATCTCCAAAGGAATGTATCGAATTACCAGTAACCCTGTATATATGAATTTTAGCGTTTTTTCGCCTTTATTTCTATTTTCAGGAAAAACTATGCATTTCGGTGAAAAATATCAAGAGAGCGAAGTGGTGGTGCATAAAATTTCTATTAAGTTTTGTTTCTACTTTTTTTTTGAATGGGGAACATTCTCTTTTATTTTATCCGCCAGAGTGCACCAGCTGTACTCGGTTGTTTGTCCGTCAATATCAATACGAAAAAATATGTCCTTGTCACACTTTAGGATGAAAAATGAAAACTTGTTGCTGTATACCAAAGTGCTCTAACACAGTAGGACATTTATTTCCTAAAAATGACCGTTTCCGACAAACTATTTAAAGATTTTATATGATACAAGTCGAGAATGACAATAATGACATTAAACCGAGTACGCATGGCGTCATCTATTGGATATATTAGGAACTGGCTTGGATTTTATCAATTTATCAATGAGATTGGGAAACGCTCAGAAATCGGAAAATTTAAACAATTTAAAAGTTTAAAGGCTCTTGTAGAAAATTGGGATTGAAGTGTAATAAATTTTGTAAAGTATGAGTGGAACTGATTGTGCTAATTCCGAGAAGATAGATGTAGCTGACGATATTAGTAATGTAAATTGTCTTGATAAAGAGGTTGAACTTGTAGAGATTGAGCCAAATTTTCTTTCAATGGAAAATGAATATTATGAGAATGATAATGATGAAGAGATAGATAATGTAAACAATAATGCTGTAGCTAGTTCTAGCGAAGATGAATTCTTGTTATTGAAAAGAGCAAGATTTTGTAATTTATCTAATATTTTCAATGTAATGTTTATTAGTATTATTATTATTATGTTTATTAACTTTTATTATTACTATCATTATTAAGATTATTATAGATTACAAATATATAAATAAATAATAATATAACATTTTTTTTTTAATTGTGTTTTATTTAATGGAAAAATTTAACGTCCTCTTCTAATTCCTTAAATTCATATGTATAAACAATATTTATTCATTATTCAAACGAAGATAGTAGGCCAAATTTAAAAACGGCATCGAAACGGTTACAAAAGTCTTCAAAAAAGTCCCCATTTAACCGTTTCTCCATCTCTAATAGCAATGCATGCACCCCCAATTTGGGACAAAGTGTACAGAAGGAAAATTATTTTAGTATTAGATCTCCCCGAATATCTTGAAAACGATGCATTTCTATATGGGGAAGTAAGTATATACAGTTTTGCTTTCTTTCTGATAACCACAAAATATAAAATAAAATTTAGATATTACCATTAAGAAAATGAATTTTTACATATTTTTTAAACGTAAGTGGTATTTTTAATCACACCATTCTATTTTTCTTTATAGTAAAGTGAAACTAAAGTTTTTCTAATTTCTTCAGAAGTTAATGACAATGTTAGCTCGTGTGACAGAGTCCCCAATATTTAAAAATTTAGTTTACTTTGGGGGCCACACAATACTTGAAGAGTACTAATTAAGTTTTGGTAACCTTTAAAAGGCTGCGTATCTGTCTCTAAAATTGAGAGTTTCAATATAGTGGCTATTTCAAAATTCACTATAAGTATCTTCTAAACCAATAATTAGAATTTCTCAATTAGCCAAGAACATACTTAATATTCTCTCAAAAAATTAGGAGATATACATATACTTAAAATTAAAAATATGTTTGATAAAGTAGTCCTTATTTTCTTGATTTTTGACTTTGCAATACAATGTGATGCAAAACTTTAGCAACAATTGTGTATCTTAACAGTTTTAATAAATATTTTAGTTAACTTTATAAATTTTTAGTGAAGGCTCTACTCTATAACAGCTACATTAACCCTAACTTCATTAAAAGAACCCCACAGTATATTCTTATGGAAAATTAGTTTCGATCAAATTCGCTAAAATTAGGATATGTTTGTAGTCTTGGAGGTACTGAGCAAAAGTTACACTGGGCACGAATCTCACAAACTGATAGTTTTTCTCATATGATCGTGAGCAAAGAAAAAAATAAGACAAGTCTTATAACGATATTTTGCTAAAATCTAGTTGTGTACATCTAACTTTATTTTTTGTGACATTGTCAGTTAGTTGTCATAATTTATTGCAAGTATGCAAAAAACTAATATGCCTCATACAAGCGATTTAGTTAAATCTGAAGTTATTGCTAAAGCAGAAAATGGATGGTCAATTAGACAAATTGCACTGCGTTATAATATTGACAAAAATTCGGTGTGTAACATTTTAAGAAAGTGGAGAATAAATGGTACGATTAGCAGAAATCCTGGATCAGGACGACGAAGGATATCAACTCAACAACAAGATTTGCAATTATTGGTAAATGCTTTAGTAGAAAATCCATTTTACTCAGTTATTCAGGCTGCTGAAGAAACGAATTTTCCTGGATCGAGTAGTACTGGTCGCCGGCGGGTAAGAGAATCGGAGCTACGCTGTCATGCAGCAGCATAGAAATACTTACTTAAAGCTGAACATAAAGAAGCTCGAGTAGGATTTGCGCTTAAATTTTTAGCGCATGATGTAAATTTTTGGAACAATGTAATTTTTACAGACGAAAAAACTTTCCAGTTAACACACAGCGGTCGCATTTGTGTTTACCACCCTCCGAATACTCGATTCGATGAGAAATATACAT
This sequence comes from Leptura quadrifasciata, assembly GCA_963675555.1. Taxonomy (NCBI): domain Eukaryota; kingdom Metazoa; phylum Arthropoda; class Insecta; order Coleoptera; family Cerambycidae; genus Leptura; species Leptura quadrifasciata. The sequence continues at coordinate 139,831,122 of OY776676.1, read as the reverse complement.
CTAACACAATGATAAAAGTGGTAGATTTTCCGTCAATATGTGGGTTTGGATATTGACACGTGGTCCTGCTATGGTGTTTTGTGGCATATTGAGGAACGATTTAATAGTGAAACGTATAAGGATTTTAGACAATATTATGCTCCCTTCTGTCACAATTATTTCCTAATAATGAGTTCATATTTCAACAAGACAATTGTTCCGTTCATACTGCTCATACCGTAACTAACTGATTTCAAGATAACAACATCAATGTTCTTAACTGGCCCAGTCATAATCCATATATTAACCCTGTGGAAGAAGTATGGGGACTACTCGTAAGAAGTATACAAAAACGAAATGTGAGACCACGGAATGCCGAAGAATTACTGCAAATAGTAAATAATGCATGGGAAAATATTATTACTAATGATTATTGTATAAGGTAGGTAATAACCTTTAAAAAATTAAATATAATTCTATGCCAAACAGACTTATATAAGTTATAAATAGAAATGGTACAATAACGAAATATTAATAGTTAGTTTCTTGTTAAGTAGGATATCCTTTGTCCTTTGATCCAGGATTTCTACTAATCGTACCGTTTATTCTCCACTTTCTTAAAATGTTACACACCAAACTTCTATTAATGTTATAACGTAGTGCAATTTGTCTCATTAACCATCCATCATTTACTATAGCGATAACTACAGCATTAAAATAAGAAATAAATTAAAAGTAGTATCTGTTTTATTTCGGCTACTCATTACATATAGAGAAAGATTTACATTAGAAAAAAAAAGTTGCCCTATTTTTTCTGCTCACGACAGTACAAGCTGTGGGGGAAAAATTAGTTAATTTGATGTACTTCACTATTTTTTAGAGACTTTCTTTCTGTTTTAATAAAGTTAATACTTCAGCAAGACGGCATTTATTAGAACAGTTACAATTAGAAGATTAGAACGAAGAATAAATGTCACCAAAAATATTGCTTGTAGTTAATGGAATGAAAAGTTGCATTTTAAAGGAGAAATAATAATCAATAGCGATTTTTACCTCGATTTTTTTTTATGATAAATATTTTGATAACGCTACGCGTTCGTCAAGATGATACAGACATTATTTCACCAAGCATATCATTATTTAAATAAAAAATGTTACAATCCTAAAATAATTCGTTGCTATATTAAAAGTTATCATCATTTTAGTATGAAATTACTGCACCACAAGACTCAAGACAGGATGTTCAAATTTTAAATCATAATTATAAAAATCGAAAGAAGGTAATCGGTGTAGCTACTGGTACATATTTATTTACTTTACAAGACCGATAAGGCCGGTAAACAAGGGAAAAGACATAACAGTAAGATTATAGTTTACAATTACCTATCTCTATTTACATGTTTATCACATTCCTATAGAAATACTGAGTAACCCTTATTAAACCATAGAAATGAGAGACTAAGCAGACCCGTTTACATATCTATTTTGTTCGGAATAATGTGGAACATTATCTTTTATTTTGTCCGTCACAGTGCTATACTCGGTTGTTTGTCCGTCAATGTCAATACGAAAAAATATGTCTTTGTATAAACAAAGTTACCAACTACCGTAATCCTTTTTTGGAATTTGGCTCATTTCAGTCATTTCTAGGAATAAGAGATTGGGAAACCCTCGGAAATCGGGAAATTTAAACTATTTAAGGGTTATATATGATACAAGTTGAGAATGATTTTAAACCGAGTTCACATGGCTTCATCTATTGGATATATTAGAAACTGGCTTGGATTGTTCCTCATTCTTTTTATCAATTTGGCTCATTTCTACGAATAAGAGATTGGGAAACGCTCAGAAATCGGGAAATTTAAATAATTTAAAAGTTATAATCGCCGGTTTATGTCTGAGTGACCGTAGCGAGTAGACCATAAAGAGGGCGAGTTCAATGAAGCCTTAATATGGACGAGTTGCATATAAGGCTTTATGTTCGACTGTTAAATTCGGCTTATTAACGGAAAAAAATAATTCAATGACATTTTTAACATTATTGACATTTTTATGACTGTTGTACATATTTATTTGAAAACGTCAAAATCTGACATCGGCTCATTATTGGAAAGAATTATGTCTAAATCCGACATAATAGTATAAAGTAAGTTTATTTTACTAGTATAATAAAATAACTTTATTTTACTAGTACAATAAACTATATCATAAACAGTTCTTTATAACGTGGTCGGACATAATAGCTATTTATGTATCAAGTCCATAATACAAGGCTTAATTGAACGAGTCCTGTTTATGGCCGAGCGAGCGTAGCGAGTGAAGCCATAAAGAGGACGAGTTTAATTAAGCCTTATTATGGACGAGTTGCATACAAAGCTTTATGTCCGACTGCTTATTAACGAAAAAAATAATAATTCAATGACATATTTGACATTTTTATGACTGTTGCACATACATATTTATTTGAAAACGTCAAAATCTGACATCGGCTCATTATTGGAAACATCTAAATTCGACAAAATAGTAAAATAATGTAACTTTATTTTACTAGTACAATAAAGAGGTAATTTATAGCCGCAAAACTATATCATAAACAGTCCTTTATAACGTGGTCGGACATAAATATTTTTATGTCATCAGCATACAGCAGTCTCACAGATCAGCTCCAAATTGATGTCATTAATAAAGATAATAAAAAAATATGAGACTCAGAATAGATCCCTGTGGAACACCAGAGGATGACGTAAATATGACAGGCTGGAAGTCTTGATACTGAACGAATTTGCGCCTATGTAATAAATAGCTAGATAAAAAATTTATCGAATTATTTTAGAAACCTCAGCTTTTCACTTTAATTTCTATTTCTATGTCACTGATACAATAAATTTAGCTAAAAATAAACAGGACACAGTATCTTGCATAATCAAATCATTGACTAAAATTGGGATAAAATGTTATCAAGATTTAGCAAAAGTATTTTCCGGCCTGCTTTCCTTACTTGAATAATTTTCTGAAAACATCTTTTAAATTTGACTTGTTATTAATATTCAATGTTAATATACTATTGTTTTAATTTTGTAAGCAGGAATTTGTAAATATTATTAGGTACACATGTAAACATCCTCACTTTTAGTTATTTATTTAATAAATTTTGATAATTTCAGAGTAGGCATGCACATTCAAAATCACAGTATTTCATAAATAATCGGCAATTGCTAAATTAAAATATTGTTTTCTATCTGTTGATTTTAAAAAAAAACCATGTATGTCAAATATGCTATATTTAAAAAAAAAACGGTTATATTTACCTTTTCGGGGCACAACAGAGTAGCCCAATATGCCACACGCGCATAAGACAAATATAATAAACGCTTTCAAAAAATCCATGAACCTAATTTGTCGATTCTACTCGCACGAAAGTTGTTTCACTACTAACCAGACTGTAATCAAATGAAGTAAAATTAGTTAACGATTTCTTCGAGGTTGTGTGTGGTATGGCAGATTAGAAAATTCCATAAATGTGTGGTCGCAATCCTTGTAACATTTAAATTCCACTCTAGATATCGAGTTAAATCCAATAATTGACTTATAATCATCACATTATTTACAAATGTAAATTATCTCTGGGTACACGTGAATACTTTCGTATTAACCTGACCTACAGAGTGACTTTCTTACCACTATACCTACTGATATTTTTGAGTTTTATCCGAGTTAACCCAATATTTAAAAAAATAGATCGTTTAGATATATCTTCTATCTATAACCATAAAATTATTTACCCTCTTCAGATACAAGTAAAAAAGTTCATTTACTCAATAAAATTTATTAAAAACAAAAATTTTTCAATACGAAAAGTGGTCGCAATTCCATACGAGTTGAAGCCCAAATTAAATAAACAAGATAAAATTATTCTAATTTTTTTATTTATTTTATTTTATTTAGATTATCATCCCGGTGGAGTTTAGCATTATTACTCCACCACTCATGCGCACAGATAATTCAACGACTTAGGCGAAAATCACAGGATGAGAGACATCTATATTTTGACAGTATAACCTCTAGGAGCGTGAACAACAAATCAGAGTTTTAATGAATGCTTAATTTTGTTTGGCGCGATAATTACATAACTTATGTGATTTTTTAAATAAATAGTGCATTAAAATATTATTCTGTCGAACTACAAAATGATGCTAACGGTTAACAATAATAGTATTCCCCGCTAAATCGAGAAGATTTTGTTCTGTTTATCATAGTGTTCGAACCATTATAGACATATCCCTTCGCTTGTTTCCTGATCAGCTGGATGTAACATATATAAGTTTCTATCTAATCAGTAATATACATATAATAAGTTAGCTACGATTTAGGTTATGTGTAGATGTTGTCAATATATCAATATTTTCTTAAGTTATCGCAAATTCAATTATTAGACACTAGGGAGTTGTTGAGCAGTCAGACGTAACATACCGTAACGCTACGCATGCGCAGTTTTTAATTAGAAAATACGTTAACGGTCTACGTTATTTACGGACAGATAAAGTTAATATAGAGTTGTTGAGCTACCAAAATAACGTAACGTTATCAAAATACGGTATAGTATATTCTGTAATAAGTTTGGAATGAAGCATATTCTGCGCGAGCAGAAGTTTGTCACTCAGGCAAACAAATATATTGTCTATTTGAGTTTTGTCACCCGAGCGAAGCGAGGGGGACGGTCCGCGAACGCAGAATATGCCATTCCCAACGAATCACAGACTATACTTTTTCTACGCCTATAAATTAGGTTTATTTGTGTCTATGTATCTATTTGTTTTACCACTGCAACGGTGAAACGTGAAAGGTTAACTGTCAATAGAAACGTCAACTGTTAACAGAAACAAAAACAGTATTACAAATTGCACTACTACTGGATGCCTCCACCTATGCTTGTTACATTCTAGAGGCATATGTAATAAATATTACATATCAGCCACTGGAATATAGATCATTCCATATTTAAAATCGATATCATAATGCCCATATATTACATAATAGGCGTAGAAAAACATTATTTCAATACGTATTTCCAAATAACGTGTTACCAAAAAGAGACTTATTGTTGAACAGCTTAATAATCTCTATCTATGACCATAGATAAGAAAATTTTTATCAGTCTAATATTACAATTACTACACATCTGTTTTGTGTAAAAATGTAAAAACTTATTTCGATATGATGCAAAATCTTATTTACCTGTACTTTGAAACTAGTGTGCAGGTTAGTAAGAACATAACCTCAAAAAACATAAGTATAACGCTAGCTAACGTTAACTTTATCTGTCCGTAAATAATGTAGACCGTTAACGTTATTAATGTTAACGTTCTTCCTAATTGAAACTGAGCATGCGTAGGTCTCAAAATAGCATTACGGTATTTTACGTCTGACTGATGTTCAACAACTCCCTAATGTACGCTAACATTATACACGTTTTTTGAGGTTATGTTCTTACTAAACTGCGCACTATGGTTTCAAGGTTTCATAATCCAAACAACAAAAATACCGTAAAAGTAGGGTTAGGAAGTCGGGCTGTCAAAGACGCTAAATTTTCTTATCTATGATCAAAGATAACGATTGCTGACTATTAAGCTGATCAACAAGTCTCTTTTTGGTAACACGTTCACATATTTCCGCCCACTATTTTAACAATCCATGATCTATAAAACATTATATATTCGTAAATTTTGGAATCTTTGATACCTATCTATTTCAGTTTATACCTCTTCTCAGTTTTTTTAATGTAATGAGGATTTGAAGCTACACTATTAAATGTTTTATAAATGAAATACGTGAAGTGTTATTTATATGTTTTATTTAACTAAACCTTAAAAATCAAATACGTTTATTTATAACAATATATTTAATTATAACAAGGATTGTGATGTTGCCTTGCTTCTACTGGAGTTCTGCCATACTTTCTTAGAATATAAATTAACTGACAATTTCGCATTATCGCACTTTTATTTTATGTGATTGTTTGTTATTAAAAATTCTGGGGCTAAGAATAAATTCAGATTCGAGAAAAACCAATGAAAAAACTTGTATACATAAACGTTATAAAGGTTTCAACCGCCTTCTAGAACAATTTAATGACCCTCTGAAAGCTTATAATTGTGAGTAAGGAGAGAGGGCCCTACAGTTTATAGTGGAATACGAACCACTTCTTGGGTGGTAATTTATAACTGAAAATTATTTTGCATTAGGTGGGGTTCGAACCCGCTTCGCTAGGTATGCCCAGAGAGAATAAAGCTAGATACAAAAAATAAAAAAAATACTATCCGAGACCTTAGCCACTGTGCTACCGTCGCATTTATAAAGTCTTTGAACTGCATCTAAGCCACGTGATAAAATTATATGACCACGTTTGAAAATCGCCTCCCCATATTTAGAAGGCTTCGCTATGTCTCTAAAATATCTAAAATCGATATCTCCACATTGCATATACGTGTCATTGCAATGACACTATCACACAAATATACCAATTTCATTTGATAAAAATATATTGGGTATAATTCATTTCAATTGTTCCTTTTTCGAAATATTTTAGGAAGTTAGGTAGTTACATAAACTATCATCAAACACAACTTTCATTTAACAAACTATTTTTTTAATGATAACAAATACTTATATCGCTAATGGTAAAACTTTTGGTATTCACTGCCATAAACTTATACACCAGTCTATGTTCACTGCCTTTACATCAATTTTGACATTTGCAATTGCCATCTATTGATGGGTGATTTCGCCTATACATATCCTATAAAGAAATAAAACCAGACGTTGGTTAAGTAATCTACTTTTGATCTATCTCGCACGCAGAGCTAGCTAATATTAATCACAAAACGAAATCTATAATAATTTCAATTTCACAGTATTGCCATTGTAATATAAATGTACTGTTCTTTCAATTATATATTTCAATTTTTATTGTATTGTACGGTAGGTATATTATGATGGACCAAGTGCTATGAATATTTAAGTTTGTCAATATCTAGGAACCCTCGTAAGTGCGACCTCTGTCAATGACTGTATAATACTAACACGGATTGAATATCTACAATACCGATTTAAAAATATTCAACTTTCAACCACAGAATATATCTTTAATCTGTGCATTAAATTAAGTAGCGTCAATCACAAATGTGGCATCAAGCGTAATTTGTAGATTGGTTAATTGCCCATTCGGTTGTTTTTAGTTAGTGTTCTTAAGTCTTACTTAAACATTTCTGCTGTGAATAAGTAAAACGCTGGTAGATTAACAATATATAGACATAAATTATCTAACTGTAAAAACATGACCGACAGAAGATCATCAATGGGCACAGGTTCCGATGATCCCCCAAATTCCAGATTGTTTATAATTGCTCCAAAAACTTTAAACGAAGATGACTTTAGAAAGGTGTTTGAGGAATTTGGCAATATCGAAGAGATTTGGGTGGTTAAAGACCGCCAAACCGGTGAAAATAAAGGTAAGTGTCTCACAATCGAGCATGTATTAAAATATATAATGTGTGTAAAAGTAACTATATTTTTATTTTTAGGGGTTACTTACATTAAGTACTCTAAAACGTCTGAAGCAGCGAGGGCCTTAGAAACAATGAATGGGAAAGTTATTGGAGGTGCCGCTCGTAGCATTAAAGTTATGATTGCAGCCAGGTATAGTTTTTCATAAATCGTTATATGTATGTACTTAATTTATTCAATTTTAGTCGTGAACAAGGCTCGAAAAGAGATTCAAATGAAGAGGAAAAAATGCAAAGATTGTTTGTTATGGTGCCGAGAAATATGACAGACTCTGAACTTTATGATTATTTTAAGCAATTTGGTGATATCGATTATGCTAGCATAATTAAAGATAAAACTACAAGAGAAAGCAAAGGATTTGCATATGTTAAATATCTCAAGTAAGTAGTTTTTTACTTGTATTCACTTGATATATAAATAATATTTTAATTTTTAGATTTTCTCAGGCAGCTGCAGCCTTTGAACAGTGTGACAGAAAATACAAACCAGTGTTTGCCGAACCAAGGAAATCTAATATGTCTCGCAATGATGACAGAAATTATTCATCGTTTGATTTCAATAAAAGCGGAAATTCATTACCGTCATTGCCGGTACCGCCTGATCATTATGGTAACGATGGCTTTACCAAACTATCTATAATTGCTAACCCACAAGTCAACCAGGATCAGTTATGGAAATTATTTGATATAGTCCCTAGTGAGTTCTCATGTTTGGTTAAGATTTTAATAATTATACTATAAGCTGATTTTTACATTAATCATTATGAGCGAAACTGTAAAGAATGTGTGGGAAAGTCTGAAGGCATCTGTACATGATGTCACGTTATTCAAAGTTGTTACTTGGAGGGAAAACAAATAACATAACCCTATTTTTAGTGCCGTACATGTCAAATATCACAAGCCGCAACTAAACGTTTTTAAGTTATCCTTCGGGCCGTGTATAGCGTTACGGTACCGGAACTTATATCCCGTTACGATAATTGATTGTTATTGGTGGGCTGTTAGGGTAATGGAAATTATCTATCATAAGCAACTATACTACATCAAATAATATTTATTTATTTATCTGACAAACATGTCTACAGGATGAAAATCAAATTTACAGACAGTCGATTAGGTACAGTAAATTTAAACTAAGAATAAGTAACTTCGAAAATTAAACTAAACGTGTGCTACAGAATTAAATAACCATAATTACAGTGTAAGCATACATACATATATATACACATATAATGAGCATAAATACATATAGAGTACATAAAAAAGAAGACAGCAAAGCGAACAATAAAGCAAAAAAAGGAAAAAATACTCAACACTATACAAATATTACACTTAGCAAAGTACAACTACAATCCACATGATTTAAAAGGGTGTCTAGCAACCGGGAAAACCGGGAATTATACTGGATTTTTATAGTGTTCTTGAAATTGTAGGAAATATACGGGAAATTTGAAAAAACACGAAATTTTGAAGACAAAAATTTTTTAGGCGAATTGCATAAATCACATCCTTAAAAACCATAGAAAAATTAGTACTTACATCCGATTTTGTAAATGAAAGTGTTAAAGAAAGTGCTGTGCTAAGATTTTAAAACATTGAGCAACTACCTGGCCGCATCAGCCTCATGTGTTCAAGTGCTTTAGATGTCATCCTTATGGGCCCAACATTTAAAAAATGTTTCGATTGCTTTATAACTTCTTAAAACCGACATAAGGGGTTGGAACTTACAATTAGTCTTATATTTATTGCCCCTAATTACGGAATCAAATGGTTTATAGTCTGTGAATATTTGCAGGGTGGACTGTAATGCCATAAACTTCACAATAGTGTCTCATTAAATTGTATGGCTTTATAAGTGCACAGTGAGAGTTTTTTATTTAGTATTTGTCTGATGTATATACATACAAGAATATTTTAAATTCCAGATGTAAGACACCAATGTTTTCATCAAACGTGCTTAAAAAATTACCATTTTTATGACTTCTCCATTTTGTCCCAAGGAACTCTGGCTAGGCCGACAATAATACACGTGTAGAAAAACAATTAAAAAATCTTATTATAATATAAATGCAAAAAAACCCAATTTGTTTTTAGTTTTTGAATAAACACGGATCAAAAGTGTCTTATTAAGAGTTTTTCTCAAAAGTGTACTTGATAAGTACTCATAATTTTTAATTGATATGGATAATAGATCTGCCGCTTACGTAAATGGGGCAGTTTAGTTAAAAATAAGTTGTAAATAGAGCTTTTAGATTTTTACAAAGAAAAGAGGATTATTAACTTGCTTGGTAAGCTAAAGCTTTTATAGCACCTACCTAATAAACTGATTTAATAAAAGTTATGGCTGAACAATCGATTTTTTTAAATAATTCAGAATGACTGACATTTGCATAATTTTAATTGACTATAAAAGGGAAGTAAAAACATGCAGGTGAAATTTTGAATATCACTTCCGGTTTACACGAAAATGACGCTATTTTTTCCCAAATAATAAATTTTAAATCGAAAAATTTCACTTTTCAAAAAGCTTATTATTAATTTAAATAAAAATATTAAGGGTCCCAAGTGAGACCCTTGAGGGACGCCAGAATATGCAAAATAATTATTTGATTCATAATTATTGTCTCTAACAAATTGAACTGGATAAGTATGAAAAAATAAATTGCAGCAACCTATCGGAAAATGCAAATTGTCTCAATTTATTTATGACCACATAATGGTCGACTTTGTCAAATACCTTGGCAAAATCTGTGTAGATAACATCAACTTGACTATTGTTCGCGAAGGCATTAGTTATGAAGTCAACAAAACTTATTAGATTGCCAAAAGTTGACCTTTTTTTCGTAAAGCCGTGCTGGAAATTGGACAATTTATTCTCTACGTGAGCATAAATATAGTCATACAACACAAGTTCAAACAACTTATATTATTATTATTATTTATGCTTTGTTTTTCACCTCATACTGAAATTATCAAACATTCAGCGATAATTTTTCACTTACATTATTGATTGACTGTCACAACCTTATGGCCTGATCAGGAGCTTGTATAATAATAAATGAAAATCATCTTTGAACCTTCTCGCGTCGATGTATAAAAGCGCCAGTCACCCTAGACTCATGGTAATTTTTTGTGTTACGTAGTCTCATACTAATAGCAATCATTTTAAACAAATATCACACATTTAAGAAAGTTTATCAATAAATGAATGAGAGAAAGTCAATTGTGCTTGATGTTATCTAATATTTCCCTTGTAGGTATGGATTATTGCCAGCTTAGATACGAGGGAGATCGAATGCGTCCATCCAGGGCGATTGCCGAAGTAGTTTATAATAGTCCCCAGTGGGCGTCATATGCAAAGGAAAAATTTCACGGTTTTGAGTATCCTCCAGGGTACCGGCTAATCGTGAGACCAGAATATGATATGAGATCTTCATCATACGGTTCTAAAAATGAGCAGAAAAAGCCAGATATATTGCAAATTGCCGAAACTATTGCTCAAGCCTCCTCACTTATTCAGGCTGCTGGATTATCACCAGGTATGTGTAGTTTTGAACGTGTGCTAGAATGTTAATCTTTCAAATATGAATTTTTTTACTTAGATAGGGACTAACTTATGTTTTAGATCTGTTGCAAGCAAAATTAGGCTTAATAGCTCCTAGTAAAGATAGTGAAGTATATTGCAGTATTAAGTTACCAGAAACGCAACCTTTGGCTAGTATTGATGATGAAACTGCTGCAAGGTAAGAAAAGATTCTATAAACTGGCAAATCTACTAATAGACTACTGAATTTCATAATAAATTGTAGTGTACTTGCTTATTTTGACCCAGTGAAATTCTATTGCAATCTCTGAATTATTTCTCGTCTCATGATTGTGTATACCATTGACATTTAAATAGGTGAATATTGTCCCTTATCCATATTAAACATTTTAGAACATACACATTACACAGAGATAAAAGTGAGAATTTTTAAATCTATAAATTTTTGGTTAACATAATATCCTGATGCCGTGATAGCTCTAATGTCTCTGAAGTTTACAAATTTGCTTAGCATGGGATGAATGTCCCCAATTTAATATTCCATAAGACATGTTGCGACGCGTTTCTCTCTACCCCAACAGGTGATGAGGAGAAAAAGGACCACTCTTTGACACTCGAGCTCTGGAAATGGGTTTTCGGTTTAGCTCGGGCGCCAGTCCTAGTTTAAGTGTTAGGACACACTAGCTATAAGCCGGATACGCGAGGCTGAGTACCTTAAGTGGAGAAACAGTACTCCAGTGGGTGAATTTGGAAAATTAGACGTTCACACACAAACAGTAAAACTCAGCATTTGATAAATAATGTTAGTTTATCCAACTAAACCTACTGTATACAAATTTACTTGTTTACTGAATGCAGTTATTTATTTATTTATTCACTTAGTACACTACAGAATTCAATACAATTCCAATTGGTGCACTATACAACTTATACCTAATTTAAAAAATAGAACTTCCACACATACAGGAAGAAATTAAAATGAGGGTAAGCGGTGCAACGAAAGTGGTAGGTGACTCAAATGACAGGGATAGCAAGCACAAAGTAGACGATAAAGCGTTAGCACAGAATAAGCGATGAGCCAGGGCAAACTAGTGAAGCGATTAAACGGGTTCAGACTAAATATGGGTACCAGGTGGCACAGGCTTTGTGTTTTTTGAATTTTTACCTATTTAATTGCAGTTTAAATAATGTTTTCGGGACTTTGAAAGCCGAGAATAGTTAGGTATATGTACATTACTTGTATAACATAGTATTGTATGAGAATTAACGCTTTTTATGAATGTAAACGTTTATTTACAATAAAGAAAAAGAAATTCATGATTTTCACCGAAAACTCGATTTTTAAAAAGTAGTTTTTCAGTTTTTCGCTTTTTTAACGATATTTTTGTACATAAACAATATTATATTTTAATTCTATATTAAAGTTGAGATTTCAACGAAAAAAATGAGCACTAGTAAAGTTCATTAATCGAAAATTTGCTAACCAAATTTTTCGATTGAAAATTAGGTCTTTTTTCTTTATTTTCTTCATAAAACATCGAAAATTAAATATTTCGCTTTGAAAAAATTTGGGCTTGTTTGAAACACAAAAGAGAACATTTTCACCAATTTTCATGAAAATATAAACATTTTTGCGATAGTTATAAATTAAAAACAGAAAAAACGGTTTTTTGCATTTTTCTCGATAATTTTGAGGTTGTGGTCAATAATGATCAATTAGAAAGTTTTAGATTTTTTCATTATCTATAACTTTTACATTCAACATTTTTCGATAGGATGCATAGTTTAGCCGCAAATCGCAAAAAACGAGTATCAACCCCTAAAAATGTATATATTACCACCCCAACCCCCCTTCCCGAACTTTTACTCAGTCTGGACGATTTTTCCTTAATTATTTACATCATTAACTACATTTTCCGACCATTTGTATACTGCTGAGAATTGTTATTGCCTTAAACAGGATTGGCCCTGGTCTATTATATGAATTTTGACTCAATAATTTCAGTTGTTTGCAAAATTGGTTAATTTAAATTAAAAATTAGTGCCAATTTTCATATCTTGCAATTTAAAAAAAAATAGTGCAATCATCTTGTAGTTTTAAATTATCTAATTTTTCAAACAACTGAAATTATTGAATGAAAATTCATATCACTACACCTGTCATAGTTCTACTTAGGTAGTCTAATACTTTTTTGCCAATATATGTATTAAAAAAAAGCTATGGACAAAAATAATAAATATTTCTTTATCATATCTCTCTCTCTCTCTCTCTCGGATATGCCCACCTTAATAGATAGTCGACTTCTTTATCAAATTTTTCTTGGGAATGAAAATGTACATTGAAGTAACCCATTATTATTGCTCCTGTGTGCTCTTGTAGTAACCACCACTGGTGGTTTCTAATTTAATCCCAATTTACTGTAATAGAAATTGTAAGTCACAGAACACATTGTTTAAATTTGTTTTTTTTTTTAGATGCTTTATTGTTTGCACACCCGCAGCATTGCCCAATTCTGTGTTGAAGGATGTTTTCTGTAGATTTGGCAACTTGATAGATGTGTACATGTTAAACAACAGAAATTGTGGATATGCCAAATTTTCCTCAAAAAAATCTGCAGAAGATGCCATTCAGGTTGGTAATAAAAATAGTAATTGCTTCTTTACTTAAAGACATTGCGATTAGTTTTATGTGACAAAATTATATAACTTTTCCTCTAGAAACACTTTTAAAACAATTAATAATCTATGTTAATAATCTTAATAAATATGACTAATTAGTTTGGAAACCTCTGCCTGAGGGACAATGAACTTGTAGTTGTGAATGAATAAGCGAATATCACTTTGCACCACAAGACATCAAAGCAATAACTTCATACATTCATCACATTTGATTGACATTAAATCTAATTGAAAGAACAGAAGTCAGTGATCCTTACGCTTTTTTTATAAGGAAGTAATAAATAATGCTGATACATAAAAAACTGTGGTAGTATTAAAATGTCAGATGATGTTTTTTTTATTGTTATTGATGCAGCGTCTATTGAAGAAAAATATATGTAAGTCGCAATGAGACCTTGAACTTGGCTTACTGCAACAGTTTCTGACCTCGTCAATGTTCTGCGTACATCATCCGGTTAGAAATTCTGAAGCAAATTTTTTTAAATCCTTTTTATTTGTTACTCGAAAACTGAGATTTTGACCCCATGCTATTTAAAAGTTTTTTGTTTGTCCGATCGTTCACTATTACCCATTTTTTCTAATGATATTTCATAACATCTCCCACTAGAATGAAAGGGAATTTGCATGTACAGTTTTTACTTTTTTGTTTCAAGACGTTACATGGAGCTGATATTCTTGGTACCCGTATCAAGGTGCTGGAAGCAGAAGAGAGAGCTGATAACAATCGGAAGAGACAGCGAATTGAAGCGGAGAGTCCATTCTAACGAGTAAGTAAATTTGTTATGTGATTTAAAGAAAGCATATTTCATGTGATATATTGGACTGTGGACGACTTTCAGATTTGATTCACTTGATTGGTTACGTATTTGCAATAGTTGTCAAGTGGCCAGTGATAATATTAGTGAATTATAATTTGAGTGCTAGGTATATGACGATAACAGAATGATTTGATTCAGCTGTTGCATAATAAACAGGTAAACTCTAGTTTCATCATTTTATACATTCAGGCTATTTTAAAATGTTCGAAATTACTCAAAATGAAAATGCTAATCTCTCTCAGAGTTGAAAATTATTATGAACTTACGTTGTTCATTGGGTGGTTTTTTTGTTTCCATAAATCTGTAAGAATCACGACATGAAGTAGAAGAAAAATGTGCATTAGACTGCATCTATGTACATAGGCAAAACAGAAAAAATATGCGGGGTTAGATTGAAGGAACGTAAATGAATTACAAAAACATTACAGTTATAAACAACACAGTATGCTTAAAAGTAAACGGTAGAAACAGGATGAAGCTTAAAATAATTTTTATAATAGATTGGGGTACCCAGTTCTGCCAAAGTATTATGATATGCAGAAATCGAATCAGTCATCCAAATTGGCCTCATATCACAATTTTCTTTTTCTAACAATTCTGTCTTTAAAATATTGCTCAAAATTATATGTTCGAAGGTAGCGAAAAATTCAGAAATCTTTAAAAAGAAAAGTTATATTGGTCATCTTAAGTGAAACAGTGAGTGTTCTCCTGGAAGGATGGGCACTTGAAATGTTAAAGAAACAAGAATGAATGTTTCTTAGTATTAAAATTTGGCTGAAATTTTAACGGTCAAGTGTATACGTAACCAACAAGCGAATTCAGATATTGTGAAGATCCAAGTACAGTCACGATAAGAACCAAAGACAATCATTTGACGCAACTATTTAGCAAAACGATTTATCGAAACAAAGTTTCTAAATACAATAATTGCAACATGTACATAACGAAAGAAAGACTGAATACTGAAGATATTTTATACAAATGAAGTATTTTTACCACTGTAATGCTTGAACTATAAATGAATTACTAATATTTTGAGGTTTTTTGGATTATTAAGCCATATTACTAATATTACTAAAATACTGTCAGTTGTAAAATTGTAAAGAGACCTGTTGGACTCCCTTTTAATAACGTTAGTTTTTTGAAGCAGGAGGGAAAAACATTTTTTTAGTCCTTCCCTGAGCCGCCTCTAGTATTCTGATGGGGAATCTGTAGAAGACCATTTCAACACATAGTCCAGGTCAGATAGTTTATTTTTTCGAAAAATTCCTCAGTGCATTTTGTGAACGTGATATTAGGAGAAAAATAGTGGGAATTAGATGTAAATGTTTTGGAAAGCAAATTTTATTTGGAACTTTTTGGAAAAAGGGCATGAAAGTGCCGAAAACAGGTTTTTTCCACGTTTTCGATGTGAAAGAACATTTTTTTAATACAAAAAATACGACGAAATTGCTCGTAAAAAAACGAAAAAAAAAAAAGAGTTTTTGTCAATTAAAGTCGGTCAATAATTTCTTGCATAAAAAATTAAAAACCGCGAAATATGGCCATTTTTCGCTATTTAATTGCAGGGACTAGTAAGTAAGTATTTTAGTTCAAATGTGCTTTTAGAGGGCGGAATATTAAACATAATATTTTTAGTCGCAAACTCCTCTATAAATCCTTATTTTACTATAAGGAACCTAACCAGACTGCAACCAACAGCTACTCTCCGGGCTATGTGCCCCGCCGAGCGCTGAATTACAAGTTACAAGCCTGGCGCGTTAAGTGTAATAATTGCATATTACCATCAAAACGCTAATGCTTCGATTGCAACAAACACCAGCCGAAAGACTGATCCTACTTAAAGGAGCTCCCTTGCCAGTCGTCACACACCACTTGCAGACTGCAGTTACGAGCTGTTGGCTCTCGTCAGTGCAAGGTAGGTATGCGACGACCGACATGAGAATCCTTTGACTATAGTACATCCCGGTATTTTTACAATAGCGACATGTAAAACAGCCAGCAGGCGCCATCCAGCGGTCCAGTGTCTGTTGCAATCGAAAAATAAATAGCCTGACTTGGCTTAGCATAGTTCAAATGTGCTTTTAGAGGGCGGAATATTAAACATAATATTTTTAGTGGCAAACTCCTCTATAAATCCTTATTTTACTATAAGGAACCTAACCAGACTGCAACCAACAGCTACTCTCCGGGCTATGTGCCCCGCCGAGCGCTGAATTACAAGTTACAAGCCTGGCGCGTTAAGTGTAATAATTGCATATTACCATCAAAACGCTAATGCTTCGATTGCAACAGACACTGGACCGCTGGATGGCGCCTGCTGGCTGTTTTACATGTCGCTATTGTAAAAATACCGGGATGTTCTATAGTCAAAGGATTCTCATGTCGGTCGTCGCATACCTACCTTGCACTGACGAGAGCCAACAGCTCGAAATTGCAGTCTGCAAGTGGTGTGTGACGACTGGCAAGGGAGCTCCTTTAAGTAGGATCAGTCTTTCGGCTGGTGTTTGTTGCAATCGAAGCATTAGCGTTTTGATGGTAATATGCAATTATTACACTTAACGCGCCAGGCTTGTAACTTGTAATTCAGCGCTCGGCGGGGCACATAGCCCGGAGAGTAGCTGTTGGTTGCAGTCTGGTTAGGTTCCTTATAGTAAAATAAGGATTTATAGAGGAGTTTGCGACTAACAATATTATGTTTAATATTCCGCCCTCTAAAAGCACATTTGAGCATTTTTCCGGTTGTCCATATTTTCATACAATAAATGCAAAATTTTGTTTATAGCACTAATAGTGGAGAGACCTTTCCGGAAACCAAACTGGTTTACATTGAATAGCCGGAAAGTATCAAAAAAAAATTGTAACTAATAGCTATAACTTTTTCAAATAATTTTGACAATGCAGTCAGGATCGCAATTGGTCTGTAGTTTTCAATGTTGTTAACTTCACCCGATTTAAAAAGTGGAACAATTTTGGCAATTTTCAGTTCTTCAGGAAAGATACCTTCACTAACTGAGAGATGTATTAAATACGTCAATGGTTTCACAATGTGTGGTATGCACTTTTTTAATAAACTTGAACTAACCTTATCAGAACCAGCGGCATTTGAGTTCTTTAAATTGATAACAATGTTGATAACTTCTGATTCTGTCACAGGGTCTATGAAGATACCAGAAGGATTTATAGTAATGTTATTACAATCAGCATTATTAGCAAGTGACATACTTTCAATAAGCTTACAAGGTACATTAATGAAGTAATTGTTAAATGTATTACTGATTGTTGAGAATCTGTTCCGGAGTTTAAATTGTAACTGTTGTTGGTAGCTACCTACTCGAAAAATTTCATGCAAAAATATTAATAACTTTCAAGGAAATAGCGAAAATGTAATAAAAAGGTGTTTCCGAAAAATGGCGTGGAAATGGTCAAAAATGGTCATGGAACGATTTTTCAAAAAGCTATTTGTTCCTGATGAAATTCTCTACAAGTGCACAAAAAAGCGGCGCCCCAAAAGTCCGGCTGCGGGATAGACTTCACCACCACGCGTCACTTCCCCTCCGCTCAAGTGATCAAACATCCAAAATTCAGAAATAGCCCAATTTTAAAATGCGTTTTTAAGGTACTAAACGAAATCTTACGGAAGTTTGAAGATAACAGGATTGTAGAGAATTTCATCAGGAACAAATCATCATCATCTTTGGCACTACAACCCCGGGTGGGTCTTGGCCTGTTCCAATATCAGTTTTCCAATTTCTAATTCCTAGCATTCTTAGATTTTCCTCCACCTGATCCTTAAATCTAGCTCTAGGCCTACCTCTCTTCCTCTGTCCAGCCGGTGTTTGCTGGAATATTTTCTTTGGTGGTTCCATGTCGTCCATCCTTTCAAGGTGTCCAAGCCACCTTAGCCTATTTATTTTGATCGACCTGACAATATCAGGTTCCTCATAAAGGCGATATAGCTCAAAATTGAACGCCTGCGCCACGTCCCATTCTCCAGTACATCTCTATATATATGACGCAAGATCTTTCTTTCGAAGCAGCCTAACATCTCCTCATCACTTTTTGCCATGGTCCATGCTTCCAATGCGTAGGAGAGTACTGGTTTAATAAGAGTTTTATATATTAATATCTTGGTTTTTTTGGTCGCTATGCTTGATGTTAGAAGCTTTTTTAGTCCAAAGTAAGCTCTATTAGCCAAGTATATCCTTCTCTTGATTTCTGCACTTATTATGTTGTTTTCGTTTATTTGAGATCCAAGATATATAAACTCTCTTACCCCCGCAAAATTATATGTATCTATCACCAGGCCTTCGGGTGGTGCTACTTGAGTGTTGTTAGTAACTTTCATGTACTTTGTTTTCGATATATTAACTTGTAGCCCCGCTCTCTTCGCAGCCGCTTCTAACGATTTGAAGGCTCAGGAACAAATAGCTTCTTGAAAAATCGTTTCTATGACCATTTTTGATCATTTCCACGCTGTTTTTTGGAAACACCTTTTTTTACATTTTCGCTATTTCCACTAAAAGTTATTAATATTTTTGCATGAAATTTTTAGAGTACGTAGGTACCAATAAAAGCTACAATTTAATTTCCGAAACAATGCCCATACTTAGCGGTTTTTAATTTTTTGTGCAAATAGTTATTGAACAATTTTAATTGTCAAAAACTCATTTTTGTTCGTCTTTTTACGAGCTATTTCGTAGTATTTTTTGTATTAAAAAAAATTTCTTTCGCATCGAAAACATGACAAAACCTGTTTTCGGCACTTTCATGCTCTTCTTTCAACAGGTTCCAAATAAAATCTGCTTTCCAAAATATATACATCTAATTACCACTATTTTTCTCCTAATTCTCTTTTCGAAAAATGCATTCTCCTTTGCTTTCTGACCTGGACTAACAGTTTTCTATTCTAATACCTATTATATATAACATTTTTTGATTCGACAAAAGTTTGTTCTGGGCCCTTCTTGGAAACCGTCCCTGATGCCATGACAAAAAATTTGAAAAAATACTTTTTCGATATAGTTTTGTAATTTTTTGACGTAGGACACGTTTTGTGTAAAAAGTTGATTCCTTCGAAGGGGAAACTTCACAAGAAATTTCTTAACATTTCTTCCTACTACATTAAATACATATGTCTATCATCTTTCTTGGAATCTTTAGCCTTATTATCTAAATCGTTTGTTTTTTGGACTGTTTAAAACTGTGGCTGTCAGATTGTTAATAATTTTTGTTTTCTTGTGAATATCAATATTTCTTTAACCTAATACTTTTATAGAAGAGCATTCAGAAGAAGATTGTCTATATAACTATAAAGAAAATTTCTTATTAATGTGATAGTTTTGCTTGAATACATCCAAAATAATGTATTTCTATAACCATTATTTCTGAAAGTAGTCGTTTCTACAGTGAAACTTCCTGGAAAATACAAAGAGGTGCTTTTATATAATCTTGTAACTATGGCTTAAAATCCAAAAAACATTAAAAAGTTACTAAATGACCCAGAATAAGTTCAAGATGACACCAAGCTTGCGTTATTTTTCTAGTCAAATAATATTTATTATCGTATTATTATTTACAATTAAATAAACCAAGTGTTTAAGCCTAATACCTAAATTTGTTCTAACGATTAAATGTGAGACATCTTTTTAAATCCTATAAAACTGCTTAATCCTTAAGAGGTCTATCATATGGAGTGATGAAATTAAATGAAAGGTGAGGGAACTAGAGGTGAATATAACAATATATTTCAAGACAAATAAATTCTTTTCGGCATTGCACTTTGTAACTCCTATTGCCACTCAACAAACATGGTATAAAGGTATTTTGATAAATGTAGATATGCATATGGTAATGGAAAGTTCTCTATCTGTCTCAATAACTTGAGGTAAATAAGCATATAAAAGAATTGTTTGTTGTGGTCTGCTGCATTCGGCTTATTCCATTTGTTCCTGTGGCCTGTTCTTGTACAATTTGTCTTTGAAATAGTCCCTTAGAAAGTAGTCACATAGATTCATATTGAGGAAATAAGTTGGTCAAACCATCCAGCGTTAAATCGAATTGGGTAATGTTGAACACTATTGACAGTATCTGTTCTTACTGAAAGGACAGCCCATCAAAATTATCACACAGTTCTTGAATAACGAGGATAAATCTCTCTTACCTTTTCATGCATTTATGGTGGTCTAATAATACCAATAGAAAAAGAGCACACCAAACTGCATTTCCTTAGTTGTAGTGTGACACCCCTGTGATTTTATCCCTAGAAAATAAGGTCCAGAACTATAATGATATTTTTACTTCTGAGAAATGGGGATTTGAAAAACCAATTGAACAAATTGTTCTGAAATTTTTTCCTAGCTGAAGAATCAAGCATTGAAATCACATGAGGTACTTAAAATGATCACCCATAATATCATTATTGTTAGTCAATACAGCAAATCTAGGTGTAGGCTGAACACCTGGTAAATCGCCCTAATAATGACTCATTTATTATTTTTTTATAATTATTTTTCTCCCTAGAGATTGGACTGTTTTAAGACATTAGGACATTAAGTAAGGACATAGACGAAGTAATATGTACTGTACGCTACGTTGATTTGAACCTTCTTAACGAATGACACTGAACCTGAACAGCTTACAGTACAATACACTGAACTTAACAATACATTAACATATTTAGTCAGTTTTTCATTAAATGTCGTTAGTGCCGTTCATTTTTGCTTTATATAATTTTAATTAACGATTACCCTACAGTTGTATAATAAATGTTTAATATGAATACTTTGTTTTATTCGAATGTCCATTCGTTATCCCAACTCTTTTAAAGGATGTTTATGTGTTCGACGCCATGGCAGCATATTCAATAAATTTTTTATGAAGTCGTGCTGCAAGGCGTGCATACCTACTTGTGATTTTAGTTACCGCACAGAAAAAGGTCACTCATCATCTCAGTGTTAGTGACTGTATATACAAAAATCGTGTACCCTAAGTAGGTAAAAATTAAGAAAATATATTTAAGGAATTTTTTTCCAGTTTATGTTAAATATTGTAGAGCGCCTATCCTGCTGTTACTAATTTTAGTATTATAAGTATATTATTCCTTCTCTTAATAAGTTTTTAATTTGTGGAAGCTACAAAGCTGCATCATGGAAAATTACATCTGATTTGATGGAGGAATATAAATAACCGTCTTAGATTTTAGTTTAAACATAATTCAAACAGAAGGCAGCGCCAGTGTAATCCTATTAATAACAATATCACGACCCATCACAAAAGACATTGTATTACATACAGAACAAAAATTAGCAAATCAAAGAGAGCCACAGACTAAACATAAATTCCAGCAATGTATCAAAGGATATGTGACAGCGAAGTTAGCTTAGCAAACAATTAACAAGACAACTGCCAACTGATTAGTTAAATATTGACGCTATAACTAAACTTTTAAATTTGGTCGCGTAGGATCATATGAAAGTAAAAATAATGAGAGCTGTACCTTCTGTGATTTGTAGAAGGCGTTTCTTTGCAGAAGGTGGTAGGTGGGAGGGATTGTGTAACCACCCCCCCGGCGGTTGTTTTCATCCTTCAAGGGGGTGGTTTTTTTTAATCTATAATTGATAAATAGTATAAAAAACATGTTTATTAAAGCGTTTTTTGATTTTCCACCCCTTTGAAGAGTGAAAAGAACCGGTTGCACAACCCTGGTCATCTACCACCTTCCTCAAAGACACACCTGCAAAATATCAATTCTTTTCTCACAAAAACAAATATCAATTTTCCACCCCTTTGAATGGTGAAAACAACCCCCGGGAGTGGTTACACAACCCTGGTCACCTACCACCTTCCTCAAAGAAACACCTCCTATAAAATATCAATTTTTCTTTCACAAAAACATCAATTCCCCCCCTCCCCCCTACAAGGGTTGGAAGCCTGGAGTATGAATTCCTCGAGGGAACAACAATTAGTTGCAAAACTGGGGATAATAAACGGGTTCACGGAAAAGGGGATTTTGGGGGTGGTTTTTGGCCAATTTGAGGGGGTTGCCAAGGTGGGAAAATTGGTTTGACCCCGAGAATCGATTGAGCACCCTTGAAAATGGGGGGGGGGGGATATTGTCTAGTCCGAGGCGCAAACATTCGGTAATTTCGTCATAAATCCCGACTCTAAAAAATGGACTATAAATGCAGGTTTTTCAATAAAATGAATTGGTGTACCTAAAAGATATATAATGTGAATATTTAAATAAAACAAAACATATTGGTAAATATATATTTATATTGTCCTTTAAATAACATGATTTTATTGTTCTTATGCCTATTGCTTTGTGACTTATTTATTTTATTTTTACTTAAATAGTACAGCCTAATATTTACGTATTTTGCTACTGCTTGTTTATTAATAGAACCCTATGGCTAGGGGGCGAGTGTAGGTGCGTCTTTACTATGTACATACTTCGATGTGCGATGTAAAGCAACGTAAGGCGCGGTTAGTAGTTGGATGGGTGACCGTTCCAACGAAGACAGCGTCCTCGCCTTGCACATCTTCCAGCAGCTTGTATATCAGTGTATGCGCGGAAGCTATACAACCTTAAGGCGAGGTTTGTATAGGGGATATAGCATCCTTCGGAGGGGATGTAAAGCGTCGGTCCCTTGTCTATTAAATGTTAGGCAAGTTAAAGATCCCCTACTCTTCTTAAGTGAAGAGGTTCGGCAAAATTCCTGGTTGGGGATAGCTCGTCTACAGGCGTCGGTGTTAGGCCTCACTAGCGGAAATAGGCCGACATTAAATAAATCTATAAAAAAAAAAACGTATGGCTGTCCAAGGACGACTGGTCATAAGAAAAATTTGAATATACGTTTTTTAAAATTTAATTAAACGAATTTTCTTAACACGACTCTGTGTGTTGTGTATATTATATACTAATATATGAAATGTTATCCTGGTGATTTCCTTTTTGTTAATACCGTCTCTAGAAGAGCAACTTCTTTGGGCACATGATACCTACCATTGTTCTTTTGATAAAAACTTCACAAATTGATAACAAGTAAAAATGAGCAAATTACAAACTGTCACTTTTGACAGAAATGTGATAACAATAAGGCGGGGTGATGCTACATTTGACTACGTGACTGCTTCTCCTGTCTATGCGGTGTACATACAAATTTGTTAAAATTATCACAGCCCTATTTTAAAAACAGAAAAGAAAACAAACCAGAGTGTATAATGGCCAAACTTCTGACATATTAAATGTGAAATACCTCAAGGGTCCGTTCTCGGGCTCTTTTTATTCCTGGTTCACCTCATACCAGTTAGAGGTTATCAACAACTCTCCCAAACTTCTATACCTCTTGGTCTATAAGTGTTTCAATGGAAACAAAACCTGGCAGGTTAATACAAAAGTGCTTTCCCATGTTAAAAATAGCCGAGGAGGAAACGTTTGAAAGTGGTTTCAGTCAAATTTTATAAAACGAGTATGTTATACTTCAAACCTTCAAATCCCCCAAAGTTACAGGTTTCCAAGGTATTTAAATGAATGAAATGCAGCTGGCAAGGGCAGCATATTTCCACCAAATATAATATATAACCTTGTACAACATAGCTTCAGCCCCGATCTTTGCCAATGAGAGTACTCTACAAACTATACTACGCTTCATATTTAACCCCCACTACACAAATATTGAAATATATACAGGGTGGGGCGATAGTGCGTCCGACTTTCATAGCTAGATTTTTTCTAAAATACAGGTATAGTTGAAGTAAGTTCCCGGCAAATAAAAAATGCAACAAAAACTTTACGACCTCATTAAAATACCAGTACTCTTTGTACTGCTGTTCGCAAATTGACTCCCTTACCTCTATAGGTCTTTAATGTGCGTCGGGTCGTTTGATGACGGACACGGCGCCATGGCCCGCGGCGGTATAATTATGTCGTAAAGTTTTTGTTGCGTTTTTTGAGTGTAGGGAAGTCTTTACTTGGACTATAACTATATAAAAAGTTTCGAACTGTGATTGTACAGGACCAAGTGACATTTTTAAAAATAGAATGCTATAAATATCAGTACATTTTTAGAAACCATTTATAGATGCATTTTAATAATAGTAATAATAAATGCCTGCATTTAGCCTGGCGGGGTGTCAGCTTATAGCTGCCATTAATCCCAACCATGGTTCCAAAAATTATAATACAATATATCATTACAAATTAAATAATCTCAAAGATATGAGGATGGATATGATATAGTGATGAGGCGAAATTGAATATAGCAAGAAACAACAATTTAAAAAGACAGAATTATTTCTTGACAAACAGAGAAGAGCAATAAGGGTCGCTCCACACTATAGGACCGATCACAATTTGTTCTCGGTCTGGTAAAATGAGATCATGTTCACATTATACAATCTGACTTAGATCACAATTCAATCTTGAATCATCGATAGTCTAAGTCGGATGTATTTGACTTAATTAATAATAAAATTAACTTAATAAAAGTATTTAATTGCTTGTAATATTGCGGCCGAAAAATGTCATTGAACTATTCTTCTTGATGAAGAACATAATATTATCAACAACGCAAGATATTAATTAAGGTGGTCCTTTGCTGTGAAATGTGTAGCGGATTAGAAGCTTGGTTTAAATTTTCACTGTGCAAGTCTCCTCTGAATTTAATTTTTACACGCAGGAATATAGGCATGTGGCTATTAAGGATAAATAGGATTATTATTAGCCGTCAAAAGTCAAAATAACATTTTCAGGTTTCTACTCAAAGTCAAAAATGTGTTCCATTAATAATCTTTTCAACGTTGATATAACATTTAAGGAACTTGAATCACAATATCCTTGAACTTTTGAAAAAGGGCTACCACTGCCACTGCTCTCTGTGCACACAATAAAATAAAAGCTCCATTAGATATGTTTAGAGATATCTATAATAATTGTAAGTATAAAAGATGGTCGAGTCCCATTTTACCTAATGATGGTTCTTCGCAAATTATTTGTATTTGTGGAGTGTCTAATTTATGAAATTTTTTTTTTATTAATATATTTTTAAGCATTGATGAAAGATATACTGTTTTGAGTCATCCCTGGAAAAATAATTACTATAAATTTTATAAATATTAGTCATCTGAATATGAATCATTATTATAAGTGAATGATTTATATCAGTTTTAAATACATAAATCAAAGGAAGAAATTGAGACAAGTATGTAATTGGAGGAAATTAGATATTAATTGTTTATTTTAAAAAAAGATAAAGTGATTGAATCTATTTTACTATCAGTTTCCTATTGAAAATTATCAGTATAAAAAGTATTGTTAGTTATTCAATTTATCTGCTTTTAAATTTACAATTATACACAAGATTCTCTTTTAGTATAGTGGGTAGTATTATTATTTTACTAGGCAACGAGGCCACAGTTAGGCTTCCTTGTGCTTAGGGATCTAATATTTAGCGCTAATTTCGGGGCTACCAAAACCGACATAATAATAATAATAATAAATTTTATTGCTTCAGAAAACATAATGTGTATAAGTACAAACATGTTTAAGAAACACAGTCATCTACACAACAATAAGTGTAAAAACTGATATGAGTCGATAGACAAGTTTAACATAAAAACATTCAATTTTCAAAAAGGAAGAAAACATTGTCACGTATTACATTGAATTTAAAATGTATAAACATTATATAAATGGGTACAAAAAGATATAAAGTATCATATTAAATTATTTGTGTCTAGTAAAAAAATCGTCGACAGTATAATATGCTTTCTCAAGAACCTGTTTTACAGGCGTGGATCCAGACCAGAACAAAGTGTGTTTTTGAGAACAAAATTGGTAGATTTGCCATAAATATCAAATGTTATTCTTACGATAATCCTAGTTTCTTAACATCTGTAATGCTGACATATTCATTGACATGAGCTATGCGTTGACAGCATAACATAACTTTTATTCTTACGATAATCCTAGTTTCTTAACATCTGTAATGTTGACATATTCATTGACATGAGCTGTGCGTTGACAGCATAACATACGTAACATTGCCAAGTCACAAACCACGCACCATTTTATCGGAGGCAAGCCGAGAGCGACCGAAGGAAGCAATAACATATTTTACAGAAAAGCGAATACCGCTTGTAGTACTTTTTTTAAAAGAAAAATATTTCTTTTTCCTTCTAATAGCTCAGATATTGAAAAAAATCATAAGAAAATTATCTTTGTAATTAAATAAAACATAAGTGAATATGGGATTCATAAGACATTAGTATATCAAAATGGGAATTTCAGGTGCCGATATTTATAAATTTAGTACCGCAAAAGCTACTCAAATTTTTCCCACGTATGCAGAACATTAATAAAAATTTATGTTTAAGAAATTTTTTTTGTTGGGGGGATGTCCTTAAATCATTTTGCTATGAATTGTTTAAATGTATTTTTCTGTTTAGTTTGTGTATTAAATATGATACTGATTATCCCTTAATTAAAAACAGTTTTAATTTGTTGATGCACTGTCCCGTTCTGTTGAAATTACTTCATATATATCTGTTAACTCTAAAACTACTAACTAACCTAGATACTTTAACAAAATTTGGCACAAACGGGTTTTAAATGATGGCCTATAAGATTTTTTTTTTATTTTAATGCCTTGTTTATATTTATGTCCTGGCGGAGTTTAGCTACAGCTACTCTTCCACGCAACCAGAATGGCGAAATGAGATGCCATTCACTCATCCAAGTGACGGACTTGACCAACGCAGCTTAACTTCGCCGATCGAGGTCTCAGCACTTAATTCCATGACGGTACCTCACTTCACAAGATGGTGGTAATATTTTTTTTCATAAAAAAATCTAATGTTTTACTTGAAAATTACCCACATGTTCACCCCCATACTCCGTACGTCTGTGGAATAAATTAAATAGGTATATGCGCTGTTAGTTACCTTGAGGAGGTGTATAACTTACCCGAGTTTAAAATAAATATATTAATATAGTCTAGTATACTTGGAGTGTGTATGTAATAGTCCAGAAACATTGTCTACGTGGACAATATTTCTGGATCTTTGTGTACAAGAGAAAATGAAATCGTACGGAAATATTAACTTATACATACACACGCCAAGTTAGAGTTTACTAGACTATAACTGAGCTATGAAGGTGTTACCATGAAAAGTGGGACACATTGTATATATTTATACTTTATGGCAATGCTTGTTAGATTAGCTGTATCTTACTATTGATGCATGAAGCCCAAGAAAAAAAGATTATGATAAAAAATTATTTCAGAAAGAAATTTACCTTCCAAATTTTTTGTGAAAACTTTTAATATATTTGCATTTTTTCAGAATAAGAATATCAACATTTTGAATTGCATTCCGGAATTTTGATTTTCTATAAAGTTCTACCAATTAATTTTCTTTTACATTGATTTTTGCCTCTTTATAGAAAGTAGAAATTTCTCGATGAGATTTAAAATGTCAATTTTTGCATCTTATCCTGAAAAAAATTTGAAAATGATATATAATATCACAAAAACTGGGGAGTCATTCCCTATAGAATTTTTTTCCCCGATTGCAATTTTCTTTGACAAAACTTCTTCCAGTCCTGTAGTCATGCCTTAAAGTATAGCTTGTACCAATATTAAGATCTGACTGACCAAAATTTTGACATCTGCATGTATATGTAACGGTGTATCGTCTTTGGGTATAAGGAAAAATAACCTCTCACATCTTCCTGAAGGATCCTAAAAGAAAAATTAGGAGAGAAAAAACTACAATTTCGTGAGTGATCGCTAGATGTTTGATGCTATCAGCCATTAAGATGGGCATATCCAAGAGAAAGAGATCCAGTAAGGAAATATTTATTATTTTTGGCCATAACTTTTTTTTTAGACATATATTGGTAAAGGAAAGTATATTGTTACGTGCTTACAATTTTCAGTAAACACTCCGTGGGTTTAAATAACTTGCAACAAGAATTTTCACAGACCACTGATTTATTTAATCACTAAAATTACACTAGCAAATACTTAAAAATCACACAACTAATAATAACTTAATCTAATATAATTTCACTACTTTTAAAACACTAAGCACTTTACTTTTCTTCTTAAACTTGTCAACTCTTGTCTAACCTAAAAACTCTCTTGTCTGTTTACTTCACTAAACTGCATACTTCACTCAACTGAACTGTTCCCCCATCTGCTGGAGTCACCTCTTTATATACACACTTGGAAACCTTCTAGAACTCTTTTCTAGAATTCTCCATAGTTTTCTACCATGTAATAGATGATTGTTCGTCAATTGGCTCATAGACGGCGCCACCCTACTAGTCAGGGAAGTAACTAAGCTTCTGAGGAAAACTTTGAACATGAACTTAATCACATCTTTCCTTGTCAGAGGGCAGCACATAACACTGCCCCCTCCTTAAGCCTGAACGTCCCGGTCAGGCAATTCAGATTCCCCAACATACTTCATACTTCGCCAACCTATCCAAGTGCACGATCTTCATCTTGGACTTCTTACTACGTTGTATTCGGTAAACAACGTCATTGATCCGAGTGATGACTGAATACGGTCCTTCCCAGGGTGGGTGAAGCTTCGGAGATTTTCCCTTCTTTCGCTGTGGGTTATATAGCCAAACCAGATCGCCCTCCTGGAATCCTGCTGACGTCCCCTTTCGGTCATAGCGAGCCTTCATTCTGTCACTAGCTATGCTAACTTGGTTTCGAACCAACTCGTGGACATTCCTCAGCTGTTGACTAACTTCATCTGCATAGTCATCCACGGACAGTGGCTTCTTATCTGGTGTACCAAACATCAAATCACATGGCAGTCTGATCTCGTGCCCAAATATTACACGAGCCGGTGTCTGTTTAGTAGTCTCATGAATGGCAGCCCTGTATGCCATTAAGAAAAATGGTATATGTCGATCCCAATCTCGCTGGTTCTTGTGAACTACCTTAGAAAGATGTTCCTTCATGGTTTTATTATGTCGTTCCACCATTCCATCTGACTGGGGATGAAGAGGGGTTGTCTGAGTCTTGTGAATGCCCAGCAACTCACAAATTTTCTGAAATACCCCCGACTCAAAGTTTCTCCCTTGATCGGAATGTAGCTCCAGGGGCACACCAAATCGGCATACAAGGTTATCCACCAGATCTCGAGCAACAGTAACTGCTTCCTGATTCGGAATGTCATAGGCTTCCGGCCATTTACTAAAATAGTCCATAGCGACCAGGATGTATTTATTCCCATCATCTGTCACTGGGAATGGGCCCGCTACATCTATAGCAATCCTCTCAAAAGGAGCTCTGACGTTATATTGCTTCATTTGGCCCCTGCTCTTCGTCTGTGGCCCTTTGGTGGCTGCACAAGCCTTGCATTTGCGGCACCAAACCTCCACATCTTGACGGCTATTGATCCAATAAAATCGTTCCCGTACTTTAGCCAGTGTCTTATTCATACCAAAATGTCCCCCGGACACTCCGTCATGTATTTCCTGAAGTACTTTTGGGATCCGACAGCTGGGTATCACTAGACGCATGGTAACTTCCTTCCCATCTGGACTTTCCCATGCTCTCTTTAATAGTCCATCTACAACCTTAAGGGAGTCCCATTGTGCCCACAATGCCTTCAGCTCCACACTTTTGTCCGAAACATCCTTCCATTCCGGTCGCGTTCCTTTTTCTTTTGCCCTTAATATAGGACCAATTACGCTGTCATCCATTTGTTCTCGTCTTAGAACTTCCTTTGTCCAATCATCTGGAACATCTACCTGAACTGTGTTTACTATTACCGTGCCCTGTGCTTTTTCAACCCGATAGCAGTGCTTGCAGTCATCTTTGCACGGTCTTCTTGACAGAGCATCTGCATTTTTATGAGACTTTCCAGGTCGGTGTTCGATTGTGAGGTCATATTGCTGCAGTCTTTCTATCCAACGAGCCAGTTGGCCTTCTGGGGTTTTCAGCTGCAGTAGCCATTTTAATGCAGCATGGTCAGTCCTGATTTTGAAATGTTGACCATAGAGGTACTTGTGAAAATGGTCCACGGACTTAACAATGGCCAATAGTTCCTTCCTTGTTACACAATAATTCCTCTCTGGTTTGGACAGTACCTTACTGAAATACTCAATTACTTTTTCCTCTCCATTTTGGACTTGAGATAGTACACATCCAATTGCGGAGTTGCTAGCATCCGTGTCAAGAATATAGAGGCCCTTTGGTTGGGGATATGCTAGCACAGGACTACTGCATAACGCTGCTTTCAGCTTCTTCCATGATGTTTCACACTCCGGTGTCCACTGATATTTAACTTTCTCCTCCGTTAGCTGGTGTAGTGGCTTTGCTATATCCGCAAATCCTTCCACAAAACGTCTATAGTAAGTGCAGAGGCCAAGAAAGCTTCGTAATTCGTGTACATTTGAAGGTCTTGGCCAATCACGCACGGCAGAGATCTTGTCCGGGTCTGTCTGTATTCCCTCCGAAGATACGACATGTCCAAGGAATTTCACTTCTTTTTGGAATAGCAGACACTTCTTTGGATTCAACTTTAGGTGTGCATTTCTGATTCTCCCAAATACTTCTTGAAGATTTTCCAAATGTTCCCTGAAGTTTCGTCCCATAACCATTACGTCATCAAGATAAACTAAGCACGTCTTCCAAGTTAGTCCTCGGAGTACAAATTCCATCAATCTTTCAAAAGTAGCTGGCGCATTGCAAAGTCCAAAAGGCATCACGGTGAATTGATATAAACCACTACCGGTTGAGAAGGCAGTCTTTTCCTTGTCGTCCGGGTGAAGTCCCACCTGCCAATACCCACTTCGAAGGTCTAGAGTTGAAAACCATCGTGACCCTGCCAGCGTACTTAATGTATCGTCAATTCTTGGTAGTGGATAGCTGTCTTTCTTCGTAACATCATTCAGCTTCCGGTAGTCGACACAAAATCTCAAAGTTCCGTCCTTCTTGGCAACTAAAACTACCGGTGATGACCAGGGACTGGTTGATTCCTCAATTACTCCATCTTGTAGCATCTTTTGAACCATCGCAGCAGCTTCTTCCTGTTTAGCTAGTGGCAACCTCCTAGGCTGTTGGCGGATTGCGGCTGAATCACCAGTGTCTATCCGATGCTGTACTATATCAGTTTTCGTGAGGATGTCTGTGTTTTTGGCAAATACCGTACTTTCTTTTTCCAAAAACTTGATTGCCTCTCTACGTTCATCCTCAGATAGGTGTTCAAACTGGGAACTCAACAAAGTCACAACTTCCCTGTCTACGCTGGTTGACGAACATTTCTCCCCTTGCTCCTCGCACCTTGCTATCCACTGGACTGGTTCGTAGGATCCTATTGCCTCGCCTTCCTTGAAAGTCACTGAGTGGGAATTTAAATTAGCCACTCTAATTGGAATTTTGTCTTTTGTCCGGGTCAGAGTTCTTGCTAAGATTACGTTTTCTGTCTTAATTGAATCATCTTTTTCAACAAGGCCAACAAGGTATCCACCAGAGTTTCCTTCCAGAATGGCCTCGATTATTTGTTCAGAACGAGCAGGAATCTTGATTGTCTGAGCCGTCAGTAGCCTCACTTTTTGAAATCGGTCATCTGCTGTTGACAAAATAAATTCTTCATTTCCAATCTTTAGGACTCGTTCTACCACGTCAAGTATAAATTGATCTTGTACTCCCATAACATCCAGCCCCAAAATGAAATCATCAGTGATGTCAGCCACAATAACCCTATGACGAAAGCACAGGCGTCCAAACTGCAGCTCTAGGTCAACTTCTCCATGAACCCTTACCCTGTCTCCTGTGGCTGTTCGAACGACCAATCCATTTTGGCTTTTATCAACTCTTATTCCTGATAAAAATCCGGGTCGCACTATTGATGACGTGGCACCTGTGTCGATAGTGAAGATACATCTCCTTTTGTTTACATAGCCATCCAACAGCAGACTACTCGGGACTCTTCTAATCTGGGAAACCCGTATCTCTCTGGGGGCACCGTGTTCACCAGCCAGCACAGCCCCCAAGGTGCTGGCTATCTTTAGTTTTCCTGCGGCCCTTCAGTCATTGCGGCATTTACTCGCTCAGGGCTCCGCTGCCGACAGTTTCGCTTAATATGCCCTGGTTTGCCACACTTATAACAACGAATCACCTTCCTTGGCTGTTCATCGTTCTGCTCTCTTTCCTGCTTCCTTGGAGCATCTGGTTTGGTCATCAACTGGCTTATCATTTTGTGTATGTCGGCCATCAAAGATTCCATATTTGATTTTTCTAAATGGCCCTCTTCTTCTACCTTCATGGCTCGTACTCTCGGACGTGCAGTCTCTTTATAAGCGGCTTCAACTTCGAGGGCATGGATCAAGGCTTCGCTACCAGTCTTATCTCGAGATAACCTAAGGACTCGCCTGATCTCCTCATCTCTTATGCCATCGATGAAAGTACCAACTGTTAATTGTTCCTGGAATTCTTTGGGTGCATCCGGGTAAGCCAGGTACGTCAGTCGCTCAACAGCTGCCTCAAAATCTTGTAAACTTTCCCCAGCCTTTTGTGTGCGTGATTTGAGCTGAGTTCGGTATACTTGGGCGAGGTGTTGGTCGCCATATCTTAGATCTAGTGCAGCCTCCAAAACTTTAAAATCCCGTTGCTGCGTTACTGGGATAGTCTGAAGTAACTCTGATGCTTTACCTCTTAATGCTAGCACCAATGCCATAGCCTTGTCTTCATTGCTCCAATTGTTTGCGCATGCTGCTGCCTCAAATTGTCTTTTGTAGGTTGACCAAGAAGTTTGACCATCAAAGGAAGGCGGTTGTAATCGAGGACCTGACGATAATACTAGCTGGCCTCCTTGCGCTCTTAACTGTCGCGTAAGTTGTTCTACCTCTCCCTTAACTACCTAAAATTTTCCTTCTATATCGGTAACTTTCCCTTCGACGCCCGTAACTTTTTGTTCGACACCTGTAACTTTTTCTTCAACGCCAGTAACTTTTTCTTCGACGCCAGTAAATTTTTCTTCGACTGTAGTCACTTTTCCTTCTACGTCGGTAACTTTTCCCTTAATGTCACTAATTTCTCCTTCAACGTTACCAACTTTTTGTTCAACTTTATCTACTTTTTCCTTGACCTCATTAGTGGCTGACAGGATAGCATCTTGTTGCACCTGTATAATTTTTCTCAATTCTTCCTTTTCTTCTTGACGTTTTCTTTCTTTTTCTTCTTCACGTCTCTCTTGTTCTTCTTTTTCTTCTAGACGTCGTTTTTCTTGTTCTTCTTTTTCTTTCTGACGTCGTCTTTCTTTTTCTTCTTGACGTCTCTCTTGTTCTTCTTTTTCTTCTTGGCGTCGTTTCTCTTGCTCTTCCTTTTCTTCTTGACGTCGTTTCTCTTGTTCTTCTTTTTCCTCTAGCATCATTTTTCTAAATGCGGCAAACATGTCTTGCATTTGTTTTTCAGCGGCCATGCTTCTTGTTTCCATTCAAAAATTAACAAACAACACTAACAAGTCTTATTTATTTAAAGTCTATATCGCTTCTCAGTTGAAAGCACTTAAAAACTACACTAATTTCTAAACAGAATGTCCCAGAAATTTCCTCACACTAGCACAAATAAATCTTGTCTAATGTCTATATCACTTTCCAGTTCAACTCACTTCACTATCTCCAGTGGTTTCCAAATAGAACACTATGGAACTTCGTCGAATTCTTCAGAAATTCTGTTGCAATTCCGCTTCCGACACCAATTGTTACGTGCTTACAATTTTCAGTAAACACTCCGTGGGTTTAAATAACTTGCAACAAGAATTTTCACAGACCACTGATTTATTTAATCACTAAAATTACACTAGCAAATACTTAAAAATCACACAACTAATAATAACTTAATCTAATATAATTTCACTACTTTTAAAACACTAAGCACTTTACTTTTCTTCTTAAACTTGTCAACTCTTGTCTAACCTAAAAACTCTCTTGTCTGTTTACTTCACTAAACTGCATACTTCACT
This sequence comes from Leptura quadrifasciata, assembly GCA_963675555.1. NCBI lineage: Eukaryota > Metazoa > Arthropoda > Insecta > Coleoptera > Cerambycidae > Leptura > Leptura quadrifasciata. The sequence goes on along the minus strand of OY776676.1, from coordinate 139,796,545 downwards.
CAACTGAACTGTTCCCCCATCTGCTGGAGTCACCTCTTTATATACACACTTGGAATCCTTCTAGAACTCTTTTCTAGAATTCTCCATAGTTTTCTACCATGTAATAGATGATTGTTCGTCAATTGGCTCATAGACGGCGCCACCCTACTAGTCAGGGAAGTAACTAAGCTTCTGAGGAAAACTTTGAACATGAACTTAATCACATCTTTCCTTGTCAGAGGGCAGCACATAACAATATTATTGTGGCTTAAATAATATTGATAACGGCTATAATAGTTTGTTACATTTTAATATTGCTAAAATTGCTAAAAAACAGAAAAACTACAAATATTGTTTGACTCATGTGAACCAGACATAGTGTTTCAGTGAACATTGGATGAATGCAGAGGAGTTTCCACTAATTAGGTTAGAAAATTATATTTTAATAAACAGTTTTTGTCGTAGAACAATGAATAGAGGTGGCGTATGTATATTTGCCAAAGAAAATATATATTTAAGGCCAATGAAATATGAACTAAGTCTAGAAAGGCACTTTGAGGCATCGATAGCTGTGATGGATATGGCGAATATTAAATAAATTAGTAATTATTGTAGTATACAGGACCCCAGATACTAATTTTAGCATGTTTATCGATAAAATGTATGGTTTATTAGGTGATTTATATCAGAATAAGTATTATTTCATAGTATGTGATGATATAAATGTTAATACAGCTAATAATAGTTGTGACACTAAGCATATTTTTAACTTATTCAATGAATTTAACTTGAAAAACCACATCTATGAACCAACACGCATAACTGGTAGAAGCACAACTACAATTGATGTAATCTTTTCAAATTTAACAGCCTGTGAAATTACAGTTAATGATACTTATTTATCCGATCATACCTGCCAGATGTGCAAATTTAAAAGCCCCTTTGACATTAATAATGCTAATAATAATACCAATATATTTAAGCGTGACATGTCAGAGAGTAATTTAATTATCTTAAAAAATCTATTAAACAATGAGGATTGGCAAGAAATGATTAATGGTATGAATTTTACTGAAAAATTTAATTCATTTTACGCATCTTTTATGTTTCATTTTAATAATGCCATAACATATAAAAAATTAAACCACGCTTTAAAGGGAAAAAATGGTTCAACAATGACCTAAAACAATTACACCATCTTTTGTGTGAACTACATAAGCTAAGTAAAGATTATCCTTACAATATAATAATTCAAAACAGGTATGTTAGGTTAAAACAGCTGTATTCAGAAAAGGTTGTGATGGATAAAGCCAATCACAACAATGAGCGTATAAATAATACACAAAATATAATGAAAGAAAGTTGGAAAATAATTAATGAGGCAAAAAATTATCCGAAACAAAATATTACAAGGATAACAGTTAAGGAGCAAACATTTACTAATACCAAAGATATTTGCAATGGTTTTAATAATTTCTTTTTAAATTTTCAGTGTCCTAAACCAGATTCTAAAAGTTGATATTACCTTCAAATTATATATATAATTTCTTTTTATTACCGACCAGCCCGGCAGAAATTAGAGAAGTGTTGCTCAAAAGAACGAAAAAATCTGCTGCAGGGATAGATGAAGTAGGTGGTCAAGTACTAAGGGCGGTAGTTGATGAAATCTGTACCCCACTGTCTTATCTGATTAATGAATCATTTGTCAGTGGGCAGTATCCAGATGTTCTTAAAATTTCGAAATCCATACCGATTTATAAAAATAAGGGATCTAGACTAGAAGCATGTAATTATAGAAATGTTAGTGTCCAAAAATTTTTGAACTTTGTTATAACAATAGATTAATCAGCTTTTTAGAAGATCACAATCTTTTAACCTCATGTCAGAATGGGTTCAGAAAAAACAAGTCAACCATAACCGCTATTGAACCGTTATGTGAATATATTTATAATGCACTGAACAACAAACAGCAACCAATAGCCTTATTTTTTTATCTCAGCAGAGCTTTTGATACCGTTGATCATGGTTTACGTTTAGATAAACTCTTTAGATGGATCACTTTTTATTTAAACAACAGAAAGCAGGCTATAGTCATAGGCTCATACAAATCGGATGTTAGAGACGTTGCTACTGGTGTGCCTCAAGGCTCTATTCTAGGTCCCCTATTGTTTTTAATTTTTGTAAACGACATGCCCAATCCTTGTACCTCATCGAATGCTGCAATTATTTATGCAGATGACACAAATTTTTTAATATCTAGTAACACCTTGGAGTTGACAACCAGTAGAGCCAATAAATCAGTAGGTGAATTTTCTGATTGGTGTTTGAGCAATGGTTTGGGTCTAAATGCTGGCAAAACATTTTGTATGTCATTTTTGCCCAAAAATGTTGGTCACAATTCAAGTGTTTTAGTTAAGGCTTGGTCATCAGTCAATTGTACAAACAGATGAAATAAAATTCATGGGACTAAGGATAGATCACAAAATGACATGGGAGAAACAAACTGATGATTTATCAGAGAAATTAAGTAAATCCTGCTTCATTATTAGATATCTAAAATCCACTGTATCACTTAATATGCTGAAGCTAGCTTATTTTGGTCTGGTTCAGTCTAAGATATCTTATGGATTGATGTTCTGGGGAAACTCTCCACATGCTTCCAAAGTTTTTGTAGCACAAAAGAAAATTATACGGTGTATGCTTGGTTTACCTGCTCAGACTCACTGTAAAAAGGCATTTATAGCACTATCAATTTTAACGTTACCATCTCTGTACATATTCTTAATTACAACAAATATAAAAAAAAGGAAAATATCTTTTAAAAAAATAGTAATGTTCACAGCTATGTTACTCGCAGCAACAATCAGCTTCGGGTGCCTTCCTCGAGACTAAGTGTGGGCCAAAATTCTCACATCTTTCAAGGTATTAATTGTTATAATAAATTTACCCAACTGTTTGGCCAATTCGATAATTTTAATTTATTCAGAAATGCACTGCTAAAAGTTTTAATAAGTAGAGCTTTTTATTCTGTAGATGACTATTTACACTCTTAGTTTTATATTTAATTTTAAAGTGTAATATATTGTACTTAATATGTTTCAGTACTGTATGTCATATTGTTGTTATACTTGTATGTTTTATTATTGTTATTATTGTCTGTTTTTTACCTTTATTTATCATTTACCACTGACTTGTCTAATAAGTTATACCATGTGTGTAACTTGATATGATGAATAAAATACATTATTATTATTATTATATATTATTAATAAGAATGGTACCATTACTTGGGAAACTGGGTGAAATTGTATTTCACAATTATTTTTTAAGGTGGATCAGTTAAAAAAAATCATCAGTTCTTGTAACCTTATGTAACTTCTAAATAGTGAAAGAAAATGTCTTGGTCTTAAAATATTGAGCTCACATATTAGTCCGCATTTTTTGAAAATTTGGGGAATGCGCTGATGTAGGGCAGAGTGGAGTAATACAGCATAGTGGAACAATATCGCACACTTTAGTACAGTACAGGTTATAGTTAGAGAGATGACGACAAAAGAGAGGCGCGTTAGCAAAGAGGCAGAAAACGGGGTTTCTGTATAGATTGAGTGGCCCTCTACAAATATCAATAAATCAGCCATTACAAATAGGAATTGACACCTCCGCTACTATGCTATCTGATAAGACTACCCCAAAATTGTCACAAAAAATTTAAAATATTCAAGTTATTTATTGTAGGGCATAAAATAAAAACCCTTCTTACATATAAATGTTTATTAATTCATCGTATTAAATAATCATCAGTATTAGAATACTTAAAATTATACCTCATTCAGTTCTCTGCGCACACACAAAATAAAAAAAAATATATATTAGTACTAAATTGAAAAAATAAATCCAAATCTTTTCTTTTTGGAAAATTTAAATGCAACCGAGTTACTATACCATTTTCGCTGCACCATTCACTCAAATATATATACAATTATGCACTAGCGTAAAAAATTATTAAATATTTTAGTTAAAACTCATTCATCAAGTTTATATTTTGATACATTTTTATGTAATTGAGATTTTAACTGCTTTAATAAATTGTTTTAAATATATTTCTTATTTCTCATACTTCGAAAAATGTTAAAGTTAGCACCATTTTTACCTAAATGAAACCTATTCCGAACATAAACTGAAGCTATAAAATTACAAGATTAGCTCAAGTATCGTCCTTAATACATTTAAAACAATTCGTTTTCAAAGATTTAACCTACATATGTTCTGCTTTCATAAATACTTATTTATATTGCCAAACAACTGTTTAGCAATTTAGGTTGTGCTATTTATCATTGCCCTTAGTTTAATACTGACACCTTTTGCATCCACAAACAAGAATTTACAAATGCAGAATGTTACGGTTCGACTTCTTAAATTGAGACTGAATATTAATCTCGCCAACAATTTGCTTGTTTTGGTTCGCATGCAATGAAAACTTATTACATTCTTGAAAGGAATATAATAAATTTACAGTTGTTTGAGCTTATTGGAAGAAAAAAATAAAAATGGTGGTCTAAGACGAGATGACAGACACATTTTAAAAATTGTATTGTCTTCAAAAGCCAAGAAAGAAAGCCAAAAATTACTTGTAGGAGTAATAATAAATAGGCTGGATGAAAAGAAACTTTAGTCCTCATCTTAAACAGTTTTTAAAATACTTGAAAAATAAAAATAGTCTAAGACGAGATGACAGACACATTTTCAAAATTGCATCGTCTTCAAAAGCCACAAAAGGCCAAAAATTATTTGTAGGAGTAATAATAAATAAGTTGGATGAAAAAAACTTTAGTCCCCGTCTTAAACAGTTTTTAAAATACTTGAAACTTTTTCTAAGGAAAAAACGGTCAATTTACAAGATGACACACTTTTTACGTTTGACTGGTTCTGGAGGCTCTAAGGCGGCTAAAATTGCTTCATCAAAAACATTCTTCAATCCTTTTTGTGTTAATGCAGAACATTCTACGTATTTTACTGCTTTTAATTCTTTTGCCAACTTTTCGCCTGCAAGAAAATAACCCCAATTAGATGATCAGATAGATGAATGAAGACTTTCAACCATTTGACGTGAACATTAAAAAAATCGGATCAAAAAAATATATAAAGTACCTTGTTCTATAGAAATGGGTTTTTGCTTATTTTTAGCTAATTTTTCTATAGTGGCTCCATCATCACGAAGATCCACCTGTGTGCCAACTAACAAGAACGGTGTTTTCTGACAATGGTGCGTAATTTCGGGGACCCACTGAAATAAACAATTATTTATTATCATCGAATCTTATATGGAAGGTTATTAGTAGCGAACTATAATCATACGAACTCAAGCGCTCACAAAGTTCAACTTGACATTCCCCAGGGCTCTGTCCTAGGACTCCTATTATTCATGTTATGAGTAAATAACCTTCCAGATTATATAAAGAACTAATGGGCATGTTACACAATGAGCAAACACTTGAGTTTACCAATTGTCATAAGTTTCTAAAGATATAGTTAAGGAGTATTTAAAAATGATCTATGTTCTTCCACTGAGAAATAAATTTTTCGTTATTCAATATTTAAAATTTATGTTTGGAAGATTATGTAGTATAGGGGGATTCCATTTAATACACACAAAATATGTCGAAACTGTGTCTGTTTTTAGTCTTTCACTTTATCTAATTTACTATAATAATAACATAAAATGACATGTTTATGTAGCCGACTAAGATATGATAAAATAAACGAGGTATAACTTACTTTTTCTTTCACATTTTCAAATGAGGACGGACTAACAACAGAAAAACAAACTAAGAAGACATCAGTTTGTGGATAACTCAATGGACGAAGTCTGTCATAGTCTTCCTGTCCTGCAAGGAGAAATAAAAAATTAAAATGTAATCAGTAATAAAGTCTAGTATACTTTAAGACTATGTTTGCATGCACCAATCAATCGCGAGTAACTTTGTAAGTAATCGCATTACATCGTCTTGTTGATAACACAGAAGCCACACTAGTCTAGGCGGCGTACAGGACCGTACGAACTATCGCGATGCGATTTTATGTTTATATGTACCAGTTACAATAAATTTTTGCAAAACCTCAGTGACACGCAGAACATCTTGAAGTATTGTGGGTTGTGCGTATTTAGTTGGCACAAAAAACAAAATATTTGTAAATCACCAAATTTAGCTATCAGGAACACATAAATACTGCGGTATAATTTGATGTAAGTATAGTTTGAATAATAAATACGTAGATATTTCGATCGCCAGAAAATGTACAGGCTTTATTCATGTTTGTGTGTAATACTTAATGTGTTTTTAAATCAATCACAATGTCTGGTAACTCTCTTTTTGCACATGTGCCTTTTCAGAGTATGCTTTATAAATGCCTCAGCAACTGACATTGAGTTGCGTAGTTTCTAGACATCATAACTCATATCTAATAATTGATTCGCCTACTTGGATAATTTAATAAAGTAAAATATGAGATATGTCAATGGAACCATGGTATTTTTCAGCGATAAAACTGCATGTAGGTACTGCCAAAAGTCAATCTAATCGTTTTACTACTAATGACATATGATTGGTCCAAGGATTTGAAAACATGAGTTTTCATTGGCTATCCGGTTAATGAATAAAATAATCGAACATAAACTTGACAAATTTCAAATTAAAAGAAATTTAATGAACTATAAAAATATTTCTTGACATTATTTAGTTAAAACGCTTATATTTCGAGATATTTGCAAAAAGTCCCACTTCCTGCCCCTCTAAGAAAAATTTTCGTCTTTACTATGTACATACTTCGGTATGCGATGTAAAGCAACGACAGGCGCGGTTAGTACTTGGATTGGTGACCATTCCAACGGAAACCGCGTTCTCGCCTCACACATCTTCCAGCGGCTTGTATATCAGTGTATGCGCGGAAGCTATACAACCTTAGGCGAGGGTTGTATAGGAGATATACCATCCTTCGGAGGGGATGTAAAGCCGTCGGTCCCTTGTCTATTAAATGTTAGGCAAGTAAAAGATCCCTACTCTTCTTAAGGGAAGAGGTTCGGCAAAATTCCTGGTTGGGGGTAGCTCGTCTACAGGCGTCGGTGTTAGGCCTCAGTAGCGGAAATAGGCCGACGTTAAATAAATGTATATAAAAAAAAAAAAGAAAAATTTCTGTCAATATTAAGGTAGACAAATCGGTAACTGAAAGAGTTACATAAAAATTAAACATTTCATCGATTTTATAGTTTTTTTCTTTTATATTCCCTATCAATCATCATTCAAAAAATGTATTTAAGTCACTTCTTTTCCATAATTGTAAATTCTCTGACAATAGGTCTGTCCATAAAATTTAGTTTTTAATTGGAAATGATAGATTTATGGGTGTTATAAGCCCCTACAAAGTTTTTTAAAAACTAGTCATTTACTTTCGGCGTTATTTGTAATAGAAATTACCTCAACGCATCAAGGTTAGAAAACGCTTCCTTGGCGCGAGTGACGTCGCATGCTCGCAATGCGATATACGCTGCGATACTCTAGGTGTTGCTATAGTGATGTAGTTAATTTGGCGATTGTCATGATATTTGTCATAGTCGTATTTATTCATGCTTTGAAAGTAAATCGAATATCATAATCACATCTACGTTCGGAAGAGTATGTGAATCTTCTTTCCGGAAACTCTTCTCCATATTTGACAACAATAAACAAACTCTATTTGATGTTCTAAATAGTAAAGGCACTGTTACTTTCGTGAATTCAAACTTTGTTTTAAACGAGAACGACGGGAACGACACGGACGCAGCATACAGATGATCTGGCGCCTGCCGAGCTTGCAAGCACCTGACGTCATATGCGTTTATCTTACTGAAATAAAGCAAGCAATTTCTATGGCCGCTGCTGTTGTTCTGATTAACTTTTTTCAACCACAGTTCTAATATTGTTATTATTGGGTAAAAATCTTTATTTTTCACTACTTTTAATGAAATTAATTTTTTTGTGGATATATCTATTGCTGATTTTTTGTGATTTCTCTGTTTTCAATTACGCCACTTTTCCAGGTTGCTCGACATCCTGGTATTTCTCAAAGCCTTAAGAAACTCATACCAACCAAAATTTAAACTTACCCATTAGTTACATTAATCAGTAAAATAAAACTGAACTGTTTTATGTATTTACTGATAGTTAACTTTTAGGTTCAGGTTATTCAACAAAAAATATAACCAAAAATTGTGAAACTAGCTACAATAAGTGCCCCACTGACTAAATCGACAAGTATTTCCTCTTTGTTTAAAATCTAACACTAATAAAAAAATTTGGCATCTTATCTTTTGTTTTTTCTTCTCGTAGTTTCTAAATTAATATTTAATCCTGTAAGACATACATCTATAATAGTTTCCTTCAGGGATATAAGTGAGAAATATAAAACGAGCTATAACATAGAAATTGAAATAAAACTATCATAGTCTGTGTATATTTTGTATTTCTATTTTCTGTATGGCTGGCATGCTGAGAATTGTGAATGTTAAAATCTGAAGAAATCTTTTTACTTGCTTTTCTTTAACTCACAATGTATTTTTATGCAGTATTCAGTTTTCACAATGGTTGTTTTCAAATATTGCATCCTTTATTTAACACACTTCCTGACATAATCAATTGATGAAATTTTGCACAGTTACTAAGATCGGATGACAATACAATATTCCACTGTTACTTTTGCAAATATGCGCACGTAACTTAGGGGGCGCGGGGGTGAACATTGAAAAATCCGCAAAACAACGGAGTGACAAAGCGAAAGATTTTTGAAAATCCAAATTAACCTACTAATTAAACTTAGGTGATGTATGATAATAATTTAATTAAAGTATGACAAGTAGAAAATAAAAAAGATTAATTTTTTTTTAACTTACTTTTCTGTAAAAAATCGTACTAAAAAGTAAAAAATAATAATGTACAACTGCAAGAAAAGTGCATTTTGTATGACTGTACGCATAATTGTATGATTGTATCGTTGTACACATATTACTGCCTTCAATCATGCATGTGCAGTCATGAGCAAAAAAAAATAGGATAAGTCTTATAACGGTATTTTGCTAAAATCTAGTTGTGTACATCTAACTTTAATTTTTGTGATATTGTCAGTTAGATATCATAAATTATTGCAAGTGTGCAAAAAACTAATATGCCTCATATAAATGATTTAATTAAATCTGGAGTTATTGCTAAAGCAGAAGATGCATGGATGGTCAATGAGGCAAATTGCACTGCGTTATAATATTAACAAAAACTTGGTGTGTAACATTTTAAGAGAATAAATGGTACGATTAGTAGAAATCCTGGATCAGGGCGACGAAGGATATCATCTCAACAACAAGATTTGCAACTAGGTAAATGCTTTAGTAGAAAATCCATTTTACTCAGTTATTCAGGCTGCTGAAGAAACGAATTTTTCTGGATCGAGTAGTACTGGTCGCCGGCGAGTAAGAGAATCAGTGCTACGCTGTCATGCAGCAGCACAGAAATACATACTTAAAGCTGAACATAAAGAAGCTCGAGTAGGATTTGCGCTTGAATTTTTAGCACAAGAGCTGATGTAAATTTTTGGAGCAATGTAATCTTTACAGACGAAAAAACTTTCCAGTCAACACACAGCGGTCTTATTCGTGTTTACCGCCCTCCGAATACTCGATTTGATGAGAAATATATCTCTAACAATGATAAAAGTGGTAGATTTTCCGTCAATATGTGGGCTTGGATATCGGCACGTGGTCCTGGTGTTTTGTGGCATATTGAGGAACGATTTAATAGTGAAACATGTATTAGGATTTTAGACAATATTATGCTCCCTTCTGTGTCACAATTATTTCCTAATAATGAGTTCATATTTCAACAAGACAATTGTTCCATTCATACTGTTCATATCGTAACTAACTGGTTTCAAGATAACAACATCAATGTTCTTAACTGGCCCAGTCATAGTCCAGATCTTAACCCGGTGGAAGAAGTATGGGGACTACTCATAAGAAGTATCCAAAAACGAAATGAGAGACTACGGAATGCCGAAGAATTACTGGAAATAATAAATAATGCACGGGAAAATATTATTACTAATGACTATTGTATAAGGTTATTTAATTCTATGCCAAACAGACTTATAGAAGTTATAAATAGAAATGGTGCAATAACGAAATATTAATAGTTAGTTTCTTGTTAAGTATATAGGGTATCCTTTGTTCTTTGATCTAGGATTTCTACTAATCGTACCATTTATTCTCTACTTTCTTAAAATGTTACACACCAAATTTTTGTTAATGTTATAACGCAGTGCAATTTGTCTCATTAATCACCCATCATTTACTATAGCAATAACTATAGCAATAAAATAAAAAATAAATTAAGTGATATCTGTTTTATTTCGGCTGCTCATTACATATTCAAATAGAGACAGATTTACATTAGAAAAAAAAATTTGTCAAAAAAAAGAAAAATAAAATCATTTCATCAAATTTGTAGAATTTATATTTAAGTAACAGTCAGCTGCACTGAAAACGGGGGATTACTTGTCAGCTACCCTTATGAACTGGTAATAAAAAGTGAGGGTGCAAATTCATTTCATCAAGCATGAAACTTATACAGAGTGTTTGTGACATTTTTTTAATGATAAAAACAATAATCAGCTGTACACACTGCGGGGGCAAGACTGTCAGCTAGGGGGTTATAGGTGTCGAGCGGGCATGGCATTTAAGCCTTGAGTAATTTAATTAACTGCTTTACTAACGATCTTCTCCCTATCAGATCGTCAGTTGACTATTTGTTTCATTAAATACAATGTCTTATGTAGTAATTACAAAAATTTCAGCCATGATAAAATTGATTTTATTTTATCATTTTAATGTTTCTTCAAGCATTTTTTACATATTAGAATTTCATTAACTGCTTGACTGACGATCTTCCCCCTGTCAGATCGTCAGCTGACTATTTGTTTCATTAAATACAATGTGTCAAGTAGTAATAATTATGAAACTTTCAGTCATGATAAAATTAATTTTATTATTATTTTACCACTTCAACCTTTATTTTTATATCTGATAGGGGGGTGATCATCAGTTAAGCAGTTAATTAAATTACCCGAGGCTTAAATGACATGCCCGCTCAACACCTATAACCCCCCCCCCCCTAGCTGACGGTCTTGCCTCCATAGATGCACAGCTGATTATTGTTTTTATCATTATAAAAACATTCACAAACACGCTGTATAATTTTCATGCTTGATGAAATGAATTTGCACCCTCACTTTTTATTACTGGTATATAAGGGTAGTTGATCGAGTAATCCCCCATTTTCAGTGCAGCTGACTGTTATTTATCTAATCTTTATTACTTAAATATAAATTCTACAAATTTTCAAGTTTGACAAAATGACTTTATTTTCTCACAGCCACCTCCACCACTATCCATGCAGCTGATGCTCAAATCTTTAAACAACTATGTGAGAAGAAACAATTGGATTATGGAAATGATTTATTCATTTGCAACGCTCCCTCCCGGGCCACTATATACAAAGTGCGCACGCCTTGCTTTTCTTGCGGTCGTATATTATTATTTTTTACTTTTTAGTACTTTTTACAGAAAAGTTTAAAAATATGTATATCTGCTTTACTCTTGCCATACTCCCCTTCCATAAAGAAGGAAAGTAAAACATGTATAATGGGAAACATAATAGTTTTAGGCTCAAACTCCTCTGAGCTCCTTAAGTAGGATCAGTCTTTCGGCTGGTGTTTGTTGCAGTCGAAGCATTAGCGTTTTGATGGTAATACGCAATTATTACACTTAACGCGCCAGGCTTGTAACTTGTAATTCAGCGCTCGGCGTGGCATAGCCCGGAGAGTAGTTGTTGGTTGCAGTCTGGGTACGTTCCTTATAGTAAAATAAGGATTTTATAGAGGAGTTTGCGACTAAAAATATTATGTTTTAATATTTCGCCCTCTAAAAGCACATTTGAACTATGCTAAGCCCAGTCAGGCTACTTATTTTTCGATTGCAACAGAGACTGGACCGCTAGATGGCGCCTGCTGACTATTTTACATGTCGCTATTTAAAAATACCAGGATGTACCAAATAGTCAAAGGATCCTCGTGCCGGTCGTCACATGCCCACCTTACACTGATGAGAGCCAACAGCTCGAAACTGCAGTCTGCAAGTGGTGTGTGACGGCTGGCAAGAGAGCTCCTTAAGTAGGATCAGATTTTCGCCAGGCTTGTAACTTGTAATTCAGCGCTCGGCGGGGCACATAGCCCGGAGAGTAGCTGTTGGTTGCAGTCTGGTTACGTTCCTTATAGTAAAATAAGGTTTTATAGAGGAGTTTGCGACTAAAAATATTATGTTTTAATATTCCACCCTCTAAAAGCACATTTGAACTATGTATAATGGGAGTTCCAAAGTAATGTGAAGGCGATCTAAAGTTATCTTAGAATAACATAAGCAATCCCCGCAATTTGAGGTAGTATGCAATGCATCTAAAGCAACATTGGTTGATCCAAGACAATCTCGAGACGATTTGGGGAGATATTGACAATATTTCATGCTGGAATTTTCACATGAGCTAATTTTCAGGTTAATATTACCAGATAAAATGGAAGTTATATTTAATTTTAGTCATACAATATGAAAAGAATTCTGATATTTAAGGTTCCAGTTTACAACTATACATTTGTTTACGCTCTTCTTGAAACTGGTCTTAATATTAAAAGGATATAATGACCAAAAATTTGTAAAAATTATTCTAATATACCTTTGGACAATTTTTATCCATTTGAATCTTATAAGAACGAACCTAGTAAGATTTGGAAGACTCATATATACGGTGTGCTATTAAAAAATCATCAATAAAATATTTTCTCAATTCATTTCTATAATAAAAAATTTTGTATGAACTTATGTTATATGTTATGTATCGCAAACATTTTCCCTTAGCTATAAAGTTAAAAAATCGGCAGCTACTGGAAGCGGCTGGAACCTCCCCACTCGGTGGATCTTTGAAGCCAAAAAGAGCATTAAATTGTGTGACAAAACGGCACTAAACGTAATCCGATCTCATCCAAAACCTTTTCAGATCTTCTGGGGCACTAAAAAACCCTCAACTTAATGAATTTACAATCATCTATGCGAGTTATTACCTACATTATCGCTCGTTGAATAATATACTATTAGGATATTAACAACTTTAACATCACTTGAACGACTAAGAAAGTCTAGTTATCCGAAATACTACAGATTTGTAAAGCAACAAACTGAAAATTGGTAGAGTGATAATCTATAATAAATTGACCAACGAAGGTACAGAAAGCATATGATATTGATATTGCTACATCTACCTTTAAAGTTTGTGACAATCCACTGAAAGTTACAAATATGCCGAAATCTTATTAACATGACATGACACCAATGTTATCAGATGACAAACGATGACAATGACAATCGTCAAAATTTTCATTGCAATCCGATCGCTCGCGGCTGTCTTTGTCAAATGAAACATTAGCATTTCAGTAATTTTACTAGATTTTAGAGGAATATTTGTAGTTTAATTCTTCGATTTGTCTGTACATACATTTAAAAACGGCACTAAACGTAATCCGCTCTACTTCTAGAGCAGTGAAGAAACGCTCATACGTGAATTGACACATGATGTGACGAGTTTCACGACATAACGGCTACGCGCATCGATCATGTCATGCGAAATGCGATCTATGCTTCATATTTGCTTTGTTTTTAATTTTTTTCACGGAAACCAAATCGAAAGGGTGTAAGTGTGATATATCGTTGAAATCAGAATTTTTAACTGCTTTTCAATGGTTCCATTGCAAATTGAAAGTAATTATAAAATAAACAACTTGTTACGTCAAAATGGCACTAAACGTAATCCGATCTCAACCAAAACCTTTTCAGTTCTTCTGGGGCACTAAAGAAACGCACATGCAAAGTTTCATTCAAATCCGTTCAGTAGTTTCAGCGCTATCGTGCTAACACACATACAGACATTTTTCAAAAACCACTTTTCTGGGTTCCTAGGACCTCAAAACGTAAAGATTTGATGTTATCTCAATTTTTGTTTTTGAACCAATTTTAGTAACCTCACAATTTTATTGTGGAGAGGTTAAAAAATTATACTGCTAAACCACAAAATTATCTTCTAAGGCAGATTAAACTAGTATTATGTAAGGGAAATTTACAGTATATTTGTAGCACCTTAGCAACATGTTTGTTATAGTATGGTCAACTGTAGTGAATATCAAAAATAAGTCCATTGCACGACGACTAAATCTGTAGAAAACAGTGATACTATAGATTTACTAAAATGAATTGCAATTTTAACAGAGAAGAATTAGAATAAACACTCAAATACAATGACAATAAACTAGCTTTGATACTAACACCTAATCGAATAGTTTCTATGTTACTGCAAATTAAAATTCTCTTAGAATACGCCCTAGTCTAATGGCCTAATTTAATTTGTACTTAACCTCAATAAGTATCTAAATGAAAACATGTTTATGCAAAGTTACTTTATATTTGTTATCTGCATCAACAGAAAATTAATGTTTTGTGAATAATGAAGACCCTTTTGCAATCCAGCGAAAATATCTAATTTGGTATAGTAATATCGAAACCAATATAAGTGGTTTCAAAGCAAAACATTTTTATTCTACATTCCTGCGTTATACTTTTGGATATTCTCAAGATCTTTAAATTTGTCAAAGAAGCCAAAGCTCACGTCCAACACCAACACATTTTAACAACTAACATTAACAGGTTCAATGCATATTTCTTACCAGCAGTATCAAATAATCCTAAAGTATAAGGTTCTCCTCCTATCATTACAGTCACAGCATAGTTATCGAAGACGGTAGGTACATATTCGGAAGGAAACTTATTTGTTGTATAACTAAAACAAACATAATTAAGTAAATCGCCCTTTAACATCTATATTGTATTTCAACCACTTACCTAATGAGTAAACAGGTCTTACCCACTGCTCCGTCCCCAACCACCACACACTTGATGGTCTGCATTTTTAATTACCTACTACAAAAAAAAAAAAAGAATGTCAATTCAAATGTCAAAGTTTTGACAGGTGGGATTTAAAATCAAGTTGATTGAGCATTGAGCAACACGATCAGTCCTAATTAGCAAAAATTATTGGAGCACGTAAGACATTCCGATCATTTAAAAAAATCCTGAGGTTGTGGGTAAATTATGCAAAAATATTTTTATCATTGCTGCCATTTTAATGAATGCATTCCAAGCGTCATTTCACGCATTACTGTGCACTCGGAAGTTAATTTTTTCGGTCTTTACAGTGCCTTCGAGTTAAATATGAGGACAACGCATTACTACGTACCTTCACTATTAAAATGTCTTAAAATTAACTTAAAAACTTGGGATAAACTATAATAAAACCACACTTTTGGGTTGGGTTCACGTACACACAAATTCTCCAAACCAAACTACGACAGCGACATCTTGTGCTTACAATGTGAACTAGTGTTTGTTACCAGGGGATCCAGGGATGTACAAATATTTACAGAAATATTTAACATTTAAAAATAACGATCTAATTAATTAGCAAATAGAAAAACTTTCTCAGGCAAATAATTATGTGACTTCAGGACATCAAAGTGCCTTAATGACGCGCTGCTAGTTATTTCTTAAATAAAATCATTAAAGTGTTAAATTGAGGCAAGTAATAAATTTTGCGTTCCGATTTTTCGCATTTTTTGTAGCCAACCGTCAATTTTTGTATTAAATACAAACAGTTAATTTATCTTTATTTAGATAAGTATACTTTAATTACAAATACCTATTTACTAAAAAATTAGGAAAATGAAATTTATAGTATTCCTAGAAAAATAAATATAATCAAAAGAGAGATATTGTTTAATTTAAGCGGGTGTAGTATAGCCAATACACGAGCAGTGAACCTATCCATGAAATTGAATTCCCCTACGAAGATGTCAGATTAGTCAGATCACGTAATTTGAGGTTAACGTTAGGTATCTTTGGTTAAAGATTACCTCTGCTTCAAAGCAAAAACCTATAATAAAGTAAACCAATACTCCTAAAAGATTAGAATATAGTGGTGGAAATATAAGAGGCACATTCTTAAGTGTGATTTTAAAAAATTAAGTAGAAATGAAGAAGTACCGCGTAAAAAATGCTTTATTAAATAAACTTCATAAAGGTTTTGTAATTACTTGCATAGCAGTTACATTATCAGCTACTGGTGTTATAGGAACGAGATGGTACAAATATAAAAGACAAACAAATCCTCAAATTGAAAGTATCAAACAAGAGCTACTTGCAGAAGGTTCTTCAGAAGCTCTGAAGGATATAGCGCCGACATTAAACCTTTAGTTAAGCACCTATGAAATACTTTGATAAAAGTTGTTTATCTAGTTCTTAATAAATTATTTTAAAAGTAATTTATTGTTTTATTTATGTAGGTATAGCTACACTTTTCTTTTAAATTTGAGAAATGCGAAAAGCCGGTATTACTCTAAAATAATAAATAAGGTGGGGTGATGGTACAAGTAACGTTCCATATATTTTCATCCCAACAAATTAGATATTTTTTTTAATAAGCATTTGTCATTTTTCTTGAATCAATAATTTATATTTTCTTTTGTTGTCACCCATTTTTCTTCTTTTTCTATTATATATAAATTATAAGAATCGATCTAAAGAACTGGTAAAGTAAGAGTAAATGTCAATGTTATGATTTTAAGGTTGACCTCTCCTCGTATATTCAAGATGGCGTTGTACCTGGAAGATAGTTCTTCACATTAATAAATTTTATTTTTGTATTTTTTTATTTTTAAATGCTAAAGTATGAGTTCGAGAAGGTAAGTCGATATATTTTCTTATCTATTAAAATACATATATTTTAAAGCTGCATGTGAAAATATGTTAGATTTAGTAAAAATATGTAGCTCTGTCAAAAAGCCGAATTCACACAGGGACAAAAAATTGTTTATTTTTATTGTTGAATAAAGATTTTCAAGGCCTACCAGTACAAATATTTCAAATTATAAATTGATTTCAATTTCAGGTGGTTTTGGCCCACTATTAGTGGGATTGAAGCTGAAAAATTGTTAATGGAAAGAGGGGTGGATTGCAGTTTTTTAGCTCGACCTAGTTCCTCAAATCCCGGCGATTTTACATTATCTGTCAGGTAAGTAAAGTACGTTTATTTTGCAAACCCAAGCCAGTCGCATATGCTTTTGATTTAAATTGTTCAAATGTAAAAAGTAAAAGCTTTTTTTCGTAAAAAATCTTGTTGATGTTTTGTTCTTAAGTACTGCAAATGGGTGGGTGTCCACTTTGTTAAATTTTGAGACACTACCTAATTATTTTTTTTTATTTTGAGTATATAATTTTGGACAGTTGTTAAAAAGGTAATTTGAGGAAAGGGAAGTTCTTTATATAATAGGTAAGTATTCAAAATAGATTTTAGAAAAAACGAAACAATTCATAAATATGCAAGCTGTAAGTACTTATATATTATTTTAGTTCAATAAAATAATATTTAAGTGATACGTATATGTATTGTAGACTGTAAAACTGTAATAAAACTGTAGGGGTCAGTAAATAAAAATATGAACTTGCGTAATGCTAATCGAGAATATTTTATAAAATAAAATGGGCGTGGACATATAGTACAGGCAGATATTTGTCTGTATAGTCTTGTTTTAGAATTTTAAAACCTTATTGCTAAAGTCCTTACTAAAAGTTAAATCTGTTAGTTCCAGATCTGTCATATTTTTGTGTTGACAAAATATAATTGAACAAACCTCTGTACGTTAGAAAATAAAAATTGATTCAGTTAAATTGCCATTTCTGTGTGAGATATTGAAACAAGTTGCTCAGAATTAAAAAATATGACATACTGAATTTGATGACAATTTTTTAATTTATATTGTATTATATTTCATGCTAGATTTGTAGTGCCATACAGCATTGGATCAGATAAACTTTTTTTTTAAGGTTAACATTTTTAGCAAGCAAAAATAAATAAAAAATTCTCACATAAAGACAGATCAATATTATTTTTGTTTCCATGGCATTTTCGTAATTTAATAAATAAAGAAATATTCATAGGGATAGCCAAAAGTCATATATAAGTTTAATATTTTGTATGTTACTAAAAATAAATCCTTGTTTATACGTAAATGATGCTTTTACTGAGTTATTTTTGCAGGCGAAATGGAGAAGTTACTCACATTAAAATTCAAAACTCTGGGGATTTCTACGATCTGTATGGAGGAGAAAAATTTGCCACCCTCTCTGAACTGGTCCAGTATTACATGGAGAAGCAAGGGCAATTAAAAGAGAAGAATGGAGAAATTATTGAGCTTAAATATCCCTTAAATTGTGCCGATCCCACTACTGAAAGGTAAGTTATATATGTTATTGAATTCGCTTTTGTCTAAGAATTATTGCTATAATATAATAATAATTATATATAATAGTTTAGTCCCTTATATGACTGTCCCCTCTGTCATTTTACATATCGTTTCTCCATACTAGTCGCTGATATTACTCAGGAAATCAATTAATTCTATAGAATTCCCTCACTGGTTTAATCGTCATATTACCTTTTATGAAACATTAAACATCCTTTATTTATGCAACACTAATTTCATATCTGCGTTAGATTATTAGATTACATAATTGTTGCGAACTAATTTTTGGTCATATCTTGAAGAATGATTCCAGGTTCTTATTTCCAAGTTGAGTAATTTTTTTAAATAATGAGTAAATGATGTTACTTGTTTTAAAATCATTTTTGTTTTGAAAAGCAAAATAACGTGAAATAGTAACCTTTTCAAGGTTTTTATTTCCTAAACAAAGTATATATTATATAAATCATCAGCTAGAGGAGGAAACCTTCTGTTTCGTCGCCTGCTGAATCAAAATTTCGGTACAATATAAATTTCTTTTTGTTGTTATGAAATGTTTTAAGAATTTCTGTTCTGTATGCGAGGTGTTGCAAGCTTCTACAGAAGCAAAAATATTGCATGCCATACCAATGAACGTTTTGCTAGCAAAGTTGGCATCATCAGGAGGTGATTAAATTAGAATTATAACAATTATACCTATAAAATTTACTTATTTTCAACAAATTGCAAACCTGCTTCCTATCCTTACCCTAAATTAGCGTTTATTTTTCTTGTGGTAAAAAAATAATCATAATTTTAATAATCGTCTTCATTGTGACATCTATGATTTCATTGAAATAGCGTTCTAAAAACAACTTCTTTTGAAAACATTAAAATATTTCATAATAATATTAGAAGTATCAATAAAAATTTGGATGAATTAAAAGTCATGCTTAGTGAAATGCAACAAGATTTTCAATACATAATATTATCTGAAACTTGGAATATTAATGACATTTCTCTCTACAATATTGAGGGTTATGAACGTATTTATAATAAAGGTAATGGGAATCAAAATGACGGTCTAGTTGTGTATGTTAAAAATGGAATAAAATTTGAATGCAAAATTGTTAATATTTCTGTAATAAAAGCCATCGAAATAACAGTAAAATTTAATGACAAAAATTTACGAATTACAGCTTTATATAGACCACCTTCCACATATATCAACTCTTTCAATTACCAATTACTCCATTATCTAATGATTTAGTTATTCATAATATAATAGTAGGTGATTTAAATATTAACATAATGGATAATAACGAACCTGTGCATATTTACTTAAATACAATGTGCGAGTTTGGCTTTTTATCTGCAATAAATAAATATACCATGGTACAGGCAAACAATCAAACTTGCATGACCATTTATTTATTAAAAATTATAGCGAAAATTACAATTATATTCCTATCATATTTGAAAGTAGCATTACCGATCATTTATATGTAATTGTACAAATTACAGCACCTGAAAAGATTAGTAAGCTAATAAAAACGAGACAATCCTTAGATAAAAACAATTTACTTATCGAATTGCGGAAGGAAAATTTGGTCAATATATATTCATGTAATGATGTAAACATTGCCGCAGATTTGTTAATAAAAAAAATAAAAAATAAAATTGATATATTAAACATAATATTTTTAATCGCAAACTCCTCTATAAATCCTTATTTTGCTATAAGTGTAATAATTGCATATTACCATCAAAACGCTAATGCTTCGATTGCAACAACCACCAGCCGAAAGACTAATACTACTTAAAGGAGCTCTCTTGCCAGTCGTTACACACCACTTGCAGATTGCAGTTTCGAGCTGTTGGCTCTCGTCAGTGCAAGGTAGGCATGCGACGACCGGCACGAGGATCCTTTGACTATTTGGTACATCCCGGTATTTTTACAATAGCGACATGTAAAATAGTCAGCAGGCGCCATCTAACGGTCCAGTGTCTGTTGCAATCGAAAAATAAATAGCCTGACTGGGCTTAGCATAGTTCAAATGTGCTTTTAGAGGGCGGAATATTAAACATAATATTTTTAATCGCAAACTTCTCTATAAATCCTTATTTTGCTATAAGGAAAGTAACCAGACTGCAACCAAAGTTACAAGTCTGTCGCATTAAGTGTATAATTGCATATTACCATCAAAACGCTCGATTGCAACAAACACCAGCCGAAAGACTGATCCTACTTAATATTATGTTTAATATTCCCCCCTTTAAAAGCACATTTGAACTATGCTAAGCCCAGTCAGGCTATTTATTTTTCGATTGCAACAGACACTGGACCACTAGATGGCGCCTGCTGACTATTTTACATGTCGCTATTGTAAAAATACCGGGATGTACCAAATAGTCAAAGGATCCTCGTGCCGGTCGTCGCATGCCTACCTTGCACTGACGAGAGCCAACAGCTCGAAACTGCAGTCTGCAAGTGGTGTGTAACGACTGGCAAGAGAGCTCCTTTAAGTAGGATCAGTCTTTCGGCTGCTGTTTGTTGCAATCGAAGCATTAGCGTTTTGATGGTAATATGCAATTTTACACTTAACCCGCCAGACTTGTAATTTTGGTTGCAGTCTGGTTACTTTCCTTATAGCAAAATAAGGATTTATAGAGGAGTTTGCGATTAAAAATATTATGTTTAATATTCCGCCCTCCAAAAACACATTTGAAAATTGATATATGTACAAAAACAGTTAAATTAAAAAAACTTTGAAATAAAAAGAAAGTCATGGATAACAAATGATTTGGTAAAATCTGTAAATAAAAGAGACGAGTTATATAAGTGCATGACTAAATTTTCTACTGAGGAAAATAAAGCCAAATATAAAAATACAGAAATAAACTAAGTGATTTCATGAAAGAAGCTAAGATTAACTATTACCAAAAAAAAAAAAATTAATCAAAACAAGGGTAACACAACAAATCTGTGGCAGTGTGTCAATGAAATTGTAAAAGATGATGCTAAGAAAGGTGAAATTCGTGAAATTAAAATGGAAAATGGTGATACAAGTAAAGATGAATATGAAATAGCTAATACCTTTACGAAATACATTACAGGGGTCGGCGAAAAACTTGCTGATGCGATCAAACAAAAAAGTACTGCTCATTTACATACCAATATAACTAAAATATCAAACTCAATTTTCATTTCTGAAACAAATGAGACAGAAATAAAGGACACTATACTTAAGTTAAAAAACAACAAATCTCCCGGGAATTGATAATATTACAGCCGAAATTTTAAAATATATAGCCAATGTAATAGTAGCACCGTTAACTTACATAATTAGTACTGCAATTAAAACAGGAAAGTTTCCCTCGGCATTCAAAATCGCGGTAATAAAACCTACCCACAAAAATGGTGATCAGGCGGAAGTGGCTAATTACAGGCCTATCTCTCTAATTTCAAACCTAGCAAAAGTCTTTGAAATGCTATTAAAAAAACGTATCTTAAGCTATTTAAATAAATATCACATACTATCTGATAAACAGTTTGGGTTTAGAGAGAACAGGTCGACACAGGACCTTTTCCGGACAAAATAATTAAATTTGTATAATGTGAAATTCTACCTTAGATTTTACGCTTTTTTATGTAATTATGAATATTTTTTTTATATGTTTATCTCCTCTGTTATTAATGTTACTATATAGTTTGTTAAGTACTATTCAAAATGTTTGTGATTTATATCTCTTAAATAACTATGTAGGTATATTGTGAATTATATACCAATTTTTCTTTTTTTTTTTTGACTTATCTATCCGATGTAAATTGGCTTAAAGATCAATAAAAATACATACATACATACATACATACAATAGAGTACTTGACACCTAAAATAAGCAAATCTATTGATGAGAAATATCCCAACTCTTTGCATCTTTGCCGACTTGGCAAAAGCCTTCGATACGGTTAACCACTCGCAACTGTTATGGATATTGGAAGGTATCCGATTTAGAGAAGCTTCATTTAACGTAATGAATAGCTATTTAAACAATAGAACACAATGTACTAAAATAAATAACACCTGTAGTTCCGTGGAAATAGTAAAATATGGAGTACCTCAAGGAACAGTACTTGGGCCATTACTGTTCAATATATATCTAAATGATTTATATAAATTACCAGTTGAAGGAGATGTGGTGAGTTTTGCTGATGACACTGCAATAATATACAAGGCTTCTGATTGGAAAGTTTAAAAGTAACCGCGGAAAAGGACTTTAAACATATAATGGAATGGTTTGACAGTCGGCTATTGACAGTTAACTTCAGCAAAACCCACTATATACCTTTCACATAATATTCTAGACACATACCTGATTTGACAGCCTCTCTATTCCGACTAATAATATAAATATAGTTATTTCATCGGTGCATAGTATCAAATACCTAGGGATAATGATAGTCACCTAAAATGGGATATCCATATAAACTACCTCATAAGTAAATTAAGGTATATGACATATAGATTTAAATATTTGACACGATTACTTACAAACAGTCAGATACGAATATTGTACTATGCATTAATTGAAAGTCATATAATATATGGAATAGTAGCATGGGGAACAGCAGCCAACAGCCATATAAGAAACTTAGAAATAATGCAAAAAAGTGTATTTTAAACATAATATATCACAAGACCAATACTTACCCTACTCACGAGCCATTTTTAGAAACAAATATCCTTGATCCAAGGCAGCTATACTTTTGTAACAGTCTTAACTAGGCAACAAAAGCACAAAATTAATTTAGTGAATATCGAACACAACTACAATACAAGATATAGACCAAATGCTTCACATGTACCGAAACCTGAAAAAAATATCCTATTTAGAAGCTATATTTATCTAGGACCTAAATTATATAATTTGATACCGCATGAAATGAAGCAGATAAATTCTCTCAATTTATTTAAACACAAATTTAAAAAATGAATGCGTCAAATCCCACGATTACAAATGATGTCAAAAACACTTATATATTTGAATCGAAAAGATTAATAAATAGGTAATTCAATTACAATTGTAAATCTAATTTATACTTATCTAGGTATCTAATAGATATGCGTATATGCTTGTACATGTATATGTATAAGTGTATGCATATATATGTATGGCCAATTTTGTTCCGATTCTTTCTTTTTTTTCTCCTACTCTGCTCAAGCTTTAACTTTAAGCATTTTCTGTCTTCATGTTTTATTGCCTTGTTGTAATTTTACCCCACTCTCAAGGTTCGCTTTCTGTGGGATTTTCTATGCACTTGTTTACCTTACCATGTACATATTGTATTATAGATATTTACTGTGAGTTTTTGTAATTTATTTTCGGTGGTAAATAAATTATTATTATTATTATTGATTACCGATACACTAGCTCAGTTGACTTGAGCACTTTAAGCACACTTGGTGTGGTAATGGATGTTGTATGCCTTTTTTTCAAATGTGTAACCCCCTTCTGGATAGCCTTTGGCTTTGGATTTGGAGATTGTATGTGCTGTGTTTTATGGTTTTATGTTTTTGTTTTTTATTTACCAACTGACAACAGGCATTGCTGCCAGTTCCGGGAAACATACCATCACGCTGGCTACATTTTTCTCCATTTCTGATCCCGGTAGCATATACATCATACATCAGAATCTCATCTGCCATCTTCAGGTTCTCACTGAAAGCCGCACGCATGTATATACCAAAAATGACAAAAATTTTGCTAAATTAAAAAAAAGTTATTTTTACTTACATCACCTGAAAGTACATAAAAATACCTTCATTTTGGTAAAAAAAAAAATTGTTAGACAAATTGAGGAACATTTTGAAATTTTCTGGAATTTGGACTAGATAGATAGATAGATAGATAGATAGATATTTATTAGTTCTCGAAAAAAATACCCTTACGGTGTAGAACATGTCTAACATTTACAAATATAAAGCATAATAGTGTATAAAACGTAATAAATGTATAAAACATAATAAATGTATAAAACATAATAAATATTACATATACAACAACTACATTAAAGTTACAGTTATAATAATAAAATGCAATATGCCTAATTGGCGCAGAAATGAGGATCACTATAAAATTCTCCAATGCTGTAGTAGGCCTTCTTTATTAAGACGTTATACAGTATTGTTTTTAACTTTTCTACTGGATGATTTCTGATAGGAATTGGTAATTTATTATAGATCTTTATTATGGAAAATTTCACATTTTTTTGCAAGTAAGTATATTTCATTCTGTCACTAATCAAGTCAGACTTATTTCTGGTGTTGTGGCTGTGCTGCCTATCACAGTTCTCAAGAAGGTCCCTGTTATTACAGATAAATATCACAGATTCATAAATGTAAATGCATGGTAGGGTAAGTATTTTGTTATTTCTAAAGTATATTTTACAGGATTCGCGATTTTGTAATTTATAGATATTTCTTATACACCTCTTTTGTAATGTAAAGATACGTAACATATCTGGAGAATTAGCCCAGAAGATGATTCCATATCTTATTCTGGATTATATACAAGAGTGGTAAGCAATTAGGGCTGATTTGGCATTAATCATGTTTGAAATCACTTTCAGTGCATAACAGTATCGTGCTAAGCAGCTGGCAAGCGTTTCAATATGGCATCGCCAATCTAAGCGAGAATTAATGTGAATCCCCAAGAATTTCACACTGTTTACAGTAGTGATCTGTTTATTCCCATTAGAAACTATCAACTCATTATTTTTCAGACCGTAATCAAATTTTATTAATTGGGTTTTATTTGTGTTAAGTAAAAGATTATTTGCAGCAAACCAACTTTCTAGTGTTTCAAGTGAAGAAAAAACTTTACTAAAAATGGAATTGCGGCCAAACTGTTGGATATTAATTGCTAAAATTTGGCAAGCTATTTCTTGGTTATCTAGTTTCGTTTAAAATTTGATCAACTTAACGTTTTTCCAGTATATATACAGGGTGCGCCAAAGTTCTGAATTTGGTCGATTACGGCTGTATTTGAAATGGTGGAAAGATATTGTCTATAGATTACTTTCTTGGTTTTCAATTCTGAATAACTAGAAAATATGTACAATTACACAGGGTATTCCGGGCATCAACTTCGTTATTTTAAATGGAACACGCTATATTTTTTTCCTTTATTGAGTTACCCGTCTAATTATATTCATAACTCTATTAAGGTGGTAGGTACTTAAAATGAACCGTTTACGAAATAAAAGAGATTTTTTTGACAAAAAGTGAGGTTTGCGGATAATAAGTTTTTGAGTACCTCTGATTTCACAGACGAGATTTTTCAAAATTCTGCTTATAGTGTTATGTTGGGCATATTAAGGGCTAGTAGGCTAGAAACGTTATTAACATTAATCTTATACAGAGTGCTGAAAAAATTGAGTTTATTTTTTCGCTAATAAAAAAGGCCGTAATTCAATTTTTTTCAAATGGGACGTACTATTTTCAGTTCTGTCATCTAATGAAGTGTTAAATTATCTTTCCATTGATATATCATAGTAGGTATTTATCTTTAGGGGTTGCACAAATATTAACGTTAAATATCTGTCTGATTGAAATTCACATAATTTTACATCACATCACATAAATATTTTAACTTGGGCGGTATGCCTTGATGTTTGTCGTGCAAACTCAACTTTTACGAGCTAGCACGACAATCTTCAAAGCATACTGCTCATGTTGGCTCATGTAGACAGAGAAATGATACATCCGTTTATGCCACGTGTTGAGTTTGTCCGCTCCGCGCCGAGGCGATGGTGCGGACACTGTTATTAACTTGACATCGCTGCAAATTATATCTATCGTTGTTTATCTGAAAGCTTAAAATAAATCCATCTCGTTCATTCACATTGTAATCCGCTATGTAATTCTGGGCTTGCCAGGAGTGGAACGTATTAGGTATTTGCACATTTTAGCTTGTCGTTAGTTTATGTTTGTCTATTGATTTGTCTATTGAAGAAGTTTAGTGTTTCAAAATAAATATGAATTATTCGCGGGAAGAAATGGTTGACATGATTTTTATTCTGGGGAATGCTCAAGGAACAGCCTCTTAGCATCCCGAGTCTATAAAACCACATATCCTGAAAGGAGACACCCTTTAGAACCTGCATTTAGTAGTCTTAGAGACAGATTTATCGAAACTGGTGAAGTGCAGTACAAACCTCATGAAGTTCCAGCAAGAAAAATGACTGAGGAAAATGAATATCGGGTTATGATATCCTTAATTGAACATCCTACCACCAGTACTAGACAATTGAGCAATAATTTAGACATAAGCGGAACAATAGTAAGGCCGATCATAAAGAAAAATAAATTCCATGCTTACAAAATTCAATTACATAAAAAATTACTTGAGGATGATTTTTTAAACAGGGTGAATTTTTGTGAATGGTCTAATTTCATGCTCGATAATGATCCTGATTTCATAAGGTGTTTGATATTTCCTGATGAGGCTACATTTCACAAAAATGGCTGTGTCAATAGACACAATTTTCATTATTATTCAGATGTGAATCCTCACTTATTAAGAACAGTTTCCCAGCAGAGGTGGTCATTAAATGTATGGGGTACTGTAGTAGGGCCGATTTTTATTGGACCTCATGTCTTTAATGGACCTTTAAATGGAAGAATATATGATTTCTTGCAAAATGAATTGCCGGTTCTCCTAGAAAACGTTCCTCTTGATATACGGCAAAAAATGTGGTTTCAACAAGATGGAGCTCCGCCTCATTTTGCAGCAAATGTTAGAGAATGGTTAGATCGTAAATTCAATATGTGGATAGGGCGTGGTGCAGCAATAGCATGGCCTGCAAGGTCGCCCGACCTGACAGGTATGGACTTTTTTTTATGGGGCTATGTAAAAGATATAGTTTATCGCGACACTCCTCCACTGTTGATGACATGAAAAGTAGGATCAGACGTGCCTTTGCATCCATTACTCCGCAGATGTTGCAAGAAACGCGTCATTCATTTAGGAAGAGGATTCAGATGTGTCTCGATCGAAATGGTGAACATTTTGAACATTTGTTAAAATAATTGTTTTTTTATTATGAGTAAATTCTTTATTACATACGTGCTGGTATTAATTTTAATTCTTTGTCCAACAATTCTAAGTAAAAAAATAATAATTCAGTTCAACATTTCAGAAGACTAATAATTCATTATGGAAAACTGCTTGTACTACTACACAATTAGTCTGATCCAGACAATTAACCTTAATATCTATGCAACCCCTAAAGATAAATACCTACTATGATAATTTAACACTTCATTAGATGACAGAACTGAAAATAATACGTCCCATTTGAAAAAATTGAATTACGGCCTTTTTTATTAGCGAAAAAATAAACTCAATTTTTTCAGCACTCTGTATAGGATTAATGTTAATAACGTTTCTACCCTACTAGCCCTTAATATACCCAACATAACAGTATAAGCAGAATTTTGAAAACTCTCTTGTCTATGAAATCAGAGGTACTCAAAAACTTATCCGCAAACCTCACTTTTTGTCAAAAAAAACTCTTTTATTTCGTAAACGGTTCATTTTCAGTACCTACCACCTTAATAGAGTTATGAATATAATTAGACGGGTAACTCAATAAAGGAAAAAAATGTAGGGTGTTCCATTTAAAATAACGAAGTTGATGCCCGGCCAACCAAAATGGAATACCCTGTATAATTGTACATATTTTCTGGTTATTCAAGTTGAAAACCAAGAAAATAATGTATAGACAATATGTTTCCACCATTCCAAATACAGCCGTAATCGACCAAATTCAGAACTTTGGCGCACCCTGTATACGTATCGTGTGAGGCGGTGAACCGATTTTCACGAAATTTGAACTGAAGGTTCCTTGATCATCTGCAATAAAAGGGTACCGTTCTAGTTTCTTAACTAGCATTTTAAAGGGCCCAAAGTAAATTAAAACTGGAAAAACCACCCTTAAAAATGACCAATTTATCCCTTTTCCGCGAAAAAAAAAGGGTTCCCCCACCTACTCGAAGTAGAAAACTCAGGGTATTCTTAGTTTCCCCGAAACAAACTTATTTTTCTATGTCGCGTTTCTCCATGTAAATTTGCTCTATCGCCTTATTTTGGGCTATTTTTACTCCACTATAGATGTAACTCATTAGAAGAAATTTTATTAAACATTTTTGTTGCTATTGGTACACAAAAGGTCTAATATGCATCTATATAAAAATTCTATTTAGACAAGACGACAATTTAAATATGTTAATCCATAAAAAGATCTCATTAAAATTACATACTCTTGTTTAACATTCGTAAATTGCTATAACCTTCCGTTTATATTTCTTTTAAAAGATGGTTGTGTTTTGAACCGTTGCTGTGTCTTTTTTCGATGTAGTTTTTAGAGATATTATAGAAGCAACGCACTCGACGAAAATTTAAAAAAAATAATAAATAGACGTCTATTAAACATTTATTTTACAAAGGGTAAAACAAGGATAGTACATGTCTCTGTGAAAATGTAATTTGGCCAAGACGGTAAATAGACGAGAGATCGAATTATAACGTTTACTAGATCTGCTTGTGTTGTCTGGGAACTATAATTTTTAGAAAAATCACTAATATGTTTTAATAGGAGACATTCAGATATTTTTTCATAAATATGCAGAAGACATCTCCAGTAATCTGTGATGCATAACAACGACCTGTGGAATTCTATGCCCAAAGACACGTCTGCTTCTACTGTATTTGGTGATCAACAATCATATCCTGTTTTATCAGAAATTGTTTTCTTCCATTATTAGTTCTTTATCACAATAGCCAACTACTTAAGGATGCAAAAAGCTATGTTGTGGACTGAATAGACATGGCATCACAGGTAGAGTTGGCGTTATTTTGAATGAATCATTCCTTACAGGATATTCACACAGGATTGGGTGCATATTTGGCATTTAATTGTTTTATACGGTAGAAAAGGATCCAGTTTATTTAATTTCGCTTATTTTTTTTATCGCGACGCAATTCTTGAACATGATTTTAAAATTAAGTTTATAATAATTCGGTAGAAGTAAATATGACCGAAAATAAGGCAATAGAGAAAATTTTACAAGGAGCAACGTGACATAGAAAAATAAGTTTGTTTTGATGAAACTAAGAATAACCTGAGTTTTCTACATCGAGTAGGTGGGGGAACCTTTTTTTTTTTTCGCGAAAAAGAGGTAAATTGGTCATTTTTAGGAGTGGTTTTTCGGTTTTAATTTATTTTGGACCCTTGAAAATGCTAGTTAAGAAACGAGAATGGTTTCTATCCTTTTATTTTCGAAGTTCAAGGAACCTTCAGTTCAAATATCGTTAAATTCGGTTCACCGCCTCCCACATACTGAAAAAACGTAAAAATCGAATTACGGCTAACTTGGCCAAAATTCAACCGAATTTGATGAAATTTTAGGTGATAGTATAATAACCAAGAAATAGCCTGCTAAATTTTAGCAAAAAATATTCAATAGTTTCACCGCAATTCCATTTTTAGTCCAAATTCCACAAAATTTTCAAAACGTTCCCCAATTTGTTCAAATGGTCGTACAGTTTTTTTTTCCCAAAATGAAGGTTTTTTTATGCACTGTAATAAAAGAACCTTTTTTTTAATTCACCCGATTTTTTGTCATTTTTGGTATACCGGGTGTAACAGGATCATGGTATACCCCTCTTTTCTCCTTTAGTTTTGAAGATAATTGATTGAAATTTAGGATATATTAATAAGCGGCACTTTTTGACATACAATTCATTTTTTTTCGGAAGTGACACTAACTTTCGATTTTTAAATGGAACAACCTGTATATTATTGCATTTTTGAATTCTGCATAATTTTCTGAATCCAACGATGCCAAATAAGTGAAATTTGAAACATCAATTTTTTTTATAATATAATTTTTAGTTTTCCATTTAAGTGTGCCATGACGGTTCCGATTTATTCTAAATGACCCGTGTAATGCTACAAAAATCGAAATTCCGTTAAAAACACTAAATTACGTGATTTATGGGCAAATAAAATTCACCAAATTGTTTTTGGGGCAAAACTCAATTTTTTCAACTGGAACCATATCGGTACCGTGGTACCATTTATTAGTACTATTAATAAATAATTTATTCATATGTCGTATTAAAATGTGCGATAAATACAAACAAAATTACAGCTAAAAGAAAATACAATTTTATTCTAATTACCTTGTTACACATAAGGTGATTTTGGAATACAAAAAATTAACACAAAACATTGCAACAGTTGTTCAAAAGGCTGTCCATTAACGTCAATGCACTTCTGAACTCGCATAACTGTTTCTCGAAGAACGTTCGCCAATTGCTGAGCCGTTATGCCATTAATTGCTCATCTTACTCGTAGCTCCAGGTCTTCACAGGTTGTAACGGCGATTGCATAGACAATATTTTTTAAATGACCCCAAACAAAGAAATCAAGAGGCGTTAAATCAGGTGACCTTGGAGGCCACCTAACAAAACCATTCGTCGAAATTACGTTTTCTCCGAATCTCCGTTGAAGGTAATCAGTTGCTATCCTTGAATTATGAGGAGGAGCGCCATCTTGTTGGAAATACATTCCCTGGCCTAAATTTAAAGGCAACTCATCTAAAATGTCATCAATCTCATTTTCCAGGAATCTCAAGTATCTGGCACCAGTCAGAGGTCCTTCAAATGGATGGGACCGATGATTCTACTACCGATTATTCCAAGCCGAACATTGAAACCGAACCGCACTTGAAAGTGACCCTCCGTTAATAAATTTTGATTTTCTTGTGACCAATATTTTGTATTTTGTCGGTTAAGTAATCCCAAATTTGTAAACCTAGACTCGCCCGAAAATAAAATCAGTCCCAAAAAATCATTGTTTGGCTGCACGTTATTATACAAAATCCAATTGCAATATTCTATCCTACGTTCGTAATCACTTTCGTACAAATGCTGGTGCAATAGGTATTTAAAAGATTTATAGTGGTATTTGTGCAAAATTCGGCTTAATGTTTGGTGACTGATGTCCAATTCAAACCCAACTTGCCTTAAAGAAAGAATCTTATCAACTTCTATTCGAACCAAAACATTAATTTCCGTTCCTTCGTCAATAATGAAGTTTTCTTCGGGACCATTGTTGGGCTCTCTTCGGAATTGGTTTTTAACACGTCTAAAATAATTTTTCGCTGGACATTGTCTATCAGAATATCGTTGGGCATAAAGGTCGGTAGCCGCAATTGCATTTCTTTTACATTCCCCATAAATAATTAACATGTCCACTTTTTCATCTCTTGTATAAATTTCCGGCATTTTGAACACAATTAACAAGAATTTTAGACAATTTTTGAAGGCACAATAAAAACATCGTTAAACCAACAAATGTTTGACAAGCTAAATATTGTTTTCAAAGCCACCTTAGTTCTTAACATTTAATTAGAACAAAATTGTATTTTCTTATTTTTTAGCTGTAATTTTGTTTGTATTTATCGCACAATTTAATACGACATATGAATAAATTCCTTATTAATGGTACTAATAAATGGTACCACGGTACCGATATGGTTCCATTTGAAAAAAATGAGTTTTGCCCCAAAAATAATTTTGGTGAATTTTATTTGCTTATAAATCACGTAATTTAGTGTTTTTAACGGGATTTCGATTTTTGTAGCATTACACGGATCATTTAGAATAAATCGGAACCGTCATGACACACTTAAATGGAAAACTAAAAATTATATTATAAAAAAATTCATGTTTGAATAGTGTTCCATTTAATAATCGAAAGTTAGTATCACTTGTGACGACCGACACGAATATCCCTACCTACCTTGCGCTGACGAGAGCCAGTAGCTCGAAACTGCAGTCTGCGAGTGGTGTGGGACGACTGGCACAAGAGCTCCTTTAAATAGGATCAGTCTTTCGGCTGGTATTTGTTGCAATCGAAGCATTAGGGTTTTGATGGTAATATGCAATTATTACACTTAACGCGCCAGGCTTGTAACTTGTAATTCAGCGCTCGGCGGGACACATAGCCCGGAGAGTAACTGAGCTGTTGGTTGCAGTCTGGTTAGGTTCCTTATAGTAAAATAAGGATTTTATAGAGGAGTTTGCGACTTAAAGCTGAAAACCACCCTTAAAAGTGATCACCAATTTACCCCTTTTTCCCGAAAAAAAAAAAAAAGGTTACCCCACCTACTCGATGTAGAAAACTCAGGTTATTCTTAGTTTCACTAAAACAAACTTATTTTTCTATGTCGCGTTGCTCCATGTAAAATTTTCTCTATCCCCTTATTTTTGGTTATTTTTACTCCACTAATTGTCACAATCGCGGCAAACATAGAAGTAGCTATTGCTGTGCTCCTAATAATTGTCCAAATTGATATGTTTTCTTTGAAATGCAGGTTTTAAAAAGTTATTATTGTTTGCGTGCAAATGGGATGAAATTAAAGAAGTTACAAAATGCACTTTTTTTTTTGAAAAAATATGGTTTTCAACTTTAACGTCTTGAAGTACGTCAATAAACCTATGGTTTAGAAAAAAAATTGATGCACATTACCTCCTTATACATGAGTTGAAGAATTCAAAATAATATTTCGTCCGCCATTTTGACCGTTCTATTTAACATACTGCATTTAGGTCATACACAGCGACAATGTATTGGTTTGGAAATATTTCCGGGTTAGGAGCGTCAAAATTAAAAAAAATAATAAGAAATAAGAAAAAGTAAATTGTATTTTTCTGTTTTCTAAAAAATGGCGGAGGATCAGGGAATACGTCAATAATTAAAAAAAGTTATGATGTGCAGCTCCCTGAAGGTCTATCGAGATGAAACTTTGTCAAAACCCTTTCGATTAAAATGCTTTTTCTATTAAAAAAAAATGGATCGGAGTCAGATGAAATGTTGAAAAAAATGAGAAACCACAGACAGATAAGATAAGACACATAAACATACGCATCAAATTTATATTTATACCATCCCTCTTTTTATGTGGTTTAAAAAGCATTGTGAGCTTACTCATGGCTCGTGCGTATCTTTGGTAAAGGAAATCGACCGGCTTAAGTCACATTCAGTGGTTAAACAGTATTTGTTTAACAAAAAAAAAACAATTAAAGGTCTGTGCGTACACATATTATTTTATATCCTGGTTTTAGAATATAGAAATTAATTTTATGCAATTCTTAACATACATTACGTAACTGTATTATATTAATTAACCATTATATAGATTCCATATGATTGCAAGACAGGCTTTCAAGGTTGAGCAGTACATTTGATCTGTGTTAATCTAATCGTTGAATTATATCTTATAATATGTACATCTGCGTAATAGAGGACCTGCCGAGCATCAATAATTTTTTTTCTGTCTGATTATCCAAAAAGTAGCATCTTTCCGGTGTGTTTTCTTTGCGTAAAATCGACGATACCACTATGATGCGTTCGTTGCTAAGTAATCTCCCAAAATAACGGTAAGGGAATATTTCGGTACTACGAAGGAAATATAAATGTAGGAAGGAACAAGCCATTACACCATTAAAAGAATGGTAATTTACGTTACAAGACCGGAAAGAGGTGTTCTGCAAGTCAACCCAAGTATATTCATTCCACTTTTTCGGTCATATAACGCACGTATATATATATATATATATATTTTTTTTCGTCTGACGCTGATATAAAATCGTTTTTTTATTATTTTCACTTTCGAACACACTGGTACACTAGTGTTAAGGAAGTGTAGTATAATCGTTCGAAAATTCGACTTCGAGATTTTTTAGTCACACGAGAAAGTAAGTGCGATTTAGTCGTATCATTTCTTTTAATATATTTTCTAACAAATACATCGAAAAACAATAATGACTAATTAAATAAACTATTTTTATGACCGACACTATTATACAACTTCAATTTTTATTATTTCTTAATAAATTTTCCAAGAAAACTACAAAGAATAATTAGCTGTAGGTAGAAATTACTTTGTAATATTTATGTTAAATACAAAATTATTAACGTTAGAGGTATCTGATGTGCTGGGGATTGGGACATTTTTTGGTCGTTCGAAAGAATCCATGTTTTCTATAACTTGTGAATAATTTTGATAATTCGTAATAGTTAAGTATGTCCATCTATTTGACACTTATCCCAACAATT
Source organism: Leptura quadrifasciata (assembly GCA_963675555.1). Lineage (NCBI taxonomy): Eukaryota > Metazoa > Arthropoda > Insecta > Coleoptera > Cerambycidae > Leptura > Leptura quadrifasciata. Next base: position 139,761,927 of record OY776676.1, on the reverse strand, counting down.
AACACAAGTTCGTTTCCATAGCAACGAGAAGCCGCCTATAGCATAAATTGGCAACATTTTCTCCCTTCATTTCTTTCATTCCTTTTTCGTTCCTACTCTCTTTACGCACTAGTGGGTAAAATAAAAAAGCAAAAAGAATGCCTATCGGAGCGTCTGTAATAATCATTTTAAAATAATATTTAATTTCGTTTTTATTGTAGGAAGTGTAAAATTTATTCACATAATTTTCATTAAAGCAATAAATTTTGTTAAGAACCGGTGTGTTAATTTTTTTACATAACAAGTATATCTAGTTAGAATGTAACATTATTCAACAACAAACCTTGCTATCTTATTATTTTACTTTAGGCACTAGTGCGTAAAGAGAGAACTTTACGCACTAGTGCATAAAGAAGAATTTTTGTATTTTAATTTATTCATATATTTTTGGTAACCAATGCGGTAGTAGAAAAAATTGTGTATGCAACTCGTCTGTAAAGTGCTTTTTTTTCACTCATTCCCATTCATGAAATAAGTATAACTTTACACACGTATTGCATAAATAACTATTTTAGGTATCTGTCACAAAAAATTATGTTTTTCTTCAAACGTCAGAAAATCATGACATTAAAGTTTTACATTTCAGACGGCTGATGCGTTGTTGCCATTAGGCAACGGAAGTAAAAATAATTGTTCTTCCGCTCGAGCGGACTTTTATTTCCGTTGCTAATGGCAAAGCACAGCTAAACTTTTTATCTTTATTTTTTTATAGCTAATCGACGTTTGACGAAAAAAATAACATGTCTTATTTGGAGTAAAAGTCACTTTTGTGACTCGTCTGTAATTGCCAGACTCACCTCGTTCGCCCGGCAAACATACAGACTCGTCGCAAAAGTATCAGATTTACTCCTAATAAAACAATATACTATTATCGGATCTGACAGCATTCCTAAAGTGTAAGATAGTTTATTGATAAGCCGTGACATATTTCAAATATTAATTGTGATCAATTAATACGTGGAGCTGTGGAGTAAATGCGGCCGTGAAGTAAAAACGGCCAAAAAATAAGATTGACAAATGAGGAAAAAGAGATGACACTTTAGGAATGCTGTCAGATCCGATAAACGTTATTTTTAGTGTCAGTTGCTTAAAAAATATTTTATTTTATTTTTTGAGACAGATGCCTAAAAAATGTTGTGTGCACCTCGATCTTATCCGAAGTTTGCGGACGAGGCACAGCCGAGGCCGAGCCGATTCAGCCGAGAAAGATCAACTTTACGGTCTTGATACACAAATAATTTTTTTAGGCAACTGTCACAAAAAATGATGTTTATCGGATCCGACAGCATCTTTGTACTCATTTGTCAATCTTATTTTTTTGGCCGCTTTTACTTCACAGCCGCACTTCACACTTCACGGCCTCATGTATTACTTGATCATCATTAATATTTGAAATATGTCACGGCTTGTCAGTAAACTATCAATAAAATGTTGTCCATGTTTCCAGTAATTTCTACGAAATATTTTGTTTTACTTTTTGAGACAGTTGCCTAAAAAATGTTGTGTACACCTCGGCCTTTACGGCCTTGATACACAAATAACTGTTGCCGATCTCTGATGACCATTTTCCGGTTTAGCCCGGGAAAACGTTATTTTCTCCAGATAGGGTGTATTTTCTGGTAGGTCGAAAAAAAATTAATTTTCGTGTACCAGTTTTTGTTTTTTTTAAAACGTTGCCATCTATTTTCATTTATTTAATTTTAAGTAAAGCTTAAGTAAGGAAACTATTAGCATATATATGGTTTTCCGTGTTTTCTGACAATATTTCACAGATGCTGGATATGGAATTTGTTTTTACTGATATAAGGCTCACAAAAAGAGTAAATAATTATAATTTAACTTTTCTTATCTGCAATAAACGAGATATTTAGCGTGGCCCTTATAAAATAAACAACTCGTCTAATTCTTTCCCGCTGTTACGATTTTTTTGGCCAAAGAACTTACTCAAAAGAATGGAAGTCATGATATTCTTCGGCGCATTTGGGCAGTCAAATTATTTAGGTGTTAAACTGACACACGTGAGGTGAACATGACTTAGATCACATAGACCATCTTATTACGATTTACATCTTAATCACAGAGACAAATATACATAACGGCCGGATATATTAAGACGTGAGTGAGATATGTAATGATCGTTTATTAATTTGTAAAGGTAATATTATGGTATGAGTAAATAAATTACGTCAAAATCGAATATTTTTACCACATGAGTCATCGATATGCGTGTAATTGCTACACTTTAGACCAAAAGTACAAAGTGGATGTGGGTATTTTTTAAGTAAAATATTTAAGTGAGTGGGAAATTTAATTGTTCCTAATTTTTTAAGTAATGGTATAGTAGGATCTGGTAAATCATGTCCCTCTTTCGTTTAATTATATTCTTATTATGCACCTAAGTTAAAAAAAGTTCTGTTGTTGAGTTGCTGTCTCCAACGTTTGTTATTATAGAAAGTTGTTTCAAAAATGAAAATATGAAAATGAAAATGAGAATCTATCAGGTCATAAATTCTGCATCGTTTATGATCTTCCCTCCCCAGATGCACTCCATGTTTGGGTTTAAACTTAATAAAGAAAACATAGAGATAATAACTGGTACAAGATATTCACAGCATTATATCTTTTGAACTGATCTATTGCCTGTCCCCCTCTTCCTTTCTGTTTGTGTCCCTTTTGTTTGTTGTTTTTCTTGTTTTCTGTTTTTACATTTTTGTTTTTCTAAATTCACTTCTCATCACTAATATCAAATAAATGAAACATTCTGAAAATCAAAATTATTAAAGCCAAAAGTTTAGGCCAGCCATGTGCAGCTCGGCGTTCATGAATTTCGCAGAAGGTGCCTCGTTTAGATTAAGATATCTGCGTCAACTACAAAATTTTTAAAAAAGTGTTACAGTGAGTCAGTTATTAAAAATATGTGTAGTTTTAAGTTATTTTTAAAAATCTTTATTGTTTTATGTTGAAATAGTATTACCTAATTTTATTTGCTTGTTGCAAAAGGTGCTTAGGTTAGTTATTCATTTTTGTTTTCACCGACCCAGATCTGTTCCGGCCGGCCTGCAATTCGCGACCGCGTGAGCGCGGTGGTTGCATGGTCGGTCCCGGGGCAGGCTCTGGTTAGGCAACTGTTTGTATGCTTTAATTTTAATAAATATTTGTTGAATTGAATTGAATTGCCATGTTTCGATTATATTTTTGCTCAGTTCGTTCTGTAGTCTAATAACGGGGTACTTTATAGTTACTTTAAACGAGGCAGTAGATTTTTTTTATCTTGTATATATTGTAGAGAGCATGTAGAATCCAAGTTCACCTCCAAACCGTTGACAAATTTTTTTGTGACCGAAAAGTACACGAAATTTTGGCACTTTTTTCAGTATGGGGCCTATAACTAAGAACAATGCATCCAATCGAAAAGTCATCTATTATCAAAATTAAAGAGCATTAAATTTCACTTCGAATGAGTACCTCAAAGTTGAAATTTCATCAAGAGGTATGGGCGTAATTGGCAGTCGAATAACAACAATTTTTGCCAACTTGTAAAAAATTCACACTGGGTAACTTTTTAAACGTATGCATTTACTGGGTGTAACACCACGTCGTCATTTTTGGTCACGAGAAAGCAAAATTTTTATCCTTCATTGAGCAACATCCACACCTGAAAGCACAAGCAGCTACATTTCTCGAGCCAATTGTTTCTCAAGAATTGATAGAACAGGCATGGGAACAAGTTGATCTTGGCACTGTACACAGCATTCCTCTGGCGTCTCATGTCAGAATGCTCCTAAGATTGAGTTGGATGAAGATGAAGACGACGACGAAGATTGCTTCGAGCTTAAGGAAGTTGGTGGTATTGCTGCGCTGCTATAAATCAGGAAGATAGGATGCAGTACGAGAACATTAGTCAGCCCCAATCCAAACGGATTCGACTATTATAACCACTACACACAAATAATTCGTTTTTTCCAAAACTTATTTTTATTTCATTTCTTGCACTTGCACTTTGTATTTATTTGTTTATTTTTTTTACACTTTGTTGTATTACTACTATTGGGTAAATTTTTATTTTTGGTTAATAAACTTCGAGCCTTTCTTTACTTTATGCTTTTATTTCGACAACCCATTTTCTCAAATTAATGTTGAAAAATTAAATAAAAAGGAATAAAAGAAAATAATAAATATATTTATATGTAGATTTTGGATTTTGAGTGTATTTTGCTTAATATTGATCGAATATTGGAAAACCAGGTAATTTATGAACCTGAAATTACATGCTTTACAACTTTCATTCTATGGATTTTTTCATTTAGATCAGATCAGCCATTTCAGAGCTGAAGACGTTTAAAAAGTGTCAATTTTTTACAAGTTGGTAAAAATTGTTGTTATTCGACAATCTGAAAAAGTGCCAAAAATTCGTGTTTTTTTCGGCCACACAAAAATTTTCCAAGGGTTTGGAGGTCTAAAACTTGGATTCTACATACTCTCTACAATATATAGGGTGTCCCGAAACTCCCGCCTTCCCTGTGGGTGCTAATTCTCCATGCAAAAATAGTAAGAAAAGTTCCTATAAACATGTGTCCGGAAATGCTTCCTAAGGGCGCTACGACCCTCTGAGGATGGTGCAAGAATAGGTGTTTTTAATAATTATCTCGGAAATGATTTGGGGCAACTTTGTGAAACTTGGTTAGCTGTTTTCGATTGTTAACTGTTATTGTTTTACAGTATTAACCAAAATTAATTTTATCCAGGGGCGGAGAAACGAGGGGTCGGTTATCTTTGTTTCTACATATTTATTTTTCCATTTGACATTTTTACTATTTTAATCCCTGATTATGATTCTCTGGTTAATTCTGCAAAAAAAAAGATCCTCTTTACAATTAGCCATATGGCAAGCCGTTTTCGAGTAAAAGCGGTCTAAACGAAATATTGCGTATTCGTTTGCTAAATGCGCATAATTTATTTTTCAAAGTAGGCGTATGTCATTCAGTAACAGAAATGGCTGAGCACACCTCACAGGAGTATCTCGATATGATTATCTGTTATGGTATGGCTGATGAACAAGCTGTACCAGCCGCACGACTGTACGCGTTCCGATTCCCGCAACGAGCACATTTTTCCGACGCAAAAGTTATCACGCGCTGCCTCAATCGTGTACGGGACAGTGGAAATGTCCTACCTAATAGACGAGGTAACGGTCGCCCAAGAGAGATTCCAGTAGCTGAAGAAGAGATGATTTTTGATGCATTTGTTGATCAGCCAAGGTTGGGTACTAGGCGAGCTGCTAGATTACTGAGGACTACAAGAACATGTATTCATCAACCCTTCGACGTGAAAATCAATATTGTTATCGTTATCGACGGGTTCAGCAACATGAACCTCGAATGATCTGTACAAGTAAGCTGAATTTTGTATGCAGTATCTACATGAAATTAAAAGTAAATTTTAAGCAAATGTCATAAATTTGTAATTCAAAGTATTCTACTTAAACCGACCGATTTTTTTAATTTCACAGATTTTTTGGAAAATCATTTAGTCAATCCTACATTTCTTAATTAGATATTTAATTCGTCAGACACATTTTCAATACTGATTTTCAATTAATGTTTGGGCAGGACAAATAGGGAATCTAATGGTAAGTACATTTACATTTTCATTGGGTACCCAGTAGGTTAAGTAAAACTTGAAAATAATATTTACCACCAATATTGCAGATTGGTCCCATATTTCTTCCCGCACGACTTAATGGATCGAATTATGTACGATTTCTCCGTAGACAACTACCCGGTTTACTAGATGAAATCCCGCTGCTTTCTCGCTTGAATCTGATTTTTATGCACGATGAGGCTCCGGCGCACTTTAGTAGGGGGTAGCAAGGCGTCATTTGAACCTAGTTTTTCGAAGGCGCTGGATAGGAAGAAGTGGCCCAATAAGTTGGCCTTCTCGATCGCCGGATTTAAATCCGATGGATTATTTTGTATGGAGTCATATAAAAAATTTGGTTAATTTTAATGAGACAATTAGTGAGGACGACATGCGAGCCGACATAATTGCGGTATTTGACACTATTACCAGGGAAATGGCGCAAAGAGCCACAAATAATATTGTTCGCCATGCTGAGACCTGCATTGAGCAGGAAGGAAGGCATTTTGAGCATATTTTGTAATAAAAATAATCTTAATTCAGGTTGTTTTTTAAATCATAAATGTTCATTAAACTTTTGCACAATGTTTCTTTTATCACTATTGCCAAATAATTGAAAATAGTTCTGTGATAACTTGTGCTGTCTGGTTTCTGATTGGCCAATATTTACACGTCCACTGCTTTAGACCAATCATAGTACAAGCATTACCAATTGAAATTCTGAGAAGTTTTAGAGGAAAGCTTTCATTAACACACAGTTAGAATCTATTACAAACTAATTATATCCATAATCTCATTGGTTTTCCGGGTAGATACGTAATTCTGGCGCGTAAAAATGCCCGTTTTAAAAAGCAGTGAAATTATCAGCAAGTTGTTTTAACGATATTTTCTTAGAAATAATTCTTATTAGAAAAGTAAATTGTTGTAAATTAATAAAATGTTTTATTATATCATTTTCACGACACAAATTGTTAAAATAAAATTAATGGGAAAACCCTATTGTAGAGAGACATGGCAACTGACATCCCTGGTAGAGACGCTGAATTAATAGTATTTTATACTGACATTGGATAAACAATATTAATTTATATTTAAACTAATACACGGAGAGCAAATAATAGAAACCCAGTCCAAAAACAAACAATATTATATCATTTAACATTTACAAACGATCACAGGTCCCAGAATTTTTATATTCATAAAAGCTTACGTTGACTTTTGGTGTAGTATCATATTGAAGAAAACTTGCCATTGAACCATTGAATTCACTCACCATAACGTAGAAACAAATGAAGGTGTACATTAACTGTTCGATTTTGTACTATCAAACAGTTGCTTTTACCCTAGACATTAGTAAAACATAGACGAGTAAATACTGATACCACATAAATAACGATCTTATAAGGTGAATTCCTTAACGGTAATTGTGTCTCAGACTAAGACGTCAATCAAAGAACGAGGCGCCAAGAGTAGATATTTTTATTACAAACGATAAAAAAAGTTTCGTTAAATATTGCTGGTAGATTTTTATCTGCATCCTTGTCGGTCTTAACCATGATAAGGCATCTACACTGTTATCTGTTTTCGAATACTGCCTATGTTTTTTGCTGAAACGTAGTTAAGTACTTAAATATTTTTATTTAAAAAATATATTTCTTTGGGTCAATCGTCTCGTGAGAACTATTTACAGGAGGAGGAAGTCAGATTTTGATTGTGCTAGGGAACTACTAAAATATCCCAACAAAAGTACAGCAGTGGACTACCTGGCAATGTCCGGAAAGAACCTAAGTCTTATAACAGGAATCTAGACTGGACACTGTTAAGGAAACATCTACACAATATGAGATTAAGCAAAACGCCTCTCTGCGCAAGTTGTGAACAAGAAGATGAAACGGTTCGTCATGTACTCTGTGTCTGTACTGCCGTCTCTTCAGTCCGAGGAGAATTCATTTTGGGAGAACGTTGGCCTACTTTTAGCCGATGTAAGGGAGATCACCACCTACTTCGCAAGATTATGTTTGTTGGAGGCCTAGGCGTGGGTCTGCCTACAGGGAGGAAGGGGCCCGATTTGGGGCCTAAGTGCTGTGGTTCAATATTTTTCTTTGACCACCTTCACAACCAATTCCAATCGTGGTTGAAATTAGGCTCTACTGTCGTAGAACAAAGATAGAACTGTTCGTGTTAAAGCGGTTGGTCGCGAAATGGTAGCGCGAGCGGCGTCCACATGAGGTAGCCTCTTTACATATATAAACTGTCTTTTTATTGGTTAAAACTTACGAGTCTCCCTGTTCCTTAACACATGCTCTTTAACGTTTTACAGTACGTTAATAGAAACTTACACCTTTAGGAATAAATGTAGCAATACGAATTCATATTCTGAACCAAATAAATATTATCTAGATGACAATTTAGTTCTATTAAAGTTGAGTAGTGGAATATCTCAGATGTATACGACTTTAGCGATGACAAGGGTGAAGAAATATTCCAAACTCCAGTTACCGATTCGGAAGTAGAACTTCTTGCAGTAAGCACATCTAGTGCAACTACTAGAAAAAGAAAACATGAATAAAATAAAATAATAATCAATATATGTAAAAAGTTTAATAAAAATCAAGTGTTTTCGAAAAAAAAAAATCTTACCTACGAGAGTTTTTTTATCCAAATATTTGAAACTTGCTCACAATCACTTCTTTTATTAATATTGTAATTTTTATAATGAATAATTACACGTATACTTGTGCGCGCATACATATAATACCGAAAATGACGGGAAATCGCCGCACGCATGTATGTACCAAAAATGAAAAAAAATCGGCTTTAATAAAAAAAAGTAATTTTATATTTACATTACGTGAGAAGAATACTTTCATTTTGGTGAAAAAAAAATTTCGTTTGACCATTTGGGCAAATTGGGGAGAGTTTTGAAAATTTTATGGAATTTGGACTAAAAATGGAATCGCAGCCAAACTGTTGGATATTTTTTGCTAAAATTTGGCAAGCTATTTTTTGGTTATATAGGTTAGTTTCATCAAATTGGGTTTTTGGCTAAGTTAGGCGTAATTCAATTTTTGACGTTTTTTTCAGTATATTATAGAAATATCGTGGGAGGCGGTGAACCGATTTTCACGAAATTTGAACTAAAGGTTCCTTATCATCTACAATAAAAGGGTCCCGTGCTCGTTTTTTAACTAGCATTTTAAAGGGTTCAAAATAAATTAATACTGAAAAACCACCCTTAAAAATGACCAATTTACCCCTTTTTCGCGAAAAAAAAAAGTTTCCCCACCTACTCGAACCGGAAAACTCGGTATTCTTAGTTTCACCAAAACAAGCTTATTTTCTTATGCCGCGTTGCTCCATGTAAAATTTTCTCTCTCGCTTTATTTTGGGCTATTTTTACTCCATTATAATAGTACTACCGCAGTAGGAATACCTTTTTTGCTGGCTGGGATACCAATTGAATTATGCAAGAAAAGCAGCAGCACAAAACACATTCCATATCTAATAGAAAAAATTAGCGCTACCCATTATTCTATCTGTAATAAATTCTATTTATATACTTTTAATTGGTCCACATTTATGAGTCTGGGTCGTACGCTTATTTATATTTCTTGAACACGTGCATTGATATGGGGTCATTGTAGACCTGATCCACGGGCTAAAGGTGTCGGATTTCAGGCCGACGACGATATGATTCGGATCAGGTTCAAAATTCAACTTTTTATGCCTGCGAAGAGGGCATAAATGTAGCGGCCCTGCTGAAAAAATCCTGTTATCATTTCTAATTGAAATATTGTCGAGTCGAAACACTGTCGAAAAAACAGTGCTGGAGTCCCGAAAAAGATGCCAAATAAGAGTAATTTATTGTTAATTTCGGAACTGAAACACTGTATTTGGCTAGTGTTGCGTGTCGGGAGTGAAGTGCTGACGCCTCGATACAGTGTTTTTCACTGTCGAATCTTCGGTGTCGATAGTCGGTACTTTACGCACTCTCGATTCGAAAGTGATGCACTAGTTTCCTTTTCCAATGCCTGGTACGCTTTGGAATTGTTTGTACGTGGAAAAAATGAGTAACGCTAATTTTTTCTATCACATATGGAATGTGTTTTGTGCTGCTGCTTTTCTTGCATAATTCAATGGGTATCCCAGCCATCAAAAAAGGTAGCCCTACTACGGTAGTACTACTAGAAGTAAAGACAAAATAGAAATTCAAATAAAGTAATCAATTATTTCCCTACGTTTGAAAAATAAAGTTTTTCTCCAAGTCCCGTGTTAGATTCCATCTGTGGAATCCAGCTTCAGATTTTTGGTTGTGTTATTATGAAAACAATGTTGAAACATTAACTGGACATTTCAACAATTTATAACCTGTAATGTGCTCTTGGCTATCATTGTGTATTTAAAAAATGTATTTCACAATAATCCAGGTTTAAAATAAGTTCTAGACGATTTTAGAAACTTTTGATCGGTAAAATTGTATTCCTTATCATCAACCAGTGTATATTAATAGGAAAATGAATAAGGGTAATAATTAGGTCTACGCGATTTCATTCTAATCTGTATTTTGTTATGGTAACAGTAAAGCGGTTTTTGTTATATTTTATTCTTTACCATCAATGCACAATAATAGGAGAAATTTTAGTAAAATAAATAAGGGTAAAAATGAGCTTTACACGATTTCATGAATTTTTAACCTGTATCAGAAAGTAAAGCTGGTCAGAAGGTACAGGGGACTACGATAACAGTAAAGCGCTTTTTGTTACTATCTTGTCTTGTTTAAGCAAAGGTTATGTTGCTTATCATAAAGTATATGGGTATATAGTCAATAAGATAAAAATGATGGATGGTCGTCGGGTGGAGTAATTTATTTATCCACTGTTAGAATTAAGCGACTTAACTTCCGGATCCGGCGACAGACGTCACTTCTGTCTAATACACTTTTATAACCGGAATGGCAGAAAATTCAAACATCAATAGCAATGCCGTAATAAGGTGACAAGTTACAGACAGGTGTTTATTTGAAAGATGAAACGATAAACAACTCATTTCGCATGTAATTGCCAATGTTAAATGATTATGTTTTTTTATAAAAGAAAAGAAATATTCAGATGGCGCAGAAAGCAATATCTCGTCGTATATGAAGCCCGGTCTCGTTTGGCTTTCGCGTGGGAGAGAGAGAAAATTCTTGATTTCACAGTTTTACGTAGTTTACTGTGGACAATTTTTCATTTTTGGTAAATGATCTAGATTGAATATAATAACGAATTTTGGTTTGTGTAATCTTATTTTAGCATGACAATTCCGAACGTTTCAGTATTCTAATTAATATATTGTTATTTTCATTTCTCTACTGTCCCTATGAAGCTCTTCAATACATATAAAATTATTCATTAGTCTGAAACATTAACATTGTATGATCCTGATCCATAAATAGTTTGGAGGCCAAACGTAGCAATTCATCAAATAAACCAGGCACTTCCGGTTGTATTGGGCAAATGTATGTATCTGTTATATATGGGAACTGTTGAGCCTTAGAGTTAAAATTAATTTCAATTAAAATTTAATAAGAGCAGTATATAATTTAATATATCCTTCCCACCGTGTCTTGGAATAACCGTTTCCATCGTCTATCTTTAAAACTAAAAGAAAAAAGAGATTACACATGGTATTAATAAAATTTTGAATTTTTCTTAGTGTATATGGAAGCTCCCTGCATGCGGAATTTAACTAAAATCTGACACAGAATACTTTACAGAGAAACTCGAACGTAACACATTATCTTGGACACTCTGTACTACATTAGGTTTTTGTTAAAGTTGCGCTAAACCTGACGGAATTATTCTATTAAAGAAACGATACAAATTATATTTGTTTCTAAAAATACGATAACAATAACAGCGGAAATGCAAGCTACATTTAATAAACGCTGCAACCATTATATATAATTTACTTTTTATGCTAATATATAATAATTGCCCTTTTAAAAGGGGGATTTCTAAACAAGAACCCCTGGCGATAAAATTACTGCTAACGTTTTCAGGCATTTATTATCGATACGTTGTCAATTATATTTAAAATTATCTTATGCAATCTCATGCAAAAGTTCAAAGCCTGTAAAATGTTACCTTTTATTTTGAAACATTTTCTTTGTAATATTGTAAGTACTATACTGGATAGCCATGAGATCCGCCTCAAAAGTATAGTTTCTGTATTTATGATCTAAGTATTTTGAAATTTGGAGGATATACAGGGCGTTTCACCTAAAGCTACACAGATCAATATCTTCCAAATCAAAGGAAATTTTTAAAATCCGGAAAAAGGTTTTTTTGTGATGAATGGGAAATCCTTCGCGGATACCATACGCTAGGATTTGTCGCACCGGGTAGTGTAGGACTCCTACCAACTAAAACCCCTCCAGATCAGTGTTTCCACGTGACCTGGAACTGCTTTCACTTTCCATCAGATCACGGATCATTCATCTAAATTAGTATTAGTACAACTTCCCAGGTTTTCACTTACTTTCCTCATCTGTTAAAACGATTAGGGTCTTCCAGCATGTACCTAATTAGGTTGTCAGGGTTCCAATTGTCTCCTATTCTCTCGGTCCTCCACCGGTTGCAGTGGAACACGGCATATTCTGCGTCATTGTTCTCTCCGCAGTACACACTCCCGTGTGTCAACCTTTCCTATATCAAACAGATATTCCACAAAGCTACGATGTCTCGTGAGAACCTGAGTGAGGTAAAAGCTCATCTCCCCATGCTCCCTTTCCACCCACGTTCTTATATTTGTAATAAGTCGTCTTGTCCACCTCCACCTCCATTTGATTGAATTGTTCCAGCGAGTCTGCCATCTCTGGAAGAGCCTCTCCCTTGCTCCTTGCTTCATCATCCCTTCATATACGTCTCTTCTCTCCTTGGCCAGTAGATCTATCGGGGGGACCCCGCCAGCACCAAGACTGCCTCGTACGACACAGTTCTGTATGCACACAAATCCCGAGTGCAGCACTCCGTTCCACTTTTTCTATCCTCGTTCTCGTGCTCTGTACCGCCATCGAACTCTCACATACTGGGGCTGCGTACAGTAATATAGAATGCACCACACTACATAATGCTCTCCTTTTACTGGGCTTTGGCCCATACATGTTGCTCATAAACCTTCCTAAGACAAAGGCGGCTCTCCCCGCTTTTTCTGTTGTCTTCAATGCATGTAGGCCCATGGGTTAACCGCGGGTCTAACTATATTATTAGATATCTTAAGCCCGTGCTAGATCTGATGTCCACCTGCACTACTCTTACTGTGATGCATTCTGTTTTTTTAGGGTAGTTCTAATTGCACCCCATTTAACCACCATCCTCCTAATTTTATCATTTACCCTTACCTCTACCCCAGCCCTCCAGTTTCCTGTAGCTGTTATGGCTAGGTCATCAGCGTACCCGGTCACCGTGACACCGCCCTCCAGGGCCAGCAGTAGAACGTCATCGATTGCACAGGGTCGCACCCAGAACCGATGCCTGTGGAACCCCGCAGGTCACCTTCCTCCATTGTGCACCGCTTCCCGCCTCCCACCCAATCCTTGTGTTCTCCAAACAGCTCTTAGTGATTTGGAGCAAGTAGGGAGCTATTCCCATTTTCCTTAGACTACTGATAATCTCAGCTCACTGTGTTAAAAGCATTTGACATTCAGGGTCAGCACCACACAAATTTTAAAGTTCATGGCATCCCTCGCAATCTCCATAGTCCTTACAGCATCCACCGTCGATTTGCCTTTCCTAAAGTTGTATTGATTGCCCGCCAGTCCCTCTGCAAAAGGGTTATGAAGTGCGTCGTATGTTGCAGTTTCGAAGGCAGGAACGTTGAAATATATCAACATCGTTTCTGCCAGAGTAATAAATTAAATATCAATTTTTCTCTACAAAGTGCAATAGTTCAGTTTACAAATGCAGGAAAATTTGAAGTGATATGTAGTTATGGCAAAAATGGAAGAAATTAACACGTAGCATATAAAATTTTCCTGCTATTGAGGGTATATCCTGAAGAGATTCCCATCCCCCAAGTTAATTACCAACAAAAGTACTGATCGTGAAGCATTCATACCTTTTAATCCCACCCAGTAATTATTTAACTTAATTTCATATCAAGATAAATAAACAATTTGGCTATTTTCTGTGATCGACTAGTTTTACAAAATAGGACCCAAATTACGTTGTGTGTGTAGGAACATCTTTTATATACCCAAGTTCTTTATGCAAAGTTTAATATTACGGTTTCTTATCTGATACTATTTACCTTAGAAAATTAATCGCTCTGTTACTTGAAGTACCTCGTAAATGTTATCACACTGTTTGTTAATTGAGAAAACTAGTTAATCATTTATTTCATTTATCTGCTATTTTATTACTCGAGATTGCACTGTGAATTTGTGGTTGAAATTTGTTTTCTATTTGGTTGAAATGAAATTATTTATTTAGTTTATTACTTGTAGTAATAGAAAGGTCAAGGTGGAAGAAAAGACAGTAATCGTCGGGACAAAAGTAACAGAAACCTTTTTGTTTTATAACAATTGATGCGGCAATATCCAAACATAAAGTTAATCAATCCAAATATTTAAGACAATTGTCTAAATATTTTATATAGGAAAGTTTAAGTTGCTTCGGTAATGACATACTGTACATGTTTCAGAGCTGGTTATGCAAATAACATGAAATATGTTATACAATAGTATTCCATGTTATTTTGGTTGTAATTAGAGATGCGGCAAAAAAGCCGGTTAAATACTGGTTGGAAATTAGTAAAACTTAATGCAAAACCAGAGGACAATAATCATGTTATATTAGTGCATTATAGAATTTACATGATATATGAGCAAGGTATACAGAGCCAATGGGCCCAAGCACTGACTATCACTGGCCTGTACAGTTTGTAGTTCGTGAAATAATTATAGTGACGGATCGTTATTAAACAATCATAGATAGAGTAGTTTCAAAACCTCATAAGCCGCGAAATGCGCAGAAGGCGAAGCTTATTCTGCGATATAAGTATGTAGTGAAAACATTTCAGCGAGAGCTCGAGACACACTATGAGCAATAAATCTAATGTTTTTAGGAAGTGGTGTAATTCACCCGACGGCCGAAATTATGTCTCTGGACATATGAAGGTCAAAGCTCATGAGGTTTTGAAACTACTCTAACCCGGTATATCGTATATATATGAGAAACTTCACAATAATTTGAACTGCAAAACATTCTTGTGAAATATTACGTGTCAATGCACACGGTAAGCCTCTGGTAGTACACTAACTGAAGCATAATTGAAGTTAAAGTTGCTTGTCATTGCATAAACTGTGAAAATATCCAGCTTAATGATATAAACTTGTTATTTAGCAAACGTAAATATTTAGCATGTGAACTTTTACCTTTTCTCATTATTATTGTTAAAAATCAAAGCTACTATATCATAAAAATCTAACACTTCATTTTGTACCACAAATACGCGAAATACTCATTTCCTCTCCGAACCAAAATGTAAATTCAATTTTTTAAATAATAACGCAGAGTCCGTAACAAATTTACTTGAGGCAATTAAACCGCTACGTTGTTCTCCGGGACTCTATCAGCGCCCGCGTCGATGCTTGCGGAAGTTGCTATTGTGCAGCGCACGGCAGGGTCGACTTGAACATTGAAATGAAATCGAAGTAAATACGTTCGTTGTCGATGGCTACGACGGCAATCCTGGTGTCAATAACATGCCCGATATATGCGAAGATGATAGATTATTTCTAATTGGTGTAGAGATTCGTTATGTAGAAACAACTTGTGCAACAAGTAGTTTGGTAATTTTTCCGGAGAGAACCGCTCTAATCAACGGACAATTAGCTTCTGCCTTTAATGCCGCTAATCCGAGCATTTATATAATTATTAAGAATGCCGAGAATGTCAGAATTTCGTCCCTATACCACGCTGTCCACGATGCATACGCTTGTTTACATTATTGAAACATTCGTTCTAGCTACGACGAACTATTCCCCTTTCTCAGTCCTACATGTGTTTTCTATACGTTTTATTCACTTTGTTTCAGTTTTCTGGCGGCGTGTTATCATTTTTAAATAGAGCCGACCCTAATACGGAGTGTTTAAATTCCCAAAATATAAACCTTTTTATAAATATTTCCTTCTATTTCCCTTTTTAGATTTAACATGCGTGTATTAGTAAGAATAGAAGACTGTTAAAAGTGAAAGAATCTCTGTCTTTGATATCTTTCTAGATATTCGCGGAAGAGCTATAATTGCGCTTTGCAAAATCATAGCAAATGAAATTGTCGTTTTTTAGTTGCAATTCAATCAATTTTTATTATACGGAAATAAAATAAAAACTAAATTGTAGTGATTTCCTAAGCTACAACTTTGTTCAAAATAAAAACTCCTGTACATATGATATTTTTCAAGACATTTGTGTAAAACCGACATTTTACACCAGTTTTTTCAGACGATGTCTCTTTCATAAGGCGCACATGTGATTTTTATTGCCATACTATTCTCAGCATATTCCACCATAAAACCTTGCATTATAATTTTTGTTTTTATCCATAGCTTACTTCAATCTATTTGACTGAACTATTATTAGCTGAGTATTATTTATCGTCCAGGACTTAATTTATTCAAGAATCAGTTAATGAATATTTATTGTATATTTAATAAATAAATTGCCTGATAATTTAGTAAAATTATATACGTCTGATGTTCATTATTCCACACGTTATGCGCGCCAGTTGCTGGCAACTTGTACGGACAGTGAGCTAAATATAGGATTCGATTAATTATTGATTTCGTGGTATGGATTCTACCCACAGTCAGTAACCACTGAAGAAGCTGGGAGATAGCAGGTGGGCTCTAAAAGTAAATTTAATGCTGCGGAGGGGATCACTTGATTGTTCCAACATTGTTGTTGCGAATTTAAGTAGCAGCCTGTTCGTTTATCAAAGATTGTAGTTGACAAGCGTTTATCCTCTCTCACTATGGAAAGGATTCTGCACTAAACCTAAGGGAAAATGGGTCCCAGTCGAATTGGATGAAACTTTGGTATAATGCAGTTGATGATGTCCTGATCAAAAATCTTAAAGAAGCGAGATAGAAAAGTGGACAGTTTTCGAATTACAAGGGGTCAAACATGAGGAAAACGGGTTCATCAGATTATTAATTTCACGGAGCATGTGGTGATGCTATTACCATAAATAATTAAATATCAGAAAAATTATAGTTATATAGTAAAAAACCTTGGATTGATGGTATGTGCAAATGTGTCGGAAACATTTACTATTTACCATCAGTAGAACACCTCAGGATATGTATATATGCTATGATATCCACTGACGGCGTTTAAAAATATCGCAGTAAATAATTTCTAATTTAGATCGTAGATTTAAGTCGCAAGTTCGGACCATTGATATTAAACACAATTCTAGAAAATACACAGCAATAAAACAAATTCAAATCAAATGGAACAGTGTATTGTGAGAACAATAAAAATACGATACACATATAAGAGGTGAAATCTTCCATATCTAGCTAAAATATAGATCGAATACTAAAAATAAAATAATTGGATAATTGTTATCTTAAAATCAAATTTGTTAACAAAAATAGAATTAATGATCAGAATTTCCAGTTTAAAATATATTCAATTATTTTCCAAACTATAAAAAGATTTACAAGAAATTTAAATGAAGTTTATTACAACCTTTTAGTCCGCGCAGCTCAAATAAAGCTCCAACCGCACTGTATTACTTAATTCGATGTTCAGCTGCAATCTGCTAAGCTCCTATACAATTCAAGTGATATCTCGGTTCCACTAGGAATCGTTTTCTGCACTTTAGAATTATAATTATCTTCTTCCTCCAACTTGTCAGAATTTTGAAAAAATTTCCTTTTCTTTGTCTCAAATTTGTAAACTGGTTATTTACTATCCTTTACTTTCACCAACAGCAGTATATTTTCAACCCCTTTTCTTTTCTATCATTTTCTTCTTGTTATTTATTTTTCATCCCCTAGCAACTTCTAATTTCCAATTTTTCCACACTCTCCGTTATATTTTCCACAAATAATAACCTTATATTTTCCACAAATAATAAAATCGCCGATACCAACTTGAATCTTTTTTGGCATCAACTTGATAAAACGAATTGATTCTCATCACGTGGTATTGAGCTTTTTTTCAGTTTTATCACTTTCCCGCACAAATTAAATTAAAAATCTTATATCTACATGAACATAATAAATGAGTAAACGGTTCAAAATGTTATAAACATTTGTATATTGTTGAATTCTTTAATTACTAATTTTTTTCTGATCTCAGAAATATGACATATGACAGTCCTATCTTTAACCGTTTTAGAGTTAGTGAACATTGAAAACTAATAAATTATTAAGAAAACTACAAAAATCATTTATTTCAAATATTTAATTACAAACATATAATATTAACAAAACAACAAATGCAAATAATAAATTATAAAAGTTGTTCGATATGGCCACCATTATTTTGGATACGGTTCATATCGTCTTCTTAAATTCTGAAAAATACTGAAGATGATATCGTTATTGACAACGTTTGGGCTATTTATTTCATTTGGAATAGCTTCTTTAATAGCAGGAATACTGTATTATTATTAACTATGTCATATAAAAATCCCATAAAAATGAATCTAGTGGAGCAAGATCGGGACTATTCGGTGATCATTTAAGAGTTCCATTCATTCCCCATCCACACTGGCAATGCATTGTTTAAAAGTTTTTGAACTTCTAGCGCATTATGTGGAGATGCCCTTTCCTGCGTCCAAATCATATTATCAAGTTCATTATCCGTAAAATTATGTAAAAGAATATTTTCAACTTCTGGCAAAAATTCTAGATAGGTAGCACGATTTAAAATGAAATTATACAACATTGGTTCCACTATTTTATTGCGGAAAATGCCGCACCAAACGTTGACAGATTTTATTGGTTGAACCAATCTTTTTCTGTTGTTTTTTCTTTCTTTCTCAGGAGTCTCGATTTTCTCTATTAAAGCCACCTGCTGTGGAAGATGATGATTCATTTATCTATAATATTTCATTGAAATAATCAGGACCTTCGTTTAATTAACACACTGTTATTAGCTTCACCTGTATGTTTGTTTGTTTGTAACGGAATCTTTGAACGTGATTCTCACTCACTTCAAAACTTCGGATTAAACTGAAACTTTGCACACTTGTCAAGGACCGGTGACAATAAAATAATTTGACAACTTTGTTCTAATGTCCTCACCAGGACCATCAGGATAAAATAAAATTAAAAAATGACTAATCTATTGTCGACATTTTGCCGGAGGCGCCGCTGTTATTAATATATATTTTATTATTTATTAGCTTCACCTGTACGTTTGTTTGTTTGTAACGGAATCTTTGAACGTGATTCTCACCCAAACTGTCTCAGCGGTTAGCACAAAAGCAACACGCACATGGGTGTACACTTTTGCGCAACCTTCTGCGCATATGCGTTGCGCGTCTGAGCAGCGGTAATTCACTGCAGACAGCTACGCAACTATCCGCCCTCGCTTAAGCTAACATCGCAGAACGCAAAAACGGCATGAGTTTTGGACGTTTCTCTTATTATTATATAAGCATCAAAACCGAGCGCTCGACGAGAGTTAAGAATCCGCGGTACAGTTTGTGATCATTGCATATCAGAGTACATATACGTAACTTCGGAATTGTCTGTAACGTATTTGCCGTTGTATAAACCCTTGTTAAACGCTAATTCCAACTTTAATACGTACATTCTTATGTAATATTAATTATGCGGATACGCAGCGATTTCGAAAAGCAGGCGGGTATCAGCTGGTTTCTATATGTATCGGTGTTCATGATGCGCACACCCTGTTGTATACCCCTTCTATCGGACCTCTGGGAGGGTTGATCGTTTAATTGTTCATTACTCGTGGGGACTACAATAAAAAATGACCCTACAACACAAAAAAGAGAAGATTGGCGAAAAAAAATATAGTTTAAAAAAACTAAAAAAAACACGCTTTAATAGCAAACCGAACTAAAAAGTAAAAAATAATGTTTAAATATTAAGATTTTGTTCAACAGCGATAGAAAGTCCACTAACTCAATATAATTAAATGATTTTTAATAAGTTTAAAATAAGAATGAAGTGATTGACAAAAAAAATTCATTTTATTTTAAAGAGCGTGAGGTGCTTTTTACTATATTTTTATAATTCTACTTTTATCAATAGCTACCAATAAAATATTTATGACAATTGATATCGACCATCCCACGCTTTTATATTGTAATTTCTTCTAATGGAGCTGGCACTAAAGTGGTTTCATGGAAATTTGTTATTTTTTTCTGTAGAAATTAAAACGGCAACAAATTCGCAAAGTTTTAAAGTTATACAATTCACAATACAGGCCAGTGTTATATGTGTTGCTCTAAGTACTGAATAACATTTAGTGAAATTTATTTAACCATGCAAATAAATCCGTGCACGAGGTCTAATCCTACGATCGAATTGTATAGTCGGGTACAGTTTTGCTGGACAGTCAAAAACGCAACATAAACTTTACGACCTCGTTAAAATACCATTACTCTCTGTACTATCTCGCCTGCTTATTGAATCACTTATCTTTATAGGCTTTTAATGTACGCCGGCTTGTTTGATGAGACCATGCCGAATGGTTCACCGCCGTTAATAATTAGCTCGTAAAGTTTTTGTTGCGTTTTTTAACTACCGTGTAAAACTCCACCCGACTATACAGGTATATTTCCTAATTTACGTGGACTAATACGACTATGTGTACGGGAAGATGTCTCCTTGGTGGATAATTCTTTTTGAACTGCTTTGAATTTTGTATGTTCCCGTTTCTTTTTTTTTCTGTTTATTAATGCCTGGGAGTTTTTTCCTACAGGCATTGTATAATAAATTTCTAATAAGGTACAAAGTTGTTTTTATTAAATGCGTTTCCAAAAAGTGGCGAATTTGTCACTATTTTTTAATTATTATTATTTAATATATTTACAAAGTTTGTTATATATTTATTTCATCTTGCTAATTGCACGTTCAATTTATTTAAAATACTATATAAATATAATTAAAAGGAATGCAATTAAAATAATACGACCAGTTTTTTGTTATTTCCTTCAGGCTACCTCGTGTATTTAGTTCGCAATATTGAGATGAGTAATATTTTATATTTATGAGCGTGTAAATTATAAACTATGTTATACTGTACTACAAATTGTAAAAGAAGCCTGGCGAATAAAGTACAATGTGCAAAATATCTTTGAAATTCATTAATTTTCTTTGAAAATTGCTCATTCCAAAGAGTAAATTCGGTTCTATAAATTTCATTTAATTTTACTTTCTCATCTATAAATAAGGTAAATACTTATTGGCGCCGTGAAAAAAAACCAAATTCTAAAATGCGAAGAGACGTTTTGAAGTCGGAATCTGTTTGTCTCTCAATTCTTTTGTTTGTGATATATGTTTTCTTGAATTCTCTTTAACTTTTTTTAGTGTTCTTTAAAAGTGGCTTAATTTTTGGTAATAGAAAAATTCTCCCTTTGCGGTTTCTTCTATAATTTTTACTTTCCCACGTACGTAATATATAGGAATAGCCATGATGAAGATTAAAAAATCTTAAATATTGTAGTAGAAAATCTGTATTTAATTTTCATGATTTGATTGTTCTGTCTGTAAGGATCAGATGTGTCATGTATTTAAGAATCTGCTGCTGCAAATTCACTTATACACATATTCTATTTTCTTTATACTTTGCTAATTTCTGTGGTGTTTATATTATATATTATATTTACTGCAACGTATTTCACTCAATTGTTAGTCCGATCAACTAAATGTATATTTTATAGCAAATCCATTGAATTAACAACACGTGCTGCACAATTCTCCTGGTATATTGCAAGCCAACTTCTACCAACTGATTGTATATTTACTGGTAGTTATCTGTCCATGGCGGGTAATAAGAATATTTCAAATTCATGTGGAACATAAACACCTTCAGAATATTTCCTCAATACCCTTAGCAACCGGACATGTCTGAATTTACAACAGCAGCTTGTTACATTTTCAAATGGTCGTCCTAATTTTGAGAGCAGTTTGGATTTACGAGCGTGATATTTAAAAGACTGAACTTGGCATGAAATCGTGAATCTTCTTAGAGGCCACCTATGATCAATAGCCACATGGCCGGATTTAGGTGGGAGGCGAACGGGGGAAAACACCCAGGTAAAGAAATCTTGAAAAGGAATTTATTGCCCTTGAAGATGAACCCGGCCCGAAGTCCCTAACTCTTTCCTTTGCCCTTCTACATGGCAAAATCTTTGCGGGCTCCCCTCTCCCCCCCTAATCATCCGATCGCAATCTGGTTGGGTTCAGATCAAAGAGATAAAATCCACATTCGATGGTGAAAAAAAAATATCCCCCACCCCTTTTCTTCCTAGCGAAAAATGACTTTCTAAAAACAATAACAACAATAAATTGGTTATTTCACAACCATTTGTTCATTTATGGCGAAAATTAAAAACACATGACCGGAACTCAAAGTATACAATCTCACGTTTGCTGCGCGATGTGCGGAAAAAATTGCGGAAGTTACAGAAGTTTTAATTTCATTTCCGTTTACTCTTCCCACTCCCCACTAATCAACCCAGCGACTTGACATTTGGACACAGTACTTAGGTCCTGAATGTCTATCGAGGGAAGAAATAAAAAGTCTCTAAGTCATTTTCTTCCCCGAAAAAAACGCGAAAACGACTCTCGATCCGTTCCTGCCGCAGCGAAAAATCCGTATACAAATCCATACTTTCAAATCGCAATATCTCAAAATTTTCTGGATGATAGAGAGGGTCCGACTTCATAACATCACAAAAAAAAATCGAAAAACGAGTCCGTTTCAAGCCATCTTTAATGCCACATCGACCCCACTAAAAGTAGGTAATCGCAGTAGACATTTTGTTTCTTGGGGTCAGGTAAGAAATTCCGGATCTGGTACTGAATAGCCGCATGAAATATTAAATTGTTGAATTGGGAAAACAACGAGGATTGCCCGATTTTTGAGTCAGATACATGGTTGCCGTTTAAAAAAGAAACAGGCATAATACTGCATCTAATTAAATTGGAGGTCACTATTTTTTCAATACGGAGTAAGAAATCTTGTTGCGGGAAAATGATTTAATTTGGGTTACAGAGGAGGACATTTGTTGTACACTTCTGCTTGTGTAGAAGACCTGTGAACAGAGATATTACATAATATTTGTGATTTCATCTAACTGACAACGCCGTGTTTAGTAATGACGTGACATTTCTCTCAAAATCTTTTTTTTAAGTGTAACGAACCTAAAATAATTAAATTCACATTCATTCTACATTAAGTAGAGACCTTTTACTTGCCTAATATTTAATAGACAAGGGACTGACGGCTTTACATCCCCTGCGAAGTATGGTATACCCACTACACAATCCTCGTCTAAGATTGCTAACCGCGTACTGCCAAAATTTCAAGCACTCTAATACAATGCTGGCACGATTAACAGGTGTTAAAGTTGTCTTAATCATCGCCATACCAGCAGGTAGCTTTACGCTGTAATCGACTTACCACGGTTTTTTTGCTTCTCCAATAACATACGTTGATGATTAAGTATATAAAAAATTATTTTAAATTTTGTCCACCAACTCATGAATCAAACACCCACCTTTAAGCATTCCGGTGCGTTTAAGGTCATGTTTTGCTTTATGTGTCTTCAATATCTGTCGGGTATCTTTGTTTATTTGTTTGTTTTATTAAAGTCCTTCCATAGCCACAAATAGGTACCATATGTCCCTGTCTAAAAAGAGTCATCAGGGTTCTTATTAAATATGAATATCATTGGCGACATGGATGACGCATTAATATAGTTTTCTGAAAACTGTTAAGTGTTCTGAATTATGTTTATACAGAGTGTTAAAAGTCTCCAGGTCATTACTTCGAATAATAATAAAGATATTTGATTTTCCTAACCGGACGATGATTGATACCAAAAAATACTTTTGACTGTAGTTACAATATTTTCTTCACAGTGTACAGAGATGGCGCTTCGGTGCAGAATTATTTTTCAATGGTTGGAATTTTGAAACATGATTGATATGATTAGGGATGCTTTATGAATAGTTTTAATTACATAGAAATTTGAAAATTCAACTGTTTTGGAATTTCTTTATTTATTCAAACACATAAATTTTAATAAACACGCGTTATTTTAGTATTAAAATTCACAGATCTTGCATCCTACGCAAGTGTCTTAGGCGTAATGAAACTATCAGACACGACTTTTTGTTTACTGTATTTATTTCGGATTAAATCAATATTGCAAGGAAAGACATTTTCAATTTATTTGCAATTGTGTCACTATATTTATTTTACATTCACTATGATTTATATACATTATTCCATCTACTTGTCATTCATTATTATTATATGCAAGACTATTTTTTTGTTAAGCGTTTTATATATTATAATTAGTTATATGCCTTAAATATCACTCAGTATATTACTCTATATTTAGCAACTGTTTATCCGAATATTGTTTGCTATAAATACGCACCTAATTTTATTTTACTTCACAGTCAGCGTTTGATATTTCAGTCTCCCCGACCTTAAATCATAAATATCTCTAGTTACTAGTCATCCTATAAATAACTTTAGTATTCCGTGACCTTGACGACCGGCCAGCTGAACCAACAATCCACAGACCTTGCAAGATATGCAAATCCACAATTCATCCTAGCAAGCATGTTGCATGTCACGACATACTCGCAAGGTTTTTTAAAAGACAGCTCCCATATACACACGCCCAGAAGTATTTTCAATACTAAAAATACCTATATGAAGATGTTTATATGGAGACCGTGAACACTAAAAAGAGCGACATGCGACAGATCTTTGTGTCGTCCTGGCGTCTGCGCAGTAGCGAGAATGAGAAGATGAGCAGATATATTTGCTCGCAAACAGTTACAGTTAGTGGTCTGTTTGTTTATATTATTATGTTAGTTATAGATTGCATACAGCCTTTGGAAAACTAAATGGTAATGATTTGTGAAATAAAATTATATGTATTTACTGAAGTGTTGAAGCGATTCATTTAATGTTCAAATATTTTAAAGTAAAAGAAGGCGAAACATGAAAAATTAAAATAAATAAATGTAGGAAAATTTAAGATGTCATAAAAGGCGAACATGAAAAATGAAAATGAAGGTGAATATTAATATAAATAGAATAAAATCCGAATATGTGGAAATTTAATGCAAATAAACACCTAATAATGCCTAAATATCGAAACAATATTATTATCATATATAAAATTTTACTTCCTTCCAATTTATGGCAATGGATTGAGTATATACCTGATGTTGTCTACTGAATAAGCGAAGTGAGTCAGTTTCGTAACAACGCCGGTATTTTCATTTTATGGTGTCTGATCAAAGTAAAATTTTATACTAGGCATCGAATATGATGAATTGTCGTAAAAATGCCAAAGATGCCCTACCATAACTTTAAATGTACTATTGTATTTACATGAGAGTATATTGCTTGATAATAGTTTGTCGTTATAAATAAATAATTTGTTTAAACAATAATGGTAGAGTTAGTCACTTAATGCAGGTAGCTGCACCTTGTACATACCATACGCATGGAATGGTATGTCTGGAATATTTAAACAAACACAATGGCTTTACATTTTGTTCACAAATTAGTGTAATTAAATTATACTTTTTTTAGAATGGGGAACTTAAAATACAGCTTTTGTTGTCTGTTAGGGAAAATTGGCAATAAATATTTTATACTTGTTACTGTTTACAAAGTTATTTAAATAAATAATTAACATGTGGTTGTCGATTCACTTTTTAGTTAAATTTGCATCCATTTTACGCCTTTAATCACTTGAGTAAAGAAGATAATTGTAATTGTACAAAGCCCAAAAATTCTTAACAAATGTTGTTGCTATTGCCTTATAAACATGTTCAAAAAGCTGATAGCCACGTGGCTCAGCCAAAGAATTTTGGACTAAAACGACATTAATATTATCAAAGTATGAAATCTGAAATTATAATGTTTCTCAAACATAAAGGCGGCCTTATTTAAAAGCAAGCAGTTTTAAAAAAACAACCTTCGCTATGCCATATTGAAGTGTTTAGTTTAGCGAAGAACGCCAACGAGAGCTATGGAGGTAATGCTGTGTCTGCAACCACTAGATATATATAGCGGGTGTTAAATGAAGTGTTATTTTACTTCCGGGTGCTCTCCCGCGTCGAATGTCGACTCCTCTAGGAGTCACGGGTCTAAACGACGTATCGGTAGAATCTCATCTGCCATCTTCAAGTTAGAGCAACGAGGAGCAGCAGTAGGCAGCTTTCAGTGAGAACCTGAAGATGGCAGATGAGATTCTGCCGAATCGTCGTTTAGACAACCGTGACTCTTGGAGGAGTCGGCCATCGACGAGGGAGAGCACCCGGAAATATATATATATATATATATCTAGGAGAAGTGGCTCTGCCAAAGGTACGCCTCAAATGCGTTGGCATACAATCAAATGTAGGGAAAACGTCTCTTCTGCAGGTGTACATAGTTGATATTTCTCCTCGGTTTGTCTTTGACAGGCCCTACATAATAGAGACGAATAGTGAGAACGACGCCGCTGACGAAGGTGTGATCAACATCTATCTTCACAGACGGATAAAAAGAGGATGGGGTAGGATGTGGAATATACTCCAGAAGTCTGCAAATCTAATATAAATGGACTATGGATGGGCGAGCCAGCATTGTACAGACGGAACTGACAGGCATAACTATAGCTGCAAAAGAGATTGTCCGTAGACAAGCTATGGGCAAAAACCCCAGTCAAATTAGACAAACATAGAGCGATCGGTGGAAAAAATGGAATTGTTGGAATTTTTTTAAACACATCCTTTACACTTGGGAGACAAATATCAAAAGTCCCCGAGGGACCACAAGGGTGAAGCCAGACCTCCCCTCTCTACCACCAACCAAAGGCTCTGCACTGCAACACTCATACATAGTCTATTTACAAGTTCAAGAATGGTTGGGCAACAAACTGGAACCTACTGATTGGGGTTGGATGAAAGGAGCTACGGAAATCTTTAACCCTTAACAACCTTAGAGCAACCTGCCCCAGCTGCCATCCTTTCAACAATATTCTGCAGCTACACCAAAGGCTATGGTGCACGTTGTGGATGCCGCAAGACAGGTATTCATTGCTCATCAATATGCGGTAACTGTAAGGGCGCGTCTACTAACGGCCCTCCAGTTGAAGACGACAATTTAGCATATGAGGATGACACGGAAGACCTGATAGACCCCCGTGACGCCCTTTAATGAACTGTTAGACCCACTACATTCAATTTACTGTAAGTTTTATTCGAATCATCTATATTAAATAAATTCTCTATCTATTAATATTGTACTGAACAAGACTGTAATTCGGTTTTCAATATTTAGGTTGAAGACGAAAATGCAGCATATGAGGACGACTCAAAAGACTTCATGGACCCCCCGTGACTCACCCACCTCCTCTAGAAGTGTTGGACCCAATAAATTCAATTTAATGATTTTTTTTTTCAAATCACAAGACCAACTCTATTAAATGCGGGTAAAGCACATTTTTTTGAAATTATGTTTCTTTGTCAGACCTATAATTCGCTTACGGTTAGTCCTACGGCAAAAATGCATAGGACCATTTTTGTAGTAAATTTTATCCTTAACTTTAATTTTGGTAAAAGGATAAAAACCGATATGAGTCATCATTTCTGAGATATAAGCGAAAAACTGAAAAATGGTACCTTTAAACCTGCCCCCTCCTCGAGCTCACCCGCACCCTCGGGGACTTTTGATATATGTCTACCCAAGTGTAAAGAAAGCATGTAAAAAAATTCCAACTCTCTAGAATCCATTTTGGGAGAACGTTGGGCTACCTTGGTCGGTGTAAATGAGATGCCCCTAGGCAGCATCACCACCTATTTGCAAGATTAGGTTGGTCCTACAAGGAGGAAGTACAAGGGGCTCCCCAACGGGGCCTAAGTGCTATGGTTCAATAATTTTCATTGACCACCCTTCCAACCAAGTCCAAGTACAGTTTATTCATTATATATCATTAAAACCATAGGAAGCGAGAAATTTGCGAAAAACCGATTTTTGTGACTTTTGACCTCGAATATTTTAAGACGCGGACACGAGATCTTATGAGACTTTTGAGACAACTTTTAGAATACCAAAATAAAAGTTTATACAAGTTTACAGCTTATTATCTCTCATTCCGAAATGAAACCTCTAATGTAACTGGATTATGGCACATGAAGTATCGCGACACTTGTGTATAGTCGAGTACACATTTACTGGGCAGTCAGAAAACGCAACAAAACTTTACGATCTCATTAAACTACCGTTAAACTAGTCGTAAAACTAATTGCGCCCAGTCACGCACTTGAAATATTTAGATCAGCAACTCGGTCCTTCAATTTTAACAGCGCGTTACGGTCTAGTATTATTAATATGTACATTCTAATACACACGAATTTTAATGTGCGTCGGCTTGTTTGATTACAACATGCCGCATAGTCCAGCGGATATAATAACGAGGTCGTAAAGTTTTTGTGTGTTTTGAGTGCACAGTAAATGTGTACTTGATTATAACCAATTTTTAATTGTTATTCGACTAGGAACTGGATCTCGTAGATTTAATTGAAAGTGATGACAAAATAAACGCTGGGTGATTACAACAGAATAGTTACTTTTTAAATAAGCTTCAACTGCAAAAGAACGTTGAACATTTGACTAACGCTCCATATTGACAGCTAAACTGACATTTGTCACTAACGCTTTGACAACTTCTTAAATTTACATTTATCGCTAAAGCATGGCTCAATGCTTACGTGTTAGGTTTGCACCCAAGGAGTCCCGGGTTTGAATCCTGGCTAGGATATGGATGTTTAGTGGTGCTTTTCATGTGTTACCGAGTTGGTAGCAGTGAACTAGATGAGGTTGTGTGAGAAACAACACGGCTAGTTGCTGTACCGCTCCGAGTTCGAGTCTCAACTGCGGCAGATTTAAATGTCGCAGGAAATGGTCGTTGTATACTTATCTACGGGTATGTGTCCTGGTTGAGTGTTGGAATAGCTAATGCTAAACTTCGCCAGAACGTTAATCTAAATAAGGCGTTAAAATAAAGTAAAGATATGACATGAAGTAACTTTGAAAATGGACACTTCATTCTGACGGACCCGTTGTATTAAAAGTAACGGTTTATTAAATTGATTTCACCCACATCTCTGAAAGTCTGTTTTAATTTAAACCATTTTTTGTCTTATAATGAGTAATCTAATTAAATTATTCTAATTTTAAATAGTAGTAATAAGGAAATCGCTACCAATTGCCTATTATCGGGGTATATTATGAGGCCTGGAATAAGTTTTAAAGAATTAATAATGGTAATATTGAAATTATACTTTATATCCACACCCCAGTATTACCGTTGATTTTTGTGGCACGTCGTTAAATTTACAGAGAGACTGCCTAATATGGATTTGAATAACTTTGAAGAAAACGTAATTAAAGTTTAACCGATATTTTATTTTGCCACTAGCAGAGAAATAGCCTTGTTGTATCGAACTTTTGTAGCACTTGCCATTTATTTATTTCTGGCTATTAAATGCAGATGTGAGATTTTCCAGAAATGTGATAAATAATTCTAAAAATGATGATAAACACCTTTTCATATT
This sequence comes from Leptura quadrifasciata, assembly GCA_963675555.1. NCBI lineage: Eukaryota > Metazoa > Arthropoda > Insecta > Coleoptera > Cerambycidae > Leptura > Leptura quadrifasciata. The sequence continues at coordinate 139,732,424 of OY776676.1, read as the reverse complement.
TTTCTCATTAAACATGTACTATTGCGGACGAAAAGTAATTAGTGTTTATCAAGTAGTTTGTTTTTCGAAAAAAAAAAAAGATTGTATTGTGAATAGGAGTTTTCACATCAGTTATGTGATTTATGTTATTTGTGGTCGTATTTAACATTTTAAGAAAATAAACACTAACAAATAATTTAGTAATTCTTTAAAATTAGTATAAAAAAAGAAGTATAGTTTGTTAGACAAGACCGAAAAATATGATTCTTTTTATGTGGAAATTAAATACAGGTTTTCCACTTGAAGACTGAAATTTTCCATATCGACAAATGATAATACTTGGATTCAATTTCCCGAAAGCGGTTAGATTTCACAAAAATTTCAATTCAAAATTTCTCCCATCGAAATATTTCTTTAGAGCCAAGCGACATCTATATATTGATATAGGTTAGTTATACTGAAAGCTGAAGCCGTCCATAAGCTACAAACTGGCGTTTATAGAACCTCCCCCAGAACCTCCTCCCCCCACAACACTTCCAATGTATAATACTACAAGCTAATTTTCTATGTGGCTTCCCCACACCCCCTGACCATTATTAATCATGTTTATCTTTATGACTATATACGTCATGACGAGTAACATAACCTTTGCTTAAACCAAAATGGACGACAATAGCAAAAGCGCTTTACCGTTATCGTAGTCTCCTGCACCTTCTGACCCCGCTAATTTTTTCTATTACATGTGGAATGTGTTTTGTGCTGCTGCTTTTCTTGCATAATTCAATGGGTATCATGGTATTCATGGGTAAGACAATGTTGAAACACTAACTGTACATGATTTCAACAATTTATAACCTGCAGTATTTTGCTTTTTGCTATCATTATGTATTAATAAAATGTATTTCACAATAAATCCGGTTTAAAATAAGCTCTATACGATTTTAGAAATTTCTAATCGGTAATATTTTATTCCTTACCATCAGTGTATATAATAGGAAAAAACTTAGTCTGTTAAAATGAATAAGGATAAAAAAGCTCTAGGCGATTTCATAAATTTCTAATCTGTATTTTTTTGTGGTAACAGTAAAGCGATTTTTGTTATATTTTATTATCTATCATCAATGCACATTGATAGGAGAAATTTTAGTCTGTTAAAATAAAATAAAGGGGCGAGCGTAGGTGCGTCTTTACTATGTACATACTTCGGTATGCGATGTAAAGCAACGACAGGCGCAGCTAGTACTTGGATGGGTGACCATACCAACGGAATGGCCTCGCACATCTTCCAGCGGCTTGTATATCAGTGTATGCGCGGAAGCTATACAACCTTAGGCGAGGGTTGTATAGGAGATATACCATCCTTCGGAGGGGATGTAAAGCCGTCGATCCCTTGTCTATTAAATGTTAGGCAAGTAAAAGATCCCTACTCTTCTTAAGGGAAGAGGTTCGGCAAAATTCCTGGTTGGGGGTAGCTCGTCTACAGGCGTCGGTGTTAGGCCTCAGTAGCGGAAATAGGCCGACGTTAAATAAATGTATAAAAAAAATAATAATAATAAAATAAATAAGGATAAAAATGAGCTTTCACGATTTCATGAATTTTTAATCTGTATCAGAAAGTAAAGGTGATCAGAAGATGTAGGAGACTACAATAACGGTAAAGCGCTTTTAGTTATTGTCCTCCAGTTTGGTTTAACAAAAGTTTATGTTGCTCATCCATCATGAAGTATATAGTCAAAAAGATAAACATGCTGAATGGTCAGAGGATGCGGGGAAACCACATAGAAAATTAGCTTGTAGTATTATACATTTGAAGTGTTGTGGGGGGGGGGGGGGGGATTTCATTTATTTTTTTATTATGCAACAGTACGTGGTTTCACTATTAGCTATTAAGATAGATTATGTAAAAGAACCATGAAATTTGAATATAGACAATATAGACATACTTATTAATTTATTTCTAACAGGCGAAGAAGAAAAGTACTGCAAGTAGTATTCAAGTACATTGCCATAGGATACTTCCACCATTTGCTTCAAATAATACTATTCGTCTTCACTAGTTGCATCACATAAGAACAACGTTCCCTTCCCATACGCAAACTTAGGACTCTCAGTCATGTCTTTCTGAGTGCCTTACTACTGGGCTCGATGGTATCTAGGAACTTACTGATTTCGATCTTAGCACTTTTTGACATTCCAGGTCGCGTTGCCTTTAGCTCATTTTCCCAGAGTCACTAAGCATCCCGATCAAAATTTGGGCGGTCGATCAAAAGTGGCGAAAAATGTGTATCAAGGTCCTAGTCATCCTCCAGTAACATTTTACTTATTTCCGACCTTTAGTTTGGTCGCAACACATTTTTTCCCGGATGCCTTCAGGTCTCCGTAGATAATATTCCGGCTTGAACTCGAAGGGCGCTGACCGTCTTCCTCTAAAAATTGTTCTAAACCTCATTGAGGTTATGTACCTCCGACCGGTTTGCAAACTTAAATGTTCGATTTTTTGGCTAGAGAACCCACTCGCGCCTAACTTTACTGTCTTTAAAAATTTTCAGGTTATGTTTATACTAGTTTGTTTGTGTCTATATTCACGTTATTTATAAATGTCATTGTCACAGGATTAAATTAAGCGACTTCGGTGTCCGCCGACGTTGTACTTCCGTTTTTGAAGACGTACTTCCGTCTTGTACACAGATATAACCGGAATGACAGATCTCAAAATTCAAACATCAATAGCAATGCCGTAATAAGATGACAAGTTAAAGGCAGGTATTTATTTCAAAGATGAAACGATAAACAACCCATTTCGCATGTAATTACCAATGTTAATAAATAAATGATTATGTTTTTTTTTTTATAAAAGAAAAGAAATATTCAGATGGCGCAGAAAGCAAAATCTTGCTGTATATGAATCCCTTCGCTTTCGCATGACAGAGAGAAAATTAGCTCCGAAATCCGACCGGGTTTCTTGATGAGGAAGTTGCATGATTTTTTTAAAAATGAAACTTGATAAAGCATCAAGAAACGTTTATAGAAATTTTAATAAAGCAAAAAAAAATAATTTTTCTTCGGCGACGAATTTGAATTTTGCGAATCAGCGCCACACATCATCATTTGTGTACTGTTGACTAGGTCAATCTACTTCAATTTCTTGTTTGTGAATAAAATGAATAAAATGTTTTTAATTGGTAATTGGTGCGTCCTTCCACGCAGACGCCCGGGTTCAAAACCGGGTCACAGCAAGTCGATGAAACATAGTGGATGAGCGGATCTGCTTGCGCGCCAATATCCATTGGCTGGATGTCGGTCTCGATAACTAGGGCCGAGTAGGACTATTACTCTTTGCACCTAGATTATCTCTGTAGACCTGGACCGGCCTTCGTGATAGGTGGGCCCGCGTACTTCTACCAGACCCAGCTCACAAATGTGAGATGTGTCGTGGTATTTTCTGCGGACCTCCCCTGGTCCTGGCTGTTGAACCTCGCTGGCTGAGGTCTCTTCTGGCGCTCTTCTTGTCTTGATGTTTTCTTTCTTCGCCAGCTTGTCACCCCCGGGGGTAGTCATCGGTCGAGTTGGGTTTAGGAAGTTTTGGCTGGGACTGACTGCCGGTACGTAGGACATCAATTGATATCCTACCCCGGATCGTCGGAAAGGTAAGGATGAGCTGTGTAGCTCGGGAGTGTGGAGACCTAAGTGCTTCTTTTAGCACTTTCGGTCTCCACGGAGCAGGTAGGACAACGGGCGTCGGACGGTATGTTGTCCGACGCCCGCAAGGAGGTTGGGTTAGGGTTGAAAACGTCATGTCTCTGGTAGTGGTGGTCCGTCCTGGCGTATCTGAAACAGATCTGTTAGTGGGAAATAAAGGTTATACTTACCCGTTGTCCAGTAGCTGAACCCTCGGTCGCTTGTGCCTCGGGGCGTCGGCGGGGTCGTAATCAGTGGCCTGTCTGATCAGCGGGTTCCCATGCTCCTCGGCTTGGGCGTACAGCTTCTTCGCTCGTTCCCGGATGACTTCAGTGACCGTGGTGTACTCCAGGTCTCTGACGATGTCTGCGGTTCTCACGTACCATGGGGCGTCAACTACCGTCCTGAGGGCGATGTTCTCCACTGCCTGGATTCTCTTCATGTAGGACTTCGCCTGGTAGCCCCACGCTACCGAGGCGTACGTCAGCTGCGGCCTGATGAGGGTCTTGATAAGCGTGAGCTTGTTCCTCAAGTTAAGTCGGCTCCCATTTCCCGTCATTGGGTAGATGAGGGCTCTCGTACGTCGGGCCTTGGCTGTGATGGCGTCCGTATTTTGTCTCCATGTTAGGCTTCTGTCCATGACCACGCCAAGGTATTTGACGGTGTCGTGCCATTGGATGTCCTCGCCGTTCATGGAGACGTGTCCTGTGGGAATTTCTTTCCGCACTCGTCTGAAGAGGATGGCTTGGCTCTTGTCGGCGTTGACTGCGACTTTCCACTTCGTGCACCATTCTTCCAGGAGTGTGGCCGCTTCCTGGAGTTTTCTGGTTGCGTCTCTGGCCTTCCAGGATCTGGCAATCAGGGCGGTGTCGTCTGCATACAGGGCTAGGGCTGTATGGTCGGTCCGGGGGAGGTCCGAGGTATAGATGGCGAACAGGTGCGGTGACAGCACCGATCCCTGTGGAACTCCCGCCTCCACGGTCCTGTAGGTGGAGAGTTGGTCCGAGATTTTCACCCTTAGCTGTCTGCAGTGTAGGTAGGATCTCACTAGTTTGACGAGTTCGATGGGGTAACCCATACTCATCATTTTAGCTAAGAGACCGTCGTGCCAGACCGTGTCGAATGCTTTGGCGACGTCTAGGAACAGCGCCGCGGTGACTTGACGCTGGTTGAACCCCTTGGTGATCTCCTCGGTGAGGCGAAGCACTTGGAGTTCCGTGGAATGTCCTGTTCGGTATGCGAACTGTTCATCCGGGATGATGTTCAGCTCTTCTGTCTTCTCTGTTAGCCTCTTCAAGATGACCCGTTCTGCAACTTTGCTCATGGCTGGGAGGAGGCTGATGGGCCTGTAAGAAGACGGGAAAATTAGTTCTTTCCCTGGTTTAGGGATCATAATGACGTCGGCCTTTTTCCACCTGGCTGGAAAGTGCCGTAACCTTAACATCGCGTTTACGATGTTGACTAGCGCCGCTACTCCTTTCCTGGGCAGCTTTTTGAGAGCGATGTTTCCTATCTTGTCACATCCCGGAGCTTTTCTCGGCTTTAGGCTCCTCAGGATTTCCTTGACTTCCTCGGGGGTAGTCGGACGGATGTGGTCGTCATCTGGCAGGCGGCGGATCCTTCGTACTCTGCGTTCGACGTCGTCCACCCAGTCCTCGTCCTCGTCATCGAGCTCGTTCTCTCTGCACTGCAGTTCTAAGCTGTCGGCGAATGCATCGGCTTTTTCCTGGTTAGTGTAGACGATCCCTCGCTCTCCGTGAATCGGGCGCATAGGCTTCCTTCGGTTTCGCAGGGCACGTTGTGTGTTCCACATGCTTCTGTCCTGTGGATCCAGTGACTCAAGGTGGCGTTGCCACCCCTCCTGACGGTGTTCCTGGAGGGCGGCTTTCACTCTTCGGCTGAGGACATTGTACTCCCTTCTATCGGCGGGGAGCCTGGTCCTCTGAGCCCGTCTCTTGGCGCTCCTTCTGTCCCTTATCAGCTGCCTGGTGACCTCTGGGAGGTTTGCCATCGGTGCTGGGTGCCTTCTTACTTCTATTTCCGTCGTGCTGGCCCTTATCGCTTCCAGGATCTGCTCCTCTAGGGTAATGATGGCCCTCTCAACGTCCTCCATGGTTTCTAGCCTGGGAATTTGTGCGATGTACTGCTGCAGGTGCTGCCGGTACGATTCCCAGTCCGTTCGTCTCTTCGTGAAGGTGGCGTTGTCCTCACTCGCCTGTCCTCCTAGGGCTAGGAAGATCGGGTTGTGCTCGGTAGATCCCTCCGTTCTGGTGGTGATCTCTGCCTCGAAGGTCATCTCCTTTAGGATTGCGATGTCCAGTACATCTGGCCTGTGTCTGCCGTTGTCGAAGGTGGGCTGGTCCGGTCCTACCACCATCAGTTCGCCGGCGTGCTGTCCCAGGAACCTCAGCAGCTCTCGTCCTCGAGTGTTGGTTATGCCGCTGTTCCATTCCTGGGATTTGGCGTTGAAATCGCCAATTGCGACGACCTGTGTCCTGGCGGGCAAGATTGCGTCCAGATCCCCCTCGGTAAGCGTGCTGCGGGGTGGCTGGTAGCATGAGACCACTTGTATGTCGCCATTTTGCGCTGTGGACACTACTACGGCGGTGGCGTTCATGTTTTCTAGCTCAGGCAGTACTGTCGGATGGTGGGCTATGGTTTTCTTCACCAATAGGGCCACTCCTCTCGCGGGTCGCTGAGGATTGTTTACCCAGTCCATCCTGTAGGTGTGGTATCCTGGGAAGTTGATCTCCTTGGCCGGGGTCATCTTGGTTTCCTGCAGTGCCATGACGTCTATGTCGTACCTGGTCAGAAGCTCTTCGACTTCAAGTCTCCTTTCTCGCAGGCCGTTGACATTCCAGGCCGCCATCTGCAGGACTTCCGGTTTAACCTGTAAAGGCATTACAGATTAGTTAAATTTGGCATTTGTGCAAAAAATGCGCTCATCGCTGAGCACATTTGTTGCATCTGTGCGAGCACCGCTGTGAGGTTTTTGGCCTCTGGCGATGCTTGTTGTTTTGCGGCAGGGACGGTGTTCTGTCCTGCCTTGCCCTGGGCAACTCTGGCGTAGCTTGTGCCTGGCGCTACGCCGCCCTTCTGTGTTGAGGTCATCGTTGGCCTCTGTACCGGCCTTTGGGTGGCGCTGGCTGATTGTTTGGGGTACTTTGGACACCCCCTGTAGCTGGCCGGGTGGGCCCCCTGGCAGTTCGCGCACTTGGCCGGTTCGTCTGCCTTCTTTTTGCACTCCGTCGTTCGGTGTGCCTCGCCGCACTTCACGCATTTCGGCTGCGCGGTGCACCTGGATTGGCCGTGGCCGAAACGCTGGCAGCGGTGGCATTGGGATGCCGCTACCTTGGCTCGCTGTCTCTCAGTCCTTACAACTAGAGAACAGCACCTCGTTACTTGGAGTATCTTGTCCTGGTCCTGTGGGACTAGGACAAGCATGAGGAGCACCTCCTGTTTTGTCTGTCTTGACATCATTCGCTGGACCGCGGTAGGTGCGAATCCTTGGTCCTGGAGGTCTTCTGCCACCTCTTTGCAGGTAACGCCGCTCGGGATCCCTCGAATGACCACACGTAGCTGCCGTTCCTCTGGCAGGGCATACGTGTGGTACTCCCTCTTTTCATTTGCGAACATCCTTGTCATCCTCCGATAGTCCTCGGACGTCGCGGGCTCGATGGAGATTCCCTCTCCGGTAACTTTGGCCTTGTTGAAGTTTATACCGGTTTCGGTTAAACGACGGCTCACCGTTGTCCACGTCTCTTTGTTTCGCAGCACTACCGGGGGTACACGCTGGCTTCTTGTCCTTGTTTGAGGGGCCTCGGTCTCCTCGTTTCTTGTTGGGGGACGCTAGCCTCCTGCTGGGGGGCTCTGGATCCCGATTTGCTCTGTCTAGGTGACTCGGACTCGGGGGGGCACTTGAGGGGCTCTTCAGCCACCTTCTTTGCCGCCTTAGGGGCCTCTTCGTCCGAGTCCGTGTTGGCAGCGGGCGGATTTTTTCTTTTTCGTGTTTGCGATTCTCCCCGAATCGCACGCAGAAGCTCTTCATGCTGGGACTTCTGTTCCCTCTGCATCTGCTCCAACCTTTCGGTGAGCTCATCTATTTTCTTCTTGAGAGCATTGTTCTCCTCTGTGAGACGTTTTATCGTCTCCTTGTCGTCCCTTGGGGTTGGGGGGCCCCCTCGGGAGCTACCGCTCTGGGACGTTTCGTCTTCACTGTACTCCATGTTACCGTCCTCCACGGTAACGTCGTTGTCGGTTTCCTGTAAGGGAATACCTATATTATTATGGGAAAAAGTTATGATTAATAAGAGAAAATGGTGTCTTGAAAAAGACGTGTGAACTTCCTCTTGAACACTATCGACGTCACTGGGGCTTCCACTTCACTGAGGATCTGCTTGCGTCACCATCTTTCGAAAGAGATGTAAAACTGTGGATCCCGTGTATCTACGATGTGAGCACGTTAAAGATCCCTACCCCATGACAAAGTATGGGGATTCGGCAGAATTTCCAGGTTAGGGGTCCCAGTGCCCACACAAACATTGATGAGCTTATGCCCTGGCGTTGGTGATTGGCCTTGGTAGCGGAAATAGGCCGACGTTAAATAAATTAATAATAAAAAAAAATGAATCCGACAAAGATTTATCTTGAATACACATTGGATTCACGCACATCGAAAACTTAACTTGGTGACAGTTTAGACTTGTCCACAATATTTTTGCTAAGTAACAGGCTTTAAAACTTAACATGTACTTACAGAATAGCCGCTAAAATTCTCCAATATTAGTTCGTTGACAAACGTCAAATTCTGCAAGGTTAGGACGCAATACAGTCAAAACACTACAATTAGTTCTTTTTGGATAAGTAAAAACATACTTTTATGCACTTTTGTCATAGGTCATAGTAAGCTGTGCTTTTCTAATGCCGCTTCTATTGACATGCCCATATTTTGTGACTTGCGACGTCACACCAATAAGAAATCCATTTTCAGACATGTGGTTTTGTTTACACAAAAATTCGAATTTTAAAGTCGAATATTTATCTAGTAAAAATTTTTTTATAATGTTCAACTTGCGTAGGGTATATTTTGGAAAAATATTAAATTTTAGCATTTTTAAAATTCATGCATCTTCCTCATTGAAATGACTATTCGTTTAGAAATCCGCCTGGTGTACGCCATCAGGTGGAGCCTCAGTAAACTTGATCCCTTTTAAAGAAGTAATTACATTATATCTAAACTAATCTACTAAGCCTATTTTTTAAAAATATAAAATAATGACAGTCTATGCGCTCTACTTCTTTAATTTACTTATTTTCACAAGGAAAAATATTTTGGACTTCGAAAGGAATTCTGATGTTAATAAAAGTATACAAACAAGGTACGATAACCAATTGAGCATACCGATACATAAAACAAGTATGTATGAACGCAGTCCACAATATATGGGAATAAAGGCGTATAACAATTTGCCTGAACACCTAAAAAATATCTCTAATCCAAAAAGTTTCAAAAAAGAATTAAAAAATATCTTGACAGAAAGTGTTTTGTATAGTCACAGTGACTACTTTAATATCTTTTAGACATTTAGAATTCACAGTTTTAATTCAAGTTTTAAAATGTTTCTTTTATTTATATTGTATCTTGTTGTTTATTTTATTTCTGTTAGTTTGTAAGGCTACTTGTGACACTTCCAATGTTCCAATCTTATGGGAATAAATATTATTATTAGTATTTATTATTATAATAGAAATTCGCATACGTCACAGTGTGAGGTAATAGAGCAACTCCAACGCCTTTTAAAATCGCAGATTCAATTTTCCCCATATTCTTACATGCGTCTCTTCGTCAATTTAACTATCGACTATTTAAAAAAATCAGTTGTGCGTGACCAAAAAATTGTAACCGTATTTTTGTAACCAGTGACAATAGGACTAGTGTTTTGCGTTTAACGCGTTTGTCTGTGTGTTAAGGGCTTCGTAACTCAAAAATACATTGACTGATTTTCATAGTTTTTTTTGTGAGTCGTAAGGCGCTGTCTTGAGAAAGTTTTTTTTAATCTTCATGTAAATCTCCTCAATTATTGACAGACGTATACTGAAGAACCACCCAGTAAAAATTCCATTTTTGCCTTGCGAGCATGGCACGTAAAACTGTAATTAACGTATTTGAGAATGATAGGCTGCTTTTCGGGTACGATATTAGATTCTCGCTATGTTAGAATCACGAATTTCCTTGTACATTTTCCAAGTATTTGCTACCAACACAGCACATAAACCTTGTGCGAGGTTACTTGGTTACTTCATATTGTCATCGCATGCCTTGCCGATGACATTGAAAAGTTATGTGGTCTGAATAATTCCTACATTTTTCAAAAATTACCTACTACATTTGACGTATGTGTAAACGAAATTGTATTCGTGGAAGTGAAACGACGAGTATTTGTACTTGACAATGTAAGTAAACAAACAGTTGTGCATTGTGCTTGTTATTTGGGTTGTTTTCGTTTAAATTAATTTAATATTTGTTTGTATGAAGTGGTCACTTGCATGCAAAAGAGTTTGATAGCTGACTCGCTGACGGATAGTTGATGCCATTGGAGGTTTTCGTTTAGTCTTAACAGTTGGTTCCGAAATGCAGCTTGTCTATATTTTTAATGCAGGTTTAGAATTAGATTTTTTTTTATACATTTATTTAACGTCGGCCTATTTCCGCTACTGAGGCCTAACACCGACGCCTGTAAACGAGCTACCCCCAACCAGGAATTTTGCAGAACCTCTTCCCTTAAAAAGAGTAGGGATCTTTTACTTGCCTAACATTTAATAGACAAGGGACCGACGGATTTCATCCCCTCCGAAGGATGGCATATCTCCTATACAACCCTCGCCTAAGGTTGTATAGCTTCCGCGCATAAACTGATATACAAGCCGCTGGAAGATGTGTGAGGCGAGGATGCGGTTTCCGTTGGAATGGTCACCCATCCAACTACTAACTGCACCTGTCGTTGCTTTACATCGCATACCGAAGTATGTACATAGTAAAGACGCACCTACGCTCGCCCCGATTTAGAATTAGAGAATTAAACGGAATTCATTTTCTGTTACAAATTGATAAATTGTGACTATCAGAAGAAAAAAAAAGAAAATATTTTTGAAAATTTGAGTCTATACTTTTAACGATGACATCTCAGAAACGACGCGGCCTACGTTGAAACAACACATGAACTATGTTGTGGAGCATTAAATTTCTTCAGATGAGCAGGTGATTTCTACAAATAGTTGACTCGGTGATGAATCCTCCAAAAGTTATGTATATGGGAAGCATTTAGCTGGATTTTTGACGATAATTGGCATTATCAATCATTTGCATAATTTTGTGACCATTAAAATTCCTATCAGGCAGGTTATTTTTGCAACCACCATTTGTTCAATGAAGAATTCTTTATAAGTCATTTAGCGCAACATTTACCGAACATTGAAACTATCGGTATTTTAAAGTTGGGCACTTGTAGGGTTTTTACAAAAGCATTATAGGCTATTGATTATGTCATAAAAAACAGGGAGATAAGGAACTAAGACATTCAAGGATTCTTATTACATAAATCGTTCAATTGGTCATTTAAGATGAGAAAACCGCGGAGTGCTGTTAAATTAGAAGGTGCAAATTGGGAATAGGGAAAGCAAAATTCAAGTATAGTTAATAGGAAACTTTTTGTAGAGAATCAAATGTCCCATCGAAATGGCTTATTTAAAGAAAAATAAAAACAATTTTTTGTTTGAAAAGTATCCAAAGAAATAATTTTTTAAAACGCAAAATCCAATTTTTTGTTTTTCTTTCTTTTTTGCCTATAACTTTTTTTGAGCAGAGATAGGTATAGGCATTGCTTTATAGAAAAAAAAAGTATAAAATTTCCTTAAAGATGGTGATCTCAAAAAGTTTTTTCGATGAAAATTCACTGAGATATACTCTCTCAAACTTAGCCACTTTTTTCGATTTTTATCGCGTTTACCTTGATATTGTTTTAAATCTTATTTTTTATAACAAAATTGATTTTTACTCAATAAAACAATGTATTCCAAGTTAAAATGTTAATAATGAATAATTATTTTCACAAATGTATAAAACTGCGATGGTTTTTTAAACAAACTAACAAAAATGTTTTCGTAAATATTGAAGAAGAGATAGGTTCTGCATCAGAATTTATTGCAGCTGATTTGTATTGGGCAAAGTTGAATAAGACCCTTAGTAGCCGTCTCTTTCAACTTCTTTACAAATTATCAAAAAGTGCAAAAATTTCTCTGGCCCAATTACCGCCAACACGTGATGCCGCTAAACAGCACGGCTTAAGGACATATTTTCAAATACAGCAGTGGAATGGTAAGCAATTAAATCCTCTTTACTAGGGTTGGAAAAAACCAAAATATGGATTGATGATAGCTAATTTTGCTCAAAAAAATGACTTGCGAATGTACCACAGGTTGTTACGAGGCGAAAGAGGCTTCAATCACAATATATTACTAAATTCATTCGATTTAAACTTACAAAGTGCTTCATAATCAGTTAGACTGTGTTCACCTGTTAAACAGAATTAAGTTTTGTGTACCAAGTGAACTCCAGTCAACACAATTTTACATTGATACGAGCTGAACTAGCATTCAAGTCAAATCACTAGTATTTAACAGGTATAAACGAAATCTCTCATTTGTGTGATGTTAATTTTGACAGTGTAAGTCATGTATTCGTATATACAAAGAACATCAGCTAATCAATAATTAAACTTTTATCATATTATATAAATTATTTAGGTTAAGTAATTTCACAGATACTTGTATTAGTACATCAATATTAATGTTATTAGTATTATATATATTTCACATTGTTATTTATTATTTTCTGTAATTCAATTCAATTCAATTCAATTTATTCAACTTCAACTATACATGTTTAACATTACATATTCAAATGCACATAGAGTTTGGTATTAGACATTAAATTAACAACATTATCAGTTTTATATATTACATATTGAAAAACTTAAAATAGGTTATATTTAATACCACCCTGGCGAACAAGAAGACTCACCTAAGCACTATACGGTGCTTGTGTTGTGTCGTTCTTCTTATATCGCCGAAGGAAATCTAACTAAAGCAGGCAAATTGAGAAATTATGACGGCTAGAATACACTGTTGATGTATACGAGAAACAGTATTGGGCCCAATACTGTTCCCTGTGGAACACCGACTGTGACATCACGTGGTTCACTTATATAGTTATCTAACTTTACACGTTGCACTCTGTGTGACAAATAATCTCGCAAAATGTTTAAAGTTGGTCCCCGAATACCGTAGTTATGCAATTTCTTTAATAGTTTATCGTGTGATACTGTATCGAATGCCTTGGCCAAATCAAGAAAAATGGCTAAACATTTCTTCGACTCGTCCAAGGCATCCACGGTTGTTCTGAGAAACTCTACAACAGCGTTTTCGGTGTTAGATTTGTTGATAAAACCAAATTGTCTTTTAGTTATTACATCGTGAAGGTTAAAGAAGGAAGTTAATCTTTTTTTTATAGTTTGTTCGAAAATTTTTGCGAAATTATTTATCACAGAGATAGGTCGGTAATCTGTTAGCTGTTCTAGATCACCTGATTTATGTACGGGTGTAATAAGTGATTCTTTCCACTGAGCGGGCAGGTTACCGTTTATATATGTTAAATTAATAATGTGAACTAGCGGCTTGACAATATGTTTATGTATATTTTTTATTAAATCTGTTTTTATTCCGTCTGGACCGGGAGAACATTTATTTTTGAGACATGAGATTATATTAATTATTTCTGTATCTGATACGGGTTCTAAAAACAGCGTAGGTGCTACAGATATGTCATTTAGGAAATTATCGGGTAGTTTATCATATTTTTTTATTTTTTGTAGCATTTCAGGACCTATGTTTGCAAAGAAGTCATTTATAACATTAACTTTTTCCCTATTATCCGATATCATATTACCATTTTTACTTTTAATAGGTATGTTTTTTATTGATTTTTTTGTTGTGTTATTTGATATTTCATTTATTAGATCCCAGGTTTTCTTAGAATTACCTTTCATTGCATTTAGTTTTTCTTTGTAGTATTGATTTTTTGTTTGTTTAATGAGTTTGCTTAATTTATTTCTATATACTTTATAATCCTCATGCAACTTGTCTGTAAAGTTAGTGTTTAGTTTATTTTTTAGGAGGTCTCTTTTTCTTACCGAGTTTATTAGTCCAACTGTTATCCATGGTTTTATCTTGTAATTTTTGTTATTGTATATCATCCGTTCGCTTGTTGACATTGCTATAAAAATTTTTAATTTATGAATAAAATTATTATAAGATATTTGTGTGTTATAACAATTGGTAACCTCGGTCCAAGTTTCATTATCACAAAAGGTATTTAATTTATCGTAATCAATTTTTTTACCGTAAAATTAGTCTTATTAGGATTTTCATTTTTTATGTTATTCGGAAATGTTATATTTAAAAGAATCGTATGATGATCAGATATATTAGTTTGAAAAACACCAGGTGTGAATAGAATGTTTTTTTTACAATTTACTTTGCGAACAAATATATGATCTATTAAAGTTTGCGATTGATTCGTTATCCTGGTAGGTATATTAATGTATGAAAGAAACCCATGCTCAGCTAAAATATTTACATAGTTATTTACAGAATTTGAGAATTTATCTAGTAAATTTATATTAATGTCCCCTACAAACAGTTCAATTTGTTTTTTACATAAATTTGATAAGTACAATTGTAATTCATCCTGATATGTATGCACGTCTATAGACGGGGGTCTATATGACGCAGTTAGGCCTATTTCAGTATTGTTATTATTTACTAGGATTCTTAACAATTTAGTTTCAGTTAAAGGATAAATTTGTATCTTTGCAGAGATATCATTTTTAATAAAGGCAATTAGACCATCATTTTGATTAGTTTTCGAGTCATTGTAGTACAAAGTATAATTAGGTATATATTGAAGTCACTTACCAATTCGATATGCCATGTTTCAGACAATAATATTATATCTATATCATTTATTACAGGTTCCAAATATACAAGAAGTTCGTCAAAAATTTTTTTTATGCTCCTTATATTGAAATGGATAATATTTAATATGTCTTTTGTCCTCTCCACTTCGTTATTCCTAATATAATCCTGTAAACTATTATATGATTCAGTTTTAATTTCTTCCTCATTGTCTAAAATATTTATGAACTCTAGCATTCGAGTTTACCTATATAAATAAATTAAAAAAGAGGGAAAAATAAATGTAAGAAGAATGAATAAAAGAAGAGAAAAATATATATATATATAGTGTAATATAAATTTACGTAATGTAGTTATATAGTTATTCCAAAAAACAAAAGCAATGACAAATAATAATCAGCTCTAACAAAACGTATCACTGCAACTCCATTAGTCAAAAGATATAATCAAGAAAAAAGGAAAAGTAAAAATAGCGAAAATTAATTTATATAATCATCATAAACAATTATTACATAACAGTTATAGAATTATAAGCAGCAAAAGAAAAAATACCTCTATAGAAAATAGATAAATAATAAATATATTAATGCTATGGAGTAATAGCTCCGTATTAAAGTCATAGTTTAAATACACTATTGAAATTAGCCATGCTCCTTAGAATGTGAATATTATTATTTGATTTGACATGCACCAAACCATTCTGGGTCCAAACATTTTTTAGCGACGTAGCCTCGATAGTTTTGTTCAACAGATCCATCCGCAGACTTGTAAGGTCCTCTTTTATAACCACCCCGGTACCTTTCAGCATTTTTTTCCTCCTGTATATAACTCGTTTTAGTTCATTGTTTTTTAACTTTAGAAATATACCTCTTGCTTTTCCGTCTTGTTTTGGTTTACCAATTCTATAACACACCTCAATGTTTTCGTGGTTTAGTTCTGTGGACATTTCTGTGTTTAATAAGGCGATAATTTCGTCTTTGGTATTTTCGTTATCTTTCTCTTTGAGGTTGAAAATCCTCAAGTTGTTCATTTTTGTTTGTTGATCCACCTTATCAATTTTCTTTGACACGACTTCCATATTATCTTGTAAAGTTTTTATATCATTATTGATTTCGTTTAATTTATGATTATTCTGCTGATTTATCGCCGTAATTTCATTTTTTATATCGCTTACTTTTTGGTCAATTTGCGACAACTTTATCTCCATCGTTTTTGTGATCGCATTCGTGATATTATCAAAGATGGTTTTTATAAACATGGGGTCTTGTAGACACACGTTTATTGCAGCATTTGGGTGTAAACCTGTTGAAAATAAATATATTATTTAATTATGAGTGAGGATTTTGTTTTAGAAGTCATGTCAAAGAATAAAACTTTCCATCTTGCATTCTTCCTTCGTTTCGTATTCCTTAAAACTCATGTTTGCTTAATCCTCCCTCAGCTTATCTCATCTCTAATCAAAATTTCATACAAAAAAGTTCTGTTGGCATTTAACCGACAAATCGATAGTTTTTGCAACGAATTTTCTAATTTCTTACACTTGAAAAATTTGCTTTTGTAAAATACAAATTAGGGAAAGCATTTACGCAATTTTTTTTATTTGGTGACTGCAAATTTTTTTCAATTACCAAATAATTATTTACATTTTCTTCCTCGACAATAATATTAACTGTATTAACATCTCCTGAGGTTTGGATAAGGAAATTTTTCCCAATCCCAATTTTTACATTTTCGAGTGTGTTTTAATATCAAAATAATATGTTTAAGTGTGCAGAAACAAATGCATAAAATATCAAGTGCATTGTACATTTTTGTTTCTCGTTAATTTATGAAGAATTTGATCCTAAATGAAACTCGTTACGATAATAAATTATTGCAAAGATTGGAAGAATTTAAATTTACTGTAGATTTCCTATCCTTTACTCATTTTCTCTCAGTAAAAGCACGTTAAATGGGTAGTATCACGTAGTTTTATCTATTGACGTGTTAGTAACGTTAGAAGTTCCACAAGATTCCATTCTAGGGCCAGTGTTATTTATAATGTTCTTCGATGATATTTACAGGAAAGTCTGTTGTCGCCTATATGAAAAATTAACTTATAAAAATAAAATAATAAATTAACCTTAAATATAAGAAAAGCAACGCGCGGTGACTTTTTATTTATTTATTAATCACTACTCTCCAGGAACGATGTTCCCAATTATAGAGCTGTATTTTTTTCACATTCATATAGACAATTATACAATGATCATTCCCTACGACATTGCTACCTGCCGTAGCTGGGACTCGAACTCAGAAGTGGCACAGCGACTCGGTAAAATATGAACATCCAAACCCTAGCCAGGATTCGAACCCGGGACTCTGGTTGCAAGCCTAACACATAAGCGCTGAGCCGATGCGATGGCTTTACGAAGGAAAATAATCCGATATATAAACATAAAAAAGGCAATGAAACGGTTATTAGTTGCAACTAATTTAAAGATCTCGGAGTCGTTTGTGATTCAAAATTAACCTTTTTCTTCAAACAGAAAAAAAACTGACTTATGACAAACTACGTGAACTTAAACTGTAATTTCTCTGACACTTCATCTAAGCGGCAGTAAAAGTGTTTTACTGCCGCTCACGATCCATACTAAAAGTATTTGAAGAGAAAATAGCATGTTATATGTGATGTAAAGTGATTTTTTATATCCCGGCTGTTCTTGCCGTCAAGAACATCCTTGACACAAAAAATGTCACTTTTACTCCGTATAAAACAATACTTATATACCATTGGTGAAAAAAAAATTTTTTTCTTCAAACGTCGCAAAATCATGACATTTCTTACTCATTTCATGGCATTAAAGTTTGACATTTCAGACGGCTGTGCGTTGCCGTTAGCAACGGAAGTAAAAGTACTTTTTCTTCTGCTCGAGCGGACTTTTACTTCCATTGGTAATGGCAACACACAGCTAAATTTTGTATCTTCATCTTTTATAGCTAATCGACATTTGAAGAAAAAAATAACATGTCTTATTCAGAGTAAGAGCCACTTGACTCATCACAAAAGTATCACTTTTACTTCTAATAAAGCAATACACTATTTTCCAGACGTGTCAAAAAATATTTTTGTCAATATTTTGGTTATTATTTGTGGCCATAGAGGACTGATATACCCTATTACATCCAACTCCAGGCTTACATCTCCCTGTATGAATGTATCTTCCATAGATATTCCAAGATTCTTGTCAAGTCTTCCAACTTTATTAAGTCTAGTCTAGACAAATGTGACAAATAAAGTCAACTAGACGAATGATAGATGAATAATGCACTAGGAATGATATTTTAGTTATCAATTACTAGAAACGCAATAAAGTATTTGTGATAAATGCTGATGAGGGAAACATTATTGCAACACACTCAAAACATTTTCATACTTTCTTCTGTTTAATGCTTTTGTTAGCCCAAAATTAAAGTATGCTAGTTTTATTTTACATTTTTATATAATGTTTGGAAGTGAATGGACGACGATTCGAATAATTTCTGTAATATATTTTCTATTTATTAAAAAAAAATATGTTGAATAAGTTTTCCCCATTTTGCACAAGATATCGATTTTAGTGCTATACTTTTTCTTTTACTAAGGATTGAGCGAATAATGTAACGATATAAAAAATGAGGGGGTGCTATTTAAATAAAGTTTTTTAGATTTTGAATTTATGGCACTTAAGACATGTTTTTGACTCCGTTTTTAATTTTTGAAACGTTTGATAACTTATTAAAACATTATGTATACTGAAAACGAACACTCTGTATAAAAGTGTTTATTAATTCGACAACTGGGGCGAGCGTGGGTGCGTCTTTACTATGTATATACTTCGATATGCGATGTAAAGCAACGCCAGGCGCAGTTAGTAGTTGGATGGGTGACCGTTCCAACTGTTGTAGTATATTCCCCATACTATCGAAATGGCCGACCAAAAAGTAGTCAAAATTTGCCAAATAAATCGTTTGTCAAGGCCAACCTGGCCAACACCATAAAAAAAGTCCTTAAGACACCCAGCACACCGAAAAACTACAGTTCATAACTGAAAAATCTAAAAAAATTTAAGTATTCTCAATAATTCGCCGACATCTAAATTCTAACCCCAAATTAGCTAAAACACCCCATTCCTTCAAATTAACCATAAGTTTTTACAAAAAACACTTTAAAAATACAGCCCCCTCAACATTTCAATTCATTATCAATTTACTCCCCAAACTTCAATCTATCAAAATTTAATTCACTTTCCAAAACTTTCTACAAGCCCCCGTATCTTAATTTTCGCATCAATTTCAATTTCCCTAAATTATCTTTAAACCCCTTTTAATTATCTCCACGAACCACCCATGAAATAATCTTTTTAAAATCCAGACCAGTTTACGTGTTCCCATGAGTTGCTGGCCACTCGTCCCTATCTTCATTAATATCCCACATTAAGCTTCTTTTTCTTAATCACAAAAACCTATGTCCAATTTACTAAATCCCTTTTCAATGCTGGCAACTCGTCGCCAACTTCACTCCGTTACCCTATATAAAATTTATTATGACCAAATACAGCATCGCACGTAACAGTTAAACGTAGCATCAATATGGATTAAAGTTGAACCTTCAACGCTACCTTACGGGGCCATTTCCAGACAACGGTCATATCCACAGTTATTGCAAATATCTTCCAAAGTAAATTTCAACAGACATTCTTACATCAAAACATTACCTTTTTTACAGCCGATTTAATAATATAATTTTCATTTTAAATTTCCAATATTTCAAAAGCTATTGCACAACATTCCGCAATATTTCGCAATCATAGCCCAAATGAATGTCCGGTTCCCTTTTTAATTCTCATCCAGCTCTCGGCTACGTCGTGCCCTATCAAGGGTATAAAAGAAGAAGCGTGCCGAGGCTCCGACAAGTTGTGTTTCCGGTATCTACGAATAAGTTCTTACTTCCCGCGTTGCCCTTTGGTCGCCACAGAGCCTAAATCCAAAGTAGTGTTTTCCGGCTTAAGTAACGAAACCGAAAGTGTACCCGTGCCTGTTCCTAGGACACCCCTAGTAAAAAATCGGTGTTTATATTTTGTTAAGCCAAAGTGCTAATTTTTGTTTAACGCCCACGCGGCTCTAGTTTTAAGTGAAATAAAAATCCGTCCTCGCGACTTTAGTTTGTAGTGAATTATTGAAATCTGATTAAACCATAACGAACCCCGCAACGACTAAGGCAAAATTCTACGTGTCGATACGTTACCTAAAAGAAAATTTGTTAATTTTAAAACCTATAAATATTCAACTCTGTGTTTTTTACCTAAATAAAAATATTATAATCTCGTGTTAAATAAAGTGTTATTACTGAACCAGAAGTATATACAGGGTGCTCAAGTAGGCCCTGCCAAGGAATCAAAAGTAAAATTTAGCTAGAAAAGCTTATACAGGGTGAAGCTTTGAACCCTTACCAATAAATAAAAAAGCAGTCTTACGCTCTGCACTTATACAGGGTGTACCTATTGGCCGAATCCTTCCGTTTAAGGACTGTCTACGAAAACGAGGGTGAGTTTGTGAAAAATAAAAATGTTTTTATTCGGAGACTGCAAATTTTTTAAGTTGATGGGCGCCAGCAGCCTCGAAGGTGGTGTTCTCGTAGCTCTGGTGGTTGAACGAGCTCTCAGGGTCGATTTTTGGAATTTGTAGACTGGTTAACGATTTTTTAGAGTATCGGTGGGTACAGCTACTACTCCCTTTACTGTCTCGCCGGCTGACATACACAAGCACCGCTTTTGGTGCCAGGTACCCCAACTTTTGAGTATGTAGACAGGCGCTGTTACCTGGTAAGATTCGTTGGTGAGAAATAAAAGTCAGAGATACCAAAATATGTAACTCTAAGCAGAACTCTTGCGCTGGTCGATACACAATTTGTTTTATGAATTTAATCCCTAACAATACTGAGCTAACACTGGTTATTTCGAAGCGAGTTAAAAGTCGCGGCACGATTGTAGGTTGCTGTTGTAGGCTGGCCTTTCTCCTCCACGCTGTAGGGTGTAGATGCACTGGCAACTACGACGCCGTACAGGTCTTGGTTCGTCAGGTATGCTGAAGTTCTGGAAGCTTGTAGATGTAGTGGACTGGACTGCTTACTCGATGAAGGCTCGGAGTGAACTGTAGATGTTGACTGCTGGGAGTGAACTGGTAGTTGTAGTAGTAGCGCGTGCTAAGGCTCGGAGTGAACTGCCGCTGTCGAAACCCTGCCGCGATACTGTAACTTTCGGGGCGGACGGAGCTCTGAGCGTTAGGTCGGCTGGCGTTTGGAACGCTGTGTGCCGGATGAGCGGCTGGGGCCGCCTGCTGCGTCGTGTCGGACCCGCCCAGTCACGTCGAGGCGGACGGGAATCTAAACGTCGATATACCCTAAGCGCGTTTATTGCGTTGTATTTAATTAGAGCTGAGATATGAATGGATAATGATGCTAAGCTACAAATTCCTTTTTTGGCCTCGACAACAGGACATACCACCCCAACCTAACTCTTCAAGAAATTAAGTGCACAAGAGGCTCTGGGGGTCTCAGTCAAGCTAGCCAGCCCAAACGTTTTATTCTCCCGACAACCAGAGGACCGTGCGTGTCCTTGAGGCCCAATTTGGGGCTTTAATTTTAAACCCAGAGACTCCTTCGTGTTCACAACGAAGACCGCGTCCTCGCCTCACACATCTTCCAGCGGCTTGTATATCAGTGTATGCGCGGAAGCTATACAACCTTAGGCGAGGGTTGTATAGGGGATATACTATCCTTCGGAGGGGATGTAAAGCCGTTGGTCCCTTGTCTATTAAATGTTAGGCAAGTAAAAGATCCCTACTCTTCTTAAGGGAAGAGGTTCGGCAAAATTCCTGGTTGGGGGTAGCTCGTCTACAGGCGTCGGTGTTAGGCCTCTAGCGGAAATAGGCCGACGTTAAATAAATGTATAAAAAAAAAAAATAATTCTGCAACAACCAGTGAACCGATTTTGATTCTCGACAGATTTGCAATCCATACAGACATAGCGACATTTACTTTTATAATATGTATTGATTTGAGATCATTACATTTTCACTTTATTATATATTATTTATTTTATATTAGTGAAAAAACTATAAAACAATTAGCGAACTAACAGGATTTTTATGTAATTTACTACTATCCATATCTAATAACCATTTGCAAATGGAACGTGAAAATCCATCAAAAAAGGTAATACAGTGAGTAATAAAAACCGTGGCATGATGTCAATTCATTAAAACTAATATTAAATTTAATTTGTTGCCGGTTTTGCCGTCGACCGAATGATTATTAATATCTTCCCAATTAAGCCCATAAAGCTTATCATTAAAGTAACTAAGGGAAACCTTTTTTGCAATTTACGAATAATAATGCAAATTGGATGGTTATTCTAACGTATCACACAAAGCAGCATTTGATTCTGAATTATTTATATGTGAAGTATGTTTTATTCGTATATGATTTTGTCAAGAAAATATGTACTTTACTTTAATGTGTAAGTGTTTTGAATATTACTTCATATTATTTGTATTTGATTAGAATTGAGCATGATAATCAGTAGCCAATTTATTATTTTACAAAGGTTGTGGCATAATAGTAGTATTGATATATTTTTTAAGGTGATAGGAGGTATGTTTTTTGCTAAAAGTATATCATGTTTTCTATAATATCAATTACGTATATCATGTTTTCTATAATATCAATTACATTTCCAATTATTTGCCTCCGGCTTCTTTTAGGTACACCACCCTGTACATTTTCACTAATGCTATATCAAGTTTTCTTTCTTGGCAATAGTGCCATGTATAGTTTACAAATATTGTTTTTGTCTGGCGCTTATAAATAATTAAACATATAACTGTTTTAACCGTCTTCCAGATAACTTGAATGATCCTCTTAAGCCTAGACTTGTGTGAGTAAATGAGATGGGGCCCTACAGTTTATAGTGGGATCCGAACTACTTCTTGGGGATAATGTATAATTGAAAATTACTTTGTAGTACCTGGGACTCGAACCCACTTCGCTAGGTATGCTCAGAGAGAAAGCTAGACGCGCTAACCTTGTATTACCGTTCCCCATTAATTACTATTTCAAAATAATCACGTATATTTGTTACTAAAAGTACAGTACGTTGCCTACTTTGGAAATAATGCCAACTACATTCCAAATATTATTTTCTTCTCCAGTCTCTTAATTTATAATTCTTCTAGGGTGACCACTAAAAATATATATCAAGTTTTCTTCCTTAACAGTAGTATCGACTATGTTCCAAATATTATTTTCCCTCCTAATTACTAATTTTACTCTATTATAGTATCGTTCAAAGATTCCCTGCAAATAAAAAATGCAATAAAACCTTTATGACCTCATTAAAATACAGTTACTCTGTACTATTCCGCCGGCAAATTGAATCACTTACCTTTATAGGTTTTTGTACATTGGCTTGTTTGACACCATACCGACTGGTTCGCCGGCGTTAATAATGAACTCGTAAAAGTTTTTCTTAAATTTTTACTTGCCTTTCTTTAACTCACAATGTAGCCATGCACAATGTTTGTCTTAAAATCTTGCATCCTTCATTTAACACACTTCCTGAGATAATCAATCGATGAAATTTTACATAGTTACTACGATCAGATGACAATACAGCATTCCAACGTTACTTTTGCAAATATCCGCACCTAGGGGGCGCGGGGCTGAAAATTTATTAAATATACTATCCAACCGGCATCTCCGGCAAAACATCGAATACAAAAGGCTTTTCGCCTGATCAGAGACTTCTACGTCCGTTTTTTCCCGTACAAATGGTACAATATTAGTTCCGGTGACATAATGGAATGCCGTTAGGTTTATACCTCGGAACCCAGCTCCAATGTATGAAGTTATGTAAATTGGTTCTATACTTTATATATAAATAATTAAAGTATGACTAAAAAGTATAAAATTTAACAAAGAGGACATTTTTTGTGTAATTTTGATCAGATACCATATTTCAGTACCAAAATTTGAAAAATGGAACAAAAATATTTTAGATTAAAAAAGTTTTAAAAATTATAGAAAAAGCGTCCAAATCAAAGGTCTTTTATAAGTAACATCCCTACAACCACAACGGGAATGAAATAAATCAACTTCGTAAAAACTAATTTCTTTCAGTCTTAATTGCACTATAGAAGTATCAAACTACATTCAACGTCAACACCGGTGTGGTTCTCTATGAAAAATCAATTCCTTATTTAGTAACCAAGTCATTCTTGTTTATTTCTGTGTAAGGTATTCAAAACGTATGATAATTTCGTCAAATCTAGTGCCCTCACGTACACAATATTCCCAACAGTGTATTGTTTAATTTAAATGCAGTTTTGTTTGTTGCATCTGCCAGTGCTGTGGAAGCAACGCAGTAAATTTCGTTTCATAAATTTAAAAATTAAAATCTCCAACGTTACATCTTTGGCGTTTCATTATAATGATTAATATCTAAGAACCTGTTCTAAAAAAAATTTCTAACATTTACAAAACACAAATCTGATGCAAAATGGATGCAATTGTTTTAAAATTATGAAGGATCATAATTATAGTGAATCTTTGAGGTTATGTCGACTCTGCAGCATTGCCTGGCGGATCAGTACTCTGATAAGTAGTTAAGATCCTGCTCTGAGGGAGTAGACAAACAACAAACACCGTTCCGTTTAGTCGGGAGTGAAAATGATTTTAATAACAGCGTTTATATATTTTTCTAGAAAATCAAACAAATAAAGTGGCAATATCTTATTAACTTATTGATTCTAAAGGTGCATTTACACATTCGCACGAATGGCGAGTCGATTCGCAAGGCGAGTAGCGGATCAAATGTGTAGTCGGTTCACTCATCATTCGCCTCTTTCCTCGCCTTGCCGCTTGTAGCGCTCGCGCCGGAAGCTTTTTTTTATGGACGAATCAAAGGCTTGCAAATTTCCACGTCGTAGTCGTCATTTGCCTTGGCTTGAATTGAAACTCGCCGTGTGAAAACGGTCATTCGCGTTGTTGGAACGGACGTGCGATTGCCTTTCGCGAATGTCGGTGAATGACGAGGCGAAACACGAGCGCGTATGTGTAAATGCAGCTTAAGGACGTTCCCAACAAAAAAAGTTTTCTTACGGTTATCTGGAAAATATATACATATATTTTTATTTAATGTTCTGTACACGTAGGAAAAATTTGTGTAGCTGTTGTGGTATTAAATTTGTAAATATTAGCACATAAAATTCCCATTTTAACATACTTATAAAATCCCATATTCATTTATGTTTTATTTAATTACAATGATAATTTTCTTACGATTTTCTTCAAAATCTGACAGCTATTAGAAGAAGGAGAGAGAAATATTTTTCTTTAAGAAAAATACTGCAAGCGTTATTCGTTTCTCTCCAAAATATGTTGAAAATTCGTGACTTTTGTCGCTCTCGGCTTGCTTCAGATAAGTTGGTAAGTAGGACAGGACTGAAGCGAAAAAGAGCAGTGCTTGTCAACAAGTTTGTATTATAAGCATGATAGTTTATATAGGGGAGATCCTTTTGTAGGTTGAAAACGACTGTCCTTATTAGGTTTTGTACTGCAAACGAAATCAGCTCTGTTTAGCCAATGGGTGGCGCAGCATAGTTATCCCTTCCGGGCAACGGTTTCAAAATACCGCCTTTCGAATTAGCATTAAAATCCTGAGAGGATGTTTCTTGTGGACTCAATTAGTGTGACGTCACGTATCAGGCAACCCAACATGCTACTTTCATAACGCTAACGGCGCGAAATGAATGCACTGGAACTTGACTCTTAATGCTCTAGTTAATAGAGATTATTATCAAGAGGGTTAAAACATAGCTTAGAATTTCTTTTTATTTTTACCTCACAGGAAATATTTAAGGCCTTTCAGTAACTAATTTACATTCACAAAGTATGTGAGATTATATACAGGCTGTCCATTTTACCAGGGCACTCGAGAATATCTCACTTAGGTCGTACAAAAAAAAAAAAAAATTACGAAAATTGTGCCGATTTATATAACCTACAAAATGGTTTAAAGACATTTGAAATCCATGGCCTACTTTAAGAGTTAGGGCGGAAAATATCGAAAATGCGGAAAACGTCTAGGCCAAATATCTCCGTTATTTGAGAGATAAGAGAAATATTCTAAGGCGAAAATTTTTTGCAAAACGGAGTGTTTCAACGAGGTTTTATCTAATTTTTTCAAAACCGCTGTATTTTGAGATTTACTCTTCAGACTGTTAAAAAAATTATTTTGAAACGGGCGGGAAATGGCGCCATTAAATAGAGTATTTGTAATAAATCTCGTATAGAATTAATGTAAATAGTAAAATTAACGCAATTTTTTATATGATAATCGGAACCGGAATATTACAAATGTGAAAGTATTTCATACATTTTAATAACTTGTACTACTGTGCTCTTATTGTAGATCAACATTTTACTACTAGAAAACTCTATAATAAAGTAAAATATAAATAACCCTAACCTACCTATCAGTAGCTTCCACGTTCCTTTTATCTTGGCATCCTTTGAAAAATTTAAACAGCTTACATCCACATTTATTAGTATGACCACATTCAGGAACAAAACATAAATCCATAGTTTAAACAATTTAAAAAGAATATAAAATTTGATTAGATAAAGAAAGATTAGGTTATGAACTGTAAATGTGAAATCAAACAAGAGAATTGAAGTTAGATGCAATTGCATTGTTTCCCATCCATATAATTTAAATGTTCACATTCGTCATTCCCTTTGGAGGAAACTGTTGCTCTTTTATATTTGGCATTATTAAAATTGAATGGTTATTAAACCTTATATAAATACATACATTTTATAACATATCTTGTGTATGAGATTGTCACTGGAAGTTCTTAAACATTTCTTTCAACCGAGAAATTCGATAAAATGTATAACAATGTTTTAGCATTATATTTTATCGTCTTTATGAACAAGATAATAAGGTTCAAATTTCGATGTTAAAGCCGTTACAGTGGCTTGACGTAAGACTTAAGCCATATGACGTGAGACGTAAAAATAATCAACATGTACTTTCAAGTGTTCCAATATACGATTAAGTCGTAAAGCTAAGGTTCCACTGCGCAACTGTTTCGCAAATCTTTTCTCGCGTTGTGGTTACCTAGCCCCCATGCCGAAACTTTTTGCGCGAGGACGTTTCGAGGTGAGCGGACCGGCAGTCGGTTTTTGATAGCGCATCAAAGTGCTTCGCGTTGTTTGTTTCGCTGCGTGTAAACGCACACTTGTCTCGAGCTTCAAAATGAACCAGGAGGACTGCATTCACCTTATTAAATTGTATCAGAGCTATCGATTTTTGTGGAATGCTAAAGACAAAAGTCATCATAATAAGACCAAGAGGGAGGATGCGTGGAAGGAAATGAGCATCAAAATGGGGCAAACTGTCTCTACTCTTAAAGCAAAAATGAAAACTCTAATGGGGCCTTACAGGAGTGAAAAATCAAGGGAAAAGAAGAGCAGAGTCTTGCTTCTTTTCTTTGTGTTTATTCTTAACATAAAGTATCCCCATGATAGCAAACGCGGATGCTGCAGTCGTTCTACATACGAATGGTGCATGTCTTCGCAAACTGATGGCTTACTTTGTTTCGCTTCTATGTTGCGAAACGTTTCTCATCATGGAAATGGTTAGCCCGAGACAGCCGCTTCTCGAGCGCTTCTCGCGAAACAGTTGCGCGAATGAGTTTGGCTTAAGAGCTTATGTAGAATGTTGGAAGTTTCCGTATCGTTGAATTCTTAATGTTCGCCGTAAAAAGTTCGACCAATCAGAATTCTCACTAAATTGACAGATAATCACAGAAAAGATGGCTCTTGTCCTCTTCCGTGAGATAACTAAAAGCTTGTGTTTTGTATAGAGAAAACAGGTTACTTTGTGGATTATTATTTCCTCATCAAATTGTTACTGCGACAATGCCTACTCATTTATAATATTTCACTTTTTATATTTATCATTCATGTTTGAATTTCTATTATTTTAGCTATAACTTTAATTGTATATTTAAAAAATTCAGTTTAATGACCTTTAACCAATTAATTCTTTTCTAATTAATATTCATGTATTCCTATATTATTTTGGCAATATATGTGTTAAAAAAATGTGACACAATTTTTTTTTGTATTAGACTTTCCTCTCTTTGATATAGTAACCTTAATGTAGATGAGGAAGCCTTGACATGGTCTTGCATTGGTTTTTAACACTGCCGATATCAAAGCGTTTCACCGCTGCGCGATGGGCGGATTTAATTTCGAATACTAATAATATTCCGAGTAGGAGGAAGGACATATTTAAATCTCTGGGAAAATACCGAAGTAGTTTTTCAATAACCCTGTTTAATTGAGTATGTGATAGGCAGTGCTTTATCCTTATTTTCGGTGATATAAACATAAATTAAATACGGTCTTTAAAGTGATAAATTATTCTCAATTATATTGTTCTTGACAACAAGATGTTATGGAATACAACAATACATTAATTCTCTTTTTAAAAATATTTATAAATACAGGGTGTTATGAAAATAATTCTTGTAACAGTCAGTTTATAAGTTGATGCTAGCAATAATTAATATTAATATGTTGTGCAAGTACGGAATGGTATTAATTTTAACCATTCAGTGCGAGTTTTACAACGAATTTTTTGTATTGTCCGAATTTTACGTCTCCTGGATATGATGACATAAATATTATCTTAGCTTAGCTACCTACCGTGTACTTCTAAAATGTTTTCATTGGAAATTTCCTTTGAAATATGTCTTTATAAATAAAATAATAAATAAATAAACACCACAGAAATTAGACAACCCCCAATTCCAGAAGCCAGGGGCTTGTGCGGAAGGGGAATACACATTGAAAAAACGCGGACATACAACCATTTCCTCCGACAGTGTCAGTGCCGGAGCCAGGATTCGAGCCTGGTGGTGCGATGCCCGTGTGATAAATCGCGATTGCCACCTTGCGCCTTAACCCATGCGGCTATCGACCAGATAGTCTTTCAGCTTCCACTGTTCTTCAACTTATAAAATAATGGTTCGAATTTAAAAAGTAGTAAAACACCTAGCGAAAACTAGTGAAAAACCTGAATGGCTCCGCTTATAGATCCATTTCCTTATTATCATGCATACCAGAAAATTTTGAACGAAAGGCCAAAGCTAGACTAGAATCGTGGCTATTATACCATAATCTACTTGCTCCAAGCCACTTTATCTTTGAAAAGTCTTTTTATACTTTAATACAGAACCACCATTACCAGTTTTTCCAGCATGTGCCTGTCTGATAATCACTCTTTCACAACCACACTTCTATATGGTTATAAATTTCCATATTCGCTAGAGGTATGTTTCTAAACAAAAAGTTAACATGGAAATATTTCATTAAGGCAATCATAGCTAGATGCAATGAAGGAATGTATTTCTTCAAATTAACCCCTAAGACCTGGTGGGGCGTAGATGTAAAATAAACTGGAAATTATGCAGAGAAAGCGATCGGATTTGCCTTGGTGCAATGAATTCCACTCCTGTCTCTCTCCGCTTTATGTTGAAGCTCGCGAACCCCCTTCACATAAGGGGTGAATTGGAATTGGTTGGGGGGGGGGGGTGGTCAAAGAAAAAATTATGAACCACAAGCACTTAGGCCCCATTGGGCCCCTTGTACTTCCTCCCTGTAGGCAGACCCTCGCCTAGGCCTCTATCTAACCTAATCTTGTGAAGTAGGTGGTGATGCTGCCTAGGGTTATCTCCCTTACATCGGCCAAAGTAGGTCAACGTTCTCCCAAAATGGATTCTCTGATTCATGAGACGGCAGAACAGTCACAGAGTACACGTTGGACTTCTTGTTCACAACCTGTGTTTCGTTTAATTTGATATTGTGTAGATGTTTCCTTAAATCACAGAACCCAGTCTGGATTCCCGTTATAAAACTTAGGTTCCTTCTGGACATTGTCAAATAGTCCATTGCTGTACTCTTGTTGGGATATTTTAATAGTTCCCTAGCTAGCTGACGGCTGCTTGTTTCATCTCACATAAGGGGGAGTTTCTTAGTAATCAATTTGTGCTAAACACTTTTATTTAAATACTACATTACTAGATAGAATTTCAAGTTAAGAAATCTCCGACTTATGTAACAAGTTTTGGATTAAAAACTTTCAACCGTTTTAATCCTTTACCAAAATTGAACGAAAATGTCATTTCTAGTTATTCTTCGTCATAAAAACGTCATTCTTGGCGACGGTTTCTTGACATGACTGATTTTTGCAACATTTTATAAGTAAACGTCAGTATCCAGGTGGCAAAAGGGTGTGGCAAGTCGAAAAGCTGTAGCGACCTTATCACAAAAAAATCAAGGATACTTGTATGCAGAATAGAATGAACAATTGGAATAACGTGGCCACACTTTTTCAGTTTTTTTGAGAAATTGTTCCATTTGAAATCATTACATATATTTCATAATCCATAATAATTAGACCAGCTAAATTAAATAACACTCATAACCCGTTTTGAGGTGTTTTAGTTAATCTTAGGAAACCTATCTAACATTGTAAATATCAAAACTTGATTTGGTTGTGTATCATGAGAAGTAGTAGTACGGAATTTATCGATTCATTTATAACCTACACAGAATGGCACGATTTCCCTGAATTGTTTAAAAAGTATAGTTCTAAACTGTTTTGTATAATAGTTTCTAAAATCCAGAGGAAGGTGCCAGACGTTGAAAAAAATCGTAAAACATTTATTAAGAAACTGGATTATCAAGCCGAATAGTTTATGGAATATAATTTATTGAGAAATGCTGATGGCGCTTTCATCGCATTAAGAATTACCGATTTTTTATCATCTGCTAACTTTATTATTACCAGTTTTTTTACTAGTTTTTTAAAATTACTACTAACCGGATGGCAGTTTATATCCCATCACTTGAAATGGAATGTTTTGTTATTAACTTTCAGTTGAAGTACTTACCTATTTTTAGCTCTTAATTAAAACTTATTTAGTTGTATTCTTTGAAAGAGTTGTGAATTAATATTTATTAATTAATATTAATAGTTATTCTATTGCGTATATTTAAGTAGTGTATTTGGGTTAAGCAAACATAATATTTTGAAATTTGAAAGAATTAAAAGATTTCTTTCAACATTTTTTGTAATAATTATATACTTTATTTAATAAATGATGTATTTTTATATTCAAAAATAAATGTTATCTTAATTTGTCTTATATAATGGTTTATCTTAAATTCGATTCATGTAAGAGTGAGGACACACAACAAAAAATGGCCTTTTGTGGGCTATTTTTTAATAATAAGAATAATCTTTATTTGCTCAACAGGATAATCCCAATTACAGGACAACGTATTAGACCGTGGGATAGTGACAGATTTTTTGAAACGTTTGGTCCTATCTGGCCTTTTGGGAGACTTTTGTGCCTGATTTGTACTAACCATTTTCGTATTTATCAAACGGTTATCCAGGGCCTCTCAGCGGAAAACAAAATAGAAAATTTCATGAAAATGAGCAATTTCAAACGTTTTGTTCTTATCTGGCGTCAAGTTAAACTTATGTTTTAAAGAAAAACACCGACGGAAGCTCATCGCCAGACAAATTCCGTAGGCCCTAAGGCCCGAAATTTTAATCCGAAGTTGTAAGAAAAATGATCCAGAATCAAACGATTGGGTTCTTATCTGGGAATTGTATATATATATAGGTAAATAGATTAAAATTATCGCGATATAACAAACGCCAGATAAATTCCGAGGGTCCAACAGTGAAAAAATTATGCTTCAAGTTGTCTACTTTTCGGCGGAAATCAAACGTCTGGCATTTGTTTTTTTGTTATTATTATTATCTTTCATATATATATATATATATATATATATATATATATATATATATGTTGTTGTTTAGGTTTTCGCGGGTGTTAAATGAAGTGTTGTTGTACTTCCGGGTGCTCTCCCGCGTCGATGATCGACTCCTCCAGGAGTCACGGTTGTCTAAACGACGTTTCGGCAGAATCTCATCTGCCATCTTCAGGTTCTCACTGAAAGCTGCCTACTGCTGCTTCTCGTTGCTCGAGAAGATTGCAGTTCAGTTCAGTAAAAAAAAATTGAAACCTATTTTGGCCATTTTTTGCATTTATTTAAAACCCAATTAACAAAAAAATGAATTTTATCGGCCATTTCGAACAAAATTTTGACCAAAATAAACTGTTTTTTTTTTAATTAAAATAAATGTATTAAAATTTTCTTTCTGGTGGCCGAAAACATTCATTTTTGTTTATTGGATTTTCAACAAATGCAAAAAAAATGGTCAAAATAGGTTTTAAATTTTTTTTACGGCATCAAAAAGCTGGCGTCGGGAGCTAACTTTTGAAAAAAAAACAATCCTTTTTGGATTTAATGGCATAAAAGGGCAGCCAATTAAAATTTTAAATAACAAATTCAATTTTGCAGGCTGGTTTTTGGAGCAAAAGGCAGATTTTCTGAAAGTTCGAAGCTGATTGGTTCACCCAGTGGCTCTGGGTAGCAAAATAAGAAAAAGCGATTTGTGATCAGTTTTTTTCACTTCTGTAGGTTATGGTTGCTCTCCTAAGACCTACGGTAAACATAAAAAGGAAAGAAATATCCAGATGGAGCAGAAAGCAATATCTTGCTGTATATGAACCGTCTTGTTTCGCTTTCGCATGGGAGAGAGAGAGAGAAAGAAAATTAGCTGCAAAACCTGACTGAGTTTCTTGATTTATAGAGAATTTAGTTACAAAGATTTTGTTTTTTGGTCCCGATCGGACCTATATATCTCGAGTTATTCGAAAAACGCGGTTAAAGAAATTAAATTGTTAACAATTGGAGCACAAGGTCGTTGAAGTACAATAATTTTTTACTCCTGAGCACCTCCCCAACAGGATCCAACCATAAAATTGCTTATGGAAAAAGTTCCTTTATACTGATTTTTTGTGCTATTTTGACTGCGCTAGTATACTTTATACGAGGACAATTGAAACTGGCCAGTGTTAAAGCACAGGACCATGCGCACTGAACTTGATATTTTGTCCTATATATTTAGCAATGGTATCGAGATCCGAATGGTAGTTGAAACTGTGCAGGCGAGTCCGAGACTGGCAATGTAATCAGCCTTAATGAACCATCTACGACTGCACTGGTTAAAGATAATAAAGAGGACATGCCTACTAGCATAAAAAAACTCGTAAATCGTTTCTTAGTAGTCAACGGTGGACTTATGAGATGTGCTGTCAATGTGCCAGTGCAGTGCATAAATCCCTGTTATTATTCATATTTATAAATATTTACTACTATATAAAAGGTAAAATATTTTAATTATTTACTAATTTACCATGACTTTCTGGAGACCATTTGAAACAGAGGATAATATAATAACGCCCGAAAATCTTATCATTTTCTTATGACAAGCATTTCTATTTACCTCCGCCCATGTACAATAAAGAGATGCCGACTGTTTTTGCCGGCTTTTAGTTTTTATACGGTTTCAATTAAGTTCGTATACACTTTAATACTAAAACGGAAATATGGTTCACATCACAGTGAATTCAAAAAATTGCTTATTATTTTCAAATATAGTCATTTGATGTAACAAGGGAAAAATGTAGTTTATTTAGCGAAAAAACACTTTCTGAATCTTGTAAGCAGGGTAAAATTTGACTCATTTACAACAGTGATAACAAATTCGCAAATAAGAACTTAGCCCATTGGCATTTTATGTAATTTCAGTTGTTTTAGGTGTTAAAGACCATATATTTTTTGACTATCTTGAGTTGCCTGTAAATTCAAAGTTAGGAATTTGTTCATATTCATTTCTTCTTTTTATCTTCTTTATTCGAGCCCCACGTACTGCAAAGTAATTTTCAATTATAAATTACCTCCCAAAAAGTTGTTCGGATCACACTATAAACTGTAAGGCCCCGTCACCTTTACTTACACAAGTCTATACTTAATTCAAGTGATCTGGAAATCAGTTAAAAAAACATTTGAAAATAAACCAGTATACCTTTAAGGCTGTGACGTTTATGTCAAGGGATCAGCTAGAGGCTATTTTTGCAAATTAATACCAAATTATAACAAAAATAAGCGTATAATATTTATCTGACGTTTCGGAAACCTGTTTCCTTTTTCAAAGTTATACACAGCATAAGAATTGCTTCATAACTTATTTTAAATTAACCCCTTTCAATTATTGTTTCATTTTTTAAAAGTGAAATTTTATTGTCTTGCGAAATCAAATAAAAAAACAATTAATTGCTGTGAGTAGAATATTTTATTATTATATATATAGTTTATAAAAAGATGTGAATTAAAAACATATGGCGACTTATTCCCCACACATTTGAAGAGGCGGCCACGAGGCAATTTTACTTAAGTTCATAGGAATTGTCTCTAATTAATATTACAGGAGTCACTTTCACAAACAATAATCAGAACCAAGGAAGTAAAAAAAAATATATGTTGGTGAGTAATAGTTCAGTGATAGCATTCGGGAGCTGCTGCTCGCACGTACTTTATTTCATTCTTTGATTTATACAAGGTGTCCCACTTTTTAGGGACAGGACTTCAACAGGTGACATCAGAAATTAATATTTTTTCAAATTTCTAATAGTTCTCATATATTTGTTTTGAAAATGTTTTTAACCGCCTTGCAGGTCACCAAATGACGCTCTTAATTAAGTCTAGGAAATTTAGATTTGTCTGAGTAGGGGAGACGGGATTCTACCGTTTATAATGGGATACGAATCACTTCTTGGGAATAATTCATGACTGAAAATTAGTTCGGCAGTAGGTGGAGTTCGAACCCATTTTGCTAGATATGCTCAGAGAAGAAGCTAGGTGCTCCAACCACTGAGCTACCATCCCTCTCAATAACGCTCGAATACAATATCCTCTTTTCCGGGATACAGGTGTCCATTTCGAACATGATCGATGTTTGTGAAGTTTGCAGTATTTTTTTTTCTTCTAAAGTCGCATTGAAATATGAGATAACAAAGAATTTGAAATGCATTCCAAAGGCGCAGAATTGGAATCTGGATGAGAAATTATAGGGCTTGTTAACTCCTTACTCCTTCGTGTAATTGTAAACAATATAATTGTTATTATTAGATAGATTTGTTGATGTTTTTAATACTTTTCGAGTCATTTGAAGTCAAATATTTTCAGATAATCCACTAAGTACAATTTTTTAATAATTATTAGTATTTTAAGAACCTCACTACAAGATCTAGAAGTAATTGTAATAAAACCTCCAGCTGAAATTTTTAACCTGTGTCTGGTAGGTATATTTTTATAGTGAATTCGGATTCTACGGCCAAAAACACGTGAATTTTATATCGGGCATTTTTTTCGATTCTCGCGAGGTGTCGCTGCAATCGCAAAAAATTGAGAGGAAACATGGAACTTTTGAACGCATACTTAAAAAAATACGAAAAGTAATACTACTGATCTCAGAGTGAATGATTCCCCGAGCTGTTTTGAGAACAGTGATTTTACACGGTCGTGCGGAAATTACAACAAGTATTAACATTCTGTAAATTTATTAGCAGCTAGTAATTTTCAATTTACATTTTTACAGGGCAATAAAAAAACTCGATTTAAAAAAACTAACAGTGGTTTTACCTCTTAATTCAGCCACTTCAGACAAGTTCTTGATCTCAGCCAGTGAAGGCAAGGAGGTAACTCAGCCATTTAAGGCAAGGTGAGGATTTCGGCCAGTTGAGGCAATTAGTTTACAGCTTAACTGCTACACTAGCAGGTTTTAATTTCAAGATTATAGCAGGTGTTCAAAATGGTGCCCATTGACTTCTTGGCATTGTCCGAGACGAACGTAAAAATTTTCAATAGCACTTCTTATCATTTGAGGTGGTATTTCTGCAAAAATGTTTATTATGCGTTGCCTCAGCTCTTCCAAATCACGAGGTTTAGTGAAATAAACCTTACCCTTCACGTAGCCCCAAACAAAATAATCAAGTGGCGCGAGATCGGGAGATCTTGCTGGCCATTCAATAGTTCCTCTTCGACCTATCCATCGATTTTCGAAAGTACCATTCAAATAGTCCCTAACAATAACCCGATAGTGTGGAGAAGTCCCATCTGGCTGGAACGAAACATTATCGAACTCATCACCAGCTATCTCTTGTATTGCGGGAACTATTTGATTTGTCAACATTTCCAGGTATTTTTCTCCATTCATATTTCCATCTATGAAAAACGGTCCTATGATTCGATCCCTGAAAACTCCTGCCCAAGCATTTAATTTTTGTGGATACTGCGTGTGTATTTCAAGCATCCAGTGAGGGTTTTCGTCACTCCAATATGTGAAATTATGGCGATTAATTTTTCCACTGAGTTCGAAAGTTGCTTCATCTGAGAAGACAAGTAGAGATGGCAAAAAATTTGGGTGTTGGTTACTCCTTTCCATCATTAATTCACTAAATTCAAGTCGCCGATCAAAATCATCTTCATTTAACTCTTGGTGAAGGTGAATTTTATAAGGATGAAATTTCAAAAGTTTCAAATTCTTATGAACTGAAAATGCACTCATATCAAGCTGTTGACTGGTTTTTCTGATTGATAACCTTCGATGTTCAACAAATGCATGGGCCATTTCCATCTGTCGAGCTTCCGATGTTTCAGATTTTGGGCGATTTTTATTTGTCCTTGTGTCTAGGAATCGTTTGATGGTACGGGACATAGTAGATTTCGAAATTCCCACTTGATCTACACGGAAAGTTTCGCTGAATAAAATCACAACTTCATCATAGGACCTTTCTTTATCACCCCGCCCTCGTATCATTCAAAGAAAAACTCTCTTTTCCTCTGTTAAAGTAGCCATTATGCAGAGAAAAACGCGAGGACTAATGAAAAATGAAATAACTTTTTCCGTACAAAAGTGCGCTCCTGCCTCTACAAAAGTTGGAAGGAACTGAACGTTCTCATAGAAATTTCACAAAACAAATACTGTTATTAAGAGTACTTTAAAAAAACATTCATAAAAACCAAGATATCACAGATATTGTTTTTTAAACTGAATGTTTTTTTTGTCAACACGAGTAGCTAGAGTTTGTAAATATTGACAAACTTATGGAGGCTTAAGGTTTATTTCAATTTTGTGCGATTGCAGCGACACCTTGCGAGAATCGAAAAAAATGCCCGATATAAAATTCACGTATTTTTGGCTGTAGAATCCGAATCCGCTATAAAAAAAGTAGGGATTTTCATTACAAATTTCAAAGTTGCCCCCCGCCCCAGCCACTGGGTTAGGGGTGGGAGAGTCGAATCCAATGTCATTGGATAGATTTCGTAAAAATAACAAGTACGTATTTTTCAGTTTTTGAATTGGACGTTTTTTTATGGGCACAAGACGCTACTCTTGAAACAGTAATGTTTTCTTTTCATTTTTTGCGATTACAGCGACACCATGCAAGAATCGAAAAAATGTCTAGAATAAAATTTACGTATTTTTTTATAGAATCCGATTCCGCAATAAAAAAATAGGGGTTTCCATTTGAAATTTTAAAGTTGCCCCTCGCCCCACCCACAGGGTGATGGGTGGGGAGGTCATTTTCCTTTCATTATAGAATTTTCCGTTTATTAAATTTGGCCTGATGAATATTTTGCATATTATTCCTATTTATATAAATATTTTACAAAAACCTTTTTTTTTTTCTTTTAACTCTTTTTGAAGGTGCTATAAGTGCCCCGCCCATATGAAATTTTAGCTTGTTTGATGTTAATGAAAGATCAAACCCTCAGAACATTGGGCTACTGCGAACATTTTATGAGGGACCAATTATGTAAAATATCGTACTGGAATTTAGGAAGAGACCATTAGTTTTCACATCATCATCTAATTTTAAATAATTGAGAAATATATTTATACAGTGCGATGCGATATTGATCGTCCACATCGAAATACAAATTAAATATTATTAAATAGGAATATCTAGGTCATATTAAATGATTCCGAGAAAAAAATAATAATTTCGATTTATTTTAAGGTCGCACGTTATAGGGAACTGTTACAAAGTTAGTTTGAGGTCCTATATTATGCTAGTAAACAGATTTTTCAATCGATAGTCCTGTCGTTAGAGATATCCTTCGAATAATTTAATTTAATTGTTACGCAGAGAAATTTCCGATGCTTCCTTCCTGTCCGGCGTAATTATCGATAAAATCGCTGTTTGCGATGCCTTTTTCAATTCCCCACTTCTCTTATTATAAACAATGAAGGCGTGAGGAAAGAATCGCGAGCTTTGCTAGTTTAGCGCAAGCACTAAGACGGCTTGGATTGTTTCTACATTAATTTCTACTATCTTGTTTTTTAAATTGTTGATAGGATAGTAGTAGTAATAGTAGGACTTGACGTATTCAGTTTTGGTGATTAAGTGTGTGTCTTTCGGGCAGTCGCTGAAATGACGAGGACTTACAGGACGGATTCTTCTATAATAGCCGTCCCTACAGCTTCGATTATTATCTCAACGGCTATCAACGAGTTTAGAAAAGCGTTTGTTTATTTTAGTTACAAGTAAGTGCTTCCGAGGTTGTTTTTAATTCATCTAATCCAATGTAACCGTGTAATTAATTGTTATTTGTTTACACAAATGGTTTTAACTCATAGAAATTAATACAAAAAATCATTAAAGTAGATGCGATAGCCACATATCTGACGTTTGTTATAGTGGCTGTTATAAATGTTTCAATTCTACTTAGAATATAATTTTTCAAGTAATAAATTCATTTTAAAATCTCTTACTAACTTCACAATAACACTTAGAGATATGCGTCAACGGATGATACAGACAATAATAAAGGCAATATCTAAATTATGTAACACATAATATACGGGATGTTACAGTTTTAAATAACAGGATACTTGTAGTCCGTAGAACAAGTTATTCTAAGAAAGATACTCTTGAAATGCTCACGTTTTTTGTGAACATTTATTTAGACTATAGGCGGATGTCACAAGAAAGTTTGTGTTTGACATGTATATTCGTATGAACTATGCCCTGCTCACTTTTACTATATATCTAAGGCGCTTCATATCGTTAATTATGAAGTTCTAACACAAAAATTAGAATACTATGGAATTAGGGCAAAAAACTTTAAATTTATTTACATCCTACCTTGCGGATCGTCAACGTGTAAAGTTTAATACCAATGTATCAAACTTTTCCGGTGTCAATTATGGAGTACCACAGGGGTCTGCACTAGGCCCTATGATATTTATCATCTACATTAATAATGTGTTATTTAATTTGACTCCTAAAATACTTCCAATAATGTCTGCGGATGATGCCACCTTTTGTGCTAAGTAACAAACTACGCCATCGGGTATACAAGAAAGGGTCTACATAAATATATACAGTGTGTCTCACTTTTCACCACTACATCCCAATATCTCGGTCATTTGTTATTTAAAACTTTTTTTTTTTCGAAATTAAATACGTCCATTATAGGAATTGGCAAAACTTAGGAATTTATATTACCGATTGAGATAGGTTTTTGTTTTTACAGAATCTTGTTCGGCATGACCTAAAACCCCTGCATACCAAATTTCGTTAAAAAATATTCATTCTTCTACAAGAAAAATCATATCTAAGTTGAATAGTAATCACCCTACTATTAGAGTTATTTATTGTCGGATCTTTACATAACTTGTAGTACGAGAGCTATCAACGTCACCAAAACGATGATTTTACGAAGGCTAGTTTTTTTATATATCCTCTCTTGCACTATCTGGGTAGGCATGAGGGCGGTCTGGCTAGCTAGGCTAGGTTTTTGTTGACTTTTAAGAACACAAATGTATTATTGCCAGACATTTTCGTCATTGGTAACACTCTACCAGATGCAATTTTATGATAATAAAAAAAAATAAAAAGAATTTTCGTATTGCTAAAATATAATAATTCGATTGTATAAAAAGAGCCAGACCGATTTAAGTTGGGGAAACTAGAGAGCAAGTGTGCTAGAAGAGTAGTCGATTATGCGTTGGTAGCGCGAGAGACAGGCAGTGACAGTTGGTACGGCTGCGGCTGCTCGTTTTTAAAACGCCGTCGCCGTCGTCCCTACAACCACGTATCTGTACCTTAAAATTTTTAATTTTTACCTGTATGAATGTTAGGTACACAGGTAAACGCAACGTCGCCCGCCAGCCAGACTGCCCTCATGCCTACCCAGATAGTGCAAGGGAGGGGATATAAAAAAACTAGTCTTCTTAAAATTCTCTCTCGAAAACGTTGGCAGCTGTTAGACTATTGGTAGTCGTGTAATAATGAGCTAATTAATTTATTTTTGTAAAATCATTGTAACTTGAACAACATTTAAAATAATTACCTAAACAAAAATATAATAACGTAACGTAATAATATAACGTGAACGTCACGGGCGCAGAGGCTTTTTTTCCAATAATTCTATTATTTTGTAGATTCGGTGATTTGTTTTTGAAGAGGATAATAATACATGTGGTAGAAAACCCAAATAATAGGAAAGAATAAAAATATAATTTTAAAAAGCAAATATTAAATATAACTAGTCCTCCATCAATTCTCTTGGGTTGGCTACTGTACTTTGTTACGATTATTTATATTTAGTGCAGAATGACAAGTGCATAATTCGTTTTCTATGCCATGGATCAAGGATTTGGCTCAAATAAACGGAATACACTTTGTTTTCATTCAAGTGTTAACCAAGATTTGGGCAACTGGAAATTTGACCAAAAAGCATCAAAAACATTTTTTATATTGTGTCTTAGAGATCAGGTAATTTTTAGAAAAGTTAAAGTTTATGTAAGGATTCAATTTGTTGTAGTTCCTAGTAGAGTTCATTGCTGTTCTGAAAAGTATCATAAATGGCGGATGCGCGCCTGCTAATATCAATTTTCGCGTCATGTGTTTTTCATAGAGCCAACCAAGCAACTGTACATAATCAGTCTACTTTAAGCGTCTAATTGCAATGTTTGTATAATAATTTGACCAAAAATTATATTCAAAAGTATGAAAGAGTTACGGCAACTAGATGAAATAATATATTGTTTTATGTTGTCTGGTCCATAGCCGAGTGGGTTAAGGTGTGAGGTGGCAATCGCGATTAATTACACGGACATCGCACCACCGGGTTCGAATCCTGGCTCCGGCACTGACACTGTCGGAGGAAATGGTCGTATGTCCGCGTTTTTTCAATGTGTAACCCCCTTCCGCACAAGCTCTGATTTCTGGAATTGGGGGTTGTCTAATTTCTGTGGTGGTGTTATTTATTAGGAGTAAAAGTGATACTTTTGTGACTAATCTGTAGTGTACAGAAAATAGCTATTTTAGGGACTCATTTGAGTCCGTAAAATGAGTCTTTTCCGGACTCAATCCCCAAAAAGTTGTCATGGAAACTTTGAGGATTATTTAAGTAACAGCATCGTGGCAGTATTAATTGTCTGCGGCAATAGGTACTTAAACGAAAATATAGAATCCCTATAACAGCGAACTGATTTTTATTTATAATTATTTATCGTTCGATAAGTACTTTTCATCTTGGGCCGACAAGTATTTTCGATCTGAAAAAGTAATGACGTAGCAACCACTACGAAAAAGTAAGAGCTATTATAAAAAATCGTTCTTTTCGTAAAAACGTTTGAACCAAAGAAATTCACTTTTCAATACAGTCGAATAAAAAAATATTCTATTCCCAAATATTGTCCACATTTTAATGTATTGCTCCCAGACCAGAAATTGGACGACCGACGGCAATAATTCTATTCTGACGTCAAAAGATAGCATCCATCATGACACAAGCCGCATACTAAGTTTGTCGTGTCTTCGAATTCGTGGCATATTTCACGGACTCAGCACTACTCAACTGGTTAATTCTCGATAAAAAAAGTACCAGATGCATTTTAAACAATACCTCGAAGCAAATAATTGTCGAGACGATTGTTGCATGGCTGGCTAAATTTTATTCCACCTCATATTTATCATAATTCATCCATAATTCATGTCATTATAGTAATCTTATTTGAAATATACAAGAATATATTTTAAAGTAGCTAGTTTTAAAGACTTTGAAATTAAATTCCTTATTACAGTTTATTATTCAATTTAAACTGTAATGCATAAAGCATTGTTACGGAAGATGGCCCTGACATAGGAAATAGACTAGTTTTTTATGTTACTATCCAAAGTAATTTTTGACGGGAACAGTTAAATTGAGGTTAATGATATGTTAATGGTGGTTGAGTGTGTTTTCGGCAGTTACAGATTCTATAAAACAAAATATGCTTCGAGGACTTACGTTTAATTATATTTTTTATTATTTGTATAGGTTTTGGGTGTTTACTTATGCAATAAACTGTGCTTTGATTTTGATACCTTTGA
This sequence comes from Leptura quadrifasciata, assembly GCA_963675555.1. Taxonomy (NCBI): domain Eukaryota; kingdom Metazoa; phylum Arthropoda; class Insecta; order Coleoptera; family Cerambycidae; genus Leptura; species Leptura quadrifasciata. The sequence goes on along the minus strand of OY776676.1, from coordinate 139,690,274 downwards.
AAGTAATTCATTAATATATCAATATTCTCCATAAAGTCATTTGCTAGGTCCACGTCATAATGTATTTGGTACCTACTCCGGCTCTAAAGGACCAAAATAATGTTTAAATAGTTATTGTCTTCTTCATTCATCGCGATATGTTAGTTAAATTTCTTCTTCCTCGTTTTATTTTTATGTCCGTCTAGTTTTGTTGCATATCAAATGGTCGAAATTAATATTGTAGAAGAATTTTTTCATCAGTTTCTAGAGTTAAAATGTGTCAGATTAGAAATATATTAAGTATGTGAAATTTTTCAAAAGTAAACTGTAGTCGAACTATAGTTTAATGTAGTTTTAAAAACTTCTCTGAAGATATTCAAACGTTTTTGAAACGTCGAAAAACGCATGTATGATTAAGCCGGATCAAGCAGATTTGAGGAATTGTGATCTAAAAATATGTCCGAAACGTTTAACGAAAAACTTATGTGACGATGCCGATCAAGCAGAAACATAATGATATTGGACCGCTCGGCTTTTAGGTGTCCTTATAAAAAAAATTAGATGATTATTTATTGTTTTTTACACATGCTATTACATGACAAGTTGACTACCAACAAATATTAAGTCGATTAAGTTTCATGGTGCTAAAATTTAACAATCGCAATCTTCCATCTTTACAGCACATTCGCAAATACAAATCTTAATAGTAAGATGCCCCTTATGGTTATAATTCAGCCTCAGATACTTGTGATATTATATACTGTTAATTTTTAATATAACACTAATAGGATTCAATATAATTTAGAATTTTTCTATTTTAAGGTCATAATATTTTTTGAAAATCTAGCTGCCTCCCCTTTTTTGTACAACACGCCTGAGACCCTCATGTCGAACGTCGTGGTTGCATGTTAGGCGTACAGCATTCCCAACACTTTTCCCCATCATTAGTTCAAATGTATCTACGTCCGTTTCAACACTGTATAATAAATTGTATTTGGTATAACATATTTAAATGTTACCTGGGGCTTCTGAACATTCCAACATCCGATAGTGCAGGAAGTTCATATATTTTAAAATTCAAATAAATCCATATAAAAAAATATTACCTAGGAACCAAAATTAGACACTTCCGGTGATATCAGACATTGTATACAGGCATGTAAATATATATGCAAATTTCTAATACTTAACGTCCGAGAGGAAATTATTTACCGATGGTACTCGTTAATCATAATGACCGGCGAGTTATGTGGACAAAAAATGTATAATATATTTGTATACAGCGATGATGAATTATTGCCTTTATTTGTTTTATATTCTTGGTAGTCTAGTAAGAGGCTTTTGCAGCAATCTATCTAAAATTTGCCTGTAAAACAAATCAAAGGTAGTCAAAAAAATTCCAATCAGTTTACCTATATTCTCTACATTTTACACTGTACGGTTATTTTATTTATTTATTTTACGCCATCCAACACTTGACGCCATTTACAGAATGGGGACAGTCCATAGTTTATACAACAAAACCACAAGTTCAATTGCGTTTAGTCTCTTACTTTGGTACAAAAATATTTAAAAAATGTTGATGATTATTGTACATGTGACAGATTTAATGCAGTGAAGCTTGTTTTGGAATATTGGTCTACGTGGTTGAGGGATGGAAACAATCCACTTGCGGGGATGCGAGTCTAGGGACGCGAAAATTTGGTAGGTTTTGAAACACCCCAACACCCCCTCAATTACTAACAAAAATCTTTGATCGTGAATCAATCAAGAACATACGAAATTCCACTTATTTATCTCAATTTTATGTGAAGATAAATAAACAAATTGGCCATTTACGTGATCGTCTAGTTTTACAAATTACGCTGTATTTGTAGTACTTTATGCAAAGTTTGACATTACGATTTCCTATCTGATACTATTTACCTTTAGAAAATTAATCACTCTTTTAATTTAAATATCTGGTAAATTTGAGCACCTGTTAATTGAGAAACCTAGTTAATTAATTATTTATGTTATTTATTTCTTATTTCATTTGATTGAAATGAAACCATTTATTTAGTTTATTATTTGTATGACTAGGAAGATAAAGTTGAAAGAAAAGACAGTAATCGTTTTTATACATATATTCAGGTGATGGTGACAAAACGAATGGTTGACAAATTCGCCTATGAGAAAAATATTCGTTGAGATTTATTGTCTATCTAAAAGGAAATATAATTCTGTTGTGACCAGAGTCAAACTTGGAGGGAATAAAACAGTACTCCCATGGTACGTTTCAATGCTCCTCGAAGTATGCTAATGAAAAACCAATTTATGGCTTCATGACGTTCGTAATTACATGCTACGTGGCAGAATGAACTAGCGTAAAACCTTACAACTGATGCAAAGATAATTCCCCTGATTTGTGAAACACAATGGCGTGTACCAAGTTTATGGTGGCAGCCACTACAATCACTGCCGAAGAGATATAGAGTGTAGTAAATAAAAAACCAACTTAGAGAAATGCATTCAATCGTAGAGTGTAATAAATACATAACCAACTTAGGGAAATGCATTCAATCGTTGACCGCAACCCTCCCACAAAGGCCCCTGTTGAACGTGATGGCCATAAAGTTTTAGAATATTGCTAAATAGTTAGGATGACTAGGGTCGTTGTCCCGTTGGCCCAATAACATAATTCAAAGCATTTCATACCAACCGTAGAGTAAAATTCAACAATATTAGCTGTTAACTGAAGCAAACGAATGAGACTGTGATTTGAACTAACCTGACTCTAACTTGAAAAGAAAACTATTTGTCGGTTTGTAACCTAATTAAGATAAAATAAATTTTGATGTAACTTAAATGAATCTTGAAACAAAACAACATTGTTCTCAAACCAGTAAATAAAACGTAAAATTATGCCTTAAATTACCCTATCTCTGATTGTTTGTCACCTAAATAAAGAAACTTAATTAAGGCACGAATCAACCTAACCTTAAAAGTCTTAAAACTTTAGATACCACTGCGGCCGAACTGCTAGTGAACGTTATCTGTGGTATAAGTCCACAGATTTTTCCCTCAAATTCCTTATATCGTTGCCAGATAAGTTTGAAAGGCCCGTAATAACGATGAAAATTGAAAAATAGGTAAGGCCGCGGGACGGCATTTGAGCCTCACCTGGACAAATTGCAATTTCTCTCTCAGTAACCACGTTGTCGTCGCGAGGAACTTCGTCAGTCTCGCGCCTCCCTGGGAAGTAGGTGGCACTTCATGGCTGCGAGTCCGCTGCTATTTCGTCAAAATAAAAGGCCTTGACACGGCAAGTGTCCGTAGTAATTAAATCGGATCTAATTCTCTTGTACCCAAATACAAGGCCTCGATACGGAAAGTATCGGTCATAATTAGATCGGATTTAATTCTCTTGTACGTCCTGGTAGAACCGCTGGTAGCTGGGCTTGGTTTCTCCTATGTGGTATCTTACCTGAGCAGATCAAAGGAAAATGACCCTCTTCCGCGGTTTCCTCATCACTTTTATATGCACTCCTCCCTATGCAAAACATGTATGACGCGAACGAGAGGGAGTGACGTTTGGAGACGCATAGTCGGCCTACTTGAAAATGGAATTTGTTAAATTTTAGTTACGGGCTCCAATGACTGATAAGTTTCATTATGGCTCTTAACCTCTGTAACATCTGTTTAGAAACGTAACGGCTAGCATAGCCGAAACGTTGCTTTTAGGGCTTTTTAAACTTATTCATTTCTGTACAAAATAAAATTACTTATCTTGAAAATTGAAATATTATGCGAAGAAAATAATTTAAACTCCATGCGGGGCGTTTCAGTTTAATAATTGCAACACGAATTTGCACTAACCACTGATTTATCACTAAATTGCAATAATTAGTCCTTATAATAACACACTAATTATAACTTTCATCTACTATAGATTGACTACTACAGGGTTCGGACTCATATGGAAAACCTTGAAAATATGGAAAACTCAGGGAATTTTAAAATTCCTTAAAGAAACATGGAATTCACAGGGAAATTCATTTTCAATTTTTCAAAAAACCTGGAATATTAAGACTCGATATGGAAAACAATACATTTCCTAGGACTTCCCATTGTTACTTTAAATTGTTTTCAAAATAACGGTTATAGATTTAATTAAACAAAAAGTAATTTAAAAAAGTCGGCTATGCCACTGCATTCGTTCTGTTATTGTATTGTGCGGACATGACCGCGTGCCTCCGTCTAATGACGAATGAGAATATCTGTTTATTAATCTGTCAACAACAAAGAAAGATACATTCTAGTGATGGGCAAAATTGGAATCTTGGAATCGGATGCTCAAGAATGGGAATAATAATAATCGGATACTGGAAATCGGAATTTTATACAGTTCAAAAAACAAAATTTACAGAAAATCTTGGTCAAAAATCATCTTTACACCCCCCACAAAGATTTTTTTAAAAATGCCCAAATTTTCGTCACAAATGCTTCCTACAACAACGTAGAACACATCTATGAAAAAATAAACTCGTAAAATTGCAGAAGACACCCCCTTCTTAATTTTATACTCAAGTTTCGAAGTAGAATTAATTAGTAGTTATTATATTCACCCCCTTCTTAATTTTATACTCAAGTTTCGAAGTAGAATTAATTAGTAGTTATTATATTTAAAATTATATTTAATGTGTCAAAAAAAAAAATTTGTTTGGTCATGGAAAACCCGAAAAACTCACGGCTACAAGTCCGAACCCCGTACTATAATTCACTACTTATTACTGTTCTTTAACTTATCTGAACATTTCACTCCCCTCAGAACTGTACTGAACTAACTCCAGCGCGATGGCTCTGCTACTCATGAATCCATGGCGCTTATTCTCGATTAATCCAGTGTGTCATTCGAGACATTTCTACTCCTGCTACCGGCAGCTAGAAACTTCAGGTCAGTACTTGAGCGTTCTCCAGATAATCGAGGTCTTTGCTCTACAATTTTTGATATAACTCTTTAGAAAACTTTTAAAACTCAGTTGCCAAAATTAAGATAGGAACTTTCTCAGATATAATAGAAAAACACATGGATTCTTCAGGATATTATCGGCATTACCAACGTAGTTGCAAAAGTTCACAATATATACCAAAAATAACCAAAATTAAATTAATTATACAAATAAGTTTTATAGTTAATTATATGTTCAATTCCGCAGAGAATCTGTAGGCCATGCGCATAAATAGGTATTAAATATCTTAGTTTTCAGCTATATCGTTTAGAAAATATACAAAAGCAAGGATTCTAAGATGGATGAAATTTCAAAATAATCTTGCTAAATCGTGTGAAATTTATTACAAACAACTTATCAAAGTAGTATGAAACGAAACATCTAATTTATTGTTATGACACTTTAAAATATTCAGACGCAATTATTATTAAAATGAATTAATTTAAATATATAACACATATGGGAATGAAACTAAAAGTAAAAACGTTATGAGATATAAAAAATTGTGTGAATATTATTCAGACAATCGATTCTCGTGTCCAAAATTAGAAAGGCATTCTCATAATTATTCAAAACAATATGTGGGCTTGGTGAAATAAATGTACGATGTATTGCGGTTGTTCTGTTACCGTGATTTCTTTATTGTAATTCATTTTTTCGCTTATTGATGATTTCAAAATAGTATTTGTTGATGCGATAATTTTTTGGTTAAATCCAACTCGACAAATTATGCGTTGGAATGGAATAAGCAGACGATTAATTTGGAATGCGAGGAACATATTTGTACGTTTTTTGCGATAGGTCTGAATAGTTTACATAGTTATGAATAAATTAAACAATGCATGTGTTGTTATAATGTTATACACAATTTAAGCGAACAAATAAATAATCAAATGAGCGCTAATTGGATACATTATTTGTGGAAAAATTCATACTACCATGCAAGCTCGTGTTGATTTTAATAATTTGGTCATCACCAGGGTTCTAAATATAAAGCGGCATGTGACAGATTATATAACAATCTTATTACTTGTGATAATCAAACACCTTTTAATATAATATACTCCCCTTCCCCAGTCAATTTAATAAGCCAGCCTTTGGCAGCAAAATTTTATTGTGAACTTTGTGAGTGAATGTTTGAATCGGTTAGTTTCGTATTCTTTGTTATTTTCTCTTTGTAGTATCCCTTAATTTATAGCGGCCCTCTTATCTGTTATATAATTTAAATGCCCTAAGAGACCTCAGGTCGAGAAACATGTGTCCCTGTTTTCTTCTTTTGCTGATCTTTAATATTTTCGAGAATTTTAGAGGACCAGTTGATTAGACTGTATATTTTTTCTGACAGTCTTAATGGTGCTACATAGTTGAACATTTAAAAATTCCTTGCCTAATTTACTTGACGAGATGTGCCCTACAGAATAAGATAATGGTATATGCTCGATGGAGCTCTTACATATTATTAACATTTTAGTCCTGGAACACTTAAGCCAAGTGTATTGAGACGGTGGAAGGGACGAAGTGAACCTGTTGTTTGGCCTCCCCGTTCTCCAGATTTTAACATCTTGGAGTATTTCCTATGGAGATATTTTAAGGCATTAGTGTATTCTGTACCAATTGAAAATGAAGCCCAGCTTCACGAACGAATAATAAATCAATGTGAAATAGATAGGAACACACCAGGAATTGTCTAGAAAGCGCGATCATCGATGCGGAATTGTTTGGTGCATCTGTTGTAGGTTGTAGTATTTTTTAAAATCATTTTATTATTACACTGCTGTTGGTTTTATGATGTAATATAATAAATGTTTTCAAACGCCTTCCAAGTCACCCTGAATGAGCCCCTTAAGTCTAGGAGATCTAGATTTATCTGAGTCAAGGAGACGGAGTCCTACAGTTTATAGTGGAATCCGAATCACTTGGGAATAATTTATATTTGAAAATTACCTCGCTGTAGGTGGGGCTAGGTTGGATTTGTCTATGACTTAAGAAATTTAATCACTTTGTTAATTGAAATACTATAAAATCTAGCGCTATCTATAATTTGAGAATTTTATTTATAATTTATTTACTTGAATATTATATAAAGAGTTTATTTAATTTAATTATTGAATTCCTGAAAAGTAAAAGTTTCAAGGAAGCCGAAACAGTTTTAAAACATATATTGCAATGACATGGAAATGGAATCATGTTTTGCATGGAATGTCCGTGTTATTTTGTTTAAATTAAAGCAGAAACAATCGTCAAGTTTAATACTAGAAAATCTTGATGACAATAGCCAATAAGAATAATGTGATTGGTCCCCGAAGTGTTGTTATTAAGTAGTAAGTGAGAGTTTAAACATTCACGTAAAATATTGCAGTATGCTGGAGAAATCTCCCACATTAAGCATGACTGTTCAAAAGCCTAAAAACGCGACTCGTTGAAACATCACCTAATCGGAATATTGAACAGACAAACGTCCCAATCCAATTTACCGTTTAGAATGGTACCTCTTACGAATCCGAGCAAGGTACCGACACATAGGTATTGCATGGTTGGCCTGAGTGGTAATCCGTAAAAATTCGATATATAATGGAAGTAGATGTAAAGGTATCCATGAAGGACAATCATCAAAATCTGATGTATTGCCTAATGAGAATTCTCATAGAATATCTTGAAAACCAATATCTTTCTTACGAAATCTTACATAATACAGGCGGCACAAGGAAGCCAATTATATTTAACTGAAAAATATCTGAAGTTAATGTTTACTAGTTAGGGATAAAATCACTCTGAACAATATACAATATATGTGGTAGAATTTGCATCTATAAATTCCCCTAATAAAATAGTGAAATGAATTTTAAATTAAAACGTGGGGCCTCGAAATAAATTGTTGTATACAAATTAAATTTTGATAGTTAGTACCTTACGAAGTCGTGATAAACGTAGTGTTAACGAAATTATCTGAGACATGATAAATTTCCAAGTTGTTCTCCAAGTGTACAGGCTGCCTGGTATATATTTTCGTAGACATTCATTTCATATTTGATATTTTATTTATTTGAGCCAAATCTTAGTCTCAAAAAATGTAATATAAATTATTCTTAAGTTTTGTAGCTAAACTTGTACAGAATTTACTTTGTGGAGAAATTTTGGTTATAGCGTAAATTAAAATAATGGGCGCGAGTGCCTCTAGTGGTAAACGTTTAGCAGGGAAAAAGTTGAACAAAAAATTGACTTATAAGTATCCCAATTGATTCATAGGATTTTGTAGTTGAACTTGCAGAGAACGTAGATTGAAATTATATCAGAAAATGTCATCGATGCTGTTAAATCGAATGCTGAATGTCGAATATCGAGTAACTAAAATCCCGTATTTACTTGGCCGCGTGACGTAGACCAGTTTACATGTATAAGTATCAAAGCTTTCCTGCAGATAAAAATGGCAACAAAACTTTACGACCTCATTAAAATACCGTTACTCTCTGAACTATTTGGCTGGAAAATTGAACCACTTACCTTTATCGGTTTTTACTGTACGTCGGCTTGTTTGATGACGCCATACATGGATCACCGGATTTAATAATGAGCATGTAAAGTTTTTGGTGCATTTTTTATCTGCCCGGTAAAATTGAAGACCACTATAACTACGTGTGTTTTTGTGCATATTCGTTTTACAATGAAATATAACATTCGGGTTTGACTTGGCTTTTGTTTATAAACAGAATTCAAGTATTTCAATAGATTTCTTGTAAGATTTATAACAGAAATCTAAACTAGCCCTTTGGAATTTGGATGTTTACATTAACGTACAATTTAAAGGCTCGACAGATGAAAACTACAAAAAGTTTACTTTATACTGGCGTCGTAAAGTTTTATATGTATCTAAAATAAATAAATAATAAATATACCACAGGTAATGACGACCCTCTTTATCCCGGAACGGCTCCTCTATCTATCGTTTTATTATTTTTTTATTTTATCGCCTTATTTATATTACTGTCTTGACGGAGTTTAACATTAGCTATTCCACCGCTAACACATGCACATAGACATTTACACAACGACCATTCCCTGTAACATTGCTATCTGCCGCAGCTGAGATTCGAACTCGGGAGTGGTACAGAGACTAGGTGTGTTGTCTCTCACACAAGTCATTAGTTCCTGTCGTTCAAATCAAATTATTTGCAGCGCAACTCCAACTCGATACTTTTCCCTATGCTATATCTATTTTAATTTGCCATTTATACAAAAAATAATTTTATCCTTAAAAAACTTATAAAAAATAATACTTGTAAAAAATAATACAATACTACATAATTCAATTACATTTAACAATTACAAGGATTAAAAATTACTTCATAACAAACTATTAAATTAGTAATTTTATTGAGTTATCAATTAATTAATGCTCGGCTAATTATCCGAAATCTGAAAGAAAGTTGATGAAGTTAATTACATGCAGTTGACAACTTTTTTTTTTTTAATTTCTGCTTACGACATATTCTATAAATACTTCATTTATTAGGTAGTATAAATAAGTATTGATAAACTTGTTTTGTTGCGACAAATTGATAGGAAATAAGTTGGAATCCGGATGTTTGAAAACTTTTAACCGAAACAAATCCGATTATGTCCGGGGATATTGAATTAGCGCTAGTAAATAACATAAAATCAATTAGATAAACGTTTCACTTCTTGACTTTGGCACCTTTAAACACTAAAATCAATTGGACACGTTTTGTTTGTATATACTTAATACTAATATGAATACTATATTACATGAAAGTGAAAAATGCATTGTTTGCGAACCAACCCACATGCTTTCTATGATCTCTCTAGCCATTCGAGGGAAAAAACACCCACGACTCTTCTGCATATTTTATCGTATAATATTTATATTTTCTCCTAACGAATACATTTTAATGCGTTGACGATGATGCTTTCGGCCATAATCTCGTCTCGTATATGAGAACATAAAAATAATATTTGAAAATCAGATCACATTGTAATTTCCTACACCCATCGGTTTTCAACAATTAGTAACATCCCTTAAATCATTAATAAATAACAAATAGAGAAGCTTACCAAGGCTAGGCCCTTGAGAGAACATCCGAGTTGACAATAGAACAAAGTGAATTAAAACCATTGTATGTAATATACTATTGCCTCTCCCTTAAATAAGATTTAAGAAATTCTATGGCGCCACTGTGGAAACCAAATGTTCTCATTTTCCTAAGATGGCATCTACAACTGCCTGCCCCTGCCTATTTAGTATATTTGAGACATCAGCTCACACTGTTAACTAAACATATCATTTCAGTCACAAACTCGCTTCTCTTTAAACCCTTATTTTTATAAGGAATAACCAGACTATAACCAACAGCTATTCCCCGGGATATGTGCCCACGCCGAGCGCTGAATTACGAATTGCAAATCTGGTACTTTAAGTGAAATAATTAATGCTGTACACTGAACCGCTAGATGGCGCCTGTCAACGCAATCTTAAACATTTCTTGATGTATTATAGTCGGGGGCCCTCGTGTTGATCTCTACAGATCTATCTTACACCGATGAGAGCCAACAGTTAGAAACTGCAATCTGCAAGTTGTGTGGAACGGCTGGTACGAGGGCTTCTTTAAATAGGAATAAGTATTTCGGCTGGTATTTGTTGTAATCGAAGCTTTAAACGTTTTGTATATAGGTTGTGTTGACGGGAATAGGCCAATAAATTATGGAAAACCAATTTCTGATGACTGTCGACGTTTCGATTTATTATTAAATCATCCTCAGGGCTGTGAATACAATAAATAGTAAATATAACTTGTGGTCGATACATTATGAATCTATCTAAAAACATGTTTTTGAAATTTGACTAAGATATAGTAAAAAAGCTACATTTAGTAATGAAATTTTAAACTGAGAAGGATTAAAATAAATAATTACAATAATTGTAAAACAACAACTTATACATAATTTTTTTATAAACAATATAACACACTACAAAACAAAGAAAACATAATAAAATAAGCTACTCACAATCAGGAAGGTTTTCCGTGGTATGATTGAATAAATAAATAAATTTACAAACAAACATTTAGGTACAACAAAACAAATAAACGGATAACAGAAGAATATCTAATGGTCAAGTTTAGAATGACAAGCGTATTTGGTTGATATCAGTAAGATGTTCTTGCAGCGAGAGAATATTATAAAAACAAATAAAAACAGTTTTGGGTTTCGAAAAAATAATATCAGGTGATTTCAATTTTGTCAATTAAGTTAAAGTAACTTGAGTTTAGATTCTCCACATCCAATATTTTTAACGGAATTGTACTTTTTTATAGATATCATTTCATTTAGCAATCTTTTTTTTAAATTTGTTGTTTACCTATAATTTTTGTTTCATCAAAATCAAACTGGTGAAGATTGTTCAGGCTATGTTCTACCAATGCCGTAGGATTAGTTTTTTTTTTCCTAAGAGGGTTGTGTATATTTTGTTCATCATTTTTGTGTTCTTTTATCCTTGTTTTTAAGTATCTACCCGTTTGACCTATATATACACACCTTTTCACAATTTCTGCATGGTATTTTATAAACAACGCCCAATTCCAATTCTTGTGGTGTTTTAGCTTTCACTTTGGTAAAAAAAATGTATTTGTGTTTTCACTTTTTTGTGTAATTTGAATAATATCATTATTTAATGTTCGGAAAGATTCCTAAATTATCATTCACAACATCCTATGACACAAAAAATTAATATAATTCAAAATTTGAAATACAGAGCGTACAATTACCACATCAAGACTTTTGGGGAAAAAAAGTAAACTTAATAAAAGAACTCTTAACTAAAAATAATTATCCCATTCAACTAGTAAGGAAAATATTGAACAAAGGAGATGAACAAGTTCCGGACAAACAAAATATAAAATTAAATTTTTTTTATAAAATATAAGGAATCTTTCGGAAAAATATGTAGATTATATGTAATTGATTCCCGGGGCCAAACGGATTTTCCCATCTCGGCAACCCTTTCAAATTGACCAAAACCATCCCTAAAGTCCCCTTTTCCGTGAACTCGCTAATTTTCCCCAGTTTTTCGACTAATTGTTGTTCCCTCGAGTAGAGTGGAAGGTCCCTCGAGGGATTTGACCTTAGCCACCCCTACTCCAGGCTTCCAACCCTTGTAGGGGGTGGAAAATTGATATTTGTTTTTGTGAAAAAAAAATTGATATTTTATAGGACGTGTTTCTTTGAGGAAGGTGGCAGGTGACCAGGGTTGTGAAACCGGCCCCGGGGTTGTTTTTGCCGTTCAAAGGGGTGAAAAATCAATTCATAAAAACACTTTAATAAACATGTTCTTTATACTATTTTTTTAATTATAGATGAAAAAAATTCCACCCCCTTGAAGTTTCAAAACAACCCCCGGGGTGGTTACACAACCCTGGTCACCTATCACCTTCCTCATAGAAACGCCTCCTACAAAATATTAATTTCTTTTCTCACAAAAACAAATATCACTTTTCCACCCCCTACAAGGGCTGAAATCCTGGGTAGGCGTGGCTGAGATCAAATAAATGCCTCGAGGGACCTTCCGTTCTACTCGAGCGAACAACAATTAGTCGAAAAACTGGGGAAAATAAGCGGGTTCACGGAAAAGAGGACTTTGGGGGTGGTTTTGGCCAATTTAAGGGGGTTGCCGAGGTGGAAAAATTGGTTTGATTCCGGGAATCGATTCAGCACCCTAGAAAACGAGGGAGGGCATTGTCTAGTCTGAGGCGCAAACAACTATTTCAATGGACTAAGACCCATAAAGTGCAATTTTTTTAACCCTGCTGCTCATCTTTACTGACAACAAATTCCTTCTGGATTTTAAGTACACCTAAAATATCTGAACGCTCGTTCAGTCCCCTCGGAGGCCTCGGAATTTAAAGAGGATTTACCATTAACTGAACTGCCCGTCCCGTCAATAACTTGATATTTGGCGAAAATAAACGATGCGATCTTTACGTTTATAGAGACCAAAATAGTACCCTGAGAGATGGCACATGCGATCTGGACTGCGGGACAGATCGTTTAAAATTCCCTTTCGTGTATGGGGGGCCTATTGATTTGGGAGGATACTAATTGGCCGTGTTTAAATTCAGTCGATTCACCAATTTTCGGAATCTTTTGGAATCGAAAATATGATAGCATGCTTCCATGTCAGTGGAAAATAGTTCTCCAGAATACTCGAGTTTATGATGTGCGTAATGAACTGTATAATATAGGCCCAGCATAAGTTTATCATAGTAATGTTGAATCATCATTACCAGTTGCAGCCGATGTTATTTCTTTAATGTATATAGCTACAGTATGATTATCAATTAGTTTGTAATTGAAAGTTTCATTGAAGTTACATTTTTATTGTTCTTGTAAAAATTTAACATTTCTTGGTGGTTTGGAAATTCTAGCAGTACGAACAGAGAATTTCGAATAAATTTAAGATATTACTAAGTAATTCTACTTTTTCGTCAATATTTGGGATATGAAACATATTTTCTAAGCCAGGCCGACGTAGGTCTGTTACAAAAATTTCTTCATTAAAAGCTGTAAAATCTCTATATGTATGAAAAAACTGTTCTTTTTTTCTTTTTAATGAATATTAAGCACTCTACAAGTTCATGGTCAGAGATATCTACACTAACGATATTGATATTAGTTGTGAATTAGAGGTAATGGTATGATCTATTAGTGTACTAGAAGTTTTCGTTTTATCTAGTAACACCTATAAAATCTTTTACAATAAAGGATGGTATATTATCGGGAACTAGCGTGACCTTGTCTTTTCAGTTTTTTGTAGCATTTAGGATGTCGCATTTTCAGACTTGTGGAGAGTAATATTTTTATGATTATTACACAATTTTGATATCTTTTTCATCGCCTGTTTTTGGTAGTAAGCATACACTTTAAAAAAATCAAACACATCCACAATATCTTCAGGTTTATCAAGACATATATTATGTGAGATTTTACCGAGAATTTTAGAGGTTCCATTTTTGGAATCAATATGACCAGAAATATTGGGTATCATTGTAAATTGAGGACTGGACATTTTCAATATAATTACTGTATGCAGCATTAATTCTTGTAGAATATAATCATTATGGGTTATGACTTGTTCCTACAATAAACCCTTAGGGTTAACAAAAATTTATGAATATTACGGAAAAGCATTTGTCGCCACCCAACATTTTTCATTTCCCAAAATATAGACATAGGTTCGGAACGATTTACATAGTCTATCAAGTCAATATCTCGTTTATAACGTTGATAATGGCAAATAAATTTAAATTTATAATTAATTAAACAAGTAAATAAACAAAGTGTAAGGTTTTTCTAGCGTCGCATAAACTTTGTTGAACAATATCGCCATCAGTTGTAACAATCGCACTGTAGACGCGGGAGCGCACGTATTTAACGTAAATTTACTTTGATTTAGCTTTTGCGGTTTGAATAATTGGGTCAATAAGGTCACTAATTCCTGTTTTTGTGTGGTGGTTTTTCTAAATTGCGCAACAATAAATAATTGCCTGCAGGCTTAATTCATTAATTAACTAAAGATTTATGGTTATTGTGGTAGAATTTTTTCCTAGTGTCAAGGATACATCGGTTACAGCAGTTTTACAACAAATCTAACCATAAGGAGTCGAGCCGTAACTGTGAGTAACAATTTATTTGAATTTCCTATAATGGCATTTCAGTATTGTGAACATTTCGAAGCATAAATGATGCAGTTACTAAAAAAAATGTGTGTTGGCAGAAACTAGAAATATCGATTGGGGTTAGTGGAATTTCGCTGAACTCGATGCAAATAATTTTCGCCCACAGATTAACCCGAAATTCATCAGTCAGACAGTGAAAAAATATATACAGGGTGGTCAATTTTCGCTGGGCTTGATGAGTTTCTTTGTGCATTTTAATAAAACTTTGAACTATTATGTATTTTTTTCTGTCAAATTCTGGCAGTTCTGATTCTAAAGTTGGTAGGACTTTGGTTTTTAAAATCACAGCGTCGCATGTAGCTCAATCAAAAATTCCGTTACAGGCTGTATGACTTAAGACGTATGACTCAAGCCGTAGAGATGTTGAGATGTAAAAAGTCATATTACACAATGCTTTGTTATGTCTTACGGCAAGCCAATCAGAAACCAGTATTGTTATGGTTGATATCGGTTTTTGAGGTTAAAATGTTTTATTTCAGTTTTCCTGCTGTTTAATAATGATCACTGTGATCAATGTTATAAATTATCGACGAAACAAAACAATAATCCACAAAATATCCTGTTTTCTCCATACAATACACAAGCTTTTAGTCATCTCGCAGAAGAGGACGAGAGCCGTATTTTCTGCGGTCATCTGTCAATTTAGTACGGAAATTTCCAACATTCTACCTAAGCTCTTACGCCTTACGCGTATATTATGTAAAGGAACATTTGAAAGTACGTGTTGGTTATTGTTTACGTTTTACGTCATACGGCTTAAATCTTATGCCAAGCCATTCTGTAACGGCCTTAACTCTGGTAAACTTACCTACTTTTCTGTTTTCACCCCGTCAAAGAGGGGATTCTGAAATCTTTTCCTATATAAGATACAGTGTGTTGTAATTTTAGGAAATAACTTAACCGATTAGATAATTTAGAAATTAAAGGAAAACAATAAGTGCCAAAGTGTATAATATTATTTTGCTAATAACTTTTTATTGATTCTGTGTAAAATAGCAAAAAAAGCCATTCGATATGGGAAGAATGGGAGTTTTTTCAATGAAATATTGTGTCTATTAGATGACCTCGATTTATTTCAAACATTCCTCCAAACATCGCACAAATTTGTCACGATCCTTTGAGTGGTATAACTCCGGGATAGCTTCAATTTTATTACGGATATTTCATTTCAGTTCTTCCAGTGTTCAGGCTTTTGATTGAGTTTTCTTAGCTAGATTAAAGTATAATGTGTTGAAAAATTGACTCAGCCAACGACTACAAGAAAGTTTACAATTAGCTAAGTACTAAACTTGTTTGGAATACAAAAATGGATATACTAACCAAGAAAAAATTCTGTTTTAATCCCTACCGGTGTGCCAAGTTTGCTTGCTGACTAGCTGAAGTTATGTTCTGAGAACTCGGAAGCTCATAAAAGGGTTACAGTTGTGTTGTGCAAACTTTGGCTGTATGGCTGGTTGTACCACCTCGTTAAAACCAATAGATATTGACATCATGTCCAAGTTTGATGCATGAAAAGGTTTTCAAGACTTTCCATGTGCTTCTGTGATGTACTCGTGACTTTGTCACCATTCTTTTCAAAAATATGACCGTATAAACCTTAAAGCAGAAATTGCACATCAAACAAGTAACCCTAGGTGTCACAGCATGTCATGAATAGCAAATTTTCTAAACTTGAATTATTGTTGTACAACTAGGAATATTTTACAAACCCTGAGACGGTCCTCTGTTACCCTGTACCCTTGGTTCCTACACAATAGCAATAGCAATTTTATACGGATAACATTTTATTTTATGCATTCTTTGTGTACTTGTTGCCGACAAATTTGGCGCTGCTGCATGCTGACGAAGAGGATGACTTGGACTTTGAATAATTGCTCGCTTCACTCTTTTTTTTTTTTCGGGTTTGCATGCCGTCAGTGGCTAATAGAGAAAAACATAATAGAGATGCAAGGCCAGACGTGTGGCCATCTTTGTGAGTCGCTTTATCGGCTTTAGCAAAGTTTTTGACGACGATCCGTTTTACCTCTCTCCTTCGTCCACTATATCTTTTGCCGCTAGTATATGATATAAAATTATTATACAATCTGTCACTTGCTGCTCTATATTTGGAATCTTGGAGAAAATATAATCCAGTTAGCTTTTAATGTTTCATGTATAACGATTCTCTGAAACAACACATTTATTTTCATTAGTTAATTTATCGGTCATCAATACTTGTTTGTAACTTACGATAGGTATTTCTCATATCAATCTTCTTCATCTACCCATCCCTTGCCGTTTTAAAAAAATCGAAATTAAACAAGATTACCCACCTTGTCTACACTGGATATTTTTTGCACACAAACTCAAATTTCTCAATAGATGATATACTTTCTAATTTATTTTAGAAACACGCTACAGCATTTCTTCAACATGGTAGGTGTAATATCCATATAAAATTTACGATTAATTATTCAAATCTACATATAACATGCAGACAATAAACCATTGGTGCTTTTGACGCGAAGAATTGCGTTGTTTTTTCGGTATTCAGTAACATATAAGGCGTGTTTGCAGCATGAATCATAATATATAGTGTATCGATTACATTCCGTTGAATGACTTCTGCATCGTTTGACAAGCCCTCGTCTGATTTTTAATTAAAAATGATCGATACCTCAACTTTAACAACATAAAGCCTACATTTTCTTGAAAAGTAATCCTAGGAAGCTATTACTTGAAAAGTCTCACAAACTACGTACTAAACGAGGCTACAATCAGACTACACAAGAAATTACTTCCTTTTTCTCTAGGTATACACAAAGAAATTATGTTTTAACATATTACAAAAGAAAGTAAAATCTTCATAAAAGGTATTGTTAATATTTACTTGTTTTGCCCTATATTTTGAAGAAGAAATAAAAGTGCCAGGTCACAAAGTGCCAAGAAGATCAATTTTTGTATGGTTCAAATCACGACTGTTGTCGTTCGCATCATCAATTTATGTAGGTACTTATCAACGACATGAGATTTTTCTGTCTTTGTAAATACAAAGCGTATAATAACAGAAGGCCACGTCTGCTGAGGCTACGACAGAAGTTCCAACCGCAACGATGCGTTTTACAAATGAATAATACAACCGATTGTTGTAACCGAAACCAACGTTCAGCATTTTGTTAGTTCAGTAGCTTGTAGTGGACAAAAGGCAATGCAGTAACCAGAGACATGGTGGTGAAATTATATGAGTTCTTCATTCAGGAAAATCTAACAGAGGTCCTCTTTTACCTTTGCAAGAAATCTATGACGTGAATTGGTTTCCATGTAATCTGTAATGGAAGTAACTACATGATTTTAGCCAATGAGACGGCATATAGTTATAAGAAACAATTAGATGTTTCCGGTCGGCGAGCCGGTAGTTGTTAACAAATTGGTGTAATTTTGTTTATGCGATAAATATCCAGAGCGTTTGAATTTTCTCTATATTTATATATCTTCATGTTCATATTTCAATAAATAAGAGCTGCCAAAATTGAACAATTTTATGGAAATCTATTTTGCCTTCACCTAATCTCAGGAGCCTGTTGATGGTTCTGAAGTGCCCTACCCAATGAATCCGACGCATATTCAATGGAATATAAGTCAGGAGAACGCAATGGAAAAAAGTATAGTGGTCAGTTCCGAGTTTCGTGACGTTGATTGTTCAGGCAGCTCAACTTGACTGTAAAGTGTGATTTGCACAGTATCCTTAACTTTCTGCGCAGTGTTATCAAATTTATCGTAATCGAATTTTTATGATAGTACATAGTTATAATTATAGATTTCTTTTACAGCTAACTTTCTGTGCGTTTTCCAACTTATTTTAAATGAAGGATAAAAAATGTTGCCACATTGATAATAAAAAATTAATCGCCTTTTCATTAGGTTTATGTATGACGCTACTTCTCCACGTAGTCGCGGTCATTTTAACGATAATAAATATATCTATTAAGAAATGCTATAAAGGTCTTTCGCAGCACGTTTTATTGTATTAATATTTTATTTCCTTAGCTAACAAGCCTTTAAAATGAATTTATGTAAAATATTTATATTAAAAGTATAATTTTTATATTTCTATGCCTGAGATATGCATTACTATTCCGAGTATACTACAGGGAGTGTCGAGAATAATGGATTACGTTATGTTTTACTATATTTTTATTTAGTTGAATCAAATATATCAGCCTGTTTCTTGTAAGGACGCTAATTTATGCTAGAATTAAAGTATAATATGGTACTGTAAAATTATATATTTATGTCAAGGCAAGGGGATGACACCATTTTAAGGTGCAGTGCCATAATCGAGGGTCAAAGTAAAGGAAATTGACTGTTAATAGATATCGAAAAATTCTTTTCTTTTAATTGAACCGTCTCCAAAAAAGTAACTAAAAATATGAAATAAAATTTCTCCCAATCCACAGGTAAAATTAGTTTTTATTGTAAAAATGAACAAACAACCAAACCAAACGTATTTTTAACCGACCCCAATATCGATATTAGCTAATAAAGTCCAGTTAGCCAGGCCAATGGCAGACATTTTATTCCGTAATTTTTTATTACTTTCTTAGAAAGCGGTTTTTACAATATTTTTTATCATATTTAGTAGCCTCTTATTTCCCTAATAGTTTCAAACTCACACTCTGGTTCGATGAAAATTTATATAAAATATACTTATTTGGCGCTTCACGTGGGGCTCTAAAGAATGAAGTTCATTGCCGCAGCTAGACATAAGTTCCATGTTTGGGTCATATTAATAGAGAAAACTGTGCCACTTTAAAATTATTAGTAGGTATAGTACCTTAACAGAGTTCAGTAAAAAATGTAGTCGTTTAATTTCTTGTAGTGACCATCCTACTAAACGAAATTTTGCTCTTACAGACCATGTTCGCCATAAACACGTTGAATAGTAAATATTTGTAGGTTGTGATCAGTGTGTTGCATAATCAAACATTTGTTTATTAATATATTTGTACTTAACACTCTTTAAATTGATAAAAAATATTAAAATAATTTTCTACGTAATAAAGGATTAGCTGTTTTGTAAAATGTAGTCATTTCTAATACATTGAAATATTTCTCTTGAAGGGAATGTTGAACTGCTTGGACATGCTAATTGTATATTTGGCCCTTCATGTGGGGCTCTATTAGTGGGAAAAATTGTATCACACTAGAACTATTAGTACTTTTACAAAGTTCAATAGAAAATGTCATAGGATAATTCTCATGCTGCGAAAAGTATCGTCGACCTTGTTACTAATCCAATTTTCGCTAATCTCCGTTTTATTGATCATACTCGCTACAAACACATTAAGTAGTATTTGTAGCTTATTATATTTGTTGATTATTATTTTTATAATTAACATCGTTTATATTGGTCAAAATATGTCTTCACATAATAAAGAATTAGGAACTGTTTTGCAAAATTTAGACATTTCTAATAGATCGTAATGTGAAGTGTCAATTTGCAAATAGTATACGATCCCTTGAAAAGAATATCGAACTACAATAGGACGTCGAATTTATACATTTGGCGCTCCACATAGTTCTCTAGATAGTAAAGTTTACTGCCGCAACTAGACATTGGTCTCATGTTTGGGTCGTATTATTAGGAACATTTGTATCCTATTACTTCTCGCTAACCCCCATTAATTGACTATGTTCGCTCTAAATACCTTAAGTAACTAAATAAAATTTGTAGCTTATGGCTAGCTTGTTGCATGATAAAATATTTGTTATTAATATTGCCATAATTAATATTCTTTAAATTGGCAAAAATAATAAAGATATTTCTTCACACAATAAGGGACTAATTGTTTTGCAAAACTTAAACATCTCTAATAGATTAAAATACCAATTTATTTAAACTCACGCTCTGCATCGGCGAAAATTTACTAATAGTATGACTTCTCGAAGAGAATGTCGAGCTGCAATTAGGTGCCGTATATACATATTTGGCGCTCCACGTGGGGCTCTAAGTAATGAAGCTCTCACTGGTATTAATAATAATCATAATACTCTGACAGAATTCGACAAAAGACGTCATAGTTTAATTCTCATAGCGATGTTATCATCCTACTAAACTCATTATGGTTTTTATAGACCATGTTGCCTATAAACGCGTTTAAATAGTTAATTAATATTAGTAGCTTATGAACAGTGTATCGCATGATCAAACATTTGATTATCAATATTTTATACTTGACATTCTTTAAGTTTTAATTGGCAAAATTGTTAAAAACAATTCTTCACATAATGTTTTTTGTAAAATTTGGCCTTTTCTCATATATTAAATATACTGAATTGTATAAACTCAAACTCCGGATCGGCGAAAATTCACTAATAGTATACGACCCCTCGAGAGTAATGTCGAGCTGCATTTAGGCGTGCTATTTACATATTTGGCGCTTTACGTGGGGCTCTATTAAGCAAAATTCACCACCGCAGCTAGACATTGATTTCATGTTTGGGTCATTTTAGTAGAGAAAATTGTATCAAACTCGGATTATTAATAAGTGTGGTACCCTAACAGAAAAGTATAAGTTGAAAGAAAAATTCGACTGTTCCGTTATTATTCACCCAAAATATGAAAATAATCGAAAACCCTTTTGTCATACCTTCCATATCTTTACGTCTTCGATATTTATAATACAAAATTGTATGCGAGTTAGAGGTAGTACATGAGTCGCCTTATTTCTGAAATATAGCTAAATTTTGCACGAAAATATTATATTTTAAACTACGGCAATCCTTTAAAAACCACCAAAAAAATATGTTTAGAAACCCATTTTTAGAAGATACAACAAATTCATCATCTTAGCGGCAGTTCAAAATTGACTCTTATTTCTGGTTTTCCATTTTGCTGTATTTTGTTTATGTACAATATATTTTCAAAAAATAATTTTTTTGGCTATAAATTCGGTGCTGTTTATTATCAATATTTTGTACTCCGCATTCTTTAAATTGCCAAGAATATTAAAATTAATTCTTTACATAATAAGGGATTAACTGTTTTGTAAAGTTTAGGCATTTATAACTATAATTTATTAGCATAAACAGTTTTAAGTTCAGATAATATTTCTTGTTTGCAAATTTCGTGAACACCATGAATATTATATCTAATAACATATCACACGGTAAGAAACTGTGATATTTTTTTTTATATTAAGAGTACAGGATAAACAAAAAAGTCTGAAAAATTCGTTATGTCATAAAAAGTATTCTTTACGGTTTCGAGGTGACGCATCGTTTTTTAAAAACTTTTAAGTGCAATATAAATGATCGAAAATATTTCAAAAAACAAAAAATAGAATAGTCAGCCGAACTAGATAAAACTAATTGATGGATCCACTGTGTAACACGAGTAGACCATATAGTTTGTTAATTTACTGCCAAAATTCATTAATCTTTTA
The DNA here is from genome assembly GCA_963675555.1 of Leptura quadrifasciata. Taxonomy (NCBI): domain Eukaryota; kingdom Metazoa; phylum Arthropoda; class Insecta; order Coleoptera; family Cerambycidae; genus Leptura; species Leptura quadrifasciata. Next base: position 139,668,134 of record OY776676.1, on the reverse strand, counting down.
AAAACGACATTTAGTGGGATTGATCTGGCCCCGAAACGACAGTGTTTTTTTCGATTTTTTTTTGTGTATATTATGTAGTCGGACTCCCTTTATCATCTGGTCATGTTTGCGGGCGCGAGGGGCTTTTGGAGGGAGGGGGTCTCATGTAAAGAAAATCAATTTTTCGGACATAACTCACTTAGTTTGATTCGGATCGAAAAAGTGTAAAACGGATAAAATGAGGGACTCGCGAAAGCGCGTAAACAGAATTTTGACTCATTGAAATTGGTCCAGCGGTTCTCGAGATATTGCGATTTGAAGGTACGGATTTTTCGCTGTGGCGAGAATGTAGAGAATGTACCGAGAGCCGTTTTCGCGTTTCAGGACCTAAGTACTGTGTCCAAATGTCAAGTCGCTAGGTTGATTTGGGGGGGAGGGGGAAGGGTAAATGTAAATGAAATTAAACCTTCTGTAACTGCAATTTTTTCCGCAAATCACGCAGCAAACGTAAGATTGTGTGTATGTGTCGACTTTGAGTTCCGCTCATGTATTTTCAATTTTCGCCATAAATAAACAAATGGTTGCGAAATTACCAATTTACTGTTGTTACTGTTTTTAGAAAAAGTCATTTTTCGCCAGGAAGGAAATGGGTGTAGGAGATTTTCTTTCCGCCATCGAATGTGGAATTTCTTTCTCTTCGATTTGAGTCCGGCCGGATTGCGATCGAATGATTAGAAGGGAAGAGGGGAGCCCGCAAAGTTTTTGCCCTGTAGAAGGGCAAGGGAAAAGGTTGGGGGCTTCGGGCTAGGTTCATTATCAAGGGCAATCAATTGTCTTTCAAGGTTTTTTTACCCCGAAGATCTAACTTCGTTAGGGTCTGCACGCGCGCGTGATACATTTATAAAATCGGACGAGCGGAGTGGGACGTGTATTTGTGAGAGAGAAGTATGAGCGCTAAGCCCCTCCCCCGGCATCCCGCTGCCGGAAGTTACAGAAGTTTTAATTTCATTTACCCTTCCCCCTCCCCTACCCCCCTAATCAACCTAGCGACTTCAAATTTGGACCCGAGTGTCTATCGGAGAAAGCAAAAAAAGTCCCCAAGTCAGTTTCTTCTTCGAGAAAAACAAATCCGTACCTTCAAATCGCAATGTCTCGAGAACCACTGGACCGATTTCGATTAGTCAAAATTCAGTTTACGCGCTTTCACTTATCTGTTTACACTTTTTCGATCCGAATCAAATTAAGTGAGTTACGTCCGAAAAATTGATTTTCCCTATCTTTAGTGTAAATTTTCCCCTTCCACCATCCCCCTCGTGCCCTTAAACATGACCAGATGATAGAGGGAGTCCGGCTACATAATATACACAAAGAAAATATTCGAAAAAAACTGTCGTTTTGAAACCCAGATTGATCCCACTAATTGCGTTCCAAACGATAATGTATCTCACTTAATATCGGTCGTACAAAAAAAATTATTTTTACGAAAATTGTGCCGATTTATATAACCTACAAAATGGTTTAAAGACATTTGAAATCCACGGCCTACTTTAAGAGTTATGGCGGAAAATATCGAAAATGCGGAAAACGTCTAGGCCAAATATCTCCGTTCCCGATACGGGAAAAATTCTAAGGCGAAAATTTTTTACAAAACAGAGTGATTCAACGAGGTTTTATCTAATTTTTTTCAAAACTGCTGTATTTTGAGATTTACTCTTCAGGCTGTTAAAAAAATTATTTTGAAACGAGCGGGAAATGGCGCCATTAGAGTATTTTCCTCCTTTTTCAACGATATATCACATGCCATATTTATTCATTAATACTACGTTAGTAATTATAAAAACGTTAAACGTTAAAAATCTTCTTAATTGTGTTAATGTTTTATTATAGCAAAGATTTGAACAACTTATTGAATTATTTTATCGTTTTATTTAATCATACTTCTCCACGGCAAGTATAATGCTTGTTAAAAAAATTTATTGGTTTTAAAAAAATGTTTTTATAATAACTAACATAGTACCAATGAATAAATATGGCATGTGATATGTCGTTGAAAAGGGAGCAAAATACTCTATTTAATGGCGTCATTTCCCGCCCGTTTCAAAATAATTTTTTTAACATCCTGAAGAGTAAATCTCAAAATACGGCGGTTTTGAAAAAAAAATAGATAAAACCTCGTTGAAACACTCTGTTTCGCAACAAATTTTCGCCTGAGAATTTTTCTCGTATCTCTTCAAATAATGGAGATATTTGGCCTAGGCGTTTTCCGCATTTTCGATATTCTCCGCCATAACTCTTAAAGTAGGCCATAGATTTCAAATGTCTTTAAACCATTTTGTAGGTTATATAAATCGGCACAATTTTCGTAGAAATAATTTTTTTTGTGCGACCGATATTAAGTGAGATATTCTCGAGTGCCCTGATAAAATGGACAGCCTGTATATATACATATGAATATCATCATCTGGTAAAAAAAATGGGAATGCTCTTTTATATTCCATTATGTAAAATAAAATGGAAATGAATAAGGAGTAAAAAATGTTTTCCCATACCATATTAGTCACATCCTATAAATTGCGTATTCATTTCTAGTCGATACTTAAACAAACCCAATAGTTTGTTAATATTTGCTTTTGCTGTACGTAAAATGTAAATATTTGTTCTAACCAAACATGGTAAAATTGTATCATTTCCATAGATATTCTAAATATCCATACATTTTAATTTTCAGAATATTTTATTATTACATTTTATATTATCGAATATGTAGGTGCGTGAGTGTGTGACAAATTTTAGGCAGGGAAAATATTCATGAATACTAGCAATGGTTTCTCAAGAAATTCCATTTTTAATGTTGGTAATAACAGAGTAAAATACCTATCCCACGTTTAAAATACAAATTACGCTTATTTTTTATTTAAGCGAGTTCCCTTGTCGTGTACGTATGTGTAATTTTAATTATTTACGCTAGTAATATCGCATCTGCTTAATAATTTTTTTATCAGTGTGTTAATATGAATTATATACATTATTTATGTGCAGATTTTTTTGCTTTGTAAATGTAAATGCTTTGTAAAATTAGAGCAAAATATACAAAAGAACATGGTAATTGTTGTGACAATATATTCTGAAGTATTACCAAAGTATTTTTTTAGAAAACAGTGATTCATTATCGTTTTAACTTCTGTGGTTAGTAGGAAAATATTAATTTCTAATATTGTTCTTTTTACTTATACAGGGTTACTGGTAATTCGATACATTCCTTTGGAGATGTGATGGGGCATGATCTAAGAAGTAAATTTAGCCCTAACATATATTATGCAAAACTCAATAGCTTTTGAGATATTTAATTTTTTTTGTTTTTCTCAAAAAGTAGATCTTAATGTCCTAAAAGTTAATTTTCGAAAAATCTATTTGACATTTTTAAATTTTTTTTTACTGGATTACTTGTCCAATATTATGGATATCCGTTTGGAATGAAAAATATCTGGAAACATTTCGATCATGTGAACATCTGAAATAAAAACTTAAAAAAAAATTTTTTTTAAATCAGCTATGAAATTTACCTATTAGGTTTTTTCAAAAAAATATTAACCTAACACGCATATAAATTATTATAAAAACTGCCTTATTTCAATAGCTATCTAACAAGGTACAAATGTTCAACGTACCCTTAATAGTTCTAAGAAAATACTAGTAAAAATAACACAAGTAGTACGAATTTTATTTTTAGATAAACAGTAAAAAACATTTTAAAAGTAGAGTTTAATTCTTCATTAATTTCAAAGTTGTACTTTATTTTTTATGTCTTTATGGGAGCCCCTATTCCGTATACAGACACGGCAGCGTCTTCTTATTTCCGTCCTTGTTACTCTGGTTGTCAGATTATGCCTTATGTGTTGGGCAGCATAGACTATCCTTTGTCTAAGGTTTTCTATAGTATTGACTGGTGTGGCATAGACCATCTCCTTCATATGACCCCATACGTAATAATCAAGGGGTGTTAAGTCAGGGCTTCGCGCTGGCCAAGGTATTGGGCCCGCTCTTCCAATCCAATGGTTAGGGAAACGTTGATCAAGTGACTGTCGTACTGTCAGCCGATAATGTGCTGGACAACCGTCGTTCTGAAACATCATTCGCTGTCTGACGGCGAGAGGAACATCTTCTAAAATCACCGCCAGATCATTTCTTAAAAAAATTTCATAGGTTTCCCCGTTTAAATTTTGAGGAAGAACGTGTGGCCCTATTAAATAGTGGCGGCCAATGGCTCCCATCCACACATTAATAGAAAACTTCATTTGGAAACTAGTTTCACGTGTTAACTTAGGATTTTCCTGTGCCCAATAATGTAGGTTGTGGAAATTTGTTATACCCTCGCGATTAAATTTCGACTCGTCCGTCCATAAAATACTTGTTAAAAAATTTACACTTTCTGCATCTGAATTTAACATAAAGCGGCAGAATTCCACTCTCCTTCCAGGATCACCTTCCTCCAAGCCTTGGACAGGGGTATAGCGGTAAGGATGACATCCAACTCTACGTATCGTAGACCAAACTTTCCATTGTGACGCTCCGGTTAGTCTTGCGACTTTATTAGTTGAAATAGTTGGGTCTTCCTCAAAATACCTCAATATTTCTTCCTCATCTTCTGGTTCGTAAACGGGAGGAGCACCAGCGTCACTTCTTCTACATTTCACGGAGCCAGTTTCAGCGATATTTCGATATGCCGTACTGAATACACGTGCATTTGGTAAGCGGCGGTTAGGGTACCAAAGACCATATTCTCGGCGAGCTTCAGCAGCGTTGCCGCCACAGTATCCATAGACAAACAAGATATCAACGTATTCTGCGTTGGCATACGCGGCCATGGCACAGAAAATACAATAACAACAACTAATAACAACAACTACGAGCAAAATCAAAATCTTCGATAACTAATTTAACAAGACCAACAAACTTAAGGGACACGGAGATAAGAATGTCAGTTAATGACATATATGCACAAACGTCAAAGTCAAGGACTGACTGACTTAAATGAAAATGAACGATTAGTCGTTTAATAAATTCCGCCACCAGCATTATCTTTACTAATTTTTTATTAGAACTATCAAGGGTACATTAAACATTTCTACCTAGTTAGATAGCTATTGAAATAAGGAAGTTTTTATAGTAATTTGTACGCGTGCTACATTAATATTTTTTTGAAAAAACCTAATAGGTAAATTTCATAACTGATTTAAAAAAAAAATTTTTACAAGTTTTTATTTTAAATGTTCACATGATCGAAATGTTTCCGGATATTTTTCATTCCAAACGGATATCTATAATATTGGACAAGTAATCCAGTAAAAAAATATTTAAAAATGTCAAGTAGATTTTTCGGAAATTAACTTTTAAGACATTAAGATCTACTTTTTTGAGAAAAACAAAAAAATTGAAATATCTCAAAAACTATTGAGTTTTGCATAATGTATGTTAGGGCTAGATTTACTCCTTAGCTCATGCCCCATCACATCTCCAAAGGAATGTATCGAATTACCAGTAACCCTGTATAATAATATAAGTATTAAAGAAAATTAAATATGTGTTCAACATTCTACGGTGAAGTTTATTTTTCAAGTAACCCCATAAAAATAAATCTAGGGGCGTTATGCCCGGGAATCTTGCTGGCCATGGGTATTGTGAATATCTGCCAATCCGTTTGCCTCTAAACACGTTGTCCAGATAATTTCTTACATTAACAGTACTGTGAATTGAAGCGTCATCTTGTTGAAACCATAAGACGCCTCTTTTCTCCAAAGACATGTTCTCAATTACTTCAGTAATTTCATTTATAAGAATGTTCAAATATCTTTCCGAATACCGCATCAAACATTGGTTTTAAAAGGGTACAGGTCTTTTACATTCAATCACAAATCCGGGATTTTCGTCAGCCCATCACTTGGAATTTTGGAAACTTACTACCCCATTGGAAGAAAAAATTGTTTCGTCTGTGAATAGGATCTTGTATCCAAGCGCAAAAAAGAATCTAATATTAAAATCGCGTTCTTTAAGCGTGTTAATAAACTTTGGTTTGACTTTTTGGCACTGTATATTTTTTATTGATCTAAAAAAACGATTCAACTAAGTCTTATTTAATAAAATAGTCTCACCAGAATTAGGTATATGATTAATGAATTTTAAATAGAAAATAGTACAAATAAACGACATTTCTAGCATATTATATTTCCTCTTAAAGTTACCGAACTTATAGACTCACCACCTTTAAGCAAAAGTGGAATAAAGGAAATGAATCACTGCTGCGTAAAGTTCCATATGCAATACTACAATAGCATTTTTAAGTAGTATGACTCAATAAAATATTTTTATGTCTTGTATTGTTTACAGATGGTTTCACGGACACCTGTCTGGGAAGGAAGCAGAGAAACTAATACTAGATAGGGGCAAAAATGGAAGTTTTTTAGTTAGAGAAAGTCAATCAAAACCTGGAGATTTTGTGCTGTCAGTTCGCACTGATGATAAAGTTACTCACGTAATGATCAGGTGTACTCCGGTAAGTTATATTTAAAAATTGAATTAAATAACTTATTTTTTTACATTTATGCTTTCTTGAAATAAATAGTTATACAGGGTGCGACAAGGCATCCTACTTCGATATCGAGAAATTAAAATAAATACATAAACTACATAAAAAGGTCTATAATTGGGAATTATTTTCGAATATACAGCGCGAACTAAAACGATTGTACAGGACCAAGTGAAGCAAATGACAAATTGATAAAAAAATGCAAGTAACCCTATAATAAATGTATTGTGGGACGTCATAAATAAACAGAGAAATAAAATAACTAGAAATAAAAATAATATCGACATAAAACTGGATGAATTTAATGAACACTTTGTCACTGCAGCTAAACAACATTTAAATGAACGCAATGTACTTTCTCCAAGTGACAATTTGGATCCTGACTTAAATTTTAACTATGATAACTTGCCAAATACCGACTTTGAATTTACTGAAACTATCTATATCGATAGACGAGACAATTACAAATCTTAAAAGTAAATCCAGAAAATATGTATATGGTTTGAGGGTGAAAGTCATAAAAAACCATAAAAATATAATAATATCCTTTAACATTCTTTCCTTTTATTTGTGTTTTCTATCACATGTATTATCCTCTTCAAAAACAAATCACTGAATCTACAAAATAATAGAATTATTGGAAAAAGTCTCTGCGCCTGTGATGTTTACGTCAAAGGAACAGTCAGAGGTTATTTTTTTACAAATAATATAAATCGAAATAAACACAGAAATAATGTATTTTGCTGACGTTTCGGAAAGCAGTCCGTTTCCTTTTCCAATTGAAAATAGGTTGTTTTTATACACATTGTTAATAGTTCTATCAGCAGGATTTTGGTATGGCAACGGGGTCTCCATTATCACCAATTTTAAGCAACATCTTTCAATTGAAACAAGCGTCTATGGAAAACCAACACATACTAATAGATATCTAAATTTTAACTCAAGTCAATCAATAAATGTTAAAAGGGGTGTTGTAAGTTTATACGATAGGGCCAAAATAATTTCATCTAATAATGAAATATTAGATAACGAGAAAAAATTTATTCTAGTACAAAATCAATACCCTGAAGTCTTTGTTGATAAAGTTTTCATAAATGTTGAAAATAGGGACAATCTGGTACGACGAAAACCTGAACGTCATTATACAACAACAATTCCTTATGCATACGGACTATTGGGAGAAGCTACACCGTATAGTATAATTTGATGTTAGGATGATATTTCAAACGGGAAACACTTTGAGATCTATTTTAACAAAAACAAAACCGATAAACCGGAAACAGAATTCAAAAAACTGTATTTACAATATCCCGTGCGAATGTGATAAATGTTATTTTTGTGAGTCATCCAGACTTTTCAGTGTGAGGTTGGATGAGCACAAGAATTACATTAGAAAGAATGAAATTCAGAAATCAAAGATTTGTGAACGTGCTTGGGAAAACCGACATAGAATAATCTGGGACTCAAAAATTTTAACAAAAGAGGCAGATAACAAAAAAGAAAAAATGTAGAATCAGCAATAATCTTATTAAATGAAGATAAATGCGTATCGAATTGTTCTGTAGATATTTGTACAACCTGACTACCAATGGTAAAAGAAGAACTTAACAAACTCAACATTATCTAAAAGAAAATATCATCAGTTCTGTGTAAGTAGTAAGTATCTATGGAAATAACATAAACAGAATCTTAAAGCTGTGTATTTGACATACACAACAAATAAGAGTTCTTCGAAAAAAAAAAAGCTTTGAAAACTGAAAGAGACTACTTTCTTCGTAGAATGCCACAAATAACTTTCAGACAATAATATCCTTTAACAAAATTTATAAACGAATGTCATCTGGAGGGTATATTCCCATGCATGTTAAGAGAAGCAGTAGTTACGCCCATTTTTAAGAGTGGTAATATGAATGACCTTACAAACTATCGGCCCATATCAATACTTCCAGTTTTTTTCAAAAATACTAGAAAAGTGCTTGTATCATAGATTAATCACATACTTTGAAATAAAATGGTCTTTTTCTTGAATGTCAACATGGATTTCGAAAGAATCGCAGCACTAATAATGCCTTATTGACCTTTGTCAATAAATCCTCGACCCCTATGAGAATCTTGAATTCAATGATACAATATTCCTTAATAATGCTTTTGACTGTGTTTCACATGAAATTTTAATCGAAAAGTTACTAAAATATAGAATTACTGGAAATAATATAAAATTATTAAAATCATATTTATTATAATCGCAGTCAAATTAACAATTCAACAACATAACGTCAAGCACAGAAATTTTAAGGACAGATGTGCCCCAGGGTTCTATATTAGGACTCTTCCTTTTTTTGATTTATGTTAACGATATGCCCCTGGCAAGAAAATTTCTCCATATATTTTGTATGCGGACGATACCACAATTTTCATTAGATTTATATGATGTTGAAATTTAAAAAAAAGTGAAATACAGTCAGTGACTGAACAATGAGCCGGCTCTTTACAAGAATGACCTTGAAAACCAGAATGAACCTTCATAAGAAAATTTTGGTCGTCCCATACGCTCATAGCTTATTTTTAAAAGCCTCTTTCTAGACTCGGCTTACTCCTATTATCTCCCAATTATTTGGATGTAGTGATTTTTTTGTTGAAATAATGTCATCTGCAGATGCATTTTGAAAAAATCACTAGTCACCATTATCGATTTTAAGAAAAGATTTTGTAAATATCAGTTAAGAGACATCTCTGTGATGTTTTTGAATCATTTGCACTTCTTAAAAATATACAGGGTGGCCAAAATGATTTTCAGTATAGAACTTTTTTAACTGAATTCTCTCAATTTTTTCAAATGGAACAGCCTGTATATTTTTCGACCATTTGATATAGGAATGAAAAAACGACATTTTTTATGTGCATCTCTATGGATTTGTAACCATTTTCGATTTGTTGAACAATAAGAATAAACTTAAAAAATATAAGTTTTTTCAAATAATTGGACATGTTTTCCATTTTGATTGACACACATCTCTATGCACCTTTGAAATGAAGTTTCTACTGTTCCAAAATATAATAGAAAGAATAATAACGTCTTTCGATCGATCACACCGGCAATTGTAAAAACAGTAGAAACTACTTAAAAATTAAATTTAGCAGTCTGTATTATTAAATTGTCGGCAATTTCTTTAAGTTTAATAGATTGTTTCAATGTTTATTCTAGACGATCAAGGACAACTCTTTTTTAAAAAAATGCGGATATTGTTTTGTAATGATAAGAAAATTAAGAAAAATATATTACGTAAAATTGAAAAAATATATACTTGATTGAATATATAATTTAAGTTTTTAAATGTTTGGATATTTGTCCATGAAATTTTTAATAAAAAAATAAATATAAAACGGTAGCGCTGTAAATTTCTATTCTTAGAAATTAAAAGAATGATATTAATTGATTATTAAACGGTACTCTGCCACCAAAAATAATATATTTTTTCGTTTGAGAATTGTTAATTTACTTTTAATGTATTATTTGTTGCTACAATAACAGAGGAAATATTTTTAAATATGATTTTTGTGTTTTTAATTGAAATCTCTTGCATAATAGGTTAGCTTGAAAAAATACAAGGAATTGAACGTTTTAATAGAGTTTTTTTAAATTTTGTATTGTCTGGTATGATTTTACTTTTTCAGGTTGTCTCACTTATTGTTTGAAAATTTATTAATTATATATAAATTGGATACATTTAAAGATATTTCCTTAAAAAAATATTGTAGAAGTAGTAAATACTTGCCTGATAATATTTTGATAAAAAAATGTTAGTTTATTTTGATTAACTTTAGGCATGATCATATTTGCAGAAATGTAACAAAAGTTCTTATAGATATGCATCTAGAAATGATTCCTAAGGAAACAGGAGTGGATTGAGATAGAATGCGATCGTTTTTTATTGATTTTTTCTGTATTTATTTAAATTTTAGTACCGAATACTGTTCCCTGTTTAAAATTACACAAAAAAGGTCCTTTTGTGGACTAGAAATAAGGTTGCTTCAATTTAAACTCATAAATTCATAATCGAAACAGTCCATTAAAGTGTCAAAGAAGTGTCTTAAATCTGAAAAAAAAATTACCTACGGTGGCGTTCTAAAATCCGATAGATTTTTTTTTTGTTTATTTAATTTTTAAAAGAATAATGATTGAAAATAATATTAATATCCATAATATATCCGGAGGGTTTATATCCTTTTTTCATTGTTAGTTAATTTTTTTTAAATAATTACATTATCTTATTAAGATTGGTTGAAAGATAACGGAGATTTGACGAAATAAAAGTTTATTGCGGGAACGAGGCATGTTAGTTAGGCAGATTAAAAAAAATCCGGGGTCGTTATTGTTTGAAACAATTTTATTTATAACAAACAGGAAAATAACATTTTTTTCAATCATACAATTTTTTTATATTTTTCCGATTTCCAACAAGAAATGTTCAAATAACGTTTCTCGTAAAGTTGATATTTTCTGTATTATTAATTTTTTTAAATTGAAAAGACGCCAAATTCCCGTTTTTTGACGCTGTCGCTCTAACAGTAATAAAAAATGTTTTTTTACAATACTAATTTTTTATAATATCTTTAGACTGCATATTAACTTCCAAAAAAGAAAATTTTCGATTTTTAACTTATTATAAATGTAAAAATTATTTATTTATACCCGCGCGCACATGCCAACCGTCCTAATTCTGTCCAAGAACTGTGTTGCTGCCTTATTATTCTAAGATCCCACTGTAGGGCCCATTCAGGTATCAATTTTGCCGATAAAACCTACATAACATGGAAGTTGGATCTAAGGGAACTCATAAATGAAAAGGTTGGCGGGAAAATGTGTGATTTCGTCACCGATGTTTGCACCGTGTTTTAGAGCGCAATTTTCCCTGCACTATGACCCTGTGTTGGCACCTGCCAACCTGACCCTAGATCGAGTTAGTCGATAAAACAAAATTTTCACGAAACTAGTCAATTTATTAAAGCAATAAGCCAGGGTTGGCGGCAGGTTGGTGCGTTGAAATTGAGAAAAAAAATTCTGCCAAAAACTTGTTATTTTGATGTCGAAAAAATTTTTTTCTTCATTAGTTTATCTTTGCTGGAACAAACAAAATTGTTGCGCCATTTCTTATTAAATGGTTTGCGCTGAAAAAATGTTTTCTCTCCTAAAAATTTTTTTACACTAAAAAGCGTATCGTGTTGCATTTAAAAATTTTGTTGTTGTCAGCGATAGTGAATACGCCTATTTTAAAAAGCATTGATATTCTGTGGCTTCCTGGAATAATCACTTAAATCCATATTTTTGGAAAATTATTTTTCTTGGATTTAGATTTTACATTTAATCTTCTACAGTTCTGTCAGGAAAATTTTTATAGTTTAGTGATAGTATTGTAAATATTGGCCTGGGTAAAGTTCATTTTACACACGTCCAAAATATGAAAGATGGATATTTAAATGGTTATTCCAGGAAGCCACAGAAATACATTATGGTTTGCATGTGCGAACATTTGTTTCCTTAGTACTTTCGACCAAGCGATTTTATGAAACGTCTAAAAAATCATAAATTTAAAGAGCCCCTAGTAAAGTTTTTGGCTCATCATTGAGTAAATGATATTTTTGCGTCCATTATTGACGATAAAAAAATTGACATAACTGTGGATGAACCCGAGTTTTTATTTTCAAAGCCGAAAAAGAGGATCTGCCAAGGAAGCTGATACGTGAATCATTTTTCACATGAGCAAGTGCAAAGTAAATTCAAAAATTATAGTTTAAAAAAACTTAAAAACTTCGCTTTAATAGTAAACCGAACTAAAAAGTAAAAAATAATGTTTAAAAAATATTGTAAAAAAACGTAGAATGCTTTTTACTATATTTTTATTGCACCCACGCTTTTTTATAATAAAATATGTTTTAAACATTATTTTTCACTTTTTAGTTCGGTTTGCTAAAGCGTGTTTTTTTGTTTTTTAAACTATAATTTTTTTTCGTCAATCTCCTCTTTTTTGTTTTTGTGTTGTAGTTTCCTTTTTCAATTTGCTTAATAATGGAATATTTAATTTAATATAGGATTTTCATTAAATTATTACTCTCTTCACGAACATTTTAAAAATTATTTATATATTTTAAAACCCTAAGCGACACAGATCCATTAGAAAGCCTTTGCGGAACAATGTTTTTATAAACCTTTTTTTTTCATATTTTTGCATAATATAGAATTTGCACCAGAAATTTGTAATCGATATTTTCGGACACCCTGAACATTGGAAAATATTGTAAAACCAGACGATTATTAAATAGATTTTCTTTAATTAATGGCTGTTATTAGCAGATTATCCATAGTTCATATGTGGATGTTATACATTTTAAAAAAAATCTAGATACGTACTGGTTTTTCAAATTATTTTTAACACTAATTTAGCTCTTCTCCTTGTTATTTATATTAACTTCTGCCACTAACTTAATGAGTAATACTTGAGTAGGTGTCAATATTCTTGTAGTAATAATAATTATAGTGACCTTTTGCCCTTGAATCTTGAAACCTGTAATTATTTGCCTTATTAGATGGGAATGATATAATTTATCCTCTGTATTTTAATTGTCTAATGATTTTGTTTAGTGTTTGAGACTTCAAGAACATTTTTTTAGCCGAGCTAGAAAATTATGTTCACAAACCCAACATTATTTGTACATTTTAACTCAAATAATGATGTAAGTAAATAATTAGTGTTGAAAACCTAGATCCGACTAAACAAATTTATTAATTTGAAAGAAGTCAGTGACATAATATCAAATAGGATATACAGGGCGGCTTCTAAGTTGATATTTTTTTTAACTGTGTTAGAACTCAACAGACTAAATACAATTTTCAAATTTTTTTTAAAAATGATAATAATAATAGGTCTTTATTTTCCATTAAGCAAGTCAGATAAATTACAAATATACATATAAGATATATACATATATACATATATATACATATAAGATGACCTAAAGGAAAAATGCCGAAGATCAGATGGTAGTGAGTGACACTGCCCCTGTTTTTCATCTTAAGCATATATCATACTATAATAATAACTATATCATACACAACCCATAAAAACAGTACAACTTATAAACAAATAAATAATGATACATACAAACATAACCAGCAACTCAATAACAATACAATGCAGGAAAGCGAGAATAGAGAATGTGCCATTTCTCCCACTTTATCCTTTTCCCTCCTCTCTCCTTTTTCCTTCGTTTCTCTTTCCTTTTCTCTTCCCCCCCTTTTTCTTTTTCTTTGCCACTGAGATCACCAGATCTCACTCCTTGTGACTTTTTTCGAATTAAATGGAAAGTTTACTGTCAACGGACATGATATGGTATTAGTACTTCATTGAAAAAAGATGTATAAAAGTATATATTTATGAGATATTCTACTCATGTTCTAGTATCTTCCAAAGATGGTATATTTTACTATACCATCTTTGGAAGATACTAGAACATGTTGTTGAAATAGGCTTAATATATCATGAAACGTCGAGATTTTAAATTTGAGCGAAAAAAATTCCGGTCTGTCTGTCAGTCTGTAACTTTTTTTGTGCGCACGTTTACTCTGGAACCGTTTATGATATTGACTTGAAATTTCGTACACTTATGTATTGTAACGAGATCTGGAACTAGATTATTTATCTAATTCCGTTGAAGGGTTCGGGGGTGAATGGGTAAATAAGGGTAAATAGGTAAAACAAGCAAGTAAGAGTCCATCAAATTGCAATTTAGGGCATGTACGAAAAGTTAAGGTCTCAAAATTTTTTTGGCATCAGCCGTTAGCTACCCTCTCACCACCCCCATTGCCACCCCCACCCGATTATTAAAGGGGGTAAAAAAAATTTAAATGTGATTTAGTGTGTATACAAGAATGAAACGTCGAAAAAAATTTTGTTGACGTTAGCTACCCCCTCTACCACCCTCACCCTATTATTAAAGGGGGTAAAAAAATTAAAATGTGATTTAGTGTGTATACAAAAACGAAACGTCTAAAAAAATTATTTTGGCGTTAACTACCCCCTCTACCACCCCCATTGCCATCCCCACCCTATGATTGACGGGGGTAAAAAAAAAATAAAATGTGATTTAGTGTGTATACAAGAACGAAACGTATAAAAAAAATTTTTTGGTGTTAGCTACCCCCTCTACCACCCCCCACCCTAATATTAAAGGGAGTAAAAAATTAAATTGGGATTTAAACCAAGTGCCTCTAAAATTTATTTTGGCATTAGTTACTCCCTCTACCACCCCCACCCTATTGTTTAAGGGAATAAAAAAATAAATTGGGTGTGTATAGGAGAAACAAGGACTTTTTTTCATTAACCACCCCCTCTACCACCTCCACTCTATTATTAAAGGAAATAAAATATTACATTGGGATTTAGTGTGCATAAGACTTGGATACAAAATCTGGATGTGGAAGTAGTGATTCTTGAGCAGCGGTTTTTTATTTTATAGTGTGATTTTGTAACACATTAAGTTTTAGTTTAGACCTCATTTTCGTGTGTAATCAGAGCTGCCGCCGCTAGCAGCTTGAGCTCCCGCGTGCAAAACCGATGTTGCCCCCCCCCCCCCCCATTTCCTTGGCTGGGCTTGAATATAAAACTTTGAATTTTGTTAAATTTGTGAAAAAAGTGTGCAAGGAAGCAAAAAATACTTTTCAATACTGAACAATTTATTGTCATTACCATGTTGAGGTACGTAGGTGTTAAAAATATACCTACCTAGTGTACCTATTTTGTCAAACGCAAGGAAAGTTTCATTTGTGTAGTATGTACTGTTTACCATGTTTCCGAGTTTTCTCTTTAATAGATAAAAATTCTTATTTAAAGAATGACTGGATCGCTGTATTTGCCACCCCACTGAACGTGGCGCACGTCCTGCATGCCCGCTTACGGCGGCGGCCCTGTATTATTCTTCTGTAAGAAATGGATAAATGTTAATGAAATTTAGGGATAATGTAGCAGCTCTTTACAGTACAATCTGTGTTTAAAATTTGAAATCAGAATTTATTAAAACGGCTAAAAACGTAATTGTAGAAAAAATGTTGCGCCCTTGTGAAATCCAACCATCAAAACCGAAAAACGTGTACAATAACTCAAAGTGTAGCATTTTAAGGGTAGATTACAATGATCGAAAGAATATTTCTTCCGCAATTTTTGACCGGGCCCACAACTTAAGAAAACATTCTAGAAACAGACTTATTGAATATAAAATCAAATAAACATTTTTTGACATAGACTTTTACTCGAATTTTTGACATTCTCTAAACATTTGCGGTGTCGTAAATAAATACATGTAGAATTTTATTTTAGGATAACAGATACGATGTAGGAGGTGGTGAGCAGTTCAACAGTCTCGCCGATTTAATAGAACATTACAAAAAGAACCCGATGGTTGAAACTTCTGGCACCGTCGTCCATCTGAAACAACCATTTAATGCTACTAGGATAAATGCGTCTGGCATACATTCGCGAGTGAAACAGTTACAGGTAAGATTTAAAAACAAAATAAACATTTTCAAGTAATATTTTAAAGAAAATTTTGCCGATCATTGCTCATTTTAAACGTTTACAGAGTGAGAATGGGCCCAACAGTTTCGGCAAAGCTGGGTTCTGGGAGGAATTTGAGTCGTTGCAGCAACAGGAATTTAAACACTTATATCAAAGGAAGGAGGGCATTAGACCAGAGAATAGAAATAAAAATAGATACAAAAATATATTGCCATGTAAGTATTTATTTTTATGTATATAGGTACTCATATATCGTTAAATTTTAATTCCCATTGTAATTATGACCAAGGTTAATATATAGTCAGGTAAGTGTTGAATATCATGAGCTTACCTTTTGAAATTATACTGTTAAGGCGAGGAAAACATCATCATTTATTTTAGAGTATTATCTAAATTTTTCATATTAGAAAATATTCTTTAAAGTATTGCCCTCGTGTCTCTTTATTTGAAATGTTACTTAAAAATTTTGCATTTTATTTTTCTAAGCTGAATGCTGAATTATATTATGTAATATTTTATTATTAACGATTGTAACCTCAATTAAATTGTCTTCCTTATTAGTTATCATTATCATCATGTAAAATCTTGATGACATACATTTAAAATAATTGTTTTATGAAAAGCCTGCTTTGTGAATAAGATACATCATGCAGGATATAAATTATTAATTTTTTATAGTGAACAGGACCCAGCTTAGTTACGATAATATTTACAAAAAAAACAGATTAATTCGTTGGAAGACGACATAAATTATATAAGTGCTCGATAATGATTGACAGGAAAGGATTACAAATTTGCTGAGAATATATATCACTGTTAAAATAAAAATAATTTCCACTTGTTTGAATCAGATTGCGTGTGCGATGAAGAGGGAGACAATGCAGTTTCTTTTGTCCTTTTGATTTTAGTATTTTCTTTTGTTAGTCACTAGAGATCATAACGCAGTTATAAGTAACGTCAAAACCAAGGTTCATAATGAAAAATCAAGCAAAAAGTGTACATAAAGTCGATGATTCAAGTTTTAAAATCAAAAGACTATGAACAGGCATAAAAAAATAAATAAAAACAAATGAACCTTTTGACTTGAAAATTGCACTGGTTGTTTATAAATGTTTATATTTTCATTTTCTTAAGGCAAGGCTTCAAATGTTACTAGAAGTTAAAAAAATAATTACTAACAGAGAGGCGTGCGGTGGATTGCACGACCCGTGCGAAACCCCTTTATATGAGATACAGAGTGTCAGAAAACTCCTATCTCTAATTTTGAATAAAGATAGTATTTGTAAAAATTTGAAAAAGTTCCTATAAATATGTGTCCGGAAATACTTCCTAAGGGAACCAGGAAGTAGAAATATTAACGCACCTGTCTTGCCACTGTTCTAAATTAGTTATCACCTTTTCAAACTCCTTTTCACAGATATGATTTTACCGCCGATTTATTTAATCTGTCTCATAACTACCTTTTATATGCCATTGATCTACAGAATAGATTACAATCTTAGGAATCAGTTCTGATTACATTATATGGACGTCATTGTCGTGGATGTCTGACTGGCTTCCATGCCAAAGAAACCTTTGGTATTTAATTTGAAAATAATGTCTTTTTGAACCAGGTGGAAGTTTGTGGTGACGGCTTTCATCATATCCAAGGAGAAAAGGTGTAATGAAAGAAACACCAGATATCATTCCCTTTACTTTTAACTTGAAAAATTGACACGTTCCAAATGAGTGAATTAACTCATTATCCATCTTTCTGTACAAGGCACTGTTAACAATACCTTACAAACAAATGTACCACTACAACATAGTTTCAAAAAACTAAATTTGAAAATGGTTGTTTTACATATTACATTTGTTATTTTTTACAGTTGATGACACCCGGGTGAAATTAAAAGATGTAGATCCTAACGTCCCCGGTGCAGACTACATAAACGCCAACTACATTAAATGGAAAGCTGACGACACCGTCGGCACAGAACTAGGGAGCGATCCAAGTGGTAAAGTATACATAGCCACTCAGGGGTGCCTTCCCTCGACCATTGCGGACTTCTGGCAGATGGTTTGGCAAGAGAACTGTAGAGTTATCGTAATGACCACCAAAGAAACAGAAAGAGGCAAGAATAAATGTGCCAGGTACTGGCCGGATCCAAATTGTTGTAAAGATTATGGCAAAATTAAAGTTAAGAATCTAACGGAATCATCGACACAGCATTATACGCTACGGGAATTTTTAGTCAACAATGAAGGATCAAATTGCGAGAGGAAAGTCTATCATTACCATTTTCAGGTAGGTTTAAAGCGAGTGTTTTACTTTGGAAATTTTAAAAAGCAAACTTGTAGGCCTGGCCCGATCATGGTGTCCCGTCTGACCCAGGCTGTGTTTTAAATTTCCTGCATGAGGTTAATAAACGACAGGAGTGTATACAGCAGGAATGTCCCCATCAACCCCCTGGTGTTATTCTGGTACATTGTTCCGCTGGTATCGGAAGAACTGGCACTTTTATTGTGATAGATATGATTTTGGACCAATTAAAGAAGCACGGTAAATATCAGGATTCCTAATGAATCACGTTTACCATGATCCATAATATTAATTGATGCAATTTTTTAGGGCTCGACTGCGAAATTGATATTCAACGCACAATACAAATGGTTAGGTCGCAGCGTTCAGGGATGGTACAGACTGAAGCACAATACAAATTTGTTTACTTAGCGGTGCAACACCATATTGAAACTATAACTGAAAGAATGAAGGCTGAACAAGTAAGTAGAATTAGCTCTGACAATATTAATCACATTCCGCAGTTACCTTAGTCCATTTAAGTTAAATAGTTAAATATTTATAGCTAGCCCCACTCTGTAGTCCTAGCATTGTTCCTTGTGGCACTCTAGGAAATTCTCGTATTTTTTTATAGAAATCTATCCAATTGGGCAGAGAATACACTAACATTAGGTACAGCAGTGACATAGGAAATAGCGGCATGTCTCCCACAGCAACCAGTGGATTCGGTAGCATGTTATCGGTGAACAACAGATCTACTAACAGCATACATTTCCCGGTATCTACTCCAGCTCCTGTAGTACTAAGGCAAGATCTGAAGAAACCACCAAGAGCGGTCTCTGATATTCCATTACCAAGGTAAGATCAATTCGACTTGCAAACGCTGATTAATTTTTTAAAAGTCATGGAAAATCAATTCCAGCGATGTACGTTGATGTTTGTACTGAAAATACGGATGTTGTTGCAGGCTCATATTAGATGTTGAGTGTCGCGTGTAGTGTGTAGTACCTTAGACCATAGGTGTTACCTTATATTGGCGATTTTGAAGCCGTGGTTGGCGAGCTGTCACGTCCCTTGTAAGTGCACGTTTTGCAAAATTTTTTACTATTCATTTGACTAACACTGCTCTGATAAATGCTTTCCCCATTTTAACAATCCATCTGTATTAATACCATTCATCTGTCGCTCCGTAAGCAGATTCGTCTTGAGTTGAAGAAGGGACGACCTTGAAAGCAATTAGTGAAGTCTTGCTAATTTTGGTGACTGTTCGCTATTCACGTTTTAAAGTCGTCAATTTCATGTAGTGTTTGATTTAACAATAAGATCTATTTAAACCAACAGAAACGTGAAATGTTTTAGATATTAACCATATTAGAGCGTTATTAATTTAGTTGGTAAACTTACTGTTGATATGAAAAATTACTCAATCTATGTAACAATCAAATGTAATATACAGGGTGTCCCTAAATTAGCGCGCAATAAGTCATCAGCGAATTTTATGACCAAAAATGGGACTATTCTTAAACATGAGGTGAAAAATACCTCCTAAGGGCACCGCAACCTCCTGAAGGTTGAACCTTAAAATCTCCGAAACAAATAAAGGCAGAGATAAATTTTACGTTTATAATTACAATTACAAAGAGGAGTTGGGTAAAGTTACTTTAAAAGTAACTAGTCACTTATTACAGTTACTTGTAAAAATTAATCAAGTTTCTGTCAATGCCAAGAGCATTGGCGAGCGGTATCTTATAGACGAAGGGTTACTGACGCTTTCAGAAGTTATTAGATCTTCAACTTTTATGGCCCATAGTACTGTTTAAAGGTGGGAGTCCCACAGGTGGTTTTCAGTTTTTATCGTCCCCCCAATGATGCTAACATAGTTACCAAAACGCGTGTTAATTTACTGTTATTGCTTAGCTTTGATTATAAATGAAATATACAGAAGGAAACGATTCTAAACCATATTGCACATGTACATATGTGTATAGGATTCCCCTATACATCTAGTAGCGATCCCAATACTGTATAATAACAGAATACTTGGTATTTTCTCGTATAATAAATAGCTTAATTACGATTTTCATTATTCAACTTGAAAATGGTTAAAGATAGGGCTGTCATGTTATATTTTTGAAATCAGAAAAAAGAGTAATTAAAAAAATCAACAATATACATAGGACATTCCATAAAAAGAAAACATTATTGTTTCTTGTACCCAACGCCACTGACCTGAAGCTTTTATTCGAAACTTTTTTCCTGTCTCCAATAATAACGATAATAAAGGGTGGCCTAAATATTATGAATAACCCCACTAAAAATTTAAAGAACAAATCCTGAATTGCCCCGTATAACATGCTAAGTAATGGTTTTGTAATTTTTCAGACCTCCAGATGATTTGGTAAAGCCTACGCTGTATGAGAACATTCCTGGAACTCCAAGTTCTTTAATGTGTCCAGCGCCTCCTCCTCCCCCAAGAAAAACAACGTGACGTAAAAACTTTTTATTCCATGCTTACTTCATGTACCTTCTCAGTGTGCTGTAGAGTTGAATTTCAAATGTTATTGAATTAAAAGTAAATATTGATGCCTAGTAATTTATCTCTACAATGGTGCTCTTTAGTCTTTACTCATCTGACATCTGTTTTTTTTTACGATTCTTTTTCCGGTTTTTACGTGCATTGATAAAGGTTAAGAGTCAATGGTGAAGTTTTTATCCAGACCGGTATTTATAATTCCGCATTCTTGTGTTTTTGCCTTCAGCTTGCAAATAAACGTGTCATTTTTAATTTACCATTTTATGCACTACTTGACTTTTGACTGAAGTTAATGGTTCACCGTCATTTGAGTAAAACCAACTATTTTTGAATTATAATCCACAAAATGTATCGAGTTTACCATGAAGTTTATCTTTTAGATACATTTATTAGTGTTAGGAAAAAAATGTGATGGTGTAGAATCTGAGGATGTTGATAGGAAGGTACAATTTTAAATGTGTTTTATACATTGACTTTGAAAAGATGGAGGATAAAAGCATTTTGATAGTTCCTTAAATTTGCAATAATGATCACTTTTCTGGTAAAGAGATTTTAGAGCGGTTTTTGTATAGTTTGAAAAATAAAGGTACAAGTTTATCTTAGAATGCTCTAGAGATGGATCTTTTGGCTTTTTAGGAACGGTTTCCTAGACCATATTGAACAACACCTTGTATATAATGTGATTGATTAGAAAACGTTTCATGGAAACAAAATTAAATTAAACATAAATTTTGAAATAATTTATGGGGACGAGATTGCAATTGCGATGTTGTGTTATGAGCATACTTGGTGAACTATCTAGTATGTGCTAGGTTCAATCCCCAGCTCTTGACATGCCGGTGGGTAATGGATGTGTGTCTGTGTTCTTCATAAGTGTAAGTCCCTTTGGACAGCCTTGGCTTTGGATTTGGTTTTTGTCTATTATATGTGTGTTTGTTTCTAAAATTTTCACAAGATTTCGAATATTCATTATATGCCTAATTCTCGAGTGTAAGAGAATGGAAACGTTCACATCACGGAAATGATCGCTCACATGCAAGATGGCATTTGGGAATTTTTCAAATGATTATTATGCGGTAATTGAAAGATAGTATGGTACCACGATGAAAAAAGAAAGAATGGCAGCATTTTTTGCGAATCGTAGACAGCACTCGCATAATTGATAATTCTATCTCTATCAAAAGGGACATTTCGGCACATTTGAATGAAAATAAAATATAAAACTATGGTTATAAATCACTAAGCATGACGCAATCTACGGAATAATATCGTCCCGATTTCCCAGTTTTATCCCCAGTTAACTTGTTACAAGTATAACAGCTTTTCAATGTAAACAGCTGTGGCAAAGTACCTACGATTAGTATTATTATTGACTAGTATTGACATAAAATCACTTTTCCATACCACCTGGCGGTAGAGTAAATGGCGCGTGGTGGTGTCCCCAGGAGGCCTAATCCACTGTTCAAATGTCAAAGTTAGTCGATTTTCAACCATTTTGATGAAGGCTGGCAGTCTTGATCGTCTGCCTCAATTTCTCCGTCATCGCTTTCATCGTCTGCATCGGTACATTTGTCCGACGTCACAGGGCGCTCAAGATTAACATCGATGTCTCCATCACAATCATCCATATCATCTTCCTCGGCAGCATTTGTACATGACCATCCCATACAATTCATGCAGATTCTGGAGCATCGAGGCCCATTTTCCTGCAACCACACGCTGCGTTACATCCTTTCGAACATTTGCAGGACACTGTGTTTAGAAGCGGTTGTGGCGCCGGATCCCTCGTTGTAGGTATGGGAGCCAAACCTCATTGAGAATTTTTCCAGCTCCAATCCAGTGGATTTGTATCATTTCCATACCATGTTTGGACTTGATGGTATGTTCTTAACGAGTGCTCACGTGCCGCTGATTCAGTGGGAGGTAGGCTTGCGAGATTAAATCGATGTTTGCTTAGAGATTTTGCAAACAGTTGGAACCGCAACTCATTCAGGGTGTTTCCCGTGGATTTGTTGTCATAAAGCTTAGCCACAACCAACTGGCCCGCTTTGTCAATTTCATCGGGGTTTGCGTTCACGTCTCGGAAAACCCTAACAGCTGTCTGCAGTTCCTCATTACTTTTCAGCAGTGTTACGAATTTCATTTTGCCCTGCCTGAAAAACGAAGAACGACTTACTGTCCGAATTTATTTCAATAAAATCAGATTATTACTTCCTCAGTTACTGCGCTTAAAAGAAACACAACAGAGGGACAGACAGATGGATTGACATTTTGAAAGCTGTTCAGAACTCAATGACTGACACGATATGAAAACTTTTTGCCTACAAGCAATATTTTCGGTTTTAGAAAAGTGCCTAGTAAATTCAATATAGGTACTCTTCTGGCTGCGAAGAGTATAATGGTAACAAACGCCACCTTAGCGTATTAGACTTATTTCATTAAAAGCTAATGTGTTTGTATCAGCAAGGCTGGCAAAAAATAAAACCTACTGCCGGTACAGTAGCATATCGAATTATAGCGTGTTGGGTGACAAGCATGTGTGGTCAACTGTCTACTGTATTCTAGGTTCGATCCCCAGATCTGATATTGGCAATATCGATGCGTAATAAATATGCTTTTCGTATGTGTAACTCCCTTCCTGACGGCCTTGGCTTTGAATTTAGGGGGTTTGTAATGTGTCTATGTTATTTCGCCTTTGGCTTATAACGGAACTTTCTGAATGAGAAGATAGCAAGGTTGGCAAAAAAAACTACCGCTGGTACAGTAGCACAGCAAGTTAAAGTGTGTTGTGTGGCGAGCATGTATGGTAGACTGTATATCGTGTACTTGGTTCAATCCTCCAGTTGTGACACTAGCAAAGTCATTTTCTACTGGCCAAAACCCATTCTCATTTAACACTCAAAACACTGTTCAAATGAGAACACCAAAAACTTGTTTCCTTTAGTGTTTGACATGAAACAATACCAAAACAGTGAGTTTTTTCACAGTTTTTACAGCAATACACAAAATCTCAAGCACCCCTAAAACCTCGAAGCTCTCAGGCTAAATGAAAAATTATGAGCCCGACTCTGCTTTGACACACGTCTAGCAACGGTCATATCTATGATGCTGCCTCTAGTAGCAAAACGCCCAACTATTTGAGACGAAATTTAACAAATTCGTATTCAACATTAAACTTTAATAGGAACAAATATTATGCAACTTTTCACTTTTTTTCAAGTTATTTTATTTTATACTACATCATATTATTTTATTTGAATATTTAAGTCCCTTTGTAATATATAAAACAATTTATGGTGAATTTGGGACGAATGAGTAGAACGTTCACGTTGAATAAACAAGGAGGAGAAAATACAGGAAACTTAATTTTACCCAGGATTACAATATAAAATATAATAGGTCCTTGTCTTAAGTTTGCTAGTTTACATAATGAAATCAATTCTGAATTCTGTTGGATATTTTACGCACTATGTGACCTTGGTAACGCATTCTTTAGGTGGGCATATCCAGGAGAGAGATATTCGATAAGCAAATATTTATTATTTTTAGCCATAACTTTTTTTTTTAATACATATATTAGTAAAAAAAGTATAAGACTATCTAAGTAGAACTAAGACAGATGAAGTAATATGAATTTTCATTCAATAATTTCAGTTGTTTGCAAAATTAGTTAATTTAAAACTGCGAGATTTAAATTAAATTAACTAATTTTGCAACCAACTGAAATTATTGACTGAAAATTCTAATTACTATACCCGTCATAGTTCTATAGTCAAGGTAAGAATGCAATGCATGTCGCACAGCGATTCTATAAATAAGACAATACTGCTAAGGATCATGAAGCCCCATTAAACTGTACCTATTTCTGAAAAAAGCTTAATAACTTAATAACTGGGTGTCAAGAATTACTGTTTTTAACGTAATTAATGATTAAAAATTATGTTAATATTAAAATATCTTTAATGAGATCACTCGTGACGTGCGTCGCTTGAATTCTTGCCTCGACTTTACCTGGGTTTTCTATGGTCAAAGCATTTGCGTTGTCCGTATAAACATTAATCTTTTTATTATAAATCAGGTCCTTCTTGCAGAGCTAGTGATGATTTGTATAATTATTTTGGGATGTTTCCTTCTGTGTTGATTGCCTTGAATGTTTGAAATTTCCATTAGCTTATTGTGGTTTTCTCTGAAGCGAAGTGATTTATAAAAGAATGACTTGTATAATTATTACTAAGGTTTTCTCATGCATTGATTGCTTTGAATGCTTGACGTTTGTACCACCTTGTCATGTTCTTTTCTGAAGCGAGGTAATTTCATTTCCAAGTGAATTACTTCAGAAGGCCATGACAAAATGGTAGAAATGTCAAACATTCACAACAATCAATGCAGAAATCCTAGAAACAATTCTACAAATCATTTAAAAAATATATTAATTGTTCTTACAATGAAAATTGCAAGTTTACCAGTGACCATTATTACAATTTTAGACGCAAAAAAGTCCTCTATTTTTCTCAATGTATTAAAGTATTTTATTACGTGGCACAGTGTATTTATTGTTTTAAACATTTTTATCTACGAGTATTTGCTGTGCACTTTTTTAAATTCTGCTTTAATAAACATCATAATGTTATATCAAAATATTGAATGCAGTTAATTGTTGAAGCTATCGGGCATAGTTATTTTTTACATTACTTATCGTTAGTGGTAAATTACTTTGTAAAGTAAGTGTCAGACTGCCGGTTAATTTTTTTTAATGTGCAAAAAATGAGTATCTGATATATCTCTAGATCTGGCTTGTACATTTTCCAAAGAACGTAAATTTTTTTTAAATCGAGATGAATTTGAGTTGCGTTTATGATTTCAGCTCAGAAGTGATGTAAATTCGTGATTTATGTATGTTTAGGTAAATTTGTGTATTTTTATATATTTGCTAAATTATTAATTTATATAAGCAGTACGCACATTATTTTAGCGTTGCAAAAATTGTAAAGTGATTAAACTATTTTTTCTTGTACAAATTATGTTTTCACTAGCAATATTTTCTATTACGTTGCCTTACTTGTAAAGTACTTTTAAAGTGACAATTCCGCATAAGTTATATCGGTGCTAATTGTTATGCTTATAATTACTTTCAGTGTTGTTGATATTCACTTGCATTTTATAAGATGTAAAGATTTTTGTCAATTTATCTGTTGAAATATACATAATAAGCAGTTTTTTAGTTTTTTCTTTCATCTTGTAAGAGGATCTTCTGAAGTTCGCAACGTTCTAATAAGAAAAACACTATAAGTTTTAAATTTAACACCCCAGACACTTTGTAGATGTTCCAGTACCTTTATCCCACCCCGTAAGTTAGGTTCCTCAAGGCCTTCAAAATGGCCAATTACCGCTGCCACTTCTAGGTCACCATTTGAAGAAAAACACTTGCCACCAAGGAATTTTTTGATATTAGATAACAATCAAACAGAACTTAATCAGGTGGGTAAGGTGGGTAGGGTAATAAAATTGTGCTTCCATTTGTCAATTTTGCTACCGAAGCAACATTACATGTACATTATCCCTATGAAAAATATTGGTTTATTTGACGAACCCAGTTCTTTCCAAAATTTTCTTTGCTTCACTTGATCCAGAGGCACTCTCCGTTTATCGTTTGACCCTTTGGAATCAATCCAGCGTTGTAAAAAAGAACAGTTTTTATAAAAACCAATACATACCAGATTTTTAACAAATTGGGTTCTGGTTACATTGGTTCCATCAGGATTGTTTTCTGTGGTTGATGTGCATTAAGTCGTTTAAGTTAAAATGAAAAATTCATGAGCGTTGGGTTTTATTGGAGAATTTACTTTATATTAATTATCTGAAATAAATAGCAATTAATTAAGCATCTTTATTTTTAATACTTGTTAATCATGATGAAAGAAGAAATCGGTTTTAAGTCGATTTAAAAATTGTTTTCTACGGCTGGTTTCATCACATCAACAAAATAAACTTAAAAATGATGCAGCTTATATGCATCAAGTCATTTAAATTAAAATGAATGGCTCATACAAGTTATAGGCTGTATTATACAATTTACTTTGTGTTAATCTGAAATAAACAGCAATCCATTGAAAGACTTTATTTTTAACGTTCGTTAATCACAATAGAGAAGGTTTTCGCGGTTTTTTAACCAGTTTTTTCTTATATCACCGGTTTTGTATATTTTTTCACTAAATCAAGTGGCAAAATTTCTTTTTCCTGTAGACAGAACGAACTGGGTTGGTTGTTTTGCCTTCATTTATCATTTGGCTGTTTGGTGAAAAACCAGTTTAAATTTATTCTCATAAGAACCGACTGATATCAGATTTCTTAAAATCAACCATATTAATAAATAGGTTTTTTTAAGAAATTGATGTAACAATTCATTAAACGCAATCACAATCAAATTTGGCGGTTTATTTCGTAAGTCGTCAGTTTTGAACCATTTAACCTTTTGACTGCTGCCGCCGTATATATCTGTTCTGAGAAATCGTGCCACCGTTCTTATTGACGGAATTGTATGTTTTGCTATTCGGTTGTCAACTGCGTCAAACAAATGTAAATGTTTTGTAGTAGAGATATCCTGAATACACACGCACAGAGCTACATAGCAGCTAGCCTTTACCGAGTAGATTGAGTGTGCGCCGGACGTGGTCACCATTTGTAAATAAATAAATCGCGGCTTATTAGAAAATGACTCTGCTGTCACCAAAAACGGATTCTTTTTATTCTGTTGGAGAATTGGAAAAAATTCTAGCACGTAGCGATAGTG
Source organism: Leptura quadrifasciata (assembly GCA_963675555.1). Lineage (NCBI taxonomy): Eukaryota > Metazoa > Arthropoda > Insecta > Coleoptera > Cerambycidae > Leptura > Leptura quadrifasciata. Next base: position 139,640,399 of record OY776676.1, on the reverse strand, counting down.
AAGATGAATTTTTTATAGAAAGTTTTGATTCTGATGATAATCGGATGATGATCTGGCAAATGTGGTAGTAGGTCTTTGCCCCCGGGTCCCCTTAGGTGATCCTAACCTGACGAAAATAAAATGGTATAATTCCAGAGCGATTGGAGATGTAATAGTAATAATAATCATAATAATCGGCTTTATTGATAAAATATAACAACTTCCGTTCGTTCAAAATTAATAATTTGAATTTCAAGTATAAAGTCATGTCCTCGAGTTCGAAACACGTCGGAATCCGCTATAAAATAACAACTTCCAGTCGTACAAAACACGCAATGTGGGGAATCAAATGAATCGTCTCGACGACTAGAATAGGAATTTTATCGTATTTTCGTTCTAAACGTAAAGATGGCGCTTAGAGGTTAATAATTTGAATCTCTTGTATAAAATCATATCCCCGGGTTTGAAACACGTCAGAATCCGCTATAAAACAACAACTTTCGGTTTCAAGTTCCGGCCGTCAGAAACATACAATGTAAGGTATCAAATGAATCGTCTCGATTTTTTAGAAAATATTAGCCGATTTTTATTCATCGCCGGTAATGATTCTGATATAGTTTGTAACCAACTTCAATCCAATTAGTCAATAGAAATGGTTGAAAATTGGACTAAAGTTAACTACAAAGTATAACAACACCAGGAATGACAAGAAAATAAACTTTGCCGATTTTTTGACAGCATTTCATAATATAACCAATACCCATATCCTAACGCTGCGGGAAAGGTATATGTGTAGGCGCACTGGTGGAGACTCCAGTTTATGGATAGCCGCCGTCAAAAGGTTTAAAAGGAAAACGATTGTTTCACAACGCTCAAACAGCAAAACATTTCGTTTGGTATCCCAGAAAATTGAAGCCATAACTTTTCCTGTAGTTCAGCGAGCTTTTTTGTTTCACTTGATACAAAGGGATACCATAATGTTCTTCATTTGTCGTTGGGCCCTTTAGATTTAGATGATAATCAATCTAGTGCTGTGAATAAACCAGTTTTCACAAGAACCGATAGGTATAGTTGAAGTAATCAGTTCCTGGCGCGTAAAAAACGCAACAAAAACTTTACGGCCTCATTAAAATACCAGTACTCTCTGTACTGCTGTTCGTAAATTGACTCGCTTACCTTTATAGGTTTTTAATGTGGATCGGGTCGTTTGATGACAGGCATGCCGCATGGCCCGCGGCTATAATAATTGTCGTAAAATTTTTGTTGCGTTTTTTGAGTGCAGGGAAGTCCTTACTTGGACTATGCCAGGTTTTTTTTAACCAACCACATACTTTTTGGGAAACATGATATTTAAAGTGTTGGGAGTAGGGTTTCTGTCCCGGGACGAGATTTCCCGGGAATTATGTCACTTTTTATCGTTCCCGTTCCCGGGAAATAACAGTCGGGATTTCCCGAATCCGCGGAAATAAAAATAAGTTTTACAAATATTAAATTTCATGCTCTCTTCACGTAAATCGAAACTGCAACAAGTAAATCACTGGAGATGTGGAAGAGCCCGCGCGCTCTCGAAGTTTTTTACCGAACTTACGCGTCGGACGTGCTCTCACTGATTTGAATTATTTAACGTTTTTAAAAGCATTATTTGCCGCAAAAACAAGATGATTTTTATTGTTTTATTTCGTTTTGTATTTTGTTATTGTATATTGTTATGTGCTGCCCTCTAACAGAGAGGAGAGTGTAATTACTCCCTGGCTAGTAGGGTGGCGCCATCTATGAGCCAATTGACGAACATTCATCTAGCACATAGTAGAAAACTATGGAGGATTCTAGAATGTTATGGAATAGGATTCTGGCACATTCCAAGTGTGTATATAAAGAGGTGAATCCAGCAGGTGACAGTACAGTTCAGTTGAGTATACAGTACAGTTCTGGTATACAGAGACAGTTGACAAGTTTAAGAAGAAAAGTACATAGTGTTTTAAAAGTAGTGAATTTATATTAGATTAAGTTATTATTAGTTGTGTGATTTCTTAAGTATTTACTATTGTAATTTAAGTAATTCATAAAATAGTGGTTAGTAGAGATTCTAGTTGCAAGTTATTTGAACCTACAGAGTGTTTACTGAAGACTGTAAGCACGTAACAATATTTTGTTTTTTGTAAAAGTTTAAAAGTGTTTTTATGATCAAGAGTGAACCCCTCGGCTCCTAAGAATTCTTATTTTATGTTACTTCGTTATTGTGTTATTTCCTGTAGTTAGTATTGTTGTCTTTTTAGTTATAAATAAAATGAAACAAAACTGACGGATTTGTTTTTTGACCAAAGGAAGAAAATGAAACACATTTAAAATATTCCCGGGAACGGCAATTTTTATTTCCCGATTCCCGAGAATGAAAAAAGTCGGGAAATCAGAAACTCTAGTTGGGAGGTGACCACTTATTTATCTCTATTTCAAATAGTTGCTAAAAGATATTTTGTGTTCCTGTTGCATTTGATCTATCAGAAAGGTTTTTTTTGCTGTTGGTTACATCATATCCAACAATCGCAGAAATAAACTAAAAAAATGTATCTACATATATATAGTCTTTATCATATATCAGTGAAATTTCTTGATGCGCGTTTCGTGAACCATAATATTAGCATCATCGGATGATTAAAACTGAAAACTGTGATCCGATGATGTTACGAGGAGTATGGCATATCCAATCACAGAAATAAATTTAAAAATTATGCAGTTGATGTGCTGCTTTTCAAAATCAAACTGAAAGGCTCACATAAATTTTAATTGTTATTGTACAATATTCCTTCATTCTGTATTGATCTGAAATAAATAACAATGCATTAATTGCTTGTATTTTTAACACTTGGTAAATGAAGAAACCGATTTTCACGTTTTTTCCGGTTTGCCACCGGTTTTCAACCAGTTTTTTCACTAACACTGAATCAATTGGCAAGATTTTCTTTAGTAATTCAGAAAATGGAAGCCACAACTTTTCATGCAGACAGAAAGAACTTCTTTTTTGTTGATGGGAAAGAATAATTGTTTTGACTGCCTTTGTCATACCTAATTAAATTGTTGGTATCTCAAGTGCTTACTGTCCTTGCAAAAACAGGCACTTCTAATTGGTAATCCTGTAAAACAACATTGTGCGCTTTGTCGATGGTTTATGACGTCATAGCACTTTTTAGTGTCCACTACAGAGATGATCTTCTAAGTTTGTATGGTCATCATCCATTTTTCTGCCAGTTAAAAATTCCCATCAGCGTTGCACCTCTTTTAACAGAAGCTGTATTATTGTGTGATGCACAATTTTGTACCTACACTAAAATGATTTCATTAAAATCAGATTTCTCCAACAAACTGCATAACACTGTGTCTTCATCCTTGCAGTATGTAATAGATATATTGTTTTTATGTCTTCTGAGAAGGTGTTAATATCATCATCATTATTTTCAGGAATTTTTATTGTGTATTTTCAATGGAAAAATTTAGTTCTAGTGTGATACAATAATGGTATATTTCATTAGCATTATAACTGAACAGTTCAGATGTAATTTACGTTCCAGACTCGCTGAATCTATGGCAATGATGGCAAAAATCAATGGGGCGAACATAAAAAAGCTTGTTTACACTTTGTTACTGAATAAAAGATAAAAAGTTCATGTATTTTAAAATGCTTATCTCATGGACTGTTTTTGGCTTCTTTTCCTTTTTTCTTATCTCACTAGTTTATGATTTATTGCGCTAAGCACTTATAAATGTTTATAATAATCACTATTCTCTAATATTTCCTATGAGAGTGCAAGGAATGTCCCAAGATATGTTATTCTATAAACACATACTACCCACTTATACAGCTCTAGATTTAGAACATATATTTTTTACACTATGTATTTGAAATTATCGGCAACTATACTTGAGGGAGGTTTTAAAAACACATTCACCTTAGGCAGCAATCTAAGAGAAACGCTTAGTTATTTTTAAAAAATGCTGCATAAATAGTTAATTTGACATATTAAGTTCATCATTAAAATTAATAACCTTTAAGGTGCTGTTAAATGGACAATTTTTACAGCAATTATTGCTCGGCGATTACTGCCAGACCTAGGGGAACAATAAAAAGGCACTACTAGAAGGGCAATTTTTACAGTAATTATTTGCTTGGTTGCTAGGTTTTCCAGGAGTTATCGAGCAATCGATTGCTGTAAAAATTGCCCATGTAACGGAACCTTTATATTCTGTGTCCAGTAGTAGCCGACAAACATTTCCAACAGAGCTCAATGCATTAATACCTATTCCCAGCTCACGCAAAAGCAATCCGTGAACAAAAATATATTTGTCATTTATACCTACCTACGACAAACTTAAATCTTTTTGGGTTGAAGTGGCTATTACTGCAAATTATTTAGAGAAAAATGCATTCAATATAATCAAAAACATAGACTTAGGCGTACAACAAAATCTTAACTGTCAAAAGGCTCAAGGAGCTTATTTATAGCAACAAAAATTATGAAAAATTTGTAGTTTTGACTTAGTAGCTAGCATTTTTACTTCTACACTGCTGCGAAATTCACTGATCTTTTATCCTTGTGTTGGCTGTTGCAGTTCGAATTTTCTGCATATCATTTGTACCACAGATATGCAAAAGATAAACATGTGTTGTATAAGTATAGGAATAGATGAAAACTAGTTGTGACTCCTCATGTAAAACATATCGAAAGGGACTGTATGATGGACATAAATATATTAGAACTGTGACATGTTTCATAGCATATCTTCTCAATGCATTATTAAAATATGTAAACTCTATTCCCCATACATGTAAAAAAATCTTAAGAGCATCAGCTACTGTGAAAGTCTACAAAACTGTCAGTTGTCATGGATTCTATTTTAACGTGCTAGAGAATTAGGGTTTCGCATAGTAATTTTGATGGCTATGGACTACGCAACGGTTGAACACCCTTATGGAGAGTAAACCTCCATCGACCTAACTATATGAGGAATGTTGGGTCCATATCACTCAAACATAAACTGCAGTATCGAATGCTGACTTAGTCTTCTATATTTTTGAGGTAAAAAAATAATGATAATATGCGAGTGCCTATAATCCAATCAGCAACAGTTTCAGTCGCATTGAGCTAACTGTAATTACAAATAAGATGCATTGCAGTAGAACATTGATGGCGACACCCTCATCAACTGCAATGTAGGTACTTACAGTGTTTTGGTATACGTGGAAACTAATTTATTAGAATATGTAATGTACACTATCACAACTTATGCAACGTTGGTAAATTTGAATGGAATTTTTTTAAAATATGTTTTACGAAATGATTTTAATGTTAAATCGGTAAATTTCTACATTTTCCTTGGGATTTAGAACTATGAAGTTTCAAATGAATAGAAGAATTTATAACACTTTTGGTTCTGGGATTTAATGATGATTTAACCAAGAGCATTTCCAATGTTCCTATAAATACTTAGGTTCTTACTGCAATCCAAGGTCACTCACTAACAGATACCACCAGTATTTTACGTTTTTATGTCATAAAACCACAGATTTATCTGTGAAAGTCTTTGATAAAAACTTACGTACACATTTCTTATTACCTATGGTCAAAGTATTTTGCGTTTTTGTCATAAAACCACAGATTTATCTACGAAAGTACCTACACATTTCTTATTAACTATGGTAACAGTACACACTTAAATACAGTCACAACCACACTTTATTTGTGGTAAACACTTGAAAACAAACTTCAAAATACTTCAGCTTCTATACATCAAGAAAAGTTATCACACACACATCGCATACCTTATTTACAGTTATTTTGACGTTGATGCGCGCACTTGTTTTGTATGCTTAGACGTCAAAATAAGGTTCAACAAATGGGAAAACTGAAAAAATGGTAAAAATACGAGATGTATTTGTGAGAACTTCCTCCTATGAAGTACAGATCAGAGATTTATGCTATAAGGAAATGCAAGGAGTCATAAATTCCTTTTATTATAAGTAGGTATTACGACATATTTATTAACAGCAGATATAATAATCAACAATATATTATGTACATAATTTAGGCATGATATTAAAAAAAAACGATTAATCAATCACCGTTAGCTTTACTAGAAATTATTGAAAGGGTTCAAAAAAATCCTCATTTTCTCGTAAGGATTCAGTGGCTGTACCTATTTTTTCCATTAGGGCGCTTCTGATTTCCTCAATTGGTTGTAGTAGGATTATTGGGACATTATCATCTCTTCTCTACAAAATATTAAACAGTTTGACGTATATCAAATTAGTAAGGAATCGCGTTATTCGAGTTAGGCAACAGTTACTTCATTTAGATAAAAAAATCTACCTCCGCCACTGTGTTAGTGTACCTACAGATTTCTGTACTCCTGTTGGCGAATTATTGCACTACAGCAAAGCGAGAAAGTGAGTTGAGACGTAAGTTTTCTTAAAATTTGAAATAAAAGTTTTACAGTTTTCTCTCTGAAGATTGTCATTTATTAAAAAGCCAGCAGGTATTTAGTTTTAAATTTACTTACTTGGAATAAACATTCACCCTCAAAGTCTAACAGTTTAAGTTTTCTGGCTCTGAGAAGAATTCCAACAACTTTGTTGGAGATTGTAGTGTAAATCTGGAAGAAAATTTTAATGTGATGTTTATTTTTTTTTTCTTTATGTGATTATAGGTTAGAGAGTTTTTCTTGTGTCAAAGGCTAAAGGCACACAAGAAACTTATATCTACCTGTTTTTACACCATTCATTTGGGAGATTAGAATGATCAGGGTAAGTGATTTTTCATCCAGTTCTTTCATAACAGTTACTTTAAAAAATAAAGTTAAGTGACCATCTTCTATTAACAAAATATTAGAAGACTGGTTAAAATTTTTGGATTGCAATTGTTTGTTTGTTTATGCCACTAGGCTTGATGCTCCTGCCTGGCAACTGTGATTTTATTTCATAAAATATCTAAGTAGTGGAAAGATTTTTATTTTTTCCTTTAAGTTCAGAAGTCAGTGGCGTAACTAAATCATGTAGATAAGTACACCTATATAAATTAATTTGTAAATATATTAAATAGTTTGTAATAGAGTAGAAGCAGTTGACAACATAGCATTCTAGAAACACCGATCAGCAGACGTGTAAAGTTTTGCATTTGAGTTCATTTAAGTAAGTAGGTAATCTGAAGTTTTAAAGAACTTTTAGATCTTCTTAAAAGCTTTTCCTGTGCATAGTTATTAGTACTTTCTATATCTATTACACATTTGGTGACTTGTTGAAAACTTACTTTAAATTTAGTGTTTCATTTGTGTTTTTAACAGGCGTGTTGTCTTGCTTATGTGTCAGAATTTATTAACTTTTGAACTGATTGGTAAGTTAATTTTACCGATTGGGATTTTTAAATATGACTGTATTTTAAGAGTCACCAACTTTGTTTCTATGATGGAACGTATGAGGAATGTTGACAGTAAAATAGGTAAATCTATATGGCATACTAAAACTACCTATACGAAATTAATACACCAAATACGGCACGCTCTAACAGCTTCATTTTTACGAATTTCTCAACAATTTTATTTTAAAGGAAGCTAGGAACTAGTACTATAATTTGACCAATCCTTTATATATTTAAGGAAAAATCTTAATAGTGCATTGCTTTATATACAGTGTGTGAGTGTGTCTCATTTAAAATGAAGACACCCAGATATTTTCGTCATTTTAGAAATGCAGATTTGAGTTTTGGCACAGTTGTGTAGTTCGGAGGCAGCCAACTTAAATTTTATTAACAAACTGAGACAACGGCAGCCCCCAAATGGGGCCCATTTACGCTATTTGCTTCACGTTGAAGATATCGAAAAAAGTTATTATAAAAAGTTGTTCGGAATCTAATTTTGAGCCCCATTTTTTTTGTAAACTTTATTCTTCACTGTTCCCCATAAATAAAAATCTAATGGTGTAATATCGGAGGACCTAGGAGGCCAGAGTTTAAAATAGCTATTTCCTCCTATCCAACGCATTTTAAAATGTTCGTTCAACCACTGACTAACAGTTATATAATAATTATGAATTGCGACGCACCATCTAGCTGGAGAAACATCTCCTGTCACACATTAGGAGGAAGATTGTCAATTGCGTCCCATAATTCCTTATCGAACAAGTTAACTAAACGCTCAGCATTTAAAGAGTTATTAAAGAGAAAGGGCTAATTATTCGATCTCCTAAAATTGCACACCCTACGTAGTTAGGAGTAGCGTTTATATTCGGGGTTGTTGAAAATATGAATAACACCTTCCAAATCCTTTCTCTTGTTTGATATACCTATTATTTATCGCCTGAGTATATATAAGTTCGTAAGTTCGCTGGACTTATACAATTATACCAAGTAACATATTTGAAACAGCGTGCTAAAAACTACTCTTAATTTTGAACGCTATTTGCCAGAATTGAGTAAGGAATAGCTAAAATGTTGATATAACAGTTTTTGTTTGGAATTTAATGGGCAACATTTTTGGTCGTATACATTTTTTACTTTTGAACAACGGTTTACGAGAAAATTAATAAAAACCGCCAGAACGTACCACCGGTGAGAGGTTTTTACCAAAATAAGGGATGTTGCGAACACTGGTTAGATGGGAACTTTTTTGGGTCTTGTTCCTAACACTATTAAGAAAATATATACGTAATATAAAAACTTTATAAATTATTTCTCCTATTCTATGGTTTTCATGTTTGGATTTGAAGATAAATAAATAATTTTTACACTCTCCCTAAACCCCTCTCCCCTTAGTACGCTGACCCAAAGCTCAAAAAAGATCTTTTCGATTCGATTTTCGTACTGAACGATTTTAATTTGATTGTATCCTCCCTGGACATTTCCCTGGTTCAGTGACGAAAATTTTACAAAAGATCTTTTCTATAGCACTTTTAATAAGGAACAATTTTCATTTAAAACATTCTTCAGCGATTTAGCGAAAATTTGTTTTTTTGGTCCTCCCAGGTGCACCGGTTTTATTAATATTCAGTAGCGTTCTACCTTAGCTTATATCTAAAATTTTAGCTCTACGTTGAGCCATCTTCGAGAAAAATGTTTCACCATACGGATACATAGACCTACTATTTAGATTACTAGACCCCTATTTTAGTGGGGTAAAAATAGCCCAAAATAAGGCGGTAGAGAAAATTTTACATGGAGCAACGTGACATAGAAAAATAAGTTTGTTCCGATGAAACTAAGAATACCCTGAGTTTTCCGCTTCGAGTAGGTGGGGGAACCCTTTTTTTTTCGCGAAAAACTGCTAAATTGGTCATTTTTAAGGGTGGTTTTTCAGTTTTAATTTATTTTGGACCCTTTAAAATACTAGTTAAGAAACGAGAATGGTATCCTTTAATTGTAGATGTTCAAGGAACGTTCAGTTCAAATTTCGTGAAAATCGGTTCACCGCCTCCCACGATATATATATATAAATATACTGAAAAAACGTCAAAAATTGAATTACCGCTAACTTGGTCAAAATTAAACCGAATCTGATAAAATTTGAGACGAAAATAACCTATTTAAATGTCCAACAGTTTGGTCGCAATTGCATTTTTAGTCCAAATTCAAAAAAAATTTTCAAAACTCTCCCCAATTTGCCCAAATGATCGAACGAAATTTTTATTTTATCAAAATGAAGATATTCTTATGTACTTTCACGTGGCGTAACTAAAATTTTTTTTTTAATTTAACCGATTTTATCTAATTTCTGTGGTGTTTATTTATTTATTTGTCATTTTTGGCGATTTCCCGTCATTTTCGGTATTATACGTATGCGCGCACAAGTATACGTGTAATTATTCATTATAAAAATTTCAATATTAATAAGAAAAAGTGTTTGTGAGCAGGTTTTAAATATTTAGATGAAAGAAACTCTCGAAAGTAAGATATAATTTTTTTCTTTCGAAAATTCATTTGACTTTTATTAACTTTTTACATATATTTATTATTATTTTATTCATGCTTTCTTTCTCTAGTAGTTGTACTAGATGTGCTACTACAAGAATTGCCTACTTCCGAATCGGTAACTGAGATATTCTCTTGAGTGCCAAAATTGACAGGCTTTTGGATGGCAGCAAACAACAGATAATGAACTGATGCCGATAAGGACTGATAAAGCTCCTCTTCCTAATGAATTACTCGATATAATTGCTTGTGATTGTAAGACCGTTTGCAAAACTAATGTGACGCCTCTTTGTAGGTTTTGCAACTTGCACTTTGAAACTAGTGCAAGCGGTTTTTGCCTCGAGCGACAGTTTCTGGTTTTAAGTGTAGAAACACCACTTTCTCTATTAGCGGTATAATAGAGGCCCCAAATAGAATCAGTGAAGACGGTTTATTACCAGGGGTCGAAACGTAGGCCGTCTTTCTCAAGGAATGGACAGCTGTAAAGATTTTTATATTTGTGACACTTTTACTTTTCAGGACAGTCTAACTTAGAGGAGTGACTCAAAATAAGACACACAAAACGTTTTAATGATATATTGAAACTATGTACATGTCAAGAAGGAAAATCTTAAGATATATCATATAGAAATATATTTAAAACTTGTGGATTTTAACAAGATGAATTAATCTAGAATATTTCGGAGAAGCTAGAATTTACTACTTGACGTTGCGAACCTGTTTATCGGATTTTTACTGAATGAAACAAGTCGGTATGGCTCAGTTGGAGTGTCCCACTTAAAGGCAGCGTCTCCTAAAGAGCCTCAAAGAAAATAAGCTACTAAGCAAACAGGTTCGGACATCAGGTTTATCAGGAATTAATTGGTCTTTGTTATTTGCGATCGTGAATGCAAAATGACTTATTTCGTTAAGGGTGTATATTTTCTGGCAAAGTGACAGTGCGACTCAGGTGGAGTGTCCCCGACTGAGGATTTCGCAGTTAGTTAATTTGCAAAAATGAAGTTTTGAAAAAATTACTACAAGTCGCTGAAGGCGCAAATTATCGAAATGTAACAAAGACAAATTAACGGTATTCAAATGATTACGGCAAATATTCTAAGTCCAAAATTACCACAAATTGGATATGACTTTAAAATAGCAAATCCCTACCAAAAGTCGACTGGTGAGGTCGGAGGCCGATTCAGGATCTCCCCGTGTTGAGCTAGAAATCAGAACGTTTAGCGCAGAATGCGCGGGCACACCTGAACCAAGCAGTCTTCAGTCGACGGCGAGACAGAATGTTTATAACTAGTAGCGTTAATTGATATAAATAATAATTTTCTGATAATTTAGATGTTCGGAATCGCTTGCAAATAACTTATATTATTTCGGAAAAAGAATGAATTTAATAGTCCCAGTATTAATAATTATTAACCTAAATAATTTATTATTAATTCGTTCCCAAATGAAATTTTAAACTTGACTTTTCCTTGAAATACTTTACTTCAAACAAAATACGGATATTTTAATTATGAAAGTATACCGGGTGTGCTTAAAAAGAAGTGGAATTCTGGTTTTCAAGAAAATCAAAATAAAAGTAATAGTGATATTTTCTATTCGAAAATAGCTTCATTACACTAAACGTTGCTCATGTAGAACCATTGGCGTCACATGCAGCAATTTAAGCCACAATGGAAGAAATACTTTGTGTCAAAATGCAGATAATATTGTTGACGAGCAATTAGAAATTAGTCCTGATATTTATGATATTGAAGAATTAGAAGAAGATGATAATTATGAAGAATACTTCAGAGAATATCTCAGATGTTTACGACTTTAGCGATGACGGGGGTGAAGAAATATTCCAAACTCCAGTTACCGATTCGGAAGTAGACACTTCTTGTAGTAGTACCATTTAGTAACTACTAGAAAAAGAAAGCATGAATAAAATAAAATAATAATAAATATGTGTAAAAAGTTAATAAAAGTCAAGTGATTTTTCGAGAAAAAAAATTGCATCTTACCTTCGAGAGTTTTTTTTCACCTGAATATTTAAAACCTGCTCACAAACACTTTTTGTTATTAATATTGAAATTTTTATAATGAATATTACACGTATACTTGTGCGCGCATACGTATAGTACTGAAAATGACGGGAAATCGCCGGGCGCATGTATATACCAAAAATGACATAAAATCGGCTAAATTAAAAAAAATATATAATTTTTAGTTACATCACGTGAAAGTACATAAGAATACCTTCATTTTGGTAAAATGAAAATTTCGTTCGATCGTTTGGGCAAATTGGGGAAAGTTTTGAAAATTTTGTGGAATTTGGACTAAAAATGGAATTGCGGCCAAACTGTTGGATACTTTTTGCTAAAATTTGGCGGGCTAATTCTTGGTTCTACAGGTTACTTTCGTCTACAATTTCATCAGATACGGTTTATTTTTGGCCAAGTTAGCCGTAATTCGATTTTTTACGTTTTTTCAGTATATTTATATACATGTCTTGGGAGGCGGTGAACCGATTTTCACGAAATATGAACTGAAGGTTCCGTGATCATTGACAATAACAGGGCACTATTCTTGTTTCTTAACTAGCATTTTAAAGGGCCCAAAATAAATTAAAACTGAAAAACCACCCTTAAAAATGACCAACTTACCCCTTTTTCGCAAAAAAAAGGGTTCCCCCACCTACTCGAAGTGGAAAACTCAGGGTATTCTTAATTTCACCAAAACAAACTCATTTTTTTGCGTTGCGTTGCTTCATGTAAAATTTTCTCTGAAAATCTAATTTTACTCCACTATTTGCCGATTCTGATATATTTGCTATTTTTGGGCTTCAAAACGTCCATTGTGATAATCTAATCGAATTTTTTCGCGATGCCGACGTCACGAAGTAAAAGAAAATATTTACCGAGAACAATTCTCCAAAACTGATGATTGTTCTTGAATGGTTTAAGTTTTCTTCTGGCGTAAGGGGTTCTCCATACTCATTAATAATTTCACACAATTGTAACATTTCTCGATTCACTTGAATTGTCGCCTTAAATCCTCTGGCCTCAGAAAGAGATCCTTTTGGGGGTCTACAAAAAGCAAAATGGCGGTATTTTATGATTCTCATTCATTTTTACTTACTTTCCGTATTCCTCCTTCGATATGACTGGCCGTGGTAAACTTCCACATTTCTTTTCATTCGAAAAAGGATTAGCGGCCTGACCTTGTAAATGTTTTTCTGCAGCCTTGTTAAAAAGGGCTACCTTTGAGTTATGGGCAGAATCTTAAAAACAGAAATATATAATGTGATATTACTTGTCGACGTAAGCTATTGTATTGACTTTGCTACGTGTCAAGTTCAGGATCAATCAACAATCAATCAATCCTTCGCCGCATCGTAGTGTACCTACCTACTATCAATAAAATGGTAAGAGATAAATGAAAAGATGAAATTATAACGAATATCGTTGAGTTAAAGGCATGACGCTAAATAAAATTCCTCACTTAATAGGACCTTTGCTGATATATACATGTATAACTATTTTGGATTAAAGATTTTTGGTGTTAACTTAAATTCAATATAAATGTAGTTCACAAGTGTGATTTATTTTGTAATAGTTGTGTTTGTTCTGTCAATTTCAATTTTAACCTCAATTTAGTAAGTACCTTTTACTTGTATTAAATAATTTTTATTATAATAAGTTAAAATTTTTGTAGAATTCCTGAGGAAGAAACAATAAAGTTTCGAAAGCTTGAATTTAAAAAAGAGTTGTCTTTTTTGAACCCGTGACTGTATCCCTGGTGGAAATTAAAAATTTTTGTTTTTAACTTAGACAGTCGTCTAATATTCGTCTCTGTACTTATACATGTATATGTATATTAAAAGAAATACCAAAAAGCACGCATCCATTTCTGTGATTTGGACTAGCCCAATATAAGACATCTTAATATAAAAGCACACAGACACACAAATACTTATCATAGGAAAAATCTGATTTCTTTTATGAAAGGTGAACAATCACTTCTCTATATTTTTAAAACTTGTGAAAACCTCGAAGCCAAATGTAAAGCTTATCACTTTCGGTAAATAACAATAATGAGATTGTAGGTCTGGAAATATTTTACTACTAGATATTTGCGAATCAGTCGTACTTGTAATAATTGGATAATAGCCAAGATGTTTTTCTTGATTTGCACAGAACCGGGTTTAGTGTTTGGCACGCCGGCCGGGAGAACTTTTAACCATAGTTGCTAAATAATTTTTTAAAACTCAATGCTTTACTGGTAAAGTGGAATTGAAATACGTTGAATAGACGTGACGTGAACTGCAATTGCAAAATTTAGAAAACACCATCCAAAAAGCGCAATTGAAAGGCTATATATGCCGCGAATTCAAAGAGGCGGGGACTAATTTTATATGATATATATTCGACATAACAAAATGCCGATGAAAAATATTTAGGAGTTACTAATACTCAAAGAGCGATAACTTAAACCTCTACCATGTGTAAGGCTAGCTCGAGTACTTCACGGAAGGCATCCCAAATCTTTGAACAATCCAGAGGTTAAGGAGAAGTCCTTATTACTCTGGCTGAAATAAATTAGACAACATCCGGAGACAAGTACCAACACTTGGCTGTTAAGCTTCGAGATATATGGCGATCACAAGAAATCAAAATGTCAGCCACAGAGGTGATGCGAAAAAGCAGTTCTTGAGGTACTTGGTGCATCATAACATGCCTAACACCCTCGCAAAGATTTTCCGGAACTGCCACATTACTAAAAAGTTTTGATCGTTTCAATTGTTGCTAACCACTCGTATTTTTAGTTCGGTACTGTTCCTGACCTCTATTCAGTAAAAGCGTGAAAGCACATTCCCGTGAGAAATGGGCGGAGTTCACTTGAAAAGTCTATTCTGTAACTACGGGAGTGATCACATGGTGCGAAAAATGCGTGAACTTACTTCTACTGGTAAATCGTGAGGGAATCTGCCAGTTCTCCGGGAGAATGGCAATCCGAACCGTACTTTTATGACAGTTTGCGTCGGCCAAAAATTATTGTTGCTAAATTTGCGAATCAGAATGGACATTGCGGACTTACTCATCGCCAACGAGTTAATAATATATAATTCCTAGCAAATATTACAATAATTGCACTTTTAGCTTATTATAGTCATATTTAAAAATATATATATTACCAATAACGAGGGCATATCCTTAGGGAATTTTTGATCAATAAAAATTTATTGTCACCTTTTAAATAATTTAATTAATGACAACAACTGAGCACTGAACATCTGATGCTTTTGCGCTAACCTAATTGATTGTAAATTCGGCTATTCTCGCTGAATCCCTTCACGTTCACCACATATTTTACTGAACTTACAGAATACAGTCTAGGACGGTCGGGTGAGATGCGTGTGATGTGAGCTCTCGCCTCGCATGATGAATGCTCACTCTCCCCATAATTACAGAATAGACGTCCAGGAGATGTGTTGGTCACTTTTGCGACTTTTGAACCTAATTCTTCATTACTACGTTTGTATGCTTTTGCAATTGTGTTCTCTTCTATTAATAGTGACGTTTTCCGTCGTTTCTTTAGTATTATTGTTTTTTGGGAATAGTTGAGGTATTTGTACGGTTACGTCCTATTCTGTAGGTAGAAGTACGGTTCTATCCACTCTTTGGTAATAGTTTCTGAGGCTCGTACCTTTACACTTTCCTGTTCATTGTGCACTTGTTCGTTTCATTTGTCTATTCCAGTTGCAACGCTTCTAGCTTTAGTTGGTTCCCTTGATGCTGCTTTGTCCAAGAGCCAGTATTTTGTATTTATTCTGTCTTATCGTTGAGTTTCCTTCTTTCACCTTTTCCTTAATTCTTGGCGTACATGTTTTATTGTCTATAAGATTGCACTTGCACTATAGAGAGTTTAATTAACCACTAATTTATACATGTTATTCCTCATATTTTTTACCTAACTAATATTATAGTCATATTAAGGCAGAGTCTAGTAGATAGGCAAAGCCGGTTCTAGGCCACTGAGTAGAGGAACACTGGGGTTCTCAATGACGTCATGATCTGGATGGAATGTGTCCGTCAGGAGTCTCTCTGATTCAAGACCTGTTTATATCTGTTTAAGATCTGTTTATAGCTGTTTAAAACCTGTTTATAGCTTGTTCAAATGTGCTTTTAGAGGGCGGAATATTAAAACATAATATTTTTAGTCGCAAACTCCTCTATAAACTATGCTAAGCTCAGTCAGGCTATTTATTTTTCGATTGGAACAGACACTGGACCGCTTGATGGCGCCTGCTATTTTACATGTCGCTATCCCAAAGATAACGACATGTACTAAATAGTCAAGTAATCCTCGTGTCGGTCATCACATGCCTACCTTGCACTGACGAGAGCCAACAGCTCGAAACTGCAGTCTGCAAGTGGTGACGACTGGCACGAGATCTCCTTTAAGTAGGATCAGTATTTCGGCTGGTGTTTGTTGCAATCGAAGCATTAGCGTTTTGATGGTAATATGCAATTATTACACTTAACGCGTTAGGCTTGTTAACTTGTAATTCAGCGCTCGGCGGGGCACATAGCCCGGAGAGTAGCTGTTGGTTGCAGTCTGGTTACGTTCCTTATAGTAAAAATAAAGATTTTATAGAGGAGTTTGCGACTAAAAATATTCTGTTTATGGCTAGTTCAAATGTGCTTTTAGAGGGCGGAATATTAAACATAATATTTTTAGTCGCAAACTCCTCTATAAAATTCTTATTTTACTATAAAAAACGTAACCAGACTGCAACCAACAGCTACTCTCCGGGCTATGTACCCCGCCGATCGCTGAATTACAAGTTACAAGTCTGGCGCGTTAAGTGTAATAATTGCATAATACCATCAAAACACTAATGCTTCGATTGCAACAAACACCAGCCGAAAGACTGATCCTACTTAGAGGAGCTCTCTTGCCAGCCGTCACACACCACTTGCAGACTGCAGTTTCGAGCTGTTGGCTCTCGTCAGTGCAAGGTAAGCATGCGACGACCGGCACGAGGACCCTTTGACTATCTGGTACATCCCGGTATTTTTACAATAGCGACATGTAAAATAGTCAGCAGGCGCCATCTAGCGGTCCGGTGTCTGTTGCAATCGAAAAATAAATAGCCTGACTAGGTTTAGCATAGTTCAAATGTGCTTTTAGAGGGCGGAATATAAAACTTAATATTTTTAGTCGCAAACTCCTCTATAAAATCCTTATTTTACTATAAGGAACGTAACCAGACTGCAACCAACAGCTACTCTCCGGGCTATGTGCCCCGCCGAGCGCTGAATTACAAGTTACAAGTCTGCAAGTGGTGTGTGACGGCTGGCAAGAGAGCTCCTTTAAGTAGGATCAGTCTTTCGGCTGGTGTTTGTTGCAATCGAAGCATTAGCGGTTTGATGGTAATATGCAATTATTACACTTAACGCTGGTTACGTTCCTTATAGTAAAATAAGGATTTTATAGAGGAGTTTGCGACTAAAAATATTACGCCTGTTTATAGCTGTTTAAAATCTGTTTTATACCCTGATGGAGACATGTCATCCAGTTCATGACTTCATCGAGAACCCTCAGTGTTCCTCTACTCAGTGGCCTAGAACCGGATTTGCCTATCTACTGAGTCTTACGATATTTATTATTTTTAATGATTACTTAGGTATCGATGTTTTCTTTTTGGATGATAATTCCACTCGTAATCTTCTGTGATATAACCTCTCAGAAACCACTTAAATCTTTCATAGCTATAAATAAAATTCTTTTAGTTTATAAAAAGTTTATTATTGGCATAAGTTGACATAAGGACATGTGTTATTTCAATTTTGAAAGTAAATTGTTTTGTGCATGTTGCTTGAATGTAAAATTGTGACATAGAAATCACTTAATGTAAAATGAACAAAGACAATAATTTAAATGTTTATAAAAATATAACAACCATTTAAATTAAAATACATATAAACGCGTAAGTTCTTACAATATTTTCTGGTATTGGCTGTGAATATTAATACGCTCGGCCAAAGTATAATCAGTAAAATTTCTTTAATTTTTTATTATGATTTTTGTACCCAATTGAAAAACGTGAAATCTGATTTCCACCCAATTGCTCGTTTTTTGTTCATTCTTCGTTCGGTTTATATGTGTTCTGCTACTTACGTTTTTTACTTCAGATAGCGTCTGGTTTACGTTATTGTTATGGATAAACATAACCTCCGACAATGAATATTTATGAAATATTACTTAATTTTTTTTATTATTGACATTTCATTTTTCCTAATAACCGAACAGTTTCATGACATCACTCTTGTAGACGTAATTAATTTATTAAGTTACTTCTAGGTTCTTAAAAATTGATTTGAAAACAGTAAACCCCATTTGATAACAAAAATGGCTAATAATTTTTATCAACCTATTTACAGAAATATCACACGATTCAAGTTATCTCACTTGTTGTTTCCTTACACTTTGGTCTATGCGATTAAAAATGTATTTGCAAAGTTCTCATGCAGATTACCTATCTAAGGAATTGTTTACAAAATAAAGTATGTACAACAAAAAAATAAAAAAATCCCTAATTTCTAAGACTTAAACTATACGGAATTCGTTTGTTAAAACAATTAATCTATTATTAGTACCTAATAGAATTAATTTCACAATTTTTTGGAAGTACGTGTTATGTATTGCTTTGGCGTGGTCCATATTATATTATTTACACCTAATCTAAGAATTTTGCTAGTTATTGAGATGATTGGTTATATTCTTCATTTTCCATTATCGCTTTTCTAGCAGTTTCAATTTTTTCCATTAAGGTTGCTCTGATTTGTTTGATTGGCTGCATAAGGATTATAGGAACGTGATCATCTCTTCTCTGAAAATAGCAAAAAATTACATGAAAAGAAGCAGTTCGTATTAATTTGTGCAACAAGCAGATTTTGATTTTAAAACTCTTATTTTTCTCCTCTATAGATTTGCTCAATTACTTAGTAGAAAACTACTCTTTATCGATACAATCGTATCATAGCTAATTATCAGCGCTAGATATACCGTATGTCTATTTTACTAGGGCCACACCAAATATATAGCTTAATATCTATTGTAATACAGTCATTCAACGTTAAAAAGGGGCCAAATCTCCGAAATCTGAAGTACTGCTCCGATCTTCTTGAAAATTTAGAATCAAGTTCATCTTACCCTCCTCTTCAAACCTGATTTGGTCGCAAAGTGTGCTCTTTGTTTTTAAGGCGTGAAAACTACGTGAAAATTAACGCAATGATGGGCTATAATTATGTTCAAATATGTTAAATATCAATTGTTTTTAATCATGAATCTAATATTTCAATATTTTACTATTTAACTACCCTTAAAGACAACCCCTCACACGAAAATTAATAAAAAAATGTGTTTAAAAAGCATGAAACTTTTTTATTTTGGATCGTAATAGGATAATTTTCCCTTTAAGTATAAGAAATCTGATACTTCATTTTTTTAATGATGCAACCCCCAAAAGCCACCCCTAACAATAAAACTTAGGAAAAATTGAAAACTAATAGATGGAACCAGTGATAGGTTATGTTCAAATAAGTTAAATATTTGCTGTTTTTTATAATGTAACTAATATTTCGATATTTTACTATGTAACTACCCTTAGAAACTACCCCTCACACAATTATTAAAAAAAGATTTAAAAAGCATAAAATCTTTTTATTTTGGATCTTGAATAGAAAAAATATATTCTTTAAGTGTAAACGACCTGATACATCATTTTTCAATATGATTCAACCCCTAAAAACCACCCCTTACAATAAAAATTAGGGAAAAAATCCTTTTGAAAGCTCCAAGTAGTGGAATGCGTAACAAAAAAGAAAATAAATTGCTGCTTATGATATAATGAAATTTTTCTAAAATTTTCATCCCTTAAAAACATCCCTTTCAGGAAAATCAGAAGAATTCAGAAATCGTTAGCAGGTGTTCATAATCCAAGAGCCCCTTCCTCTGTTGAAGCTCGCCTTCAGAGGAATTTCGCCTAGAGAAGCGCACCTTTCCTTTTCTATCTTTTACTCATATTATCTATGTAACATCTTTTTATGCATGTGTTTATACGTGTGGGAATCCAGATATGTATGTATCAAGAAGACACAGCATGTACAAAAGAATAAATGCTCGAAAACGTTCAAAATTTAGGCGCTCCGTAATTTTCCTACGTTATGTATTTAGTTTTTTAACGATAACTCGGCTTTCTTTTAAGCTTTTTGCGTTCACCCACACATCATTTTGTAGGGAATTTCATAAGCTATAAAGTCATGATGATTGCGATATTTCTACACCCTTTCGTTCAGAGAATTTTAAGGTTGAAGGGCTAAAAAGAGGTTTCCTTCGCATAAAAATCAAAGCTTTAAATGCTTAATTTTTAAGCTACATGAATTTAAAAAAAAGCAAAATTTTCAGTAAAAAGAAAGTTAAATTTTTGTTGAGAACAGTTTTTTTCGTAAAACCATTATTTTTTGAGTTATTTTGAAAAACAACGTATTTTTTGAAAAATTGAAAAAAGAAAAATTTACTTAAAACAACTTTTTCCAAAATGTACATTCTCTAAACCATTCAAACTTTTGGAACGTGTTATTGGGACATAAATAAAGTAAATTTTTCATGGTTTACAATTAATTTTAATTTTGCCGCTCATGGCGCTAATTTTATTGTCAATTTTTTTTCAAAAATTCCAGAGATTTAACTTATTTTCGTCATAACTTCCTTAATTTTCATGCTAGAGGCTTTTATAAAAGCTTATTTTAAAGGTCTAATAAAGCACTTTAAAAAGGTTATGAACATTTTCTCTGAAAAAGTACTTATTTTTCCGTTATTTGAGATTAAATCTTTAGATAAATTTACGACAAACAAAAATTCGTCTTCAATGACTCATAAGTCGCTTAATATGACCTAAAACATTAAAGAAATACCGACGAATCGCTTTGTTTTTTTAGAAGCTTAAATTTTGATAAGAATAGTTTTTTCCAGAAAACGTTTAATTTTCGAGTTATTCACGAAAAACTGTTGAAAACGTGTTTTTTGTTGGAATTTTCAATCGCGAATTGTTAGGTTGTAGACAAAACTTTATAATACATTTTCTTCTTAAAATTTGATCCTCTATCGATTCCCGGTATCATTTTGAATTTTTAAATTTCCACCCCCGAGAAAGGGTGGCATTCACCCCCGGGGTGGAAGCACATATCCGCACTAAGTCAGGTTTGTTATTTGCATCATTTTTGAGCTACTGTCAAAATTTCAAACAAACCGGTTGAGTTGATCAGATTTCGGAGGTGAATCGGTTCATTGATTGTACTATTGTAGAAGAATAAAATTTTAGAAACAGTTATCCCATTTCCCAGTAAAAAGAAATTTGAAATCCATGGCCTACTTTGTGAGATATACTACAAAAACCTGAAAAATAGGAAAACCACAAGCGGTTATAGCTTCTTTATCTGGGAGATACGAAAAAAGTTAAAGGGATGAAAGTTGACGGGAAGGACAATAAGAATAATAATGTGTATAAAAAAATTCAAAAAACGCAGGTGGCTTTGCCATACGCCCTTGTGCAAAACCCTCCTCCCGTTTTCGAGGTCGCTAAACAGGATGGTGGGGGTCCCGCATTTTTTTTCCTCGGTAACCCCCTCAAATTGGCCAAAAACCACCCCCAAAGTGCCCTTTTCCGTGAACCCATTTATTTTCCCCAGTTTTTCGACTAACTGTTATTTTCTCGAGTAGAACGGAAGGTCCCTGGAGGGATTTGACCTCAGCCACTCCTACACCAGGCTTACAACCCTCTAGGGGGTTGGAAAATTGAAATTTATGTTGTGGAAAAAATTGATATTTTAAAGGAGGTGTTTCTGTGAGGAAGGTGGAAGATGACCACGGTTGTGTAACCATCCCCGGGGGTCTTGTCACCCTTCAAAGGGGTGGAATTTTTTTTTTTTGGGGAAAAAATAATATTTTCTAGGAGGCGTTGCTTTGAGGAAAGTTGCAAGTGACCAGGGTTGTATAACCAACCCCGGGGGTTGTTTTCATCCTTCGAAGGGGTGGGAAAAAAATAGTATTTTGTAGTAAGCGTACCACCTTCCTCAATGAAACGCCTCCTACAAAACATTATTTTTTTTCCCAAAAAAAATTTATTCCACCCTTTTGAAGGGTAAAGACAACCCCCGGGGATGGTTACACAACCCTGGTCACCTACCACCTTCCCCAAAGAAACGCCTCTTACAAAATATTATTTTTTTCCCAAAAAAAATTTTTTTCCGTCCCTTTGAAGTGTGACAACACCCTCGGGGATGGTTACACAACCATGGTAACCTGCCACCTTCCTCACAGAAACACCTCCTGTAAAATATCAATTTCGACAAAAAAATTCAGTTTTCCAACCCCCTCGAGGGACCGTCCGTTCTACTCGAGGGAATAATAGTCGAAAAACTGGGAAAAATTAACGGGTTCACGGAAAAGGGCACTTTGGGGGTGGTTTTAGACCAATTTTAAGGGGTTGCTGAGGAAGAAAATAGTGGGATCCCCACCATCCTGTTCAGCAACCTCGAGATTGGCGCTCAGGCAAAAAAAAAAGATACCCCTTTCCACTCCTGACCTCGACTATTAATGGTGTAGATCATATAGGTTTCTAGCCGCTAGCCATTCATTCAATGATGCGATGAAAATATTA
Organism: Leptura quadrifasciata; assembly: GCA_963675555.1. NCBI lineage: Eukaryota > Metazoa > Arthropoda > Insecta > Coleoptera > Cerambycidae > Leptura > Leptura quadrifasciata. Next base: position 139,617,761 of record OY776676.1, on the reverse strand, counting down.
AAAATAACTGCTCATTGAAATTAAGAAAAAAACGGGGAAAACCCGAAATGCATTTTGGTTAGGATGGCGAATGAAGACGACGAAATCATACATCTATACAATGGCTAAGATTTCGAAAAGAGACTTGTTCTTGAGATCCGCTATGGGAGACGAATTTACAGAGTTTGGGTCTTACAGTATGAAGAAAACAGAAAACCTTCTTTGAGGTAGGTATGTCATATACACAAATTTTAAGTTCATTTTGTGTCCCACTATGATTTCTTTAAAAGAATTGTCTCATAAATACCGATCAGAATAAAATGCAGTAAAGAACAATAAAATATTAATTATACTGGTGAATCCAATAAAATTTATTACACCGACGATGACCTATTTTAGATTTTTTTTACAAATATGTTTACTACTACACTTTATATTTTTTCTACTCCCTTATGTAAATTTGCTGTTTTCCGTACAGTCTGTAGAATGGATAAATGGGCCATTCCAGTTAACTGAACGGATATATTTCATATACGTTCTAGGATGGATATGAAATCGACCAATCACAGTTCGTGTATTAAGTACACAGGCAACTATTCGTTTTAAAAAATTCAAGTTAGTGCATAAGCTGTCAAAGTAATTGTCAGTATGTATTCGCGCAGTTTGAGCTAGAAAATAATTTAAAATGAGCGATTCCAGTGAAGAATCGGTAAACGGTATACCACCTAAAATTTTATTGAAATTATTATATACAGACAAAATTTTAGAGATATATTATGACAAAAAAAAGCAGCTATATGTGGGGATTGAACCTATGATCTCTATTTTCGAATAACCGCTAGGCTACTGAAGCTCTTATAAAATGTTTGCACCTAGAGCATAAGATTTAGCAGCAGCTAAGTTTGTATATTAAATTTGATTAAAACTATTATTTGTAGTTTTTTCTTAATCTGGTCGTAGAAAAAGTATACTGTACAACTCGAGTGGATTATCCATATCCACTCTTGTTGCACAAACTACTATTTCAGTATAACGCTGTTAATAAAGTATCCTTGTTTTCTAAGTTACAACATCCACTACAACGCCGAAGAGTGCAAGTAAAATTTAACATTATGCTTGAGGGGGCAATGAGTATAAGTGCAAAACTACTTGTTAAAAGATAGGCATAATTTAATTATGAAACAATTGTACTAAGAGTTAAATAGAAAGGAAAATTTATCAAAAAACTAAGGAAAAAGCACCCATACCTCTTAACTTCTAGGGATCTATGTCGATTTTATATACTTTTCTTTGAAACAAAATATTTTGTGGAATATCTTGACAGCGGTTATGTGAAAATTACCTCTTAAAAAGTTACAGTCTAGCCAAATGGTCCACAATTCTGTTTTTGCTTTATTTCTATAAGTCTAAAATTCTCCGGGTTGCAGTAGCATGTAGAAAAGAAACACGATTTTCAAAAATTAATTTTGCTTATACAAGGTGAGTCTTAAAGCATGAGACAAAGTAACTGGACATTCTTTATGTATGCCTAATTAAAATGTATCTAGTTGATAAGTTATTGTTGATGTGACTGAGTCAAGAGGTATAAAGGCACCATATTGTGGGGTCTCTTCAAACGATTTTTTTAACATGCCCACATAATCTTCTGTGTTGTAAAAGACTTCTCTAACTCTTGCACTGAAGTTTTTAGTGTTTCAGTCGTCTATGACGATTCAGAAAAACTGGGATTTTTATTAGAATTTGTTTCCTGATCCTGATGGTTAGAAGAGGAGGGAAGACTTGAAGCATCACCATCATTTTCTTACAATGTCAAGTATATAAGTGCTATTTCCCTTATTTCAATTTTTTTCTTATTTGAAATTATCAAATTATGTATTCCTTTGCTACTTATAATATAACCCACGTTTTGATGAAAACCACATATAACATAATTACGGTCGTGAGCAAAAAAAAATAAGACAAGTCATATAACAGTATTTTGTTAAAATCTAGTTGTGTACATCTAACTTTAATTTTTGTGACATTGTCAGTTAGTTGTCATAATTTATTGCAAGTGTGCAAAAAACTAATATGCCTCATATAAACGATTTAGTTAAATCTGGAGTTATTGCTAAAGCAGAAGATGGATGGTCAATGAGACAAATTTAACATTTTAAGAAAGTGGAGAATAAACGGTACGATTAGTAGAAATCCTGGATCAGGGCGACGAAGGATATAAACATATATAGGATTTGCAATTGGTAAAGCTTTAGTAGAAAATTCATTTTACTCAGTTATTCAGGCTGCCGATGAAACGAATTTTCCTGGATCGAGTAGTACTGGTCGCCGGCGTGTGAGAAAATCGGAGCTACGCTGTCATGCAGCAGTAAAGAAATACTTACTTAAAGCTGAATATAAAGAAGCTCGAGTAGGATCTGCGCTTGAGTTTTTAGCGCATGATGTAAATTTTTGGAACAATGTAACCTTTACAGACGAAAAAACTTTCCAGTCAACACACAGCGGTCGTATTGGTGTTTACCGCTCTCCGAATACTCGATTCGATGAGAAATATATATCTAACAATGATAAAAGTGGTAGATTTTCCGTCACTATGTGGGCTTGGATATCGGCACGTGGTCCTGGTGTTTTGTGACATATTGAGGAACGATTTAATAGTGAAACGTATATTAGGATTTTAGACAATATTATGCTCCCTTCTGTGTCACAATTATTTCCTAATAATGAGTTCATATTTCAACAAGACAATTGCTCCTTTCATACTGCTCATACCATAACTAACTGGTTTCAAGATAACAACATCAATGTTCTTAACTGGCCCAGTCATAGTCCAGATCTTAACCCTGTGGAAGAATTATGGGGACTACTCGTAAGAAGATGTGAGACTACGGAATGCCGAAGAATTACTGGAAATAGTAAATAATGCATGGGAAAATGTTATTACTAATGATTATTGTATAAGGCTATTTAATTCTATGCCAATCAGACTTATAGAAGTGATAAATAGAAATGGTGCAATAACGAAATATTATTAGTTAGTTTCTTGTTAAGTAGGATATCCTTTGTCCTTTGATCCAGGGTTTCTACTAATCGTACCGTTTATTCTCCACTTTCTTAAAATGTTAACACACCAAATTTTTGTTAATGTTATAACGCAGTGCAATTTGTTTCATTAACCATCTATCATTTACTATAGCAATAACTACAGCATTAAAATAAAAAATAAATTAAAAGCGATATCTGTTTTATTTCGGCTACTCATTACATATTCAAATAGAGACAGATTTATATTAGAAAAAAAAAGTTGTCCTATTTTTTTCTGCTCACGAGAGTACATTTTACTTTTAAATATGTTTCTGGTTAATTCTTTTATTTTGAGCCGATACCCAGTTACTCTATGTCCTATTATGTACGTCTCACCCTCTACAAACAACTTGTTTAGATTTATTTGAAACAAAATCTCTGTAGGACCTTCCTATAGCTTTTTGAAATATCGACGATGAGCAGTAGAGCTTTTGCTTCATATAAATTGCAACGATTGTTCTTACTCCTTACTTTTCATTCAATATAAAAGATGAATTAAATATTACTTACTTGGAATAGACATTCACCCTCAAACTCCACAAATTTGTATTTTCTAGCCCTTAGGAGAACCCCAACTACTTTGTCTGAGATTGCGGTGTAAATCTGAAATAAATATAGAAATTCGTTTATCTAAGTTCGTTCATTAATAATGATTTTAATTATTAATTATTGGGTTAATTAAGTCCTATTTAATTAGAAGTGTTAAAGATGTAACGCGGAAGGAAGCTCGACTATCATCCATTTAAATTTCCATCGGGGGTCTGTTTCAATCTAATTAAGAGCCGGTAATTAGCAAACATTAAAATTGGTCTATATATCCATAACAGTATGTGCCATTATTAAAAAATGTTATGAAAAACACTTCATTGGTTTGCACCTCTTTGAAAAACATGCAAACGACAGTGGTATGCACGTAGCTATAAGTGAATATTTAAATGAAACTATCTACGACTAATTTTCACGCGATTGAAAGCAACATTCAGATATATATTATGTGAAAATCACAAATGAACATTTCACGCATAGCGATTTATTGCTTTGAATATCAAATCATTCTAATTGATTTATGTTGGTACTCGTTTCTTACCCCAAATAGCTCTCCAAAACTGATGACAATTCTGGGGTCATTTGATTTTTCTTCTGGGGTAAATAGAGGTTCTCCACATTGGTTAATGACTTCGCAAAGTTCCAACATTTCCCTGCTCACTTGAATTGTTGCTTTAAATGCTCTAGTTTCAGAAAGAGATCCCTTTGGTGGCCTGTAAAAGTGACTTTATAATACCAGTTCAAATTTGCTTAGCAGATAACTTACTTTCCATACTCCTCCTTGGATATGACTGGTCGGGGTAAGCTTCCAGCTTGTTTTCCATTTGAGAAGGGATTTATGGCCTGTCCTTTTACATGTTTGTCTGCGACCTGGTTGAAAAGTGCGACTTTCGATTTGAGTGGAGAATCCTGAAAATAAATTAATAGGTAAAAAATATCGATAATCAGAGGACCAGGTGAAATTATGTATAGTTTTTAAAGAAAAATTGTACTAATTATGCATCCAACAGATTTTCAAAGTTTAAAATGGTGAAGGAATTTTGAGCAAGACAACTTAATAGAGCGACTTGTGTCGTTATAAGTAGTAATAATAGCCTTATTAGGTAAAAGCAAATAAGTTACGGTGGAACTGACTTATATAAATAATGCTTTCAGTGTATAGGATTTCTTTTTATGTGTTCAACATTTTTTAAAGTGCTATAATTGGCAGAAGTTACATCACAATACTTCATAATTCCACATTATACTTTTTCCTTCCAGTCTGACTCTTGATTTTTTTACATGAATAAACATAAAATTATAGTATTTTTTTCATGGAATAATCTCTGTACTTTCAATACGGATTAATAATAATAAATAAATACACCACAGGTAATGACGACCCCCTTTATCCCGGAAGGCTCTAGAAGAGCCTTGTGTGGGAGGGGGCTACACATTTAGAGACAAGGGACACACACCCAATATTCGTGTATAGTGAAAAAATCCCTCTCACAGTATTTTCCACTGCCACGACCGGGGATCGAACCCGGAACTTTTGGGTGAGAGGCAAGTGCGCTCACCTCTCGACCATAAGTCATAAAACAATAAAATACTTTAATTTGAAGATCAAACTATTTAATTTTTGTGAGTAATGATAAACTAGTATTCATAAACCTATTTCTTTATTATCGATATAAAAATCGCTGAGTACTAGAATTTGAGGTGCCAGTAGTGAGAAAAATAATGCATATAATATAATCGTTTCCAATTTTACTCTGCAGTTAAAAATGGCAACGAAACTTTTCTACCTCATTAAAATCGCTTACCTTTATAGGCTTTTTGATGACACCTTAACGAATGGTTCACCGGCGTTAATAATGAGCTCGTAAAGTTTTTATTGTCTTTTTTATCTGCACCGTATATCTGCAGGTTACTATATCGTGGTTAAGACAACAATTATAGGCATCACTCTCGAATTTCGGGATATACTATTGGCCCTTGGTTATAATAGTTCTTGATCTCAGTGAAAAATATAAAATTATACAATAGTCGGACTTTTAAAATATATTTACTTGTGAAAAATTGGTCTTAACATTTTTGGACGATCTCTAAATGTAGATAGTAGCGACTCACGATATATTATACATATACAATTTGTTGTTTTGCCACTTTGAATCTCTAATTTAGGTCTATTCGTTTTTAATTTTAATTAAAATAATTACCCAAAATAATCATGTCAGGTTTATTGTGACAAATTTGTATTGTAGCGCGCCTACTCTTATTTTCTCTAGGATACAACTTGGACTCTCCCATTTTTAAAAGCTACACTGTTGGCGTCGGCGTCGGTTACCTAGCACAGTCTGTCTAGGAACGCGGGCTATTTTCTATATTTTCTGCCACAAATCATCACTATCTTTTGATAATGACCCATGTTGCTGTTTAACATTGAATCTGGAAATATTTATACCACTAAATGTTTTGCGAATTTGGCGGATGTTTTAACTGGATAATCGCCAAGATAAATTACAGATTTTCTTGAATGGTGACGTCCTCTATTACGTCATATTTATGATATTTTGAACTTTTGTTACAAAGTCTCATGCTGATTGCGGTAAAATATTCATTGTTTGCCTAAATGGTGCGTTGAAAGCATTGTTTACGTCTACGAAGTTCTAATTGCGTTACATCAAGTAATTTTAATATGAAATATACAATGTATAAATAATATAAAATATAAACGACACACATTTATTTGGAACCGCACCCATAAAAAGTTTATATGTTTTGGTCGAGTTTTTTCTATAATATTTTACAATTTAAAAATTTAAAATAAATTTTTTGACATTGTCACAATTACAATTTGGCACTGCAAATAACAACTCAGTAAATGAAATAATACAAGAAAATACACAAAGTAATACAATAGAAAGAGTAAAAGTAGACGTGAAATATATTTATGGACTGTAATAAAGAGTTTCAAATAAATAATTTGATTTGAATAATTATCCCAAAAAAAGTTCGAAGCAAATGCCCCTCTAACGTTGATAAATAGTTAATATATAATTTTATCACCTCAAGCACGTTGCTTTTAGATAATAGCCCTCCGCCTACGACGTCGGGCTATTACCGGGCAACGTGCTTCTCATTTACATTTGAGATTTCATCAACATAACTTCATAGCCAATCCATGTGGAAACTTATCAAAACTAAAATCACAAAAAAATCATTCCAAACACAATTTGAAGGAGACGGGAACAGAAATTTTAAAAAACCAATTATGTCACGAGAATATATTTAAACAGTTATAACTATTTAACACTAACCAATAAAACCAAGATATTTGATATACACGTATGTGTATGGATATTGATTTAAATTGCCTTTACCATGACAAAATGTAAACGGAATTGCACAGAATTGTATATTTAAATGATTGTCTTGACTCAAATAACTGTCAAAAGTGTCAATGGAATATTTATATATCAATTTGTGTTAATTTTTATTTGTAGTAATAAGTATGGGCGATATAAGGTTAAATTATCAAAAAAAAAAAAGTAAAGTTAAGTAAAATCTAAATCGATCCTCCATCGTCATATTCTTATGCATTTAACCATTTTGAATCGACTCAATGAACTCGTTACCTTAGTAGCGTGGATTAAGTCATCTTATTATCAGAACCTTTAAAATCTAAAGTTCGAGAATATATTGCATATGTAATATGTATTTTGTAACTATTCGGTTGTTGTCTTACTTAAAGTTTTAAAATAACAAGTATTCATTTTGGCAATTTTAAATTGATGTCAGACGACATCATATAATCTCGTATGGTCTTCTTTGGTGACAATGTTGCTAAATAATGTTAGGTCATCCGCAAAAACAGTTCGTTACAGTTCAAATCGTTACTCAAGCCATTGATAAATATTCAAAACTAGAGTGGACCCAAGTCCGATCTTTGAGGTATACCAGAAATTACAAGACTTAAAACCATTATGCTGAATATTCTGCAATCCGGCCTCTGACTACGGTTTAAAAAAATTGAACGAGTATATTGTTAAATCGTCTGTAATTAATGCATTAAGTAATACAAACACCTTCAGCTACAAAGTTAATCCATATATCTTCAAAATAAAAAATATCATTTATCAAACACACTTATCTGGGAAAAAAGTTACATTCGTCTGGGTCAAAGCACATATAGGAATTAAACACAACGAGCACGTAGATACATTAGCTAAAAAAGGACCTTCATCAAGACACATTCCAGAACATAAAATCGGTTTAGCAGACACGTATAGTGTTCTTAAACTAAATTTGAGAGTCAAATGGAATTACCAATGGAAAGAGTATTGCTTTACCAACCCTACCAGGTACACGATGATTCATTCCAGTATACCTAATAAACTTTGGCATGAAGACCTTCAAGCATCGAGAAAATACGTAACGTCTCTTATCAGATTAAAATTTGGTCACACATGTTATCCCGCACACCTGTACAAAATTGGTATATATACCTCACCAAATTGTGATCAATGCAACATCATAGCAGATCTCGACCATATATTTTTTGGATGTGTGAAATATCAAAATGCCTCTAATGCATTAATCACTAATATTGCACAAGACTGCAATATATTGGCTCCCTTTAATATGCTCTTCTTATTGTCCTTAGGATCTCGTAAAGTTTATACGTATATTTTTGATTTCGTAAAAGAAACATGTATTAAGCTTTAGGTTATGTTGGCTACCGTATGTTTTTCCCTCTGCTGTTTTTCCCCTGTCAACCGTGGTCCTCCCTGTATTGTCTATTTTTAAATGTCCTGACAGACCCCAGAACGGGAAGCGTGTGTCCCTGTTATATCCTTTTTTGTTGTCTTCCATTTATTTTCCCTTTTTTTTTTCTTCGTTTTTAGGTTAGAATTAGGTATATAATTTTTTTTGCCATACTGTTCACTACCATTATCAGGATATTTAATAAATTAATTTAACGTTAATCTGACGATCAATTAGATATTTTGTGACTGGCAGTATGGTCTTCGACCGAAAGCCATTAAAAAAAAAATATTGTTAAATCCAAAGTTCATGCCAAACAACTGTCTTTGGCTGAACACCCCTTCTTTGCCCCTGGCTTTTCAAGATACAAAACTGGACACAGTTAATATAGACGTAAAACGACACATTTTTGACAAATTTGATGATTATGTAGTTTAGTTGGAAGCGACATTAATCCTTGAATTTTAAATGGAGCATCTTGTATGTTGCATTTTTGGAGTTCTAGGAAAATTTTAGATATGTTCATTACTACTTTGGGAAGTTTTTACGCCGTCTTGATTTTTTTTAGAGACAATCATAATAAAAAACAAACGATAAGTTTTTTGATATTAAACAGAATTGGTTTCGAGGATACCGTTACATTGATCTTGGAAAAATTTATGTCTGCAGGGTGGTACCACATGAAAAAAAAACTACTTTTTGCAAAAAATGTATTTCAAATGTTTTAATGCGTCTAGTTGCTAAATTTGTTGACGGTTATATTTCTATTTATTTTTTGGTATTCATTATAATGGAACGTTATTCTCAGCAGTGTCGATTCAGAACAAGAATTGACCCTAAAAAATCAAGCCAGCGTAAAAAGATGCTAATCTATTCAGAATTTTCCTAGGATTTCGAAGATGTAATTTAAAAATAAACCACGACGAAAAACGACAAATACGTCAAAATGTAGCAATTTACGTTTATATTATAAACGGGTTTAGTTTCATATTTTGACAAACAATAACCAAAAAAGAGATACTAGTAAAGTCGTCATCGGGTTTGTCTCCTTAATTGTTGAAAAAAAATTGGAAAAACATTTATCTCAATCTACAACAGTTTTCAAATAAATAACTCTCTCTCTGACCTGATAATCCTGTAAATTCTAACTAGTTACTAGAAAAAACCACGCACGATTCTATCAAGCCGTGAACACGTTTTAATGTTTACAATAATAATTTGGCAGCGTCTAAAACAATAAATATTACAATTTGACAACGATCACCTCCGCACGTGTATCACATACATGCATGCATTTATTTTATTGCGCAAGTGAATTCATTCATCACTGATTCAAAAAAAACTAGAACGCTTATACTAGCTTGTTCGCTATTACGACTGTTTCCCTTGAAACCCTCCTCTTGTCATTTAAGTTTATGACAGCCCTTTTGATGTGCGGAAATTACAGAGTCAGAAAAATAAACTGCAAATTAGATAGCCGTTCAAGGACCCGCGTAGCAGTGGATTGTAATACAACCAATATAACAGATCGCGATAAACTTGGACAAGAAAAAACGATTAGTTTTATAATGGAGTTTCATGGGCAAATGTGGAAAGTCGGTCTTTTTATTGAGACCTTAGACTAGTGCCAAGCCACTAAACTCGTATACAATATGATCTAGATCATCTGTTTGGGTACTTAAATCAGTTTTTATCGTAGGAAACCCATTTAAACTGCCTTGGGGTTATAAATATGTAGGCATATTGAAAGTAATTAATTGATGGTCAAAAAATGTTTATCTTATAATCATACTGAAAGATTTCTTATAATCACATTACTATTGATATGACCTGGCTTCGCTCGATGTCATTTTGAGCTCTTTGTGGCATTAGTAGAGGAAATGAATAATGAATGCAAAACGAAATCGGTTAAAATTCATGTTATGAGGGTTTTTACGAATCCGAAGTGAAAATTGGAAAATTCAAAATTTACGCCGTTTTTATTGATTTTACTGAAAAATATGTAGAGTAAAGAAGTGTTTAGAATGCCATTTTGCATAAGAATACACCATTTTTTTTCAAATTTTTTATTATAATTTGATAATATTGGACTAGTAAAGTTGAAATGATAAAAAAATAACCCTAATCGCTTCAACCCGTTATTGGGGGTGAACCTAGAGTGACCTCCCAAAAAATACGATTTTTCCTAATTTTTTACTACAAACTGATAGGGGAAAATATTACTAATAGTGTCTAGTTTTATCAAATTAGTAATAATGGGTATACACCCTTAAAAAACAGTTTAAATCATGTTTAAAGGGCAGAAAGCGAATTTCGTTTTGAAAAAAACGTTTTTTGGCTACCAAAGGGGTGAAAATCATTTTTTAGCTCCGTAGAGTTTATATATAGTTTGTGTATTGTTGTTGAAGATATCAGGAAATAGGGAATTTCATTTCATTTTTGGTTAATTTTGTGTAAGAGTTAAATGTGTCCTCATATAAACGTTTTTTTATAACACAAGCTATTTACGCTGTTCTATTACTTTTTAATATGATGATTTAAAAAAATGTTCAGAATACGTTTTTGCATTTGCATTTTAAAAATATTGGTCCTTAACCGTTTCGTTCTGACCTCGTAGGTAATTATGGTAGTCAAAAAAATTACATTTTCAAAACGCAAATATCTCCGTTAGTATTGATTTCTACACCATACACAAGAGGAAAAGATGATTAGAATACCATTTTGTATCAGAATATAAATTTTGGAACTACCATCAATTAACCCTTCCATTTTTTCGTTTTTAAGAATTCATACAAAAACGCGATTTGCGCTCTTTTTAGTGATTCTAATGAAAATGGTTCAGAATGCGATTTTACATAAGAAAAAGGATTTTGTCCTATCAAAGAATGGAGAAATTACCCACAAAATGAATTCAGTAATTCTTGAGATTAGCGCATTCATCCAGATAGACAGAGAGACCACTTCCTTTTGTAGTATGTAAATATGTAAATCTTGTCATTATAGGATTATACATTCAAAAATTATCGACGAAACTTTGATTCACATCGATAAAATGCTTTGCAATGGTTTATTCGTTAATCGGTTTAATGTTTTTTTTAATTTTATTGTTATTTACGCTTGCTCGCAAAATTATCCGTACCAACCAAGCCTTTCATGGCAATTATAAATAATCCAACGAAAACAGATTTTAATTTACGTCTGAGTTTGTTCCAATATCTATTTTTTGCAAATCGATTCGCTGCAAATGTATTTCCGGTCAAATATTTCAGAAGTTATTGCCAATATTTAAAAAAAGCAAAATACGCTGTGCACTAATCTTAAAATAGAAAATATGCGAAGAAAAGTAAGGTTTAAAAATGTCTCACGATGTTTAGATCCAAATGCTTTATTATGAAAACATGACAATTTAAAAATATGTAGCTAAACGTTGTAGTTTTGTCTATTAATTATTGTTTAACCAATTTCTTATCGGCAGTTGACAATAGTATAGTTAAACGTCGAATATGAATTAAATAAATACTGCTATTTTTTCCTGAAATACTTTTCAGGACAGCAATAGACTTTTACACACAACCGGGCGTTAAACTTTATGAACTAGCTTTTGAGGAGTTAAGTATAACTTTATGGCCCGCGGGCGATAATAGTTATTTATGTACCGAGGGCGATATAGAGATGTTTATGCCCATTGCGTTGGCCCGAGGATAGAAAGTTACACAAGGGAATAAACATCCTATATAGCCAGTGTATACAACGTTTTATATATAATAATAATATGTCTTTATCAAGGGCGAAGTTAACCTTACACTTATGGTTCTCTTACACTGAACCCTAACTTTACTCTTCACTCTACTTTAGATACCTACCTAATTTAAATTTAATAAATCAATTTAATAATTTATGAAATAGATATGGCTTTACGGTTGCCGATCCTTGCGTTTGTTTTTGTATCCATAACTATGCGACTATTATATTATTTACTTCTGCCAGTGAAATAATAAAGTGTATTGAAACCTTTCTAAAAGTAATCATGCAGGACGAAGAAATTCCACAAATTCTCGTCCAAAAGGCCACAGAAGCAAATGAGACACCGCTACAAAAAAGTCCCGACCACTGTATGAGAGAGAATATGAAAAAATCCAATCATTACGCCCGCTCCTTTTCGCCTTAGGGTATAATGGCCTTGTTTAGATATCTTGTATCCAAGCAATAAATAATCCAAACAATAAACAAGTAAGTGAAATATAAAGTGATTTATAGCCCGCTATCTTTAAATCGGTATCTACTAACAGCTTTACTTAACTGTTGCTAAGTAACGGTTGTTAAAGCCTCGTGTTATTATCTCCACGCTGGCCGGCGCTGCGGGGCATAAATGCCTACTTTACGCCCATGACACATAAATAACTATTATTGCCGCTAAGAGCACGTTAGCGGCAGTAAGACTCTAAGTAAGACGGTCAGACGAAATGACAGTTCCAAAAACTTGTCATAAAGGTCACGTTTTTTTTGATGTTTAAAGAAATAATACATTCCACATATTAATACTGATAAATGAATACAATGCGAGAGCCCATGGAGAAAACGAATACGTAAGAGACTACGGAGAATCAATGGATGGTCAACTGACATCTAACTTTTAGAAATTCGCTTGATTTTTCCGAAGTTGATACTATAGTATCGTTCAACGCTTTACTGCAAATAAAAAATGCAACAAAAACTTTACGTGCTAATTATTAACGCCGGCGAACCAGTCGGTACGGTGTCATCAAACAAGCCGACGTACATTAAAAACCTATAAAGGTAAGTGATTCAATTTGCTGGCAGAATAGTGCAAAGAGTAACGATATTTTAATGAGATCGTAAAGTTTTGTAAGTTGTATTTTTTATTTGCAATAAAGCGTTGGATGATACTATAACCGTATGGGAGAATACTACTGATTCAACGGTGAACAAATCACCTAGCCACTAATCAGTCTCAACATTTGCTAGTCTTCATACACGCTCATTAATCCATGGTCTTCGTAGCGTTCTTTTGTGCTGAACTAATGAATTTGGTTAAGAAAATGGGAAAAACATTTTGAGCCTACCATGTTTGAGAAAGAAATGTTTTGTAGGATTTTTCGTCGGCTTTTTTATCGATATATTTTCCACTGACATATTGCTAGCAAAGTGCTATAAGTAAAATCAAATATAATGCAATAAAGCAAATACATAATGTTCTTCCATCCATTGAAATTTTGAAATCATATTTAAAAACAAGTAATTACGTACCTGTTATTTTGATGGCAGTATTTTTTAAATGAGATTCTTTTAAAAAATCTATTTATTGACTAAGTTGTAAGCTTAAAATAACCTTTACTTTTTGTCAATATGCTAATTTTGGCTTATGCTTGTTATATAACTATACTAACTACAAAGGTGTAATAAAATCAGTTCAATATCAATCCAGAACTTTCAAAGTTCCCGAACTGAATCAAAATAGTTTTTAGGTCCAAACTCACAATCTGCACATCAAATATATTTTACTGCATTTATTTTTTTGACGTCTCTCACAGGTGGTTAAATCCAAGCACGATTATTATTTTTAGCAATGGTGGTTTTGTTTTAGTTTTAAATTTTAATCGAATCAACATTATTAAAGTTGCGAAATACCTAACCGAAAACATTGTAAATAAAATTAACCATTCGCGGTAAATAAGGCGATAAAAAAATTCAAATTGCACTTTACAAAATTAAGTAAATATTGTAAGATATAAGTAATAGTTATTGATAAACGTTTATTGCCGATTTGAAAATTTAAACAATAACGAATTATTTATTATCAGTTTGCTTGTTGGTTTATCTTGTTCTATTGCAAATATTCAGTTATTTCCGATTATGATATTTATTGATGTCTAATTTTTATTTATTATAATGTATCAGTTCCTTTTCTAGTTTAATCCAATACGAATTAGAAATTATTATATTTTAACAACAAATAAATTTTTATTCAGTAGTTAACTAAAAGTTTAGTTCTCAAGCTCAAACTTCCCGTAGAATATGACTTATAGCACTAAAGGTGTTTCAATTATTCGATTTTATTCAAAGGAATATAGTCAATTTAGTTTTGGAGTTTTCTGTTCATAATAAATTAAATAATCAAAAAATAGTCAAACCGCTAATAACGTTAACATATCAAAAAAAAACTTATTCACGTTATTAAACTATTTATGTCCAATAAAACTGTATTATTTAGGGCCTTACCACAAAAACACGTTCGTTGACGCAAGCGGACATTTTGACAAGTTTTTCAAATATTATTAACTATCACACCACCAAATGCGTATTCACTAGCACCACTAATTAATTTTTTGATATAATTTTCAGTAGATGTTTTGCACAGGCCGGTATGAAAATGAATGTAATGAAGGTATTTAGAGGCGACGCTTATATTATATCGCCAATGGAATGTGCAAAAATATATAGATAAGTGACCGACGCTAGGCGTCTTCATACGTCATTCGTTGAGCATATTTTTCAATTTTCTCACAGGCACCCGTGTTATTCATACACCAAGCGTTTCACTATTTTTACGTATATTCGTAATGAGCCGAACAAGTCTATTTCTTTTTAACTTTATGATTCTTAAGAGGATCGGGATTTGGAAACGTTGGATCCGATTGAAATACACGCGAAAGGGTGTAAATTTTGGACATGGATTTTTAATATATCGCATCATATTTTCTTTATTACCCTTATGTTTATATAGTGGAGTAAAATTAGGTTTGAAAAATACGAAATGTGAATTTTCTGGTCAGGTTTTTTTCGTTTTAACGTGTTGATGAGTAGTAGAGCCAATATAAATTTTAATGGAGAGAGAAACGTCGTTTTTGAAACAATTTATTTTTAAACTACGTTTTTTCTCACTTTTTGTTGAATATCTCTGGTTGTATTTATCATATCGAGAAAATAAAAATATACAATTAAATTTGTCGTGAAATGTGAGCAGTAAAAGCTGTTTCTGTTAATTTGTTGACTTACAAAAAATAAAAGCTAAAAAATTGCTGATTTTTTAAATTTGTTATTATATCTTAAATTATTACAAACCAATATTCATTACATTTAGTGAAAACATACCTATCACTAAACTAGAATATCATGTCAAATTTGAAGTTAAAATATTTACTTAAAACCTTTACAACAAATTATTAATTCGAAAATTGGATTGTTAATCCTGTGGGTTTATTTGAATATGGAGATTTTTTTCATGTTAATGAATTTTTTAAATGACAACCACCATTATTATAATATTTATTGACCAAAAGATACACGCGATATATATGGTATGTCAATACAAAAATAGAAGATGTAAAATACAAAAATATACACACAACCATATGTACCTGATAAATACAAGTAAAAAACAATGGACAAGTATATATACACTATTAACCAACAAATATATAATTATTGTTTTCTTCAGTGTAAGACAGTTACTCAACGATCTAAAAATTCACGTGTGCTATAAAAACCTCCATTTATGGATTTTTAATATTCCTAATTTCAGCTGGCAAATTGTTCTACAAAATAGTGCAGTTGTAGATAGGTGAGTTTTTATAAGTTGACGTTTTGTGAGAGGGAATTCTTAATGGGTGACCGTGCCTAGTATTGTGGTTATGCGTGCATGAGTTGGACAAGAAAAGATGTTCTTTCTTTTTAACAAATATCAAACATTAAAAAATTAAAATACAGGGCATGGTCAGAACTTTTTTTTTCTATAAACACTTGTCTGCAGCTTTCCCTGTATTCCATATTAAAAATTAACCTAATTATTCTTTTTTGCAAAATAAATACTCTTTGTATTTCTTGAGCACAGCCCCAACTGATTATGCTTAAGGAGATATGAGAACATGCCAGAGCATAACAAGAATTTAGCAATCCTGGAGTATTAATGCAATATTTCATTTGTCTTGTGGCATAATATGCCTTACTTAATTTTGCACAAACACTTTCATTTGCGCATTCCAGGTAAATCTAGGGCAGATCTCTACTACAGGTTCGAGGGAATAACAATCAGCACGGCGCGGTGGGACATTCATGCGGGAGTCCCGCAAGGATCGTGCCTGTCACCGAAGTTGTACCACTTGTACGTCCCCGACTTCCCAGATTTTCCGAATGCGAAGCTGGCCAAATATGCCGATGACACAGCGTTGTACGGGCAGTCACACAACGCACAAGCAGCGAATATGCTACTGAAGGCCCACATGGCTCGTGCCATGGCTTATTACGACTAGTTGAAGATTCGGGTCAACGCTGAGTTAGAAATTCGAGGCGATAGTCTTCACGCGTCGGTTCACAAATAACAAAATCTTAACACCCATTTCGATGAAGAGAAACAAAATTCCTACTAAGAGATGCGTGAAGTACTTGGGGGTGAAACTCGACCAAAGACTAATGTTTAATACACACAATAATGAGACAATACGGACGGTTTACTCCCTGTCCAAGAATCTGTATCGGCAGACTCAACAGACAGAATGAGAAATTGTTGTACACAATGGTGATCAGGCCGTCCATCATATACGCTGCGCCGGTGTGGTGCAGCATACCGGCCACAAAAATGAAAAAACTGAAAGTGTTTCTAACAAAAATTTATGCGCCTCTATCAAATTCCCTCAGAGACCTATACGTACGTTGAAACGACATAACCCCGATTGAGGAGTACGTCCAGCACATCTCTCAAAACTTCTACTCGTTCAGCTGGGCTATAGTTCGCTAACAAGACACAACGCAAATTAGACAGCATAATGTCCCATTTCGGATTAAACACTCCTTACCGTACCAGACGCTTCGATTTTCCGGCAACCTCTGTAGCCAAACTTTACCAACTATAACTTCCACTTACCCTATCCACCTTTACTGATATTTCATACCTTTTGTATCTTTAAATCTTTCCTGCCCCCCTCTTCTTATCTGTTTGTAACTTTTTATCGCGTTTGTTTTCTCTTGTTTTGTTTTTGTACATTTTTGTCTCTAAATTAATTTCTCGTCACTTTCATTTCATAAATTCATTTCTCGTCTGTTTGTTGAATACGGAGGATATAGATCGCAATCCTATATAGCAAGCTCTAGAGTTCCACAAGAATCAAACTTGGGCCCCTTCCATGTTTAATCTTCATTAATGCAGCGGTAGTTAACTTACATATTTGTCGTTTGCAGATGACTTAAAAATTTTCATGGAAGTAAAGTCCCTGGATGGTTGTGTTTTATTACAAATAGAACTTGACAAAGCTTTTAACTGGTATTGAAATAATTTTTTAAAATTGAATATTGCAAAATGTAAGGCAATGTCATATACTAGAAAATGTGTTCCTGTATCTTACAAGTATAAGATTGATAACATCATTTTCGAACGAAGATCTAGGAATCTATTTTGACACTAAACTCTCGATCTCGTATCACATTGATGAAATGGTTCGATCGGCATCTAAAGTACTGGTTTTTTTTTAGGAACTGGGGGGGGGGGTTAAAAATACTACTGTGATTAAACTATTCTATGTTTTTATTAGAAGCAAATTGGAATATGGATCACTTATTTGGTTCCTCGTATATCAAAACTGAATAGTATTAATTGAATCAATACAACGTAGATGTGTTGGAATCTTGGAATTGGTTGGGAGAATGGTCAAAGAAAACTATTGAACCACAGCACTTAGGCACCATTGGGCCCCTTCTTTCTCCCTGTAGTCAGACCCTCACCTAGGCATCCAACCAACCTAATCTTGCGAAGTAGGTGGTGATGCTGCCTATGGGCACCTCCCTTAAATCGCCCAAAGTAGGCTAACTTTCTACCAAAATGGATTCTCTGATTGATAAGTTGGCAGAACAGTCACGGAGTACATGTTGGATCGTTTCATCTTCTTGTTCACAACCTCCGCAGGGAGATGTTTCGCTTAATCTCGCTTAACAGACAGTGTCCAGTCCGGATTCCGATTATAAAACGTGGGTTCCTTCTGGACATTGTCAGGTAGTCCATTGCTGTGCTCTTGTTGGGATATTTTAGTAGTTCCCTAGCAAGCTGGCAGCATCTGTTTCATCTCACAGTTTTTTAATATCGTTATAGGTGTTCTCTTTAATTATTTGTGTTATCGCCATGATCGGTAGCAGACTGACCGGGCCTGGTCCAAAAATGTTTAGGCCTGCTACCTTCTTGGCCAGTCTGTTAGCTTCTTTGTTACCACTGCACTGTGTATGCCCTTTCACCCAGCATACCGATATATTATTCATGCTGGAGGCACCCATAAGTGCTTGGTAACATTCGTTTTCATAGCTCGGGTTATGCTTAGACAGGCAACTTTCTGTCCTTGGCTGAGCTTGACTTTAGCTGTAGTCTGTTTGCTCTTAGGCCATTAGACCACAGCTCCATAGGTTATGATTGGTCTTATGACGGCAATGTATGTCCACATGACTACTTTGGGTTTCATTTCTCAGATCTGCGACGCTGCTCATAAGAAATGTCTTCTAAGTGAAAATTCCATGTTAGTTTGGCATCGAAGGTTACTCCAAGGTATTTCACTTCTGATGCAAAACTTGGTATTGATGGCAAGTGCCTTTAGCATCCATTTCCTTTTCCTTGTGAAGAGAACCATCCTGGTCTTCCTGGAATTGACAGATGGGGAGTGTTCTCCACATCATTTTTCAGTTATTCTTAGGGCCCCCTGCATTCTTTCACAAAGGACTCCTTCAAATTTTCCGCTAAGCATTACTGTTAAATCATCCGCGTAGGCAATTGTCTGAAGTTGAGGCGGCACAAAAGGCTATCAAGAACGAGATTCCATAGCAATGGTGATATTACACCTGCCTGCGGACAGCCTCTCGCAATCATTCCTTCCACTAAGGCCGTTATAATTTTTGGAAAGATGGTTCTGTCAAACGCATCTTCTACATCTATGAAAACTCCAACGGTGGCCTCTTTATTGTTCAAGGATCTCCCAACTAGTCAGTTTTGCTTTATTGAACGGAGTCCTAACCTTCTTCTTGAAGTCAGTCAGCCTCTGGCACCACCACTTGGTAACCTCATTTGATGAGTTAATTCTTTATGTTATTATTTACTGGTCATTTGCTATTATATTTTAGATGACGCCATAACCAAAGCAGCGATGACAACATAGTTGAAAATATTAAGCAGAAGATGCCTATTTCAAAATAAAAATGACCTGTCTAAGGATTTTCCAAAATATTTTCGTGTTCAGAATTAATGAATATATTCCATACTTATGCACATACTGTATATTAAATTTTTGACTGAAGAATGCGCGGTGAATGGTGTACTAATATTAGATTAGTTTTGTCCTTGTATGACCTTGTCGATCATTAATATGATACACCTTAAGTATAAATTCTTCAAGAAAGCTTAATTAATTAATAAATGTATTATGTAGATGTTAAACCCTCAATGTTAATCCTTCAAATCTTTTTAATTGTTGAATCATCGCGAAAAATCTTCATATACCTACTTTCAAAACAAACCTGATTTGATACACAGTTGTTGCTTGGTTAGTGTTGATGCGTTGGAATTTTTATGTACCTTTAAAAAAGTCTTTTTGATTTATATTTAGCATTTTGTCAGTTTAAATTAGTATTTATAAATAGTTGCAAATTAGTATTTGGGTAGGTGGGAAGTCAATTAAGTTTTAAAAAACGGTTTATTTATTTCAGCTGAGTTTATAGAAAAATATATAAAAGTTTATTGTAGACTGTTACGTTTATTTTTTTTGCAAATTGGTATTTACTTTCTGTGCATTAGCATAGAGGTGTTATATAAGTATTCAAAAATAAATAAATGACAAATTTTTCGCATAGCGAGTTCTGTAAAATTCAACTTACTTGTAGGCGATCAGGAGGGGTTCCGCTGATCCAAGGGGGCCAAAAGATTTTATAATCGATTTTGATGTACTTATCTTTTCTGTAGAATTGATCGTCACAGGTTCTAGATCCCAATAATTGCCTAATTTTGAGTTATTCACAAAAGGTGTCAAAAGTGGTGTTTTCTTTGCATTTTCTTTTTAATCCAGGCGTTTTAGCCAAATTCGTGCCGTACAAAAAAGTTTTTTTTACTGTGTTTATTTGGACGTCTTGAATAACACTTGGTAGTTACGCCACGATACACCGCGCCGGAAGGTTCGCGATTAACTCAGTTTTTGTGGCCCAAACGGGAACAACACCTATTAAAAAAGTTGTAGATCTGTAAATTCTCTACCTTAAAGGTTCTATACATTTCGTACGCCTAAACGTTTTGGAGATACGACGCGGACTAAGTGAAAAATGCATTTAGTTTCACCAAACCTCTTTCGCACCACATATTTCACAATTATCTTGCTTTCTATGTCTCAGAATGAAAATTAAACATTACTGTTACAGAGCTCGATGATCTTTATTCTCTATTAGAATATCTTATATATTTTATTTACATTTATTTACAGTGAATACGTCAAAAAATGCATTCATTTCCCCATCATCTTAGAGGTGGAATGCTCGGCGAGCTTTGTTTGCATAGTTTCCCCAGGAGGCCTAAATCCATGCCGGATCTTAAGTTAGCCAATATTTCCGACTTCTTCGATATCTGAAAAGTTATCGTTCAATGACAAATCGTTGTCATTACTTTCATTCTGATAAGATTCTACGTCGTTCATTTCGTCATTCATAGCAATTATAGGTGCGGTATATATTAAAGCAGGAGTGACCGTGGCAGTGTCCACAAGTTGTTGAACCATTCAGTCCTACTTTCTTGCAGCTACATGTTCCTGCATAACCCTTCGTACAGTCGTAAAAAATGGAATTTAACAATATGTCTGGTGCTGGCGGTAACTGCGTTGGTACTGACTACAAAATATCATTCTTTCTAATCCAGTCCCACTGCTCAGGATCAATGTCTTTTCCCAACCATGTTGGAACTTGATAGTACACTTTAAATAAATACTGTTGCGCTGCTGAAGTGATGATAATTTTACAGCTGTTGACAGATTTGGAAAATGTTAAATGTCGTTAATTGTCTATGGAAGTTTCCGTTTTGGGAGCACCATATATTGCAAGAATAATATTCATTCTATTACAAATCAGTCCGTCCAAAGGGCAATTTTTTGCATTAACATATGTGCTGCAGAGTGTAAATCCGGCCGTTTCCAAACATTTTAAACATTTAAGTTTTCCCATTGTCAAACAAGGCGGAGGTGGTATCGCATCCTTCAGGGCGTGCAAAAACAAAATATCCTTTAAGCAATTTGGGTATTTGTAGGGTATGCTGGCAGTAGAATAATGTTTTGTTTCCACTTTTCCTTTTCCTGGTTTTTTGAAAATGATATTACTGCATTTTTCACTTATTCCGCGCCGTATCTCCAAAATGTTTAGGCGTACGAAAAAAAATGTATAGGACCTTTTAGGTGCAGAATTTATAGATGCATAACTTTTATGGTAGGTGTTGTTCCTGTTTGGGCCATAAAAACTGAGTTAATCGCGAATCCGCGGTTTCTGCGACCTTCCGACGCGATTTTCGCGATATCTTCCAGGTGTATCGTGGCGTAACTACCAAGTGTTATTCAAAACGTCTATATAAGCACACACAAAAAAATTTCGGGCACGAATTTAGCACGTCTGGAGGATTTCAGATGTACAGAAATAATAATATGTTAGTGCCCATTTTTACTTATTTTGATAGGCCGATGGTTAGCATGGGTGAATTTGACTTAATAATGATGATGATAGTGATGGTGATGGTGATGGTGATCGTGACGGTGACTGTGATTGTTGTGGTGGTGGTGGCAGTGATAGTGATAATGATAACGATAATGGGAGTGACAATGACAGCAACAGTAACAATAACAATAAAAATGATAATAATAACATGTCATTTATTACACTGAAAGAAAAACAAGTAATAAATACAAATTGGAAGAAGATGGCGTTATTCATATACATATTATATGCTCTTCCATACAACCATCCGCATAAAAACAATGTATAAAAGTAAAAAATGCAAGCAAAAATATATTAAAATAAAGTTAAACAGTATCATACGCGAATATAAAGAACCAAGCCTAAAACTACTTATACCATATATAATACATATTATTACACAATGATAATTACAAATAATATAAATTGTTCCCTCAAAGTAAATATTAGATCTTTCGAACTTTTTTTAAGATAATGTAGAGAACATACTGACATGACGTTGTTGGGTAGAGCATTGAAGATTTTTACGGCATTGTAGCTAAAAGAACTCTGAAATCCTTGTTATTTTTAGATAAATTTTGAGGTCATCCGCAAACAGAAAATGATCACATTTAATTTCTGATGGTAAGTCGTTAATAAAGACTAGAAATAGCGGGCCCAAGTTAGACCCCTGCGGAACTCCCGATGTAGCAATATATTTTTGGGATATGTGGCCACCATAATAGACATATTGATTACGCAATGAAAAGTATGATGTAAATAATTTAATTAATCTATCAGAGAAGCCAGTAATCTGTAATTTATTTAACAGCAAATTGTGATCAATGGGCTGATTTAATGAGTTTTATTTGGTAGTTGTTACTTCTTGTGGATAAAGTATTTCTTAAAATTAGACGATATTGAAAATTTCAGATGAATCCGATAAGTGGTTCTCGAAATATACGACTTTTAAAGGCCGTATTTAAAGTGCGTTGCAACTAACATCATGACATCAGACAATAGTAAACGAAACGGTCCGTAACACATCAACGGTCATGCGTTCTGCTTGAGAACGTCGAGTCTTTCTCAGTGTTCTGTGCATTAAATTGGATAATATATCTTTTATTGTTGTTTGTGGTGATTAAAAAATGTGCGAAGCGAACTTTAATAAAGCAGACTCTTCGAATCTTCCAGAAGTGAATTTAGTAATGATAATGGATTTTTTTGACAATCAAAAATGTGTGGCACAACATCAGGTCTCATTTCTATATGAACATTGTCCATTAATTTATAATACATGTAGTTTTCCATGTCTTTTTCGAGCTAAAAATAAAATAGTATTTTAGATTTTCTCATTGCTAGCCTTAAAGAATTTTATAATAACTTGAATAAAAGGGGTATTATTAACTTAAGGGATATGTTTTAATAGCAGTGTATAAAACGACCACATGAAATTTGCAATTTTCCCCAACAATCAAAATTTAACAATTATTTAAAATATATTTACGTTACACCCTGTATAATATCAGCTCGGCGTTGAAATATGAAGTAGCGTATTTCTCAAATATTTTTAAACCAAAATGAAAAAGACATAAAAATTGTCAGTATTTAAAATATATTTTACGTTTAAATTTCAAAAATACTGTAGTTAATATTAAATAATTTAACATATAGATACTTATATTGAAATGGTCTTCACAAAGTATGTTGATTTAGTAGTAAGCATTGTCTCTCTTTTCATAGTTTGTTGCTATTTCCTTCGCATTTTTAAATCTCTAGCTACAGTAATAAAAATTCAGTAAGTGTTTTCACCGTGGTGCTTTGACACTCAGGAACAATGCAATATTTATAATTCCTTTTACTGTCACTATTATACAATGTTAATATAAATCGGTGAAAATACTTGATAATCCGAAATTCTTCACTGAGACGCATACGTTTCAATAAACACTGCTTGAGTTAACGATTTGTAATATTATGAAACAAGTAATAACCATATAATAACGCTCTGTAACTAGCCGCTTCGGCAAGGCGGGTGCTTTTCATGTATATGATTTTTTTTAAACGATTTACGGGTGTCAAAAAATTCTAGTTTCTTGAACAGGGTTTCAGAAGATCTTTCCGATAATGAAATAAAAAAAGTGTTAAATGAGCCCATTGTGTCAAAAACTTTCTGAATATCTGTGGTTATTACATCAACCTGGCCTTCGTCGTCCAGGGTATTACAAAAGTAAACTGTGTAATGACAGCCAAATTAGTTACGGTTGATTTTCGTCATGAAACCATGTTGAGCTGGGGATGTTAAACTTTTAGTTCCATTATAAATATCATGTATTATTTCAAGGACTTTTACAAAGTTACTTAATATTGCTATGGATCCATAGTTATTAAGACATGAGGGATCGCCAGATTCAAAAATTCGGCAGATTTTTGTAACTTTCCAAATGTCTGGAAATCTAGATGTATCAAGAACACGATTGAATAAAATATAAAGTGGTTTAACAAATATCATGGCGCAATCTCGTACAAGAAAACTCGGGACATTGTCTATACCGGAAGTCATTTTATTTTTTAGTTTCTTTATCGCCTTTATAATATCATCCTCTGTGATGTGAATAATATTTACACAATTGCCGTGATCTGCTACGAGGTTGCTTACCAAGGGACGGTTAGACTGAGTATATTATACTGGAAAAAAAATCTGTAAAACCATTGACAATGTTTTGTGGCGTGTCAAAAATCGTAACGTTATATTTTAATATACCTGGAATTCGAGATTTATTTCTCTTACACTAGACAAATGACCAGAATTTAGATGGATCACCAGAAATTTCATTTTCAATGTTTGAGATATGTTGTAACAAGACCTTGTCCCTCAACATTGTGCGAAATATTCCAAAAAGATTTCCCTCTGTGTGTGGATGATAACGCTTGACGATAAGCTAAATAATTATTAAATCAACCACAAATCTGTAATGTATGAATGGTGCATACTGATTTATTTAAAAAGTCTATATATATATTTAGTCTATTTCTAAAGGTGCGCTATTCTCCTTGAATGACGGTTATGATAATGATGTGTTTAGTATCACAGAGAAACGTCTACGAAATATTTCTTTGTAGACTCTACGAACTGTAACAGGTGTAAATAACAAATTTAAAATATTTAAAATATATTGTATATCGCTTAAACAAAAGTGAAGCAATCACTCGCTACTTGCTTTTTCATCCGCAATGTGTATGTATATTTTTTTGAGATATTCACTTACGAATGTTAGTGTTATTGGACCGAGCCAAAAAGTGAAATTTGCCAAGTGCAAGGGCACATTAAACAACTGTTGTGTCCAAGTTTAGCTATTTTCGCCATGTGTTGCGTTTTTCATGTACAGTATTAATTGACTAGAAAATGTAGTTTATCCTTCCCACAAATACTTTAAAATGGACTCGTCTTGCTAAAATAAGTAAAGTAGCTATAAAACTAGGCAAACATAAATTTGTAACAATAAAACTTATATACCCAATTGTTTCTGGATAATTTTTCCTTAGATTGCTGCCAAAAATATCAATACGTATATACAGGGTGTTTCAGGTATGCGGTCATTAATTTCTAGGGGTCATTTTACATTAAAAAATATGAAAAAAGTCCATATAAACATGGGTCCTGAAATCCCCCCTAAGGGCGCTGTAGGCCTCTAAAGGCGGCACCCAAAATTGACATTTTATTTAATATCTCAAGAATTCTTTGAGCTACAGTGACTAATTTTTGCACGTGATTCGATATCAATAAAAGCCATTATCTGATGCTCTTCATCAAGGGTAAATTCAATCAAGGGTACACAAAATTGTTACTTACTTCTCCCTCCAAATTTTTTAATGTGAATTTTCTGTGATTGTTTCATCGGAATGATTCCTTGGCTATAAATACACAAAAAAGGTTATTGTAGCGTACTCACAGACAGTTACATAAAAACAATTGAGTTTAAAAAAAACAAAAAAATAATAGAATTTTTGAAATAGAATGTCAATGGAATAATAATTATTCATGCCATATTTTTACAACATTATTTTTAACTGACCAATAAACGTATTTACCCTTCAATCAGATTTTAATTATGTGGTATCCCCACATAAATTGGTGGCCCGGGCGTGAGGTCATTGATTTCTGGCCGGTGGAGTGTTCTGCTAGTTTTGAGAAGGCTAAGCAAGCTTTAATAAATGCCACGGTCCTAGCTCACCCTAGTTATGATGAGGGTGCCATGCTTTCGTTAAACGTGGACGCTTCTGGCGTATCAATGGGTTCAGTATTGGAACAAACGTTTCAAAATTCCACTTCCCCGCTAGGTTTCTTCTCACGTAAACTAACAGATGCATAAAAACGATATTCTGCTTTTGACAGAGAGCTACTGTCACTGTTCACTTCAATTAAACATTTTTGAGATTTATTGGAAGGCCGGATTTTTACTTGCTATACCAATCATAAGCCATTAGTTTACGCGTTATCACCGCGACAAATCAAACATTTAGAACTCATTTTGCAATTCACCAATGATATACAACACATTCCAGGTCGTTTCAACGTTGTCGCGGACGCTATATCAAAGATTAATGATGTTAACATTTTGGAACAAAGTACTTCAAATATCATGGACTCATTGAACTCTCCTGATTTTAATTTATCAATATTGAACACGGCGCAACATGATGATGAAGAACTGGTTTCTTTATTAAACAAGCAAGAGAATGACGAAAAGGTATGCTATTTATTAAAACAAATTACCTTTTCGAGTTCGAATATTGTACTTTGGTGTGATATCTCCCATGCTAAACGTCATCCTTACATGCCAAAACGTTTGCGTCAAATAGTTTTTAATATTGTTTATAATTTAAATCATGCTGGCATTAAAGCTACGAAAAAATTGATTACAACGAAGTATTTCTGGCCCCGAATTAATTCAATTTGTACGTTATGGGTAATATCCTGCATCAACTGTCAAACTTCAAAGATCAACTGTCACACTAAGAGACTTTGAGGGGATTTCGAGTTACCCGGAGGCCGTTTCAAATATATTCACATCGATATAGTAGGTCCTTTGCCTTCTTCGCATGGCTGTTCCTATACGTGGACAGTTGTTGAATGTTTTTTGAAGACAGTGTTGTGAAAGCTGTTCAGGTAAAAGTATTAGCCATACACACATATCTTTCATTCCATTGATTTTATATTTCCAATTAAATTTAAAACTGTTAAAACTATATTTTGGTAATTTCGGCGCCCTCTACCGCTCGAAATATTAACTTCTCGGCATCGCGGCAATTACCAAAAATATGTAGAATTTTATTTACAACATTTTTCGTTCAATAACTTTTTTCCGTCCGACCAATAGAACACGAAATAAAATTATTCAAAAATTTTTCAAGATGGCGGCTGAAGCAAAAGTGGGGAGAGGTCACCTTTTTGGTTTTAGACCTTCTAAGTGGTCCCGATAACGTTGAGCATGACAAATTCGAGTGTGCAATTTTTTCCAAGTCATGGGACTTTTTGGTACATTTTTACTGTACTAAATCGTCGTCTAGTAGCTTGTGTGGAATAGAATATCGGCCATTTTGATCATTTATTTTAATTTCTTAATCTTTAAAACCTGTTGAGTCCTTTATTATGTGTGTGTGATGTAGCCTTTAATTTGGTAATAATTTGTTTTGTTATTTTTCCTTAGTTCATTCACGATAATAATAAACGCAATTTCATTAATTTATTCTTTTTTATTGATACGTTGACAGCCAACCCTATTGGTACTTCTCTGTCTCACGCAGTACACATTTGTTATTTTAGAAAATTGACTGCTTATTGTTTTTATTCCTGTTAAATTATGCAGAAGAGCGAGAAATCATTATCCTTATTTTTGAATCCTAGGAAATGCATGCGTATCTTTAGGTTCAAATTTTTCGAATCCGGTTGGTCCTACGGCTTTACAACAAGATAACCTTTTTTGTGTATTTATAGCCAAGGAATCATATTCCGATGAGACAATCAGAGAAAATTCACATTAAAAAATTTGGGGGGGGAAAGTAATTCGCCCTTTCTAATTTTGTGCGCCCCTGATTCGATTTACCCTTGGCGGGCAGCATCAGATAATGACCTTTATTGATATAGAATCACGTGCAAAAACTAGTCACTGTAGTTCAAAGAGTTCCTGAGATATTAAATAAAATGTCAATTTTGGGTGCCCCTTTCAGAGGCCCTCAGCGCTCTTAGGAGAGATTTCCGGACCCATGTTTATATAAACTTTCTTTCATATTTTTTTATGTAGAATCACTCCTAGAAATTAATGACTGCATACCCAAAACACACTATATATTAAACTGATATATATTTTTCATTGTATTCATTGTAAAATTGAAATCATAAATATACTTGTATTGGCCCGATTGTCTTAATTTTTCCAAGTAGAATTCTTTTGCAGACAATCGAACATTGTAGGAATATTTACAATTTTTGTGACGTCATATCGGTTTCATTCATGAAATAGAATGAGTGGGCTGTTTTGGCCCATCCATATTCATAGGTTTATTTGACTTAACAAAAAAAATACGCACGTAAAAAGTAACAGCATACAATGTTTAAATAATCTTTTGATGTTTAATTACAACATTTTTCTCTTGAAGAAATTAGTACGTAATTTTTAAAATACTTGGCAACAGCAATCAAGCAGGCTTTGAATGTAGTTGCAGCTATTTTTTATCTAATCTTGCCATCAACCATTGGCAAATATGAAAGAGCGTCGGTTGTTTTGATCTCAATTTCATTCAGTTGAACAGATTTTTTTCTAATTTAAAAATATCTGTTTAAGTTAATTAATCTTAGAAAAGCAGATTTTTTAAATTTGTATAATCATCTAAATGTACTTGACTGATGGCCAGTTTCTGAAACGTTAAATAGAGTTAATTATTCGTTTACTGTCATAGTTACAATTGTGGCAACAATTGTTACTATGACATTTATTAATAGATAACTTTATTTTACGTTTCAGAAACAGACCCTGAGCCTTTTTATGTGAGATTCAGGATTGTAACTTGACAAGTTGATTAGCGTTTTTGAATTATATGTCCCAAAATGCATGTCACGTCCCAGGAAGTATCCACACTGGTATTAAAACAGTATTATCTTGGGTATCAAGGGAAAAACGATTCTATGGAGGGAATATAAAAAATATAATAATGTAGACTCCTACAATGAGTTTAAACAATTGAGAGCAAAAATAAAAAATGATATCAATGTCTCCTATAAAAATTATCTCAATGGATTACAAAATGATATTAAATCCAATTTTAAGCGGTTCTGGTCCTATGTAAACTCTAAAAGAAACACTGCATCCATACCTGATTATCTTATGTTTAATGACCTTAAACATAGAAACCCGTTAGACGTTGTTAATGCTTTTGCTTCGTTTTTTCAAACTGCATAACATAACAACAACTCACTGTCACTCCCAATACCACCCCCACACTATTATAAAAGGGAGTAAACAAAAATAAAATATGATTTAGTGTGTATACAAGAACGAAGCGTCCCAAAAAAATTTTCTGGCGTTGGCTACCCCCTCCACCACCCCCATTGCCACCCCCGCCCCATTAATAAACGGAGTAAAAAATTAAATTGGGATTTAGTGTATATACGAGAACCAAGGGACTCTAAAATTTTTTTGGCATGAGCCACCTCCTTTACCACCCCATTGCCACCTCCACCCTATTATTAAAGGGAGTAAAAAATTAAATTGGGATTTAGTGTGTGTACGAGAACCAAGGGACTTTAAAATTTATTTTGGCATTAGTTACCCCTTCTACCGCCCTCATTGCCACCCCCACTCTATCGTTTAAGGGAATAAAAATTTAAATTGGGATTTAATGGGTATACTAGAACCAAGGGCTTCTCATTTTTTTATGTTTGCCACCCCCTCTATCACCCCACCCTATTATTAAAGGAAATAAAATATTATATTAGGATTTAGTGTGTATAAGACTTGGCTACAAAATCTGGATGGACATTTGTCATTTAGTTCTCATATGCTACTTTACTATCTTTTTACTTCCATTTTCAGAGCAACGCAAAAGGAATTTTTTTAAATAGACTTAAAATGTCATGAAACGTCGAGATTTTAATTTTTTTTTCTTTTTTGTGTGCATGTTTACTCTTGAAATTTGGTACACTTATGTATTATAACGAGATCTAGAACTAGATCATATTTTGATCTAATTCCGTTGAAGGGTTCGGGGTAAGTGAGATAAATAAGGGTAAATAGGCAAAGTAAGCAGGTAAGAGTGCATGTACGAGAACCAAGGGCCTCTAAACATTTTTTGACATTAGCCACCCCCTCTACCACACCATTGCCACCCCACCCTATTAGTGAAATATTACATTGGGATTTAGTGTATTTAAGACTTGGATACAAAATCTGGATGTGGAAGTATTGATTTCTTGGGCAGTGGTTTTTAATTAGATCTCAAATTACCATAATCAATTTTACATTGTTCTATTTTCGTGTTTTATACGATTTCCTATTTCGCTTTTAGTTTTCAAAGCTGATCAAAATTAACACATCGATACTCTTTTCATACTAGTATAAGTGACTTAACCTGTTATACTAAAGAAGTGGGGAGACTTAAGCTGTGGAGGCTAAAAGAATTAAATTTTTGTTTTTCTAATCGAGCGTTTATTCAAATAGGTCTTTATTTTAGAATTTTTAAATTTTGAAAATATACGCACAACTGTAGTGTTAAGTACAGATCTTTGTTGATATTTATAAATTTTTTGCCTGTTTTAATTTATTGTGTTTTAAGAAGAGTTCAGGTCATTATTTTTAATTATTTTTTCGCCAATCCAAACCTACCCCGCCTGATCCTGCAATCATCATCGCGCTTCGCATGGCGGTTGCACGATTGGCCCCGTGGTGGGTTCTGGGGAGGATATTTTGTATGTTTTAATAGTATGATAAACTGTTGTTCATACACCATTCCGGGTTCAAATCCTATCCGGTTCTTTTTTTTCTGAAATTTTTTTCTGTTTGAAAGATAACGGACTTTAACATCTGTCGTGACCGCTCAAAATATCGCCAACTGCGGATCCTTTGCAAGGTATAACTCTCTATAGACAAGGGTATAATTGTATTCTATAAGAATAGGATAATACTAGCAGCAAGTATTATTTTACTTGAGGAATATGGAAACTAATATATCACTTGAATAAAGTTTATTCATCTCGAAATTAGTGTAACTTCTTTTCACGCATTTTGCAAGAAACAAAAAAGCTCCGGTTCTTACCCCGCATGGTTTAATGGTCAAATAATACACGATATTAGGCAAAAAGAAAAAGTGCTAAAAATATACAAGTTACATGGCACTTCTGATGATGAAAACGAATTTAGAAGGTTAAGGTCCAAAATTAAATCAGATATCGATAGTGCATATAAGTTATATTTAGCTAATATTGAAAATAACATTCAGGTCAACCCAAACAATTTCTGGAGTTTTATTAAAACAAAAAATAATTCTACATGGATCCCTTCATCTTTGAAATATGAAAATCAAATTATCGAAGACCCGCAATTAATAGTTGATAGTTTTGCTGACTTCTTCTCAAAATCCTTCACACCTCCCAATTCCAGCGACGATAATTTTAACGACACACCTAAGAATAACTCCAATGCCTTAAACCTGTCTGTAATCACTGAGGAAGAGATCATTGAGGCCATTAAAAAAAATTAAAGCCACTATGACCATGGGTCCCGATCTTTCATGTCAGAAGTAAAATAATAGCAACATGGCTTCATTAAAGGACGATCAACAATTACAAAGCTGGTTCAAATGTGCTTTTAGAGGGCGGAATATTAAACATAATATTTTTAGTCGCAAACCTACCTTGCACTGACGAGAGCCAACAGCTCGAAACTGCAGTCTGCAAGTGGTGTGTGACGACTGGCAAGGGAGCTCCTTTAAGTAGGATCAGTCTTTCGGCTGGTGTTTGTTGCAATCGAAGCATTAGCGTTTTGATGGTAATATGCAATTATTACACTTAACGCGCCAGGCTTGTAACTTGTAATTCAGCGCTCGGCGGGGCACATAGTGTTACATGGCCTATGTCCATTTAACAGTTTTATTTAAAAACTAGTGTTTTATGGATAGTTAGCACGACCTGTATATTTTTTGGATTCAGTTTTTGCAGGTGAAACTGTTTTCAACTAACAGAATTTTACATGTATAACTGCTAAACCATGTCACACTGTTTTATGTACTTAATTTTATATCTTAGGAACTTAGTCCTGTTTTTCTACTAACACTATTATGTATCTCATATCCGTTGTAATACAGCATTATTATCCCAGGAAACAATTTGTCTACAAAATTTAGTTACATCAGATATCTATTTTTCAATTTTTATATTTTTGTTTACTATGGAGTACATATGGTTATTTTCCTTACCTTCTCTCATTCTATATATAGTAAATCCTATAACATGTAATATGTTACTGATTTATCAATAATATCAATACGTTTTACTACTTATTTACATCTGTTAATATTTGTTTTTATGTATAAAATAGAAATTGCAAAGGCAAATCAGCTGGCATGGAAAATAAACTATTATTATAGATTCCTTTTATCGATTATATGCCACTACTTTAGTTGAGTATGGGAATCTACAAGGCAAGTTGGTGCGCTTAAATTAACCACTGACAGATGGCCATACTTGTACGATTTCTATATTTTGATAGCTTTCAATTTAAATAGGGAATTAGATTTCTCACATTTTTTTGGTAGCGTTGTTTTCCAGTAAACAGGACAAAAAGTTTACCTTATCAGCCTTATCAGTAAAACTCACCAGGAAGTCATTTGCTTGCAGCCTTTGTACTGATTCAAACATTATAATTTTTAACTGCGGACTTCAGTAATTTATATTACAATTTTTATATCCCAGTTACAAAGTGTTGAACATACAGGTAATTTCATTATACTTATTTAAAATGTAATTAATCTTCAAATTTTGCCTTTGATAAAATTTCATTATTTTTAAAATAAATTCAAAGTCAATTCTTCTTAATTTAATAAGTAGTTAAAATACTATATGTACCACATGGTTGTAAAAAATATTTTTCTCTTTCCTTTTCATTTTTTTGGCAATTTATAGTCTAAGAAATCAGCTAACTCGTGCATAGCTAATAAAAACTAGTGCATAGCTAATAATAACTCGTGCATAGCTAATAATTACTCGTGCATAGCTAATAATAACCCGTGCATAGCTAATAACAACTCGTGCATAGCTAATAATTACTATTGCATAGCTAAAATTACTTTTGTACTGCTAATCAGCTTACTTTTGTATAGCTTAAATTAATTTTCTGCAGCTTTTGTATAGCTAGCCTAATATTTCGTGCAGCTAATTTAAATATATTTTGTACAGCCAACTAGCTTATATTTGCATAGCTAACATTGCTTAAATTTTGCATAAATGTTGTATGTGCTTATATTTGGTTAAATTTCCTACAATTTTCACCCCATTCATTGAGAGACGTAAATTGCCAAGAAAAATTTAGAATTCTTGCAATAAGAGACAATTGTGGGCCTGGATTGCTGTCCCAGAACCAGCCACCTGACCCATAAACCACCTAGGATACTGGTATCAATTTGTTTTTTTATATATATATATATTTTTCACATTTCAATTTGTCTCAAACCGATTTGTCTAATTTTTTTATGTAATATATTTTGTCATTCATTTTAAACTATCTTTTTATTTCTCTTACCAACAATTTCAGTCTGATCTATAGCAGACTGGTTATTCGAGAAAAAGAGACTATTTTGCTTATTTTACTATAGATGGTGCCCAATTTAACATCAATTTTTCTTTGTCTCCTTTTCTCGAAATAAACAGAAATCTGTCGCTTATGCTGTACATGTCAGAAAGGGTAAGTTTCTCTACTCTTACGAATGCTCTGGACCCACGGCTCTCTGCTCCGGCTTAAACCAGCTAGTCGTCCGCACATGTTGCCTCAATTCTTTCTCAAAAATAAATAATAAGAGAAAGGAGGTAACAATAGCCCGGAGAGTAGCTGTTGGTTGCAGTCTGGTTAGGTTCCTTATAGTAAAATAAGGATTTATAGAGGAGTTTGCGACTAAAAATATTATGTTTAATTACAAAGCTGGTTTGCAAATCTCAATAGGGTTTTCCCACTAATTTTATTTTAACAATTTGTGTCGTGAAAATGATATAATAAAACATTTTATTAATTTACAACAATTTACTTTTCTAATAAGAATTATTTCTAAGAAAATATCGTTAAAGCAACTTGCTGATAATTTCACTGCTTTTTAAAACGGGCATTTTTACGCGCCAGAATTACGTATCTACCCGGATAACCAATGAGATTATGGATATAATTAGTTTGTAATAGATTCTAACTGTGTGTTAAAGAAAGCTTTCCTCTAAAACTTCTCAGAATTTCAATTTGTAATGCTTGTACTGTGATTGCTCTAAAGCCACGTGTAAATATTGGCCAATCAGAATCCAGATAAATGCCGCACAAGTTATTCGTGAAAGCGTCGGACGTTAATATTTTGTACTGTAGTTTAGGTTTAACCTTCACTGACATTACACATCAGATGACTAACCTAAAACGTTAAATTTATATTTTTATGTTTGTATTGTTTGGAGTGAAAATATTATTTTATCAGTTTCTGATTTATGTTTTATTAATTCTACAAGCAAAATGGAATCAAGTGGAAGAGGGATATGTTAAAGGTGCCGCTGATAATTTACCTAAAGTAGAAAAGTGCTGTCAATAAATAGAGGTTATGTTATGTTAACAGAGACCAAGATTAATAAACAATCTTGAACAGAGACAACCTCTGGATTTCAGGGTGTTGACGTCACAACGCGCCAATTTATGGCTGTTTAAAATGAACCCAATATTTTTCAAACTTCAAGTTTTTTTTTTGTTACTATTAGTAAAATTAATAAGATAATAAATATGCCATAAATCATTTTTTTACGTGAGTTAAGTATTTCAGCAATAATTTTTTTTTCTGGGAAAACCCTATTCATTTGTGCTTATTGATGGCGTTGGATGATTTGGATACAACACTCTGTATTCTCTTCGTGCTGATTTATGAAAATAATTTTCATACAAAAACGCCCCCAGGGCCAAGACTAGAACTCGAAGCTGAACGGGACTCTCAAACAACTTTTCAAAAATCCAGTAGGTAGACTTTGGTTTATTAGGAAATATCCCGTAGAAATATGCATAATTGCAAATTAATAAATTTATGGCAATTACTTGGAATTGTTACGAATTACGAATTGTTAAAATAATTCCTGAAAAAACTAGAAATGTGTAAATTGATTTATTGCTGTCCACCATTCACAAAAACACAGGCGTAGTTTATTTGATTTCTCAAAATTTTATAGCAACGTAAATGAATGCAAAGCACATAAAAATAAATAAAATGGGTGAAACCTTGGACTCCTATTTTTAAAATCAAATTTTATTATAAAATCTTGTTTGAACTTTCAAACTACAGAAATATATATTGCAATTTTCCGCGAATTTCGCACACTTTACTGTGAATTTTAGCGCGGCTCCCCTAACAGGTCGTCCGTTAACACTATAAATAAAAAAATTATGACGTTTCATAATTTTATTGTATATTTTCCCGTGAGTATTTTTATACATAAGTGTGGACGTTAACTGGCGCCATATGATAAATTCTGATGTTAAAATAGAGAAAAAATACACTTGGCTGGAATTAATATTTGAATATTGAATTTTTATAGATTTATAAATGTTTGCGTTGATATTTGTACTGCAAATATTTGATACAGAAGTTGGTGTTGTAAAATAACTTTTAAAATAATTCACATATCACTTACATCTTAATAATTTGATTTTGAAATGCCCTTTGGTTTTAAACAAGTTATTTTTAACGTCTAAAATGAATATCGCAAATACATGTTTCTACCACAACCCAGTCAGTTTTTTATTTTTTTAAATTTTATTTATTTACAACATGCAATGGGCAGAACCCAATTACAGGATAAAGTTACGAATTACAAAATCATCTAAGAAAAATTCAAAAGAAGACAAAACACAATAACAGTACTTACTAAATATGAGACAAATTACTTAAATGTTTATATTAGATTACAATCATTATCACAGATTTCATTATGAAATATCATATCACATGTATGGTCGATAGCCGAGTGGGATAAAGCGCGAGGTGGCAATCGCTATTAATCACACGGACATCGCACCATCGGGTTCGAATCCTGGCCCCGGCACTGGCACTGTCTGAGGAAATGGTTGTATGTCCGCGTTTTTTCAATGTGTAACCCCCTTCCGCACAAGCCCTGGCGTCTGGAATTGGAGGTTGCCTAATTTCTGTGGTGTTTATTATTATATTATTATTGTTATTATATAAACGTTTAATGCTTCTAATATTACAGAATAAAATATCTAAATCATCTTCAGTATTTGAATAATTGTTAATCATATGATATACAGGGGACATTTTATATACGTTATATAAAGTTATATATATTAGTATTATGATTTCTTATATAAAAAACTGTTTGTGTCCAGCATTTATTCTCGGTTCATGAGACTGAAATATTTTGAGTAGTGACTCACAATTATTATATTATTGACTGAACGCATAGCACAGCGTTTAATCAAGCTGCCATTTCAAATCTATTGTAAAAAAATTCTCGCGGGATGCCTCTTTGAGGATATTGATTGTCGAGGTATGATC
Organism: Leptura quadrifasciata; assembly: GCA_963675555.1. Lineage (NCBI taxonomy): Eukaryota > Metazoa > Arthropoda > Insecta > Coleoptera > Cerambycidae > Leptura > Leptura quadrifasciata. The sequence continues at coordinate 139,580,924 of OY776676.1, read as the reverse complement.
CTATTTAAAAAAAAAATCTCTGAACTCTCTCAATATTGGTAATATGAATTTTATGTATTAGATTCCAAACTATTGAACCATATTCAAGTTGCCACCTTACAAAGTTAATAAAAAGTAGCTTTGATGTATCTATGTTGTTAAAATATTTGTATTTCGTAAGATAAGACCAAGATTCTTATAAGCCTTAGATGTCATTGTATCAATATGGGTGACAAAAGTAAACTATACCTAAATCTTTAATAGTATTTGGACGAGGAAAGATTACAGTATTATTATTATAATTGTATAATATTACGTTATGTTCTTCCTTACGATAATACGACATTACATTGCATTTAGTTGCATTAAGCAATAGTTTATTTTTCTTACACCATGAGTTTAATGTGTTAAATTTTTTTGTAGTAAGGTACAATTTTCAGATTGAATTTTTAAGAAAAGTTTTAAGTCATCCGCATAAAATAAACAATTTACATTTAGACCAGCTACGATGTCATTGATAAAAATTTTGAACAATAACTGCCCTAATACTGATCCTTGAGGAACACCAGAGGACTGAGTGAAGTTGGACGATTTGTATCCAAAGCAGTGGACATACTGAATTCGACGATGTAAATATGACTTTAATAACATTAACATATTGTAGCTTAGACCCATCTTATTTAACTTCATAAGTAATAAACCATGATCTAGGCTATCGAAAGCCTTGGAGAAGTCAGTGTAGATGACGTCTACCTGTTCCCTTTGATGAAATGCTTCACGTTTGAATATGTTTACCGAAAGGTAAATAATAATGCCTCCAGTTTCAGTAGAAAACAGCGTTTTGTTAAAACAAATGAAGAAGCACGGTTGGGATATCTTGTTATATTTTGAAAGTAAACCTATGATTAATAACTGTAAAGATACTATTGTTGAGACATTATAGCCCAGGCGGTATTTGTTTTGGGTTTGGCGAATCGGGTAGTATGGCAGATTTTTGGTTTAATCGCTACTAAAAATCATAAGAAATTATAATTTCACCCTGCGCTAGTTTGGAAACGTGGGCGTAATTTTTTATTAAAGTGAAAAAATTCCGTTTTTTTCTTCCTATTTTTTCATATATCTCAGTAGCTATTGATTTTAGAAAAAAGTTATAGAAATGAAAAAGTTTTGTAATTAAATTAGGTTGGTTGCGAATCCAAAAATATATTTTTACTATTGAAAAAGTAGTAAAAATCGAAAAAAAAATTTAAATAGCAAGTTATTTGTGGAATATTTTTCAAATACTTATACGTAGGACCTTCATACTTGGCTAAAGAAACTTTTTAATATAATAAATCTTCCAACCAAATTTAATCAAGACAGGACTTTTACTTTTTGCATAATAATTTTGCAATCTAAACTTCGCCAAAAAATTTGCAAATTTTCAAAATGTTGCTGAGCTAAACTAAAGCATTTAGAAAGTTGAAAATTTTTTGACATATAAAAGAGCACTCAATTTTCAAATCCATTTTGAGATATTAAAATCCGTTAATTAGGAGAGTCTAACGAATTGTTTAATAATAATAATAATTGATGATACCGAGGTAATTTTGTCGTAGATACTCTTACCTTTAAACAACATGCTTGTAGCAATCTCTGTGACAAAATGTTAAGTGTTTGTCAACGTTCGAGGCGTATTCGGTAAGAAAATTTGTTGAAAATTAAATTATTTATTTACAACTATGTTAGTACAGTAAAAATGTATCAAAAATTCCCATTACCTGGAAAAAATTGCACACTTGAATTTATCATGCTCAGTGATATTGTGAATGATCCATCTTTTCGCGTCTAATAGACTTTGATTATATTTTCCAAAGTGGATATTAAACGTTCACAAAGAAGGGTTCAAAACGACTGTTTCAGACCGAGAATAATACAAAATCTATACTTACTGTTCGTTTTTGCTTAACTGCTTCACTGATGGCACCAATTGGACGTCGTTATACTATAAATCTAATACAGTAAATACTAACACTTGCTTAAATTTAAACCTGAAAAGGAATTTTGAAGCACAAGAAAAGACAATATAAAATTCAAAAATATTTATTAAATCTTTTAAAAAATTATGTTTTTACAAAACCTTCAAGAAAAATGTATTGACAAACTATAGTCTGGCCCATGTACAACACATCGTGAGGAACGGAATGACTCATAATGTACCAACTACCATCCAATGTGCGGTTTATAGTTAACGATTACACAAAAAGATTCAAGAAAAGTTCAATGTTTATACATTTTTGGTGGGCTTTTGCTTGCCTGTCTGTTTACGTAATATCAGTTCAATAGTAATTTGGTTCGCTCCTCGGAGCTTAAAAATGCTTGAATCGCAATGATTTTGAATTATATTGTGGCAATTATATATTCAATCGTTCAGGCAAGGCGGTTCCATGCACATCTGAGTACATGGTAAAGATACTTTTCTGACACCGAATCACTGAGGAACCGGTTTAGGGCAAATCCCGTTAAAATCCATCATTTTCCCGTCAAAATCGACTGCTAGAAAATGAATGGTCACCCTTGTTGCTAAAACTCTCGACTTTGACTAGAGACTGGATTAACTTGTCCTCATATTTGACACAATGAATGAGTTGCAGTGCTGCACAACGTGGATTCGTAAAAGGGTTTTTTAATTTTGAAATTCGATTTTTGTTACACGTTCTAAATTTTCGTGGTGGGGGCCACATTACATCCATGTGCAGCGACATTTACTACACTTTCTAAAATTACACTCCTTGATGAGTTTTCAAGATTTTGGCATAAAAAAGTCGGATTTTGTTAGTTTCGAAAAGTTTATCGAGGGTTTTGGCGTGTTCTTTAACATTATCAGGATCACTTAGAAGATCTAAAACCAAAAAGGTGACCTTCCCGCTTTTGCTTCGGCCGCCATCTTGTAAAATTTTTGAATCGTTTTATCTTGTGTTCTATTGGTCCCACCGAAAAAGTTATTGAACAAAAAATGTTGTAAATAAAATTCTACATATTTGCGGTAATTGCCGCGATGCCAAAAAGTTAATATTTGGAGCGGCAGAGGGCGTAGAAGTTACCAAAAAAACAATTTAATTCGATTTCAATTTCGTCAAAAAATTTTCACCTATATATTAGACCTAGAGCATTCATAATACCGAGATAATTTTGTCAAAGAGACAGCTGCAAGCATCTTACTTAGTAATAGCCCGAGGTCATAGGCCGTGCTATTACCTTTAGGCAAAATTTTGATTGGTTTAATACATTTGGTAAAAAATTAATGTGTCTTCAGTTAGCAGAACAAAGTTAGCAGAACACAATTATTTCATAAGGAGAATTAAATGCTCATTAAATGCGCAAGAAAAAATTGTCCAGCTCATATATATTTTTTTTATCGCTAACTTGTAAAAAGGTAGCAGAACATTAGCGTAAAATAACAAATTCCTGATTTTCAACCGCGGAACAATAAGAGCACATTAAATGCTAATTAAATGCGCCAAAAAAAAATGTGCTCGTATATATATTTTTCTATTGCATGTTCTGCTAACTTGCAAAGAAGATAGCAGAACATTGATGTAAAATAACAAATTCGTGATTTTCAACCGAGGAACAATAAGAGCACATTAAATGCGCAAGAAAAAATTGTCCAGCTCATACATATTTTTTTAAGTTAGCAGAACATGCGATAAAAAAATATATATGAGCTGGATAATTTTTTCTTGCGCATTTAATTAGCGTTTAATGAAATTTAATTCTCCTTATGAAATAATTGTGTTCTGCTAACTGAAGAGACATAAAAAAATTTCGTCTGTAGACGTTTCCTGAAAAAAAATGCGAAGCTGCTATATCACGCTTCAATTGTGAGAGAACATAGGTGGGCGGACGTCGGATCAGCTTAACTAAGGGCTGGTCTTTCCATGTTCTATACTTCCACGCAACAGATTTATCGACGTATCTCTTATTTTCAAGGGGCTATATTATACATTCTTCAACCGGCACCTCCACCAAAATATGTGTAAATGTATACATGTTTTGTTTTTCCCCCCCTATTTCCCACATAGGTTAAAGTTTAAGTACTTCCCTCAAAATTGGTGAGTTATAGCAAGAAATGATTATCATATTTTGATTTAGCGCTACGAATTATATTAGATTCACCAAAAAAATCATCAGGGAGGCAAAAAGTTTTAAAATCCAGAACAATGTTATGTATAAGAAGACTTGCAAATGTGCTTTTCATTATCGTTACATTTCAGAACTTCATGAAGTTCTTTGTTTTTGAAGGTTACGATGCAATGTTGTTGAGGACGAGTTTAGGGCAAAGGACAAATCTTATAAATGACTCGTAACATGTTCAAGTGTAATATTACCTTTTACAGTTTTCAAATTCAGTAGTGTTTAGGAAACTTTAACACATTTAGTAGGTAATTATTACGATTTTGCATTCGAAGTTATTTCTATTACAAGAAAACTATTGTTTATCGTCTTAGCGATGAAATATTTTAGTGGCAACATTTGAACAATACTCATACGTATGAAATGATTCACCGCTTGGAGCGGTTTCCTACTGATTTTATTCAGTATTATGTGGGCATACGTTTCATTAACATATTTTGAGACGGATTTGTTTTATGACTACTACAATACCGTCAGAGAATAATATAAAAAAATAATAAATGAAACTGACCCACCTCCATTCGTGTAGTGCGTCAGTTATTCTAGAGAAAATCTTGGTTAAATTTCTAAATTTATATAAATGTACAGTTTTATGCTAGGGCGAGCTCTGTTTGACTGTATTTTAAGACTACTTGAGCTATAATATGTAAAATGTTTATAAGACCGCTACTTGACACACGTAACGATCAAAACCCATAAAGTACACCTTTACACAAGTAGAAAGCAAGATTCTATAACTTCCATATTCCCAGATCATACCACACAGGGGCGAAGAAGTGGCAAGCAGTAATCAAAGTAAGGCACTTACAATAGACCTGAAAATTTTATTCAAGGCGCAAGTGACTTTTAGTTGATTAATACTTAAATAATTATGGTACCTTTTTAGGTATCATAGGATAATTTTTACATTCCGCTACATGCCACATTTTTGGAGCCCTGCGTAACTATTTTGTCCTGATACTAATTACTCTAGAAGTGAAATTTTACAATAGTAATAATAATAATCGATGTATCAATCCAACAGACATACGTTCCTATTAAGGATATACATTATAGATCAAGAGCTAGTGATTTTTTAAATGAACGTCTTGACTTTTATAGTGCATAGCTTCAAAGATATCATTAACAGTCACGTCTCTAATGATCACATAAACAGTCTATCTCTTTGAAAGAAATTTTTTATTGTTGGTTAAAACAGGTTACGCTAATTTAAATGTTACGACAAGCATAATTAACTTGACATTCATTTGAAAATATTTTAATTGAGGGGAGTCAACACACTGCGATTACTCTGTGTGATCTCTCAAAGGTCTTCGACTGTGTCTCCCACAATAAATTAATAGAAATAATGCAATGGTATGAAATTACAAGGTACCTCTCTCGCTCTTCAAACCATACCTGCTTAATCGTCAGCTGTGTATTGTCAGGATCCCTAAACAATAATGATGGTGTACCCCAAGGCTCGATCCTGGGGCCACTGTTATTTTTAGTTTATATGAATGACTTTCCTCAATTTATGTTGCCCAGCAAATCTACTCTGTTCGACACTACTCTCTTGTGTCTCTGTTTGTCAGTTTTTTTGTCCCGCTTTGTGCCGTTTTAGAAAAAAACTGAATTATACTCCATACACCTAGTTGCATTTCCTTGATGAAGCCTCTTCTCTACCTCTTCGCCTGCGGCTCGGGATAATTTTCAGATTATTCAAGATCTCGAAAAAATGTTCAGAAATAATTTAACCTCTAGTAGTATTACAAGTGATAATTTTTATATTTACGAAAAATATACCAGAAACAACCTAAGAGATGACCTAAATGCATGAGCATATTTCATTATTATACGCCATTTTCCAATTGGGTAAAAATAAGTAAGTAATAGTTTCTCATGTTTTATTCGTTCCACGATCTAGTCTTCCTCTTTTCTTCTTCTTGGTGAGCGCCTAAAAAGAGGAAGAAGAAGAAAAGAGAGACCTTTTGTCTGTAGATATGTCCTGTGACAGATTCCGACTGTCAATAATTTTCCTATGTAAAGGTGGAATTCAGGCAAGAGGGAGGGGTCGGCAATGTATATATTTTTCTACAGCACACAGAAATATTTGCGTCAATAATTATTTACAAACTTCAAACGTGAATTATATAAATAAATATTTCAACAAATGATACTTATCGAGATCGTTCAATAGATATAAGATAAAAATTTAGTCACAATTACAACACGAACTATCTTCTTAATTAATTCTCTAACTTCTCAATATACGGCATGGACACAAAATTAAGACAATTTACTATTTTGAAATGAACTTTTATTTAACGTCGGTCGGCCGTTTCCGTTAATGACTCCTAACACCGACGCCTATAGACGTGCTACCCCCAGCCAGGAATTTTGCCAAACCTCTACTCTTTCGACGAGTAGGAATCTTTTAAATACATAACATTTAATAGACAAGGGACCCACAGCTTTACATTTCCTCCAAAGAATGGTATATCCACTGCGCAACACTCGCCTAAGATTGCATAGCTTCCTCGCTTACACTGATGTGTGAGGATATACTATCCTTCAGAGGGGATGCAAAATCCCTGGTTGGGGGTAGCTCGTTTACAGGCGTCGGTGTAAGTCTTCAGTAGCGGAAATAGGCCGACGTCAAATAAATGTTTAAAAAACGTTAAAACTCTTTTTGTAATCGCTTTAAGATACACAAATAAACTTATAAAGTCTTCTGCCACGAATATTTTTAATTGAAATTTATCGAAATTCCGCAACAAACCATCGCATTTCGGATGCATCTGAAAGACTATGGAGTACAGGAAATTACAGTTTCAGGGGACGGTAGCTCAGTGTGTTAATGCGTCTGACTAGCAGACTATTACTTGTAGTAGCTATGGGGTAATACCTCATAAACACAAATTTTTCAAAGGGCATCTCGCATGTGTATGCACGACTCCGCATTAAAATTTCACTCCATAAACAAATAATCTAACATCACATCATTATTTGAAGTAGGTTTTTTCGTAGTTTTCCTACACAATTAAATAGTAAATACAGCAAACATAAATACTAGAACATTAATTAATTTAAATTACGTTGGTAATAAAATCTTTGAAACAAACATACCGAATACTTTTGTGAGCGGTTATCATTTCCCTAAAATTTAAATTTGCCTAATACCTCTTGCAAGAACATCCTGCAGCTGCGGTAAGTCGATGCTACTGGCATTTTGTCACGCCACAGACACATATATATGTATTGTAAAATGCAATAAATACAGTATTGAGATACTTAAGGTAAAAATGATTTGTATATATTTTTAATAGTTGAATAAAATGTTTTAATTGGTAATTGGTAATTGACTAGCAGACTGAGTTACCTAGCGAAGTGGGTTCGATCCCCGCAAGGCGAAATAATTTTTCATTAAAAATATTACCCCAAGACTGGTTCGGAGTCCACATTAAACTCTAGGGCCTCGTCTTTCTTTACCTAGCACAAGATCCTTCCAGGGGGTTACTTCGGCAACTTGAGAGGCGGTTAAGAAAACATTAAATAAACAAACATTTAAGTACATCGGATCCTCAACAGTACAACTAGTAAATAAGAAATTGTGAGAAATATCTAATTCAGTTATTACAAGCATTTAAATTATTTATTTTTGAAAACTCCACGATAAGTTTGGGACTGCCCCTTTGTTGTTGTTGATATTGTTATATGCACGCTCACGCCTTCGCTCGGAGATAGGTTTATCCCTAATAGTAGAGTAAAGGAAGTCTGCCTAATGAGCAACCAGTAAAATATTAGTTCACCAGACAGCCAAGGGTGGCGCTGCCTCATAGAATACAATGGAAGGAATAGAAATGCCTCGAATGACAGACTGGATTAATCGAGAATAAGCGCCACCGATATATAAGTAGCAGAGCCAACGCACTGGAGTTAGTTCGGTACAGTTCTGAATGAGTCAGTCCGTTAGTTATGTATTAGATTAGCAAGTGATCAGATGGATTAAAGTTATAATTAGCGTGATATTCATGAAAAACGTTATAGACTTTGTTGCTCTTTTGTTCGGCTCGTTCTATTGCAATCTCCGCTTTCTGTTGAATAGAATTTCTAGCAGAATGAAATATCATAGTACAAAATATCATGTGTAATTCATGTGTAAAGAGTCTTTTTGCCCTCTTAAATTTACATCACTCGCTACTGTAGTGATGGTAAAAATATCACTTTACATAGTAGTTACATGATATACTATTTTCGTATTCATAAGCCTGTGTTTAAGCAAAACGGCGTAGTTGTATATATAATTCGCACATTTGATTCCAGACTGATTTATCGAGTTGGCTTGGAAAATTAAAATTTCCTTTAATTAAATAAATGTGCCCACAGCAGGTAGTTAAAGTTCGTTGCCAAGTATTTATTTTTTGAAAAAACCTGCACATCCGGTAGAACATTGGATTCGTATTTTTTTAAAGTAGATTAAACTTACAGTTATGTAAGTCTCATTAGCGATTGACTTTTGCGTTTCAGAAAACTTTGAAATAAACTTGTCATTAGGGAAAAATGTCGCACGTGTTGTTTGAAATACATATTTTAATTACATTTCTAAGAATATAACTGTAAAGATTATTATAATAAATTATATGTTGCTTCCAGCATTGGCCAAATATTACATTATTTTTAGAATGTGCATATGAATTCCGCAAATATTTGTGTAAAAATGAATTCGTAATTTACTGTTTTATTTAAAATTCAACAGCGTATGTTCCAGGCGCGAGAGCTATTTCCGGGGTTATAATTTTTTTTTCATTCTCTTTATTTTGTGATGCTTTCTAATAGTGCTGTAGAATATTTTGCACCAAAAAAATTGTTCGTATTAATGAAAATAGCGCAGAAAAGTTTTAATAATTATAGTGAAGGTACCGGGAATTCGACCTAAAAATTAATGAAAAAAGCTACTGGAAGCGGCTGGAACCTCGCCACTCGGTGGATCTTTGAAGCCGAAAAGAGCATTAAATTGTGTGACAAAATGGCACTAAACGTAATCCGATCTCTTCCAAAACCTTCTCAGATCTTCTGGGGCACTAAAAAAACCCTCAACTTAATGAATTTACAATCATCTATGCGAGGTATTACCTACATTATCGCTCGTTGAATAATATACTATTAGGATATTAACAACTTTTACATCACTTGAACGACTAAGAAAGTCTAGTTATCCTAAATACTACAGATTTATAAAGCAACGAACTGAAAATTGGTAAAGTGATAATCTATAATAAATTCACCAACGAAGGTACAGAAAGCATATGATATTGATATTGTTACATCTACCTTTAAAGTTTGTGACAATCCACTAAAAGTTACAAATATGCCGAAATCTAATTAACATGACATGACACCAACGTTATTGGATGACAAACGATGACAATGACAATCGTCAAAATTTGCTCATTGCAATCCAATCACTCGCGGCTGTCCTTGTTAAATGAAACATTAGCATTTCAGTAATTTTACTAGATTTTAGAGGAATATTTGTAGTTTAATTCTTCGATTTGTCTGTATATATATTTAAAAATGGCACTAAACGTAATCCGCTCTATTTCTAGACCAGTGAAGAAACTCTCACACGTGAATTGACACGTGATGTGATGAGTTTCACGACGTAACGGCTACGCGCATCGATCATGTCATGCGAAATGCGATCTATGCCATATTTGCTTTGTTTTTAATTTTTTTCACGGAAACCAAATCGAAAGGGTGGAAGTGTGATATATCGTTGAAATCAGAATTTTTACTGCTTTTCAATCGTTCCATTGCAAATTGAAAGTAATTATAAAATAAACAACTTGTTGCATCAAAATGGCACTAAACGTAATCAGATCTCAACCAAAACCTTTTCAGATCTTCTAGGGCACTAAAGAAGCGCACACGCAAAGTTTCATTCAAATCCACTCAGTAGTATCGGCGCTATCGTGCTAACACACATACACACACACAGACATTTTTCAAAAACCACTTTTTTGGGTTCCTAGGACCTCAAAACGTAAAGATTTGATGTTATCTCAATTTTCGTTTTTGAACCAATTTTAGTAACCTCTCACAATTTTATTGTGGAGAGGTTAAAAATATTGTCAAATTGACTAATACTTTTTTAAATATAAACAGGTAGATTCGATTCTGAATAGAGCCTTTTGCATCGTGTTCAGAATTTTTCAAGGATCAGAATCTACATGGTCAGAAAGTGTAAGTCGTACTGTCGTGAGCAAATAAAAATAGCAGAACTTTTTTTTCTAATGTAAATCTGTCTCTATTTGAATATGTAATGAGTAGCCGAAATAAAACAAATATCACTTTTAATTTATTTTATATGATGGATGGTTAATGAGACAAATTGCACTGCGTTATAACATTAACAAAAATTTGGTGTGTAACATTTTAAGAAAGCGGAGAATAAACGGTACGATTAGTAGAAATCCTGGATCAAAGGACAAAGGATATCCTACATAACAAGAAACTAACTATTAATATTTCGTTATTGCACCATTTCTATTTATAACTTCTATAAGTCTGTTTGGCACAGAATTAAATAACCTTATACAATAATCATTAGTAATAATATTTTCCCATGCATTATTTACTACTTCCAGTAAATTTTCAGCATTTCGTGGTCTCACATTTCGTTTTTGGATACTTCTTATGAGTAGTCCCCATACTTCTTCCACAGGGTTAAGATCTGGACTATGACTGTGCCAGTTAAGAACATTGATGTTGTTATCTTGAAACCAGTTAGTTACGGCATGGGCAGTATGAACGGAACAATTGTCTTGTTGAAATATGAACTCATTATTAGGAAATAATTGTGACACAGAAGGGAGCATAATATTGTCTAAAATCCTAATATACGTTTCACTATTAAATCGTTCCTCAATATGCCACAAAACACCAGGACCACGTGCCGATATCCAAGCCCACATATTGACGGAAAATCTACCACTTTTATCATTGTTAGATATACATTTCTCATCGAATCGAGTATTCGGAGGGCGGTAAACACGAATACGACCGCTGTGTGTTGACTGAAAAATTTTTTCGTCTGTAAAGATTACATTGTTCCAAAAATTTACATCATGCGTTAAAAATTCAAGCGCAAATCCTACTCGAGCTTCTTTTTGTTCAGCTTTAAATAAATATTTCTGTGCTGCTGCATGACAGCGTAGCTCCCATTCTCTTACTCGCCGGCGACCAGCACTACTCGATCCAAGAAAATTCGTTTCTTCCTCAGCCTGAATAACTGAGAAAAATGGATTTTCTACTAAAGCATTTACCAATTGCAAATCTTTTTGTTGAGTTGATATCCTTCGTCGCCCTGATCCAGGATTTCTACTAATCGTACCGTTTATTCTCCACTTTTTTAAAATGTTACACACCGAATTTTTGTCAATATTATAACGCAGTGCAATTTGTCTCATTGACCATCCATCTTCTGCTTTATCAATAACTCCAAGATTTAACTAAATCGCTTATATGAGGCATATTGCACACTTGCAATAAATTATGACAACTAACTAACAATGTCACAAAAATTAAAGTTAGATGTACACAACTAGACTTTAGCAAAATATCGTTATAAGACTTGTCCTATTTTTTTTGCTCACGACCGTAGTAATTTGTTAAACAAGCAATAAAATTGATAACAATTTGTTAACTAAGAAAAAATTAAAGGTGTATTTATGTTTTTGGAGCCATAATAAGACCTTTTTACTCGGACATTTTTACCTTCCGTGTATTTTTCGAGATATTGCAAGTTGAAATTTTCCAAAAATGAAGGAGGGGAGGAAAGTATGTCCGATCGAGCTCAAATGTCACATGTGAATTCGTCATAAAAATACAAGGTTTTGTTTTTATTCGCAACTTTTCTCTAAAGTGATTATTTTCCGAGTATTCCCTAAAAAACATGAAAAAACAGAGGTTTTCAGAAAACAAAATCTTGTATACATTTTAAAAACTTTTCAGATGTGTCGTTCGAGACCGACTAAAATTCTTTCATTACTGTTATTTAAATTTAAAATTTTCAAGAAATTAGCCATTCCTCCGAGCAACTTAAAAAGTTGCTTAAGATTGAAGCAACGCAAAAACTATAATAAATTAGTTTAACGCGTCAAAGATAATGTATGCTTAGTGCTTACTTTTTCCAACCCGACAAAGAGAATATCTTTAATAAAAATAAAAAACAAGAAGATAAGTGAGAAAATTTACTGTAGAATTTAGTTTTCCGAAAAAAATGAAAAAAGGAACAAAAGTCGTATGGTATATTAAAATAATCCGATCAAAAATATTACTTTTTTATTCTTCTAATTTTTCTAGAAAAACTCATATTTCCGGAGGTATTTATCGAAGCGTCGGTTTTAAAAATTCAATTGACAAATTAATTAATTGGACATTTACTAAAAAATTATATGCACAACACATTTATGTGGTTTTGAGAGTTATGAAATTTGCATTTTAGAAAAAATTAACTGAATTAACTCTTCGCACTTAATGGCCGAAATTTGTTGAGTGAGTGAGTTTTGTTTACATATATTGATAATAGTCCGAATTTCCGAAGGATGTTTAACAATAGGATATTGTTCAATGAGTGAGAAAGCGACACAAGCCGAAGACGCGTGGAGCAATTCATTCTCATGGAAATAGGCAATTCCAATCGTATTAAATAAAATGAAAAAAATATTGTATTATCTATTTATTTTCTTTTACAATATTAATATTAATATTAATAGTTCCATAATTGATAATACTGAGAGGTGGAGAATTTACATCAACATTGAGATTCTTATTAATCATCACATTTGTGTTAGTGGGATTATTATTGTACAGTACTAAGAATCTTTCTTTTTGCAGTCTCCATTTCCAGCCTCCGTGCCTCTCTAAAGCTGTTATATCTGCTCCTGCATCTATAAGTATCATCGCAAATGACCTGCGGAAGCTATATCCGGTGTTTAGATGTGGTTCTGGAAGTTTCAAAAACGTTGCTACCTACTTGGCGGTCCAACTTAATTTATTAATTCCAATTTCCTGCATAGTGCACTTGCCCTTTTGATAATTTAGAGAGAGAGCCTGTGTTGCATTTGGTAGTCTGAGACTTATATAGTTTATATAGTATATATAAAAATCGGAGGGGATAGTCTTCACGCGCCGATTCACAGAAAATAAAATTCTAACACCAATTTCGATCCGGGGAAACCAAATTCCTACCAAGAGGTGCGTGAAGTACTTGGGGGTGAGATTAGATCAACGACTGACGTTTAATACTCACATCAATGAGACAATACGGACGGTCTACTCCTTGTCCAGGAGTCTGTATCCGCCCATGGTCAGGGGTAGCAGCCGACATAATAAAAAACTGTTGTACACAATGGTGGTCAGGCCATCCATCACATACGCGGCGCCGGTGTGGTGCAGCATACCGACCACGACAATGAAAAAACTAAAAGTGCTTGAGCACAAATTTATGCGCCTCATCTCTAATTCTGGAAGGTACACCTCCCTCAGAGACCTGTACGCACTTTGCAGCGACATAGCCCCGATAGCGGATTACGTCCAGCAGATCTCTCAAAACTTCTACTCTTTCAAGCTGGGCGATAGTCCGTTAACAAGACACATAACACAAATTAGACAGCATAATGCCCCATTTCGGATTAAACACCCCTTACCGTACCAGACGTTACCGATTTTCCGGCAACCCCTGTAGCCAAACTTCACCAACTATAACCTCAACTTACCCTATCCACCTTTACTAATATTTCATACCTTTCATATTTTTAAATCTTTCCTGTCCCCCTCTTCCTTTATGTTTGTAATCTTTTGTCGCGTTTATTTTTTCTTGCTTTCTTTTTGTACATTTTTGTCTCTAAATTCATTTCTCATCGCACATTTTTACAAAATCAAAACCTTGTGAAATCAAAATTTTTAAAATAAAAGTTTAGGCCCGCTTTTGCGCAACACGGAATTTAAACACTTCGCGGAAGGCTCCTCGTTTGGGTTGAGGTGCCTGCGTCAGCTACGAAATTTTTAAAAAAAGTGATAAGTGAACAAGTTTTCTAAAAAAATGTGTAGTTTTAAGTGTTGTTAAGTCTTTTATGTTAGATGTAAGTAATTTTAATACCTTTTTAATCTGTTTGTCTCAGAAGGAGTCTAGGTTTAAGTTTTTAATTGTTTTTTAACCGAACCAGACCCGTTCCGCCCGACCCTGCAATCCGCCATCGTGTAGCGCGGTGGTTGCACGGTCGGTCCCGGGATGGGTTTTGGGGAGGTACGTATTATATTATAATGTTAATAAAGTTATGTTGAGTTGAGTTGAGGGAGTTACTTCGGTAACTTGAGAGGCGGTTAAGAAAACCTTTTAAGAAAATATTTTTTAAGTTTTAGTTTTTGTTATTGGAACTGTCACAATCACAGAATTATTTAAATGTTCCAAGCCGTCAATTTTCATCGCTTTCGATTCACATGATCAACTTGCTCCCATTACTCCCATGATGAGGGAAACCTAAAATCAAATTTACCACAATTTGCCTATCAGGGACTACATATGTATACATTCTTACCTTCAAGATAGATACTAACTCAAAAATTTTCGCAGCTACTAGGTGAAGAACTCAATGGCCTTACGGCAGTTGGGGAATAATTTACATGATAAAATGCCATTAATTGAAACATTTTGTTTTAGAAGTGCAAATAGAAACCTTTACCGGTAAATTTATCAAGCCATTAACTATACTATATCCTCCTCACATCGCAATGATGCATTAATACATTTTTCAAAGTATTGCAGATGGAAAATATTATTTTTACATACACACTGAAAAATATGATCTAAAAATACAATTTCGATAACATTCTTTTATAGCTCTGCTCAAGGAAAATATTTTTATTTCCCTATAACTCGTTGATAGATAAATAAATATTATAGGACGAAAGAAAATATTACTATAAACTAATATGAAAAACTTCCAGTTTACGTCAATCGCCTGGCTAAATCGATACCCAGGATAATATCATAAATTAATAATATAATAATTTCCAGAGAAACGTTCACGGAACTAGGTAATAAATCGGACAAGAAACCTCTCAATGGACGAAATTTCTCAAAAATATGAATCTGGGTCAATTATTAGATGTGAAGCACGATGTTATTCAGCCTTCAGTTTCTTTTGTTTATTAAATTGTATAATTTGGAATGTAAACAAAAAGAAAATGATTCAAGTTCACGAGTCTAAAAATAATCCTTAAAGCATTTTAATTGATACGAGCGTGTTTGAGATGTTGCTCACTAAAATTGTACGAGGTTTTCGTGTTTTTATTTATATTAAGTCAACATGTGAGTCGTATCCAACAAAGCCATCCTTGAGGTTTCTCTGAACAGCATTCGATTTAAAAATGTTTTGTAGAACAGAATGCCGACAGAATACAAATAAATCATACTGAAAGAGTAATGTGTAAACAGTGTGGTTTTACTGTATTACTTTTGCCTATAATAATTATAATTCCTTTTTACAAAACTTCTAGAATACTTACCTTGTGAAATACGGCACTAGCTCACACTTATATTTCCTTTACTATTAAAAAACAATACAATACCAGTTCTGGGTTTTCCGGAAAGACGGCAAATTTTAATTTTTAATTATGCCATTAATGTATAGATAATATATGAAATTACAGTATTTAATTAATATAATTTATATAATATACAGGGTGTCCCGAAAATGGTGGGCAATCTCTCGGATTTGGGTAGAACTAGTGAAAATAAGGTCAAAGTTCGTATATTTTTCTTTCCCCCGAGGTACCCCTACGAAGAAGTTGAAGGTTAAAAATCGATTTTTCGCGATAACTTTTTTATTGTTCAATCGATTTTAATCACTTTTGGATGAGTATCATATTATTTCAATCCAGTTAGGTCAGTGTATTAGAATCTTGGATAACATTCTTGGGGGCTCGGGGACAGATCACCCATTGCCTTAATAAGTTGAAAAAAAAAAAATTCAGCCTATTTTTTTTTATTTATAAGGTTATCTTAAAATTTTTAGGCCATTTTTACGTAAAAAACGTATACTTTTTTGATGTGGTAATATGAACCGTTTTCGAGATAAATAATAATAATAATAATAATATGTCTTTATTTATTATTGAATATAATAATAAAAGGGCGAAGTTCAGTAGAGTGAGACACTCTCTGCTCTTCCACTTAACGATAAAATTGCGATTTAATAGTAATTTAAAAAATTAAATAAACACGAGGATTATGTACAAAACAACATTTATTTCTCTAAGAGGTAGTAAGTACTTACCTAAACTTATGAAAACAAAAAATCTTGAACACACAAAACAGAAAATTTGAAACTTTACTGTAGAAAACAAATTAGGGACATGGAAAATGAAGATTTATGACATTTCATAACAAATGCTCAATATGAGCACATCCTTCTCTAATGCATGCTTGTCCACGACGAACTGACGATCTCTGGATTCGCCACAACATTCCTTCGTTTTCTCTAATTGCATTTGAATGGTACATAATTCTCTCGTATAATTCTTCTCTTGTCTCTACTGGTGTGGCATATGCGAGACTCTTTAAATACCCCCCACAGGAAGAAATCAAGGGGATTTAAATCGGGTAATCGGGGAGGCCAAGGAACAGGCCCACCCTGACCTATCCACCGGTTTGGACATACTCTATTCAAATGACCCCGCACTATAAGACTAAAATGCGGGGGCGCCCCATCATGCATAAACCACATGTTCTCTCGAGATGCAATGTCAACTTCTTCTAAAAGTTGTGGTAACTGCTGTTAGAGAAATTCAAGATAAAGTTGGCCCAAACATTAATATGAAATTGCCTTTGATGGCACATTTGAATTATGGCATGTGGGTTTTCCTCACTTCAAACGTGTAAGTTGTGGGAGTTAATGACTCCATTTCTTCCAAAGCTCGCTTCATCCGTATACAAAACCGATCGAATGAAGGCATGGTTTTATTCATATTTCTGTATAAACCACTATGAAAATTGCACCCTAGCAGGAAAGTCATCTGGGCTAATGGCATGTACTTTCTGTATATGGTACGGATGAAGCAGTTGCTCTTTCAAAATTCTTCCAACGTTCGATTTTGGGACATTCACTTGTAATAATAATGATCTGAAACTGACAGATGAATTCGCAGCGACTGCATCCAATACGTTCTCTTCTACTTCAACAGTACGTGTTGTCCGCTGAGCACCCCTGTTTACGTCATTTGGCGCAAGTCGACCTTAGTAGAGATATTATTCTTAGATTTTTAGTTTTCAAAAAAATTATCATATTTTTTACCAGTTTCTCTCAGCCGTTGATCAACACGTTCAAAAGTTTTGCGATCAGGAACCCTTCGATGGTGATACCGTCGAGCGTATAGTCTTCGTGCTTTCGAGGCATTACAAGAAGCCATTCCATACATTAAATGCATATCTGCGTATTCATTGCTAGTGTAAGCCATATTTCAACCAATTAATTACTTAATTAATGTCGGATTAGGCTAACAGTGAAAAATTATGTCACTCCAATTATCTGATATTTTGATCCATGGTAACCATAAACTGTCATTATTACTCGTTTGGTTTTGTACATAAACAGCTACATCGTGTTATCTACATAGATAAAACGATGTAGCTGTTTTTTAAAATATTTAAAAAAATTAATATTAGCACGTTCAACGCTGACCCCAGTACTTGGGCTTCAGCATGTGCGGCACCATTTATTGTCGTTTTTTTTTTATCGACGGGAAGGTCATACATAATATGACAAAGTAATACTAAGTAAATAATCTTTGTTTATTTATTTTTAAAAGTTACTATTATTTGTGCGATTGAAAATCGCAATTTCATCGTTAGGTGCATTTATCTCGAAAACGGTTCATATTACCGACATCAAACAAGTGTTTTTTACGTAAAAATGACTCGTAATTTAATTTATACAAATTCTGCATTATTAGATTATTAGACACTTAAAGTACCAACAAGAAGATAAACGTAAACGTATAAAATGACAGGTACGCACGCGCAGTAGCGAATTGTTGTACTTACGCCTGATATGACATAAACTAGCTCTAAAACGTATCGCATTGAGCCGAATAATGGCGATGGGACCACCGATTGCACCCGATTGTGTCATTGTAACTTTCAAAGATGCCACATATTCGCATAACCATCATCGATTTTTCTTATTTTTGGCCTATTTACAAAATTATGCAATATAAATAAAATAAAGTCCCCAATGAAAAGTTGTAGGTTAAGCGGTTATGTTTGTAAGGTTTGTTGAAATTTATTTCAGTAGATACGTTGCGTTTCAAAGAGTGCTTTATCTCAATTTAAGTCGATCCATGTATCGTAACATGGATTTACGTGTATTTCTGCATTTACTCAAAGAGTTACGTATACGGTGCTGGTGCTTTAAGTGCAGCCACGGATTTGGGTTTTGTGCCGCCCAAGGCATGGTTAAATTTCCCGCCCCTGAATAAGTCAATTCTACCAATAAAATAAAATTGTTTTGCTTATAAAAAAACTATCAATAAAAATACTGTTATATATCATTTCGTGGAACCTCCTGTGCAATCGCCTCAGTTTTTTATATTGCCGTCGACCTGATTTGCCGCCCCCATCTTGCTGCCGCCCTATTCACATGCCTACTATGCCTATTGTTATAGTGTATACGACCAGAATTGAAACCGTACAAAAACTAAAACCCGGCAAAAACAGTCGGCATCTCTTGCGGAAGTAAATAGAAATGCTTGTCATAAGAAAAACAATAAAAAGATGCCGCCTGTTTTTGCCGGGTTTTAGTTTTTGTACGGTTTCAATTCTGGTCGTATACACTATAAATCCGCCACTGTTTAAGTGTCTATTGCTAATATAACATAAATACTTTCCAGTTCATTTGTTAGATTCTACGTGCTCGAGTCCTAAAAATTAAATCAAAAAATTAAATCCTGAGAAGCTGACAAATATACTAATTAATTACTTACAAATGTTTTAGAGGAATTCATTGTTTTTCAGAATTTGACCAGCCTAATATAAATGTCACGTATTCTCGGCCAATAAAATTATTTATGTTATTTTTATATAAAATATATTCTTCTAGTCTGTTTATACAAATATGTCGAAATAATTTTATTTATTTGCATTAGCGCGATATTATCATTTTATCCTACTGTGGTGTGTAGTGCAAAAGGATAATTTTACATTAATGCAAATAAATTAAAAAAAAACATTTCAATATTTTCGTAAACAGGATATTGCTTAGTATAAAAATGTGTACTTTAGACTGGTCTTTAATGGTAATCTATAAAGAGTTCTAGAAAAGTCGCATTATTTTACTATATAATGTTATGATTTCAAATATTCATATTGAAAACCTTTGCCAAAAATTGCTGCTTATGATTTAAGGATATCACGGAAAAATCCATTTGCGTACACTGCAAAATCATATAGCTAGAATGATATATTACATATTTAATAGTTATTTATAATGTAAGCGTTAAAAGTGAAGTTTCATTTGTAAGTGGAGAAAATTCCACGAACAAAATAAAATAACGTTTACAATTTTTTTTTGTACAATTGCCCTAACCAACTACATGGATTTGATGATAAAATAGATAAATCAAAATTTCACAGTTTGACATTTCTTGACAGTTTATTGTATGATTTTTAAATAAGCGTGGCCTGCCTATGTTATGAAATTGTATCCTATTGACGTTATGTTAACAAATAAACAGATATTTACAAAAAAAGTGTTTAATTAAGATTTATGCTGGGGTTTAAAATGTTTGTCGAAGAAATTAATATTACAATTTAAAGTGGTGATTTGTTTAGTAACCCATCTATGTAGTCCAAACAATGGGCAGAAAAAGGGGTTTACCAGGCAAAAGATCGGAAGGAGATGAAATTTGGTGGGATCTTAAAATTTGCCGTCCTGACCATAACCCTGAATTTGCAACATTGGGGGAAGACCGCTCGTGCCGCCATCTTGGCAAGATGGCGCTCAAAATAAGTTTTCTGCAAATATCTCCGTTCCTATTGGTCCTATGCAAAAAAAGTAAATTTAACAAATTGCAGAGCATAAAATTCTACTTAAAATATGTTTTTGTAGGGACACGCCTATTTCCTTAATGGGTACGATATTTATCATTTCATTTTGTAACTCGTTTCTACACCACCCAGGTGGAAGAGCTTAACGGTGGGTTTTTTAACGTGGTATTCTCCGTAGGCCTAGTCCACAAAATCATTACTTTTAAGTACGTTTTGAACGTTTTGGTTGTGGAAGGCTGATGCATTGTCATCTGAATCTTCTTCATCGTTATAGTCACTTTCCATAGCATTTTCATCTGATATTTCTAAGAGATTCGTCTTTTCTATATTCACCTCGCCTTCTCTAAGCACTTCGGGATTGTTTTCGCAGGAGGATCCATTGCAATAATAGCAAATGACGGAACTTTTTTACTCCTGTTTTGTGGCAACCACATGCTCCTCCACAGACCGTTTTGCCCTGGACTTGGTGGTAAGTCCATAGGCCATATTAGGCCATATTGCCGCGTAGCGTATCTTGTTGGTGGCAGAGAGGCCAAGTTTACCTTGTTCACTATCGATCGTCCGAAATTCCTGTACCGCAGGGAATCCAAAGTATAGGTTTCGTAACATCTACCATACAGTGTTACCAAAAATGCTTCTCCCGATTAGTGGATCGAAGTCTGCATATGGATCTTGGAAGATTTCAATCATTTCAAGCAACTTGTTGTTTTTCACAAGAATATTAAGAAACAATGCACCAGTCCTTCCACAACCGAAAAGTCCAAAACGTACTTAAAAGTAATGATTTTGTGGATTGGGGGATACCACAAAAAAATGCACCGTTAGGCTCTACCTCCTGGGTGGTGTGGAAATGAGTTACAAAATGAAATGATAAATATCGTACTCATTAAGGAGGTAGGCGTGTTCCTACAAAATATAATGCGGAAACTATGTCAATATTTAAGGAGATAGGTGCAAAAACGCTTCACCGCTGCATTACCATTATTTGCTTGGTTGGCGCGCTGTATCTTGAAAACTGTTGGTCTGACGGAAAATATGCATATATATTGTTCAATTTATCATTATTTCTTTTTTCATAGGAACAGAGATATTTGCAAAACTTATTTTGAGCGCCATATTTCCAAGATGGCGGCGCGAGCGGCCGTCCCTAAGGTCGTAAACTCAAGGTTATTTTAAGATCTCACAAAATTTTATCTCCTTACCACCTTTTGCGTGGTAAAACTACTCAATGCCTGAAATTTACCTTACTACGTTTTAAAAAAAGTGTCTTTACAAATTATTTTGATTCGATGAAAAATTAAGATGAAACACGGCAGGAACGTTGTATGAGTTAAATGAGGAAAGTAGTTACAAAAAAATCTACATCTTCCAAGGGCTTTTATGAGTGTATGAGATGGGTGAAAAATAATAATTTTTAATCCAGACAATATATTGAATTTTGTTGCACATATATATATATATATATATATATATATATATATATATATATATATATGTGTGTGTGTATGTGTATGTTCAGGTTCCAACTGATGGCCAGTTTCTAATTCCACGAAAAATTCTCTATCGATTACATGTGTCTGAAATTTGTTTTCGTTAAAATTGTGATTTTTATACGCAAAATACAATTTTTGCTAAGTAAATATTAAAAAGTTCTTGAAAAAAGGTTGGTAATAGAATATATGTTACATTAATGATTAAAACTTGTAACAATTTAGACTTCTCCCCCTCCCGGTAGGAAATTTGAAACGATTTGTCCCGCCACGGACCATCTGTTGTCGTAGTCTCGATCGATGTTTACGTTTGTGACGGACTTGATCGGTAAAACATCCAGTGTGTGACAGGGCAGATCGCTCCAGGTTCAGTCCTGCCGGTACAGATACATGGAGATATCAATTCCGTTCCAATAGTAAAAGTATCATTGAAACATGGAATGGAGAAAAAAATTATTAACCGATTTTATAGATTTTAGTTTTCATCCACTTTGTTCGATTTTTCTTGATTTCATTTTCACAAATTTGCCAGATGTATTGACCCAAAAGTGGAATTTTTCTTCTTTTTTGAACCTTGTTCATCTTTATTGACTTTGCAAATACCTTCTGCATTTTGAGCACGCCTAAAATATCTGAACGCTCGTCCAGTCCCCTCGGAGGCCTCGGAATTTAAAGAGAATTTAACCATTAACTGAACTGTCCGTCTCCTCAACGACTTGAAACACACACAACAATGCGATTTTTACGTGTGTGGAGACTAAAATATCTGTACCCTGAGAGACCAAGTCGGCAGATGCGATTTGGCAGATTTGGTCGACGGGGGGACAAACTGCTTAAAATTCACTTTCATCTACGGGGGCCTATTACGAGACATTTTTGCAGCGGCACCACGGACTGGATTATTAAACAAGAGGACATGCACCATAAAAGTTGAAGAAGATTTTAGACGGTTATTGAAAAATTCAATAGCTCATGGTCTATAAGATTCAAGTATTTTGGTGCTTTGTGAAAGTGACACCAAACACATAGATTTATATAAAATGGGCTTCATGCGGACCCCCACGCTTTGCACCTGGATCCTGTATAGGGTTATCTTCTTACTTAGGAAAGAGGTCCATACAAGTTGAAGGAAGTTCTCAGGCAACTTTTTCAAACTTCAGTGTCACATGTTACCAAAGTCAGAGAAAGTTGCATAGGTGGCGAAAATTACTTAATTTAAATTGACACAATATCCAACGTCAAATGTCAAACTTGCTATAAAAATACTCATCTTAAAATGAAGAAAGCTAAAGGCAATAATTGTACCTATAATCGGATGTAAATGAAAACAAATAAAACATGCTGTCAGGAATTTACCATACTGAAGTTAAAAAATCCGAAGTAAATTTCGAACCAATGCAATGGGGTACTTTCTGTAAGTTTTAACTTTTTAGGAAATATTTCCAGCTGTTTTCAGTTACCTTTGCACCCTCCCTCGCTATGTGATACATAGAACAAGAATATGAAATTTATTCTCAAGAAATAGTTTTATGGCAAAAGGTATCAGTTTTATTGTGATTCAATATTCGATATTTTTAGCATTACGACACTATAAAGCTATCTGGCCGATTGTGATAATAAAAGTCCCTATTTATTCACAATTTTATAAAAATATGCACATAGGATTGTAAGTAGGATTTGGTGAGCGTACCAAAGTTTGTTTTTTATGTGCTATTAATTATGTAGGTGCGTATTATATACAGGGTGAACCATTAATAATAGGCCATAGTTCAGGGCTAGATTCTTTGGGCCAAAATATGAGGATGTAACTAAATAAGCTTTAGTAAAATGTTGCTGTGCAAAAAGATACAGGGTGTCAAAGTTCAAATTATTTTTTCGTTTTTTTTTGCAATAACTCAACAGCCTGTTGACGGATCTTCGCCAATTTTGCTAGAGGAACTTTTTTTATTCTAAGAAACAATAATTTATGTATTACATCACGTTAGATTATAGAAGGCGCTGCAGGACTTGTATCTGATGATGAATTTTTTCATATTCTTTTTTGACGAAACGTTGTGGTACTTCTGACCAGAAAATCTGATGAGGGCGTCATTTCTACGTATAAAAGGTATATTTGGTAGAACTTGATAACTCCAACCGTTTTCGAGGAGAAGTGCCGTTAAACATTTCAATAATTTTTTGAAGACAAATTCAAATCTAATGAAACAGTGTATTTATTGAAAAGTGTGTTTTGGTTACGTTTTAGCTCTGTCATTTAATCATTTTATTTTGTTCTTGTGTTCCTCGAGCTAATTTCTTTAACTTCTTTATTTACAATGCATAGACATAATAATTTTTCAAATAGGGAAATGAGGGATATTATATGTGTTTGCGCACAAAATAATTTTAGCGGACGTGCTGCAGCGACGAGATACTCATTGCAATATCCAAATAGAATACCGCCAGATCATAAGGTTTTCAAAGATCTGTTTCGTCGTTTGGGAAAAACGCATTCATTTCGCCATAAAAACGATGTAGGATGATCGAAACGAATTACTCCAAATCAAGAACTAGAAATCTTAGTTCGTGTGGATGAAGGTCCTCAAGTCAGCGCAAGTCGTTTAGCAGCGGCAATAGGGGTGAGTAAACAATCTGTCCTAAGAGTCTTACTTAAAGAAGCTTCTACCATATCTTCTCATTCCTGTACAAAACTAACTTGGAAGGGATCTTCCACAAAGGCTACAATTTTGTCAATTTGTTCTAAATAAACACAACAGGGATCGAAATTTTGTTAAGAACACTTTATTTACCGACGAAGCAACTTTTACTTACCGAGGCGTTTTCAATTGGAGAAATCATTACTGGAAAGTAGAAAATCCTCATGCCGTTAAAGAAAGGCAATTTCAGCAAGAATGTAAGGTTAACATTTGGTGTGATATCATCGGCGATCAATTATTGGGACTATTTGCCCTTCCTCCAAATTTAAATGGACAGTCATCTGTTTTTTCTTCAAAATACTCTTACTGATATATTACATGCTGTCAGAATATGTAGAAAACTGTCTTTGATATTTTTTCTCTTTTTAAGTTGTAAATTTTTTACCTGTCTCTGATTAATGTATGTATATATGTATGTATGTATAAGACATACGAGAATGTATATATTAAATTCTTTTGGTCTTAATTAAGTATATATGTACTAGGAATTATATATTAATAATAATAATAATAATAAAGTAATAAAAAAAGTAATAAAGTAATAGATATACGGAACAGAATGTGGTTCATGCAAGATGGAGCTCCCCGTCATTTGAAATCAGGAAATATCTTGATGAGACTTTCCCACGCAGATGAATCGGTCGAGGAAGTGAGTTTGCTTGGCCACCAAGGATTTCTGATTATAATCCTTTGGATTATTATGTGTGGGGACATATGAAGTCCTTAATCTATGTAAATACTATCAACTCAAGAGAAGAACTGTGGAACAAAATACAAAACGCAGCAAATTTTATTAGAAGATAGGAAAATGTATTTTTCAATGTCGGAAAATATTTTATGAATAGAATTAGAAAAGGCATAGAAGTAAGTGGAGACCATATCGAACATTTACTCTGCAATAATGGGGTTTTGCATGGGGGGAAAGTTTATAATGACATTAAGTCAACTTTTACGTTTTATTTTTTTTTTGGTCTTCTAATAAAATTAGATCCTTATTTTAGACAATCTTTTGATTTATGTATTTATCTCAATACCATGAAAATAATCTATTAGTTTATAAGAAAGTGAGAAAGAGTTTACGCTGTTATTACGATTTTATTTTTCTTTACGTTTTGTGCTTTTTTCAATAAATGCACTTTATTTCATTAAATTCGAATTTGTCTTTCAAAAAATTATTGAAATGTTTAAGGGCACTTTCCTCGAAAACAGCTGGAATATTTTAGTATTAGGAGGGGGAATAATTTCAACCCTGGAGATAGATAAGATGTCGTATAGTTAAATTTCATATGGCCTACCCGAATCCTGCACAAAAATCCGATCCGCATGCCTGCGATAAAAAAAAAACGTGAAATATTGGTGGTTTTTCGAGATAAGCGGTAGTTGGTGAGAGGTGGAAACCTCAGAAATATCACTATCGTGTTCAGAGCCCTCGAAAACGACGGATACCCATGTTTCATCCCCCCCACAGAACTTTTGGGGTTTTTTCAACTTTTTTATAGACTATTTTTTGTACCAATTAAAGACGATATAGTCGATGTCAGGAGTCGGCATTTTTTGGGGTTTTTGCACTTTTTTGCCAGAGCGCCAATCTAGAGACCCTTCCCCGTTTTCAAGGTCGTTGAATAGGATGGTGGGGGTCCCGCATTTTTTCCCTCGGTATCCCTCTCAAATTGGCCGGAGTGCCCTTTTCCGTGAACCCGTTTATTTTCCCTAATTTTTCGACTAACTGTTATTCCCTCGAGTAGGACGGAAAGTTCCTCGAGGGATTTGACCTCGGCCACCCCCTACACCAGGCTTCCAACCCTCTAGGGGATTGGAAAATTGAAATTTTTGATGTGGAAAAAAAATTATATTTTACAGGAGGTGTTTCTGTGAGGAAGGTGGCAGGTGACCACGGTTCTGTAACCGCCACCAGGGGTTATTTTCACCCTTCAAAGGAGTCGCTATTTGATTTTTTTTTTTTAAAGAAACTATTATTTCGTAGGAGGTGTTTCTTTAAGGAAGGTGGCAGGTGACCAGGGTTGTATAACCAACTCCGGGGGTTGTTTTCATTCTTCGAAGGAGTGGGAAAAAAATAATATTTTGTAGTAGGCGTACCACCTTCCTCAATGAAACGCCTCCTACAAAAAACATTTTTTTTTACTTTCAAAGGTAAAAACAACCCCCGGGATAGTTATACAACCTTGATCACCAGCCACCTTCCTCACAGAAACACCTCCTGTAAAATACCAATTTTTTTTCCACGAAGAAAATATTCATTTTCAATCCCCTAGAGGGGTGGAAGCCTGGTGTAGGGGTGGTTGAAGTTAAAAATTGGAGGGGTGGAAATGGGGTTTTGGAGGGGGCGGGGGGAGGCGTGAGAAATTTGTGAAAATGTACTTTTATGAAAGTAGAGGTATTGGGGGGTCGTTTTCTATGTTCTTTGCACGCTGAATCGAGTGAGACCAAAATCAAGTCGATAGGATCAACCCTTAACGAATAAAAATGGTTCTAATAGTGTAAAAATGAGGAAAAAATATGAAGTGCTTTTTTTAGAACTGATATCTTCCAACTGTAACTGAAAACTACAACAAAAAATAAATCAAAACCATTAAATAAAATTTCAAACGCTGAACTTTACTCGAAGCATATCATATAAGCGTCACAAAAGTAACGCCTTGAGAACCCAAATATACCCGAAAATAAACGATGTTCATAGTAATTTGTATATTGATAGCTTCAAAGATGGGAAACATACGTTAGATGTACTACGGTACGTAATGTGCCAGAGATCACTAAAAATGTAGCAAAGCTGAAATCACTTCCTCCTAGTACATCAGCAAGTGCTGCACAACATTCAAGTACAGGTACAAGTACTATCAGGTACAGTTGTGGTTCGGGAATAAACTGGATCCAAACAGTGGGGTTGGGTTCGTCGTGGCAATGATTTGCACCCAATGAGGACAACCCTTGACGCTGCTCCAGAGGCCATCCTTAAGTTGATTTCCTGTGCCTGCAAGAGAAATTGCTCCACTTCTCAGTGCTCCTGTGTAAAAAGCGGTGTGGAATGCTCAATTTCGTGCAAAATTTGTGAGGGAGGGACCTGCATGAACAGTTGCACCGAAATTCCAATTTCGTCAGACGTGTTACCCATATCAACAGAGGCCTTTGAAGAAGATTCAGACTTTGATGACGTCACAAACGGGGAGTACATGTTCGATGAATAAAATACTTATTATCAGGTACTACATACTTCATATAAAAATTTTGTAAGTACTACACTGTACATTTTTTTTCTTTTTTTAATAAAGTCTTGCGTTTTATCGTATTTTTATTATTAGAATCATTTTTTATTCATTAATGGTTGACCCTATCGACTTGATTTTGGTCTCATCCGATTCAGCACGCAAAAAAATAGAAAACGACTTTCCGCACCTCAACTTTCAAAAAAGTGCATTTTCAAAAATTTCTCACCCCTCCCTCTCCCCAAAACCCTCATTTCCAACCCTCCAATTTTTGGGGACTCTTTGGATTTTTAAACTATATGTCGAATAGGAGTTATAACTAAATTTTTATGAACGGATAAGTTTTATGTAGTTCAAACCCTGTTTTTACTGTACTATTTGTACACTTTTCAAAATTCCGAAAAAATTCTTTTATTTTTTAAAAATCCCTAATTTATATACAATTTACTCAGGTAAAACGCCAAAAGATCAACAAACTTAGATTTCATTGTCAGCCGTTGAAATTATTTATTCCAGTGTCAAACTTTGTTTTTGTAAAACTAACTGATGTAAAAAAAAATACCTTGTCATGGTGACAGGTAACAAAATATTTCAATAATAGTAACTTGGTCTCCTAGCAATAATTCCAATATTCACAGTCCTTACTCCCAATTTTCTTTTGACATTTCAACCCCATTTTTATATGTTTGCGGCCCGATAGAGAGTAAGTTCAGTGCCTTCCTTATTCGATCAATAATTAGACCGATAATAACCAAATACGTGGCAGTAAAATCTCCTTGAATAACTTAATATTGATCCGAAATTACATATTTGTTTGAAGTTACAATTTTTATTCCATTATCAATATATCCGTGCTTTATTTTTACAGATTTTTGATGCTATGGCTTTGGAAACGGATATCAGTCCTAACGAGAATTTGGTATATAATGGCAATTTTTCTAATCTCATAGAAAATGGTCAAATACTATTATTAAATGAGCCCCTCATGATTTACACACAGGAACATATCGAAAATGATTGTGCAATAGTTTTAGACCCAATCAGTGACGAAAACAGTCAAAATTTAAATTTGCCAGAGATTATTTTTGATGGAAATTATTTTCAGTTCGAAAATCTACAAAGCAATAACTTTCAGCACGATTTTGAATTGCATGAGAATTTTCAATACATAGACGAGAGGCAGCAAGTGGATGATGGTTTAGCTGTATTGGAAATATTGTGCAATAATAATAACAGTACACTTGATCAACCTGAATTCGTTGACGTTAGTAAGTTGTCAGAATCTGAGAAATTCATAACCCCTCAAGAAAACGATGTTCTCTCAATAAGTGATGACGATGATGTGGTTTTTGTTAGAGAATATAAAGAGAACAAGTCTGGGACTACAGAAAAAGTGGCAGAAGGTGACGTTAAATTAAAAAAGACTAGTAATGGTATAAGAAGAAATCCTATTAGAAAAGTAAGAACACGATCCAGAGATCTATCCAAAGAACTTTTATTTGAGGAGGACTTTGCATTTCTGGATACCAGCGACGAGGGGGATGAGGAGGAGAAAGAAAACAAGGTACTTGCCTACAGTTTTTATTTATAAAAACAAATGTGGTTCCATTGCTACTTTTAATTGGATTTGCAACGCAAATCGGTACATTTAATATGACACATCGCTTTATCACTATTAAATTTCATTGATAAAAACACAAATATAACTTCATCTTATATAATCTTCGAAGATACCTTTTTAGTAAATAACAGAATCTAAACACTTTCACTCAAAATGTCTGTAACCAAAAAAGTTTGTCATGAAATTTTTTGATCTGTCTGTGCTTTTGTATATCTGTCTGTCACTTTTATCCGACTTTTCTAGGCTAAAAATTACGAAAATTGAAGCGAACCTTTTTACGTTAGCGTTGGGTATGAGATTTCCTCTGAATTGAATATATTTTGCATATTATACTTCCCGCTAAAATTTCTTATAGATTATTATATAGACCGTGATATCGCTGCGAAAATGTCCCTTACTAGTTTTAGGTGCAGGTGGAGTAGAAGAAGTAGGAGTCATAGCTCAGGGCGGTCTTGTTTCGTATTAAATTCGAATTGAAATATATCGGATTTTTTAAAGAGCTTTTTTACTGTCCATGTGATGCATGTTTTCAGATGTCCTGAAAATTCCATCGATATTCTTGACAGCAATTTTGGTGATCAAGTCTGAGCTCCCAGGTTCAACTTTCTGGATTCTATTTTAGTTTAATTGTAGTCAAACACAAACAAGCGCTCTTTATCATTAAATAAACTATTTGCGAGAAACTTTAATAATAAATGTGGTTGTTTTGTTCGTTCTCTAAAAGGTCGATGAAGTTTTATATATATTATGAACTACGTATGAAAATCCATAAACATCTTTTTGTAATACATTCAAGCCTCCAGAAGAATGTCAGACAATTTGTTTTCGTGAAATAATTTTTTGCCCTTATTTAGGGATGGACCCGTCATCCCTAAGGGGGTGATGATTAATGTCAAAATATTTTTTTATGTTTTATTTACGCAATGAAATATAAAACATGTTTTTCTTATCCACACAAACTTTCAAAAGAGCGTAAAAAAAGGAAAAAGTTTTGCAACAAAAATGTTTGGCTTTATTAGGAGTGAGGGTGGCAAGGGGGTAAGGAATTAATAACTTTTTTATATTTTATTTATGTAATTAAATATAAATACGGTTATGAATTTAGTTACTTTGATTTTTTAAATTATAACACGGGATTAACATAGGGGTGAATAAAGTGTTTAATAAGGTAAAATCACAACATAGAAAATTGCTGTCAAGTATTTTAACTTTTAGTTATAAGCCATAGAAACATTTCTATTTAGACCATTAGTTCTAATATTACACCCTCTGCAAAAAACAGTTTGCCTTTGACGACCTAGCAAACACATTTGTGCATATTAACTCTTCCGGCGACACACAAAACTGCTGTATATGTAGTCCAAATCATGAATTTTGTCGTTGACGTCATCGTTCTTTAATATCCGAGTCAAATCAACTCTAGGTCACACAGAATGGCACGCATGGGTGTATCGACGTATGCAATAGATAAGTATTTTGTAATGAAAATCTCTGGACAATAATAGCATGCGATACATTGAATTTTAACATCCGTTGCAGCATTTAAATTTACAATTCACCTCATGGATTTCTTGCAAAGGTAAAAAAAACGTCCGTTACGTTTTTCCTGATTAAAGCACTCATCTAATTTCACCACCATATCTCTGACTACTCATTCAGTCTTTTATCCACCGCACGCTACTGAATTGACAGAGAACTGAGAGAATGCTCAACGTTGGTTGCGACTACGACTAATGCTTGTGCATAATATTCATTTGTAAAACGGATCGTTACTTTCTGTTATTCACGCCCTATGCGCTTTGCATTTGCAGAGATAGAAAAATCGCATGTCGTTGATAAGTACATAAATTGATGATGGGAACGACAATACTGATGATTTAAACTATAGTGTGTTAAGCTTCATAAATGCCACGTTTAAACAATATCTCGTTTTTTGACAGAAATACCTGCATCGCATGGATAGCAAAAAAGCCCTTTAAAAATCCGATATCAAATTTCAATTCGAATTTAATAAGAAATGTGACCGCCTCGAGCTGTGGCCCCTATTTCCCCCTCTCCCCGTTCATCTATTGACAAATGCCCGGCAAAAAGCTAGTGAAAAACATTTTCGCAGCGGTATCATGGTCTAAATAGTAGAGATACAAGACAGAACCTGTAAATCAACACATAGATATATGTAAGTTTGAATGACACAGATAAGTTAATTTTCTGTGTTTAACAAATGAACATATCCAACGTATAATTTATTAAATAAAATAATAAAACTATAACATATGAAAAATGCTTGAAACCTCTTGAAGCCACAGCTATATCCCTTAAAAATTTTTGAAATAGAATTTTCACCCCCTCCCCCCAAAGAGTATAAAAGAGTCAAAACTAGTGAACGATGTGACCATTCCATCATCGGACCTCTTCTTACAACAAAATATGGGGGTGCTCGGTTTTGTTGAAATACAAGGAGATTTTCAGAAAGTCGTCGATTTCTAATATTTCAAAAGTTTGTGGATTAACTGCATCTCTAAATCATTCCAAATAAATTTTTACTATTTAGGTTTCCGCCAATAAAAAGAAAACTACTTTTTTTTTCTAATGTAAATCTGTCTCTATTTGAATATGTAATGAATAGCCGAAATAAAACAGATCACTTTTAATTTATTTTTTATTTTAATGCAGTAGTTATTGCTATAGTAAATGATGGATGGTTAATGAGACAAATTGCACTGCTTTATAACATTAACAAAAATTTGGTGTGTAACATTTTAAGAAAGTGGGAAATAAACGGTACGATTAGTAGAAATCCTGGATCAAAGGACAAAGGATATCCTACTTAACAAGAAACGAACTATTAATATTTCGTTATTGCACCATTTCTATTTATAACTTCTATAAATCTGTTTGGCATAGAATTAAATAACCTTATACAATAATCATTAGTAATAATATTTTCCCATGCATTATTTACTATTTCCAGTAATTCTTCGGCATTCCGTGGTCTCACATTTCGTTTTTGGATACTTCTTACGAGTAGTCCCATGCTTCTTCCACAGGGTTAAGATCTGGACTATGACTGGGCCAGTTAAGAACATTGAAGTTGTTATCCTGAAACCAGTTAGTTATGCTACGAGCACTATGAACGGAACAATTGTCTTGTTGAAATATGAACTCATTATTAGGAAATAATTGTGACACAGAAGGGAGCATAATATTGTCTAATATATGTTTCACCATTAAATCGTTCCTCAATATGCCACAAAACACCAGGACCACGTGCCGATATCGAAGCCCAGAAAATCTACCACTTTTATCATTGTTAGATATATATTTCTCATCGAATCGAGTATTCGGAAGGCGGTAAACACGAATACGACCGCTGTGTGTTGACTGGAAAGTTTTTTCGTCTGTAAAGATTAAGATTACATTGTTCCAAAAATTTACATCATGCGCTAAAAATTCAAGCGCAAATCCTACTCGAGCTTCTTTATGTTCAGCTTTAAGTAAGTATTTATGTGCTGCTGCATGACAGCGTAGCTCCGATTCTATTACTCGCCGGCGACCAGTACTACTCGATCCCAGAAAATTCATTTCTTCAGCAGCCTGAATAACTGAGTAAAATGGATTTTATACTAAAGCATTTACCAATTGCAAATCTTGTTGTTGAGTTGATATCCTTCGTCGCCCTGATCCAGGATTTCTACTAATCGTGCCGTTTATTCTCCACTTTCTTAAAATGTTACACACCGAATTCTTGTCAATATTATAAAGCAGTGCAATTTGTCTCATTGACCGTCCATCTTCTGCTTTAGCAAATAACTGCAGATTTAACTAAATCGCTTATATGAGGCATATTATTTTTTGCACACTTGCAATAAATTATGACAACTAACTCACAATGTCACAAAAATTAAAGTTAGATCTACACAACTAGATTTTAGCAAAATATCATTATAAGATGTCCTATTTCTTTTTGCTCACGACCATACATCTAACTATAATTTTTGTGACATTGTCATTGTCATTTTCGGCTACCCCTTACATATTCAAATAAAAACTAATTAGAAAACATTAGAAAAAAATAGTTGGCCTATTTTAACCTCTCCACAATAGAATTGTGAGAGGTTACTAAAATTGGTTCAAAAACGAAAATTGAGATAACATCAAATCTTTATGTTTTGAGGTCCTAAGAACCCAAAAAAGTGGTTTTTGGAAAATGTCTGTGTGTGTGTGTATGTGTGTATGTATGTGTGTATGTGTGTTAGCACGATAGCGCCGAAACTACTGAACGGATTTGAATGAAACTTTACGTGTGCGTTTCTTTAGTGTCCCAGAAGATCTGAAAAGGTTTTGGTTGAGATCGGATTACGTTTAGTGCCATTTTGACGCAACAAGTTGTTTATTTTATATTTACTTTCAATTTACAATGGAACCATTGAAAAGCAGTTAAAATTCTGATTTCAACGATATATCACACTTCCACCCTTTCGATTTGGTTTCCGTGAAAAAAATTAAAAACAGCAAATATGGCATAGATCGCATTTCGCATGACATGATCGATGCGCGTAGCTGTTACATCGTGAAACTCGTCACATCACGTGTCAATTCACGTGTGAGGGTTTCTTCACTGCTCTAGAAGTAGAGCGGATTACGTTTAGTGCCGTTTTTAAATATATATACAGACAAATCGAAGAATTAAACTACAAATATTCCTCTAAAATCTAGTAAAATTACTGAAATGCTAATGTTTGATTTAACAAAGACAGCCGCGAGCGATCGGATTGCAATGAGCAAATTTTGATGATTGCCATTGTCATCGTTTGTCATCCGATAAAGTTGGTGTCATGTCATGTTAATAAGATTTCGGCACATTTGTAACTTTTAGTGGATTGTCACAAGCTTTAAAGGTAGATGTAACAATATCAATATCATATGCTTTCTGTACCTTCGTTAGTGAATTTATTATAGATTAGTATCCACTTTACCAATTTTCAGTTTGTTGCTTTACAAATCTGTAGTATTTAAGATAACTAGACTTTCTTAGTCATCCAAGTGATGTTAAAGTTGTTAATATCCTAATAGTATATTATTCAACGAGCGATAATGTAGGTAATATCTCGCATAGATGATTGTAAATTCATTAAGTTGAGGGTTTTTTAGTGCCCCAGAAGATCTGAAAAGGTTTTGGATGAGATCGGATTACGTTTAGTGCCGTTTTGTTACACAATTTAATGCTCGTTTCGGTTTCAAAGATCCACCGAGTGGGGAGGTTCCAGCCGCTTCCAGTAGCTGCCGATTTTTTTTTTTCTCACGACTGTATATCCTTGTACTATCGGGGCCGAAAAAGTAATCAACTGATTTTCCCGCTGTAAATATGGTTCTCACCAGTGACGCATCAATCATAATAATATTTTATTATTTTTATTAGTGCCAATGTCATTGTGATACCCACCAATGATTTCTTGTCAAAATAATTTAATTGGCATAACTGACATAAAAATCCTTATTTACAATAGATTTTTTTTGAAAAACATACTACTTGATAAAAAATCGATTACTTTAATTCACCCGCAATAGTACATTCATGGATCTATTGAATAGTGGAAGCCGCGCCTTTGTGATAATCAATCTTGATGACCTAATGAAACACTTTTTACTTTGTTTTTTGTCACTAGAGTTAACTCTAACAGAAATGGATAAGTCAAACGCAACTGTAATTATTTCCAGAGATGATTAGAAAGACAAAATGCATAATTCTATTCAATCAGAAGTAACAGAATAAAAAAATGGCCCCACCAATAATTTTCAATCAAAAACTCAACAATTGGGCCCCTTGTACATCCTCCCTGTAGGTAGACCCTCGCCTAGGCCTCCAACCAACTAAATCATGCGAAATAGGTGGTGATGCTTCCTAGGAGCGTATCCCTTACGTTATCACAAAATGGATTCTCTAATTGGTGAGACGGCAGAACAGTCACAGAGTACATGTTAGACCATCTCATCTTCTTGTTCACAACCTTTGCAGAGAGGTCTCTTGATTGTGTAGATGTTTCCTTAACGGACAATGTCCTGTTTGGATTCCCGTTATAAAATGTAGATTCCTTCTGAACATTGCCAGGTAATCCATTGCTGTACTCTTGTTGGGATATTTTAGTAGGACAGCCTCTCGCAACCATTCCTTGTATAGAAGCATCTCCCACACTAATTTGTACAGCTCTCTTCGAGATCATGTTGAATATTCAGCTTCCTAAAATCGTAGGGACGTTCCTCTCCACCAGGGCCGCTGTAATTTTTGGAAAGGTCGTTCTGTCGAGCGCACCTTCTATATCTATAAAGACACCTAGGGTGGACAATAAAGAGTCCACCCTAGGTGTCTTCCTAAATAAGAAAAGTCCAGCAAATTGCTTTTTAGTGTCCTTTGATGTGTCAAATATGATTTCTAATATCCCCACAGAATAATGTAAATCTCTCATCTTAGGTATTTTAGATGAATCACATATAAACGTTGTAGTTAGAAATGAATTAATGTCAGCTTTCAATTTATGTCAAAATAATGGATTTAGCAATGGGATCTTCATTGATCCTCCTTTTAACAGATATGATTATATCATATGTTGTGGAAAAAGAATGGCATTCCATTTAGCAATGAAACACATTAAATTTTGGTATAGACATGTAGATCGAGACAACTAGATTCTTTTCTAAATTTCACTAGTAATATTCATCTTATAGTGCATTTAACGAGGTTTCAAAGGCCAAATAACACCACCATCATGATGCCTGCCCTCAAAAACTCATAAGAAAACCTTGTCGAGTCCGTATTTTTTTATTTTTTGAGAAAATTGCTGTTACGGATGGAGGTAGTTTCAACGCCAGGGAATCGGTCTGGGGTATTCTAGTGTAAACTAACGGAATTAACTATTCTTCCCCAAAAAACCTATCCGATGATCCCTCATAAGCCCAAGAGCGAGAACTCGGAAATTGCTGTGGTTTTTCCCTGATAGGGGTAGAACGCAAATATTTCAGAACTGAAAACCATCACCATCATTTTCCCCACCCTCTAAATACGGGGGAAGAAATATTGCAGAAGATTCAACAAACTTTTGATGCTCGTTAAGTGGACTAATAATATTAGGTTTACCGTAGAAACAGAAAAGGATAAGAAAATTCCTCTACTTAACTTCAGCACAAGAAAATAAAATTAATTTCAACATTTACGGAAAACCTACATTTGCAGATACCACCATATCAAACTTCCCACTTAGTTCTAATAGACCACAAGCCCATGCTAAATTTTTAGGGGGTCATAAGTTACTGCTTGAAAAGGTATAATTGTTGTAGTCCTACAGAAATAAATCACTTTGACTCTTATGCCGTACATTTTAGGTGGGACATGGGAAAGCCGCGGAAAAGTGAAAATCGTAACCCACGGGGGTTGCATTTTTTCAAACGACCTTGTACGGCTTACGTTTATTTGGACTCTATTTATATCTGTGATTCTTAAAAAGCGAATGCCGTACAAAAATAATGGGACAGAAGTGCAAGAATAATTTTCGTTTTCCGAAAAGTGACCTCTATGTACTAAGGTGATACGATACCGTACGGCTTTTATGAAATTAGATTCTTATATTAACAAGCATGAACTTTTTCGCTATGTCGTAAAAATCAGTTGGACCATGGGGTGGCAAACGCGAGATCAGCCCCCTTCCTACACCTCTATTAAGGGTGCTGATTTGATACCACATAAAACTTAATTATTTTAATACTATTTTATATAATAATAATTTTTATTAACATGCCGTACATTTTAGTTGGTACAGTTGATTAAAAAAAAAACTGGTACAACTCTTGTAATCGAAAATTTTAACAGTTTAGTTGTGTGCATATAATAGGGCTGGCATGTCGAGAGGGGGGGGGGGGGTGGAGAAGAGGTTACCCCAGACCTGGGTTTCTTAGTGTTTTTAAACTTATTAAACCTTTTTTTAAAATTTTATTCAAATGGAATTTTAAAAATAATTAGAAAATAACTTTTTCCAAACATTTTCAAGCCCGCCATATCATTGTTTAAAAAAATAATATTTGTTACGGATAATTCTACTAACGGTTGCAATTAAAATACTAACTGAATAATGATAATTCTATTTTTTAAATAAGAACACAAAATACCACTTGAGATTAAAAAAAAATGTAAACAATGCAGACTGAACATAAAAATACAATAAAAAAATAAAATAAATGAACTTCAACTACGTAACATAGAATTAACTAATATTTTGTCATTGCTCCATTACCGTCTAAAGCTGCCTGAAGTCTTGCAGGCATGGACAAAATCAGATTTGCTGCAAGGTCAACTTCTTGCGACAAGTTCTCCCAATCGTCTTCAATTATCCCTTCCAATTCTTGGACATTATTTGGATGGTTATTTAATTTTCTTATATGTTTCACCATTAGTCCCCAAACATTTTCAATTGGACTTAAATCTGGACTTTTAGATAGCCACGGTATCAACTCTATGTTTTTATTAAGAAACCATTGCCTGACACGATGGACCGTATGTATGGAGCAGTTGTCTTGTTGGAAAATAAAATTATTTTCCGGAAACACCTCTATTACTGACGGCAACATAATATTGTCTGATATTTCAATATATTTAATGGAATTGAGATGACCACCACTGTTCCAACACACACCTAACACATTTAGGCTCATCCAAGCCCAGACATTGACTGAAGACCTTCCTGATATTTGTGGATTGAAAGTATATTTTTCGTCGTATCTAGTGGAAGGAGGCCTATATACGCGAACATGTCCATCGTTACAGGATTTAAAAACCTTTTCGTCCGAAAAGACAACTTGTCCCCAGAAGTTTATTGCTCTTTCTGGGCCTACCAGAGCCAACTTTACGGGATACCGTTTGATTAGTTTCCCATTGTCTTTTAACACTCATTATCGTGGTTTTACTCACATTGCATTCAGCAGCAAGTCTTCTTATGGACCAACCATCTTCAATTTTAGAAACAATTCGAAGTTTTTGAATATCTGTTAGATGTCGAACCATTTTTAATAACGACGCCACTGATTAGCATCAAAGTGACACTTGTAAGATTATTAATATCAATCAAAGAACGAATGATTTACATAGCTAAACGAAAGTGTACCAGTTTTTTTTAAAATCAACTGTACATAGAGGTCACTGTTCGGAAAACGAAAATAATTCCTGTACTTCTGTCCCATTATTTTTGTACGGCATTGTCTTTTTAAGAGTCACAGATATAAATAGAGTCCAAATAAACGTAAGCCGTACAGGATCGTTTGAAAAAATGCAACCCCCGTGGGTTAAGATTTTCACTTTTCCGCGGCTTTCTCATGTCACACCTAAAATGTACGGCATAGGGCTCAAAGTGATTTATTTCTGTAGAACTACAAAAATTATACCTTTTCAAGCGGTAACAAATGACCTAAAAATTTTGCATGGGCTTATGGTCTATAAATGACAGAAATTGGCAGCATATAATTCGTTGATACATTATATATGTAGGTCAAACTGGTCGTACATTTAAAATTCGATATAATGAACATTTACGTGCCTTTAGACTGATTAAACCTTATCCAATCATTCGTTAGAATCTGGTCACACCTTAACAAAGTTAGAAAATCTAAATATATTGTCATTGGAGATTCTGAAATCTAAACAAATTCCCGGTAATCCTTATTGACCAGTTAAATTTCTATTATATACCTCTTTTTGATGTATGTAAACAATATTCATTTAACTACATTAGTAATTTTCCCTAATACCTCCTTCTTCGGCGAAATTTATCAATTCCTTTTATGATATTTGCAGGTAAAATCATTTAGATGCTGTGTACACTCTGTTCATTCTCTCGAGAAACGTCTGAAAATAATATGTTTAGTGTTGAAACTGCATTAACGTATAGCTACAAAAAACTGGTGATAGAAAACAAAGTAAAAAGTGTTTTATTAGTTCACCATAGATGTATTATTCTGAGATCTTCAAGGTATGTAAAACGTATATTTTTGAACATTGTGTGCATGTTAACGCGTATACGTAGGATGTCGTCTACTACGTGGGTGTTCCCGGCCTCTACCGAAGTCGACAACTTCGGTCATACTACTACTTATGTGTAAATCGTATTTCATCAAAATATTCCCATATCTAGACACTTATTTCAATTATTTTCACTCCATCGCATATCTTTTACGTTTCCATTGATGACTATATAGACTAAATTTTTCTCGGACATCAACTAAATAACGTTTTTAATTGCATTTTATCAGAGAAATCCTCCTAATTTTCAGCAGTTCTATCGGTTCTTTAACTTGAATTACTGTGCATAAGTAGTTTCATTAGGATCGTTCTGGACCGGTTGATTTAATTGTTTTAAATTTTAGGCACCTGCCAAAAAGTCGCCGAATGACAGTTTGAAGCAGTGGCCCGTTAATGCCCACGAACGGCCAGAGTATAACACTCTCACAAAGAAAATTGAACCCTTCGATTACACTATAAGAGAAATTCAGAAAAAGACTCCCAAAAAACCTAAACTAGAAACTGTAAAGAGAAAATCCAAGAAAAAGTACTTTACAAGAAAGCGAAAGCCTCGCCTGGTTGAAGTAAAGAAAATACCTATTGAAAATTTGAAAACGTTAGTCAATTCAACTACTCAGCTACTTAAAACTTTCATTATAAACACCAAAGAAACGAGACATTTGATAAATGAGGAGGTGCAGATCAATTCGGAAATATCTAACCTCGAAAACAGATTGCAGATTCTCAAAAATCAAACGCTTTTATATTCAATTGTTAATGGATTGGATCAAAGAGAGGTTGAGAAACAACTGCATGAATTGTGTTTTATGGAGAGCCGGACCAAAGAATGATTCCTAAGTTCAGTATCGAATATTTAATATTTTATTGCAAGTGTAAATTTTTATAGGTTAGAAAGTGTTGATTTTGATTTTACTAGTTTACTTGTGGTTGGTACAAATATTTATTTTTGAATGTGTTCAAAATGTTTTTAAAATATTTTATGAAATATATTTATTTGCAATTCGGAAGAAACATTCTTTTATATTCTTATATTTATTACTTACTCTACGGGTTCTAATGGATTCTAAACTCTGAGATATAATTACAATATGTGATATAATTAATTGACCCAATGAGATAAACGCTGTTAAACGATTTAGAACTAGGTTTGCTCAACAGAAATATTTATAATTTCCGTTTCTAATGATGTAAAAATGAAATTCTTTTTACTTCTCACATATACAGTTTGATCTACATAAAATGCATTACAATCGGAACATGTTAACCTAATAAATTCTTGATTTCTCCATATTATTAGTATTATGTCTGGCATTAATCAAAGGGTGAGAAAGTTTTGGTTCCGACTTAAAACTTACTTTTAGATTATGATTTGATAAGATTCTAGCAATTTTTTCTGAAATATTCGCATAATACGCGAGGTGGCAATCGCGATTAATTGAACGGGTATCGCGCTACCGGGTTCAAGCACCGGCTGCATCACAGGCACTCTCGGAATATATGATTGTATGTTCGCGTTTTTCAATGTGTAACCCCCTTCCACACAACCCTTTGGCAAGGCAGGTTACAATGAACAACACGAGGATCCTCCGACTATTTGGTACATCCCGAAATCCTTAAGATTACGAGATGCAACAAAGTCAGCAGGCACCATCTAGCGGTCCAGTGTCTGTTGCAATCGAAATAGAAGGCACCTGCTGACTTTATTGCATCTCGCAATCTTAAGAATTTTGGAATATACCAAATAGTTGGAGGATCCTCGCGTCGTTTATTGCAACCTACCTTGCACTGATGAAAGTCAACAGCTGGAAACTGCACTCTGCAAGTGATGTGGAATGACTGGCACGAAAGCTCTTTTAGTAGGAATTAGTCTTTCGGCCGGTGTTTGTTGCAATCGAAATATTAAGCGTTGTGTTGGTAATATGTGATTATTACACTTAACGCGCCAGGCTTTTAATTCCGTAATTCAGCGCTCGGCGGGGCACATAGCCCGAGGAATAGCTGTTGGTTGTAGTCACGCTATGTTCCTTATACTGGAAATAAGAACTTTAAGAGTGACTAGTGATTTACGTTTTAAGTATCTAATTGTCTCGATGTGGCTTATAACCGGCCAGCACTTCGTCTACATATCTGAGCCAAAATTTAATATGTTTTTGCTAAATGGGCTGACATTGTTTTATCCTTTTTAAACGTATCTGCTAATAGAGGGCTCAATTGAGATCTCATTGCTAAACCTACGTTCTGGGTGTAATATTTATTATTGTTTTGGCAAAAATTTTGACTAAGACATAAATTGAAAGCTGACAGTTCATTTTTCACTACAACGTTCACGAGTTATTTATCTAAAATACCTAACAAGGATAATAAATGTGTAGTAAAGTAAAAATACATACTACGAAAGTCCAGTATTCCACTGTTTCCTATGGAAGGAAACCATTCATTGCCACCAATCAAGTGCGCAATGTGCGTTTCCAAATGAATTGAAAATAATGCCCTATAATTTGCGACATTTGCGTCTTCAACCGGAAAACGTAAAATAAAATCTGTTTGCAATAATGTATACCTTTGAAAATTAGTGTTATTTGACCCTTTCACTTCTCCCCCGTGAAAAACCTCCTACGCCTGACCTTTTTTTTGCAAAGATTGCGATAAAAAGTTTCTTTTAAGTTTTCTTATTAGGTTTGATAATATTGGACTAATGAAGTTGAAATGACCAAAAAAATTATCCCTAATCATTTCAACCCTTTACTAGGGGTGAACATAGAGTGGCCTCCCAAAAAAATACGGTTTTTACTAAATTATTACGACAAACTGATGGGGGGGGGGGATATGTAAATATTTCTAATAGTGTCTATTTTTATCAAATTATCAGTAATAATGGATATACACCCTAAAAAAATTGTTTAAATCGTGTTTAAAGGGCGGTAAACGTACAATTTCGATTTGAAAAAAATGTTGTTTTGGCTGCCAAAGGCAGACAGCATATATAATTTCTGTATTGTTGTTAAACATGTCAGGGAATTTTCAACATTTTATTTCATTTTTGGTAAATTTTGTGGAAGGGTTAAATGTATCCTCATAAACGTTTTCTTAGGACAAAAGATATTTACGCTGTATTAGTTTTAAGAAAAATATAAAGATTTAAAAAATGTTTACAATACGTTTTTGCATAAGAATACATAATTTTAAAAATATTATTAGTCCTTAACCCTCTCGTTCTGTGCTCCTAGGTAATCATGGTAGTAAAAGAGTTACATTTTAAGAACGCGAATATCTCCATTAGTATTTAGTTTTAAGCCATACATAAGAGGAAGAGAAATGATTAGAAGCCATTTTGTATCAGAATACAAATTTTGGAACTACCATCAATTACCCCTTCCGTTTTATCGTCTTGGATCACTTTTTTCGTTTTAAACATAATTTGCTTTTTCGTGAGCTCTTTATTTTTGGTCTGAAGATTTTTTTTCGTCGGATCAGAAGCCGCCGAGTTATCTTCGAAAAACCATTTTCTCATATACTTAACATGTCATTTCCCCTCCCTTTGATTTCCTCAACACAAATATGTCGGAGTGCCGAGGGTACCTAACTTAATTTATTGGCAAAAAAAAATCACAAACGGACGTTTCCTTATTCGAGTTTGGTTTCCTTCCAGATCTGCGCCACTACTTGATTGGTGGCAATGAATCGGTCTCCTTTCATAGGAAACAGTGGAATACTGGACTTTCGAAGTAGATATTTTTACTTTACTACACATTTATTATTTTTGTAATAATTTATCCACTTTGCATTGGCTTATATATTTTGTTAAAATACCTATGATGAGAAACTTACTTTCTTCTGTGGGGATTTTCGAAAACATTTGACACATCAAAGTGCACTAGAGAGCAGTTTGCTGGAATTTCCTAGTTATTTCATTATTTAGTGAGTTCAACAGAATTTCTTTTTAGCATATATATCGGAATTTAATTTCACTTTTCAACATAAAATTAATTCGGTTTTCCTAATTTGTGCATGGGACCATTGATATACGAGACAACCGGTCGTGTTGGTGCATTATCTTTATGGTTTTTAATGAGGCCATAAAGTTTGGGAGAACAAGGGTTAATTTCCTTTGTTCCCAATAATTGAATAAATTGCTTTTTGATAAAAATCGTTTAGTTTTGGTTAAAAATTATTTGTGAGGTCATTTTTTAATTCTGTCAATTCTGATTGGATAAAATTTTGCATCTGTCATCATAATCATCTCTGGAAATAATCTCAGTTTCATTTAACTTTTTTGCTTTTGTTAAAGTTTTTAACTAAACAAATTTCCATTAATTATATCCTTATTGGCCAGTTAGACCACTATTATATACCTCTCTTTGATGTATGTAAACAATAGTTATTTATTTAACTATATTGGCAAATTTCCCCAATACCCCCTTCTTCGGCGAAATTTGTCGATCCCTTTTATGATATTTACACTTAAATCCTATTACACTCTCCTTAGTTTAGTGTCGAAACTGGAGTGACGTATAGTTACATTAAACTAGTGAAAGATTACAGAGTTAAAAGTGTTTTATTATATCGTCATAGATGTATGTCTCTGAGATTTTCAAGGTATGTAAAAGGTATACTTTTGAACATTATGTATCTACATGTTACGCGTATACATAGAATATCGTGTGCCACGTAAATGTTCCCCTAACCAGACACATATCAATTTTGAGTTTTTATTCTTACTCCATCATATGACTTTTTAGATTTCTATTGACTAGGCTAAATTTTTCTCGTACAGCAACAAAAGAGCATTCTATTGGAGAAATCCTCATTATTTTGAACAGTTCTATAGATTCTGTAATTTAAATCACTATGTATAATTTTATTAAAATCGTTCTGAATCGGTTGATTTAATTCATTTCAATTTCAGGCACCTGCCAAGAAGTCGCCGAATGGCAATTTGAAGCAGCGGCCTGTCAATGCCGACGAACGGCCAGAGTGTAACACTCTCACAAAGAAAATTGAACCCTCTGACTGCACTATAAGAGAAATTCAGGAGAAGGCGCCCAAGAAACCTAAACTAGAGACTGTAAAGAGAAAATCCAAGAAAAAATACTTTACAAGAAAGCGAAAACCTCGCGTGGTTGAAGTAAAGAAAATACCTATTGAAAATTTGAAAACGTTAGTCAATTCAACTACTCAGTCACTTAAAACTTTCATTATAAGCATCAATAAAACGAGACATTTGATGAATGAGGAGTTGCATAGCAACTCAGAAATATCTAACCTGGAAAACAGATTACAGATTCTCAAAAATCAAACTCTTTTATATTCAATTGTTAATGGATTAGATCAAAGGGAAGTTGAGAAAAAAC
Organism: Leptura quadrifasciata; assembly: GCA_963675555.1. NCBI lineage: Eukaryota > Metazoa > Arthropoda > Insecta > Coleoptera > Cerambycidae > Leptura > Leptura quadrifasciata. The sequence goes on along the minus strand of OY776676.1, from coordinate 139,536,237 downwards.
TGCATGAATTGAGTTTTACGGAGAGCCGGACCAAAGAATGATTCCTAAGTTCAGTATCAAATATTTAATATTTTTTTGCAAGTGTAAATTTTTATAGGTTAGATAGTGTTGATTTGATTTTACTAGTTACTTGTAGTTGCTACAAATATTTATTTTTGAATGTGTTTAAACTGTTTTTAAAATATTTTTTGAAATATATGTATTTTCATTTATCAATTTATTACCTACATCTATGAATTATAATGGATTTTAAACTCTGAGATATAATCACACTATGTGATATATTCAAATGATCCAATAAAATAGACGCTGCTAAACGGTTTAGAGCTAGGTTTGCTCAATTGCTAGTAGCCAGACTCACTTTCCATAGCTCCAGACCAGCGAGACTGCTTTTTTAGCAAGTTCTATAATAATATCTAGTAGTACAAACAGTTTAATGACTGTAAAAATAAGTGAAGCTCATTTGTACTGCTTGAACCCATTGGAAAACCGTAGCCAGGCTCACGATTTGTTAATTAGTAGCATTATTAGGCCACCATATAGTCTAAGATCCCACTACAAGAAATCTAACCTCATCTATTTTTTCATCAAAATGGGGAAAAAATGAATTATCATGCACTGTGAAAACCCGTCCAATTAAGAGGATATTTGCCCCACACTCCTAGAGCAGGACTCTCCGCGGGGTGAAAGACGAAGACGTAGGTCAGGTGCCAGATTCTTTTGGACGATTTCGCTATACGTTCATAACAACGTACAGGTCCGTACTAAATAATTGCACAATAGAGTTGTTGGTTTGCGTATATAATCATGCTTTTTAATTTTATATTTTTCTCCTCTCATCTGGCTTTAGGTTGGTTACCCTCAAATGTTGTAATTAATTTTAACCCACATCCTTATGTCCAATAATTTCCATTTGTATATTCTTGGTGAAAATACAAGAAAAAATCGATAACCCTAAAGTTCAAGATGGCGGTTTTAAAATGGCGGACGTTTGAAATATGTTTTCCGATTTTAATCTAATTCAGTATCCTGGGGTATATAGAGTTGTTTGATATGAACATGAAATCAGTTTTTACAAATAGCAAATAGCAGATTCAAAATACAGATAATAAAAAGGAATTTTAATTTCACGGTTTTATTTAATAAAGTGCCACCATAGTATATGGGGGAGGAGCATTGCATAAATGAGACGGAGAAACCGACATGTAGTTGAATATTGATTACAAAACGGCTAATGCCTAAAAAGTGTAAAATAAAATATTTAAGAAAAATCTCTAAAGGCGAGGTTTTAGCATATACATTAAAAACTAGAAATTAATGTTTTTTACTGTCACAGTAGATTCAGGCTTATATACAATTAAAATAAAAACATTGGCAATTAAGAAAATGCTAAAATTTTCTGAACAGAGATAGTAAAATATTCCGTACAACACGCTTGTAACGCCCCATGCTTTTATTTTAAACATACAACAGCCTTAAAATATTGTGATAGTTGAAAATATTATTGTCTATAAATTTTTAATGAAAGCATTTGTCTTTTAAAAAAATGGTTTTTAAAATATCTTCTGCATCTGATTTCTTTATTAATTATAAATACAGATACGTTAAATAAAAAAAGGTAAACCCACAATAAATAAAACCACGCTAACTATTCAACAGTGCTATATTGTAGAAAATTACAAAACTTTTTAAAACCATCATTGAGATTCAAAATATGTAAATAATAAATGAAGTGGATAGATAAAGATTACTGAAAACATCTAATTAGAAAGTAATGAAGTAATCATTTCAGCATTTTTTAAAATTTTGTAGATTTAGCGTCTTTGACATTTATAATGTAATCAGAATTTCTAATTTTCATGTTTTTGCTGTGTCTGGGATAAATGATTTCAGACAATAAACAATTATAATGAAAATGATTTAGTTTAGGAACCATTTTTGTCTTAAAAGATGCAGAAAAATTTTCAATGTCAATAATTTTTTTGTTGTCCACACTCCGAAATAAAGCTATTTAAAATGCCTTATATTTCAAACTGTCTGTCATTTAAAAATGTCTTTGCAGTACAGAGCCATCTACATTCTAACATATTAATAAATGATCTGATCGAAAACTGAAGCAATTTACACATTCTAGCAATTGGCTTCTGGTAACTCAAATGCCTATATTTATTTATTTATTTTTTTAATACATTTTTTTTTTAACGTCGGCCTACTTCCGCTACTGAGGCCTAACACCGACGCCTGTAGACGAGCTACCCCCAACCAGGAATTTTGCCGAACCTCTTCCCTTAAGAAGAGTAGGGATCTTTTACTTGCCTAACATTTAATAGACAAGGGACCGACGGCTTTACATCCCCTCCGAAGGATGGTATATCTCCTATACAACCCTCGCCTAAGGTTGCATAGCTTCCACGCATACACTATATTATTGTATATTATATTATATATATTATATTATTAAATACCTATATTATTTGCCAAAATATTATGCCTGGGAGTTTCTATTGGTGCACCCTCTATATTTAGTCAATGCCTATTGTTAGTCTTATTTGGTCTATTTACGACTCGAAACTAAAATTTTCCTTTAGAATGTACTATTGCGGTCGAATTGAAGTAATCGATTTTTTATCAAGTAGTATGTTTTTTCAAAAAAAGTCTGTTGTAGATGGGAATTTTTATATCAGTCATGTCAATTAAATTATTTTAACAAGAATTCATTGACACTAATAAAAATAATAATATGTTGCTGAAAAGAGTTTAATTAGTACAAGCACTTTTCTGCCAGCTATACTGGTATCTCTAGCAATAATGGTAAGTAAATCGGGATTTCTGAACATGACGTACTGTCACAAATGAACAATTTTTCTATCATTAATAAATTAGTACGCTTGATTTTGAAGTTCACTTGCAGTGAGTTGTTAATACACCTGATATAGCAAAACTGTCACATTGGTATTGAACTAATATTTCTGAAAATATTTTACTCCGGTAAGTGAAGATATATCTACCATAATTGCACACTTGTTTTATGACACGAACGGTTATGCTTTATACGGGCAAAATTGAAACTGGTCAGTGTTAAAGCACAGGACCGTGCGCACTGAACTTGATATTTTGTCCTATATATTTAGCAATAGTATCGAGATTCGAACGGTAGTTGAAACTGAGCAGGCGAGTCCGAGACTGGCAATGTAATCAGTCTAAATGAACCATCTATGACTGCACTGGTTTAAAGATAATAAAACGGACAGGCCTACTAGTATAAAAAACTCGTAAATCGTTTCTCAGAAGTCGATGAGGTGTGCTGTCAATGTGCCAGTGCAGTGCATAAGTATCTATTATAATATCAAGTTTAGTTAGTTATTGTTCATATTTATAAATATTTACTACTATATAAAAGGTGAAATATTCTAATTATTTACTAATTTACCGTGGCTTTCTGGAGACCATTTGAAACAGAGGATAATATAATAACGCCCGAAAATCTTATCATTTTCTTATGACAAGCATTTCTATTTACCTCTGCCCGTGTTCAATAAAGAGATGCCGACTATTTTTGCCGGCTTTTAGTTTTTATACGGTTTCAATTAAGTTCGTATACACTTTACCTGCTGCAAATAAATTCGCCAATTAAGTTCAACCTCGGCGTTCCGAATACATCTTTACTATCCGCTATACCGCCCCGCCATTAGCTGTCTGTGTAATACGCTGAGTGTATGGCGTACCTATGTGTTTTGTGCCTTAGTTTGAATATTTAAGTATATCTATAAAATGAATTTTCACAAATTATTAAATGAGTGGAATTTATCAAACTATATAGACAGATTTGAAGGTAGATTATTATTATTGTACTTATATTTTCTGTTGCATTTGCTTATTTACTATGCTGTCTTTGTCCGCCATGATACTTATGTCGATTATACTATTTAAGATTAATTTAATAAATCTATTATACATGTATACTTAATCATTTTTCCTGTACCCCTTATAGAAGTTTTTAAAATGTACCGTATCTTCATTTTGGAAAATAAGACCCAAATCAAATTCGAGACAAAATACTTTTTACTAACCTCTATTTTAAACATGCAAAATCCTAAACGCCAAATAAAATTATCTGCAACTTTTATTAAAAAGTCCCTGTTACTGCGTGGTCTTTTTCAGTTTTTCTTTAAATTTTCAGTTTTCCTTTTTAGTTATAAACCATACACATTTTTTTAAAGCGATTTACAGTTTTATGTTGGATACCTGCTCAATTGATATTTCTTTCATGGCCTTAACTACGCTAATGACTTAACTTGGGGCGCGTGAAAGTTTAAGGACGAATTAAGTAAAAAGAAACTTCACTATATCTTTTATTTAAAAAAAATATTCATTGACTAGAAATTGACACATTACTACCCACTGGAATGCTACATCTATATTGTTTTATTCTTTTTATTGACTTTAGCTATAATTAATCCTTCCGACGTAATCCCACAGTATATAAAAAATAGGCAACATATGAAAATAAATAAATATAAGCAGAAAATAGCCATGATGGCTAATTGATGGCGTCAGTCTGATGACGGGTCACTTGTGGTTGCAGACACTGTGGTATTTTTTTCGTATTTCTTGTCTTTATTGCGAGATTTTCTGAATTTTTCCTTCTTCAATCCTTCCTTGTCTTCCAAATAAGTAGCATCGCTCCCACTTTCCTCGGAGAATGCATCCTCCAGTTTCCTTCGCCCTTTCGTTTCCTTGTCGGTTCTTTTCAGTTTCTGTTTCAATATTTTTCTTGATTCGCTTGGATCGACGGATTCACGACTTTTGGATATTTCTCTGTTAGATCTTTTTGAATGTGATTTCTGGAGGTTATTTCTTATACTTGCGTGGGAGCTGGCCGTAGAGTACCCGGTGTCCTTTCGAGAATTTTTAATTTTTCTGGAAAGAAAGGATAATTAGTAACTATTTAGGTAATTAAAAATGCGGCATATTTCAGACAAATTTTTTTAACTTTGAAATTTTTAAAATAACTATGTGGAAACAATTAACAAAAATATCTTTCGAAACCAAGTTTTTGGTTGGATTATTACTCCTTTCGAATTTGAGCCCAGACCTGACAAAAATTGCTGACCTGTTGAATGCAAATAAATCGAATTCATAGCTGATGTGGACTTCAGACATTTTTTTTTTCAAAAAGAATATTTTATTTCATTTTATTTTATTTTATTTAACTTACACCATTCAACAGTGTAACACCAATTACAATACAGAGTTATGATATTTATAACAATACTAACTAGCAATACTCAATAATCAGTAACAAAAGAAATTTTAGAAAAGATAAGAATTAAAAACTAAGTGCCGCTAAATTATTAGAAGTTCGGATATAATAAACGTCGGTACACACTATAGTTTTAGGTTTTTTATCAAGGCCACATTGCAGTTGAACAAATCAAACTTGGTTTGGATAGAGTTATAATTGTTGCAAATTTGATGAAGCGGTGAGAATTTCAGTACATTAATATGGGGTGTTTGGAGATTGAAAGTAGCAGATTGCCGTAATATTACATGGGGAATTGAGAAATTCAACTGGCTGAGAATCTCCTCACTGTCAATGTCATTAGTTATTAGATTGCGTAAGAAAACTAGTTGGGCAATAATACGGCGATTTTCAAGAGCGTCGAAAGAGTGCCTAGACAGTAATTCTTTATGCGGAAATCCAATTGGTGGATATAAATTATCATTCTTGAAGCTGAGATATTTTAAAAAACGTCTCTGAACTCTTTCTATATTTTGTACATGAATATTGTAGTGAGGACACCATATGATGGAGGCATATTCAACACGAGGTCTAACAAGGGCGCAGTATAATAACTTGATGGTATTAATATCATTAAATTCGCGTGTATTCCGTATCACAAAGACAAGAGATCTGAAGGAGTTTGTTACTATATCATTTATATGGTCTGTAAAGGATAGGTTAGAATCAAAAATTACGCCAAGGTCACGTATAGTGTTAGGTCTATGCAGGGAAACTTCATCAATGGTATAGTCATATTTTATGACATTGTGTTTCAGAGAGAAGGACATTACGTTACATTTGGAAGGATTTAGAGGCAGACTGTTTGATGTACACCAATTATTAATTTTGTTTAATGCTAATTGTAGCTTATTACAGTCATCAGAGCAGTTAATAGCAGTGTATATTTTTATATCATCCGCGTATAATAAACAATTTGCTTCCACCTCATTTATGATATCATTAATGTATATATTAAATAATAATGGTCCCAGTACAGATCGGATATAATAAACGTTGGTACACACTATAGTTTTAGGTTTTTTATCAAGCCACATTGCAGTTGAACAAATCAAACTTGGTTTGGACAGAGTTATAATTGTTGCAAATTTGATGAAGCGGTGAGAATTTCAGTACATTGATACGGGGTGTTTGGAGATTGAAAGTAGGAGATTGCCGTAATATTACATGGGGAATTGAGAAATTCAACTGGCTGAGAATCTCCTCACTGTCAATGTCATTGGTTATTAGATTGCGTAAGAAAACTAGTTTGGCAATAATACGGTGATTTTCAAGAGCGTCGAAAGAGTGCCTAGACAGTAATTCTTTATCCAATTGGTGGATATAAATTATCATTCTTGAAGCTGAGATATTTTAAAAAACGTCTCTGAACTCTTTCTATATTTTGCACATGAATATTGTAGTGAGGACACCATATGATGGAGGCATGTTCAACACGAGGTCTAACAAGGGCGCAGTATAACAACTTGATGGTATTAATATCATTAAATTCGCGTGTATTCCGTATCACAAAGCCAAGAGATCTGAAGGAGTTTGTTACTATATCATTTATATGGTCTGTAAAGGATAGGTTAGAATAAAAAATTACGCCAAGGTCACGTATAGTGTTAGGTCTATGCAGGGAAACTTCATCAATAGTATAGTCATATTTTATGACATTGTGTTTCAGAGAGAAGGACATTACGTTACATTTGGAAGGATTTAGAGGCAGACTGTTTGATGTACACCAGTTATTAATTTTGTTTAATGCTAATTGTAGCTTATTACAGTCATCAGAGCAGTTAATAGCAGTGTATATTTTTATATCATCCGCGTATAATAAACAATTTGCTTCCACCTCATTTATGATATCATTAATGTATATATTAAATAATAATGGTCCCAGTACAGATCCTTGAGGGACCCGAGAGGTGACAGATATCTCAGTAGATTGTTGGCCGCAACATTGTACAAACGTTTTCTGTCTTCAAGGTAAGATTTGAAAAAATATAGCAGATTTTTTGACGAGCCAAAAAGATCTAATTTGTTAAGCAAAATACCATGATTGAGTCTATCGAACGCCTTCGAGAAATCAGTGTATATAACGTCCATCTGCAGACCGGTGTCAAATGTATCGGCTATGAATTGCATTATACAGAATAAATTCGTAGTTGTGGATCTTCCCTTCATGAAACCGTGTTGTTTAGGTGTGATTTTGTTTTTTAAATGAAAAAAGAGGAAATCATGGAGAAGCATTTCAAGACACTTAAAAAAGTTATTGATAATAGTAATGGGTCTATGATTTTCAATTTGGTTTTTTCCTCCTTTCTTGTATACAGGTATTACTTTAGAGAACTTCCAAGAAGAGGGATATGTAGATGTGTTAATGGAGAGATTAAATATTATGGTAAGTGGTATTGTAAAAAGACATACACAGTCTCGTAGAAAAAAAGCAGGTATTTTATCCGGGCCAAGTTTAAATTTTTTAAGACTATTAAGTACTTCAGTTTCAGTAAATTGCTTTAAATGTAAGCTATCGATTAGAATATTTTGAGAGGTAACTTCAAAATGAGTGCTATCTGTATAAGATCTCTGAAAAAAGTCTACAAAAGCATCTGCAAGGTTTTTTGGATCATTTATCAAACTATTGTTATATATCATATTGTTTGGCATACCATTATTATTTTTTTTATTGTTAAGAAATTGCCATAGTTCATTGGGGTTATTTTTTATATTGCTTTCAATACGACTGCAATATTCTTTATAAGAGTTTTCTATATCTGCTTTAATTCTTTGCCTTAAGAATAGGAATTCTTGTAACGCGATGGGGTCTTTATATCTTTTATAGTCTCTCCAGGCTTTATATTTAAGACGGATACATTTTATAATGATAGCACTAAACCAAGGTGGGTACATTCGTCTATGAGGTTTGGTTTTAGGTACGAAGGTATCAAGCAAGTCATACAGTTTTGTATAAAAAGCATCGCAAGAACTGTCGACATCGGTATAACTATTTAAGAAGCTCCAGTCCATATGAGTTAAACTTTCATACAGCCCTATGAAATCTGCCTTACGAAAATTGTAAAATACATTATCAATTCTTTGTCTTTTGTTCTTTTCCTCTCTAGTAAGACTGAAATATACCACGATCGCGAGATGATGATTATCTTCAGGTAGTAATGTATCTAACGTTTTTTCCACGGCACAATATTTATTTGACAATACCAGGTCCAGAACTCTCTGGTTCGCGTTAAAGTTGAAATTATATTGTTTATAATCGGAAAAATTGAGGAAATTTATGAGTGGTAATAGTCTAGCATTAAGTACATTGGTTTCAAGATAATTAGAATATTCAGGAGTATTAAAGTCGCCTAAGATTAACACGTCACTGTCATATAAGTACTCTAGTGCACTGACAACATCAAACAAAGAGTTGTAGGAATCTATATTGGTATTTGGGGGAATATATAATAGAAATATGTAGAAAGAGTAGTGATTTAAAGTTATTTTTGCGCCGAGCATGTTAATAAGTGATATGTTGTTGTTGCAAATAGCCTTCAGATCTATAGGGTGCACAAAAAATATACTACTTATATTATTATGCCTAGTTAAGAAACCTACTTCTAACGCCTTTGTCCTCTTGATTCATCTAATTTTAGAGCTTTAGATGATTTCTTTGCCTGTTTTAAAACGGAGTATTATTCATAGTGACCGATCTTACTTACTATTTTTGAACTAACATTAAGTGTCTAAATTAGTGTACAAACAGAGAGCTGCAACGCGACCTCTAACTTTTGTGATATTTATGGATTTGATTTTAAAAATACTCTATTAAGAGGATTTGTACCAAGATTTGTAAAAAATGGGATATAATTTAAAATATTGAAACAGTCTACATCCCGATGCAGACTTTTGTAGAAGATTCATCAAGGAGCTCTCACTTTTTCCTTCTCTTATTAATAATAATAAAACATTAAGAAACCATGAAATTAGGCGAGAACAAGGACAGATTAAATTTAATATTTTTGTGAAATCTTGAATCATCGGCGTTACACACGTACTTTTTATTTGCTTTTATGCTAATCTGCTAAGAGTCTTTTGATCATCTTCCCCGTTTATACCTTCCTTTCTATTACCGGTGATAGCACAAAGTGGCACATGAGTTGAGAAATAAGGCTGTACCTTCTATCTTTGCGACGGATGAGTAGATTTACGATTAACTTTGATATGTAATAATAATAATAATGACTTTATTTTCGGTAGCGGTAGACCAGTTAACAAAATAAGTACACCTAGGCAAAGAAAATACCGCCAATACCACTTAACTTACTATATTCAAAATACTTGCTGTCCAAGACCTTCAAAGGTCCGAAAAAGTACCTACGTCGAACCTACTTAGCTAAAGACTACTAACAATAATGTATGAATAAATACTAATCACCGATTCTTTCTGCTGGCGTTATCGTCCTCAGTCGCTTCATTTCCACTTGAATCTGCTGATTCTTCAGATACCCTTCTCGAACTTCTCTGTTTTTTCACAGCATCCTTTCTATTCCTTTTTCCCTTTCTTTTGTTTCCACACATGTCGCCTCTAGATATAATCGAGATGTTTGTAAGTTCAAAATCTTCTTTACTTTGTTTCTTGTTGTGTTCACTATAGACGACGTACAATCGATATATTTGGAGAAGTATAACTAAAGTGTTCTTGCATGTGAAGAAAACATTCATGTAGGAAATTATCTGGAAGTGGGTTATAAGTAACAGCCTGAAGGCGAGAAATGGGGCGTCTTGGAGGGTGATGTTGAGGGCTATACCCCACACATCTATAGTACAGCAGCTTTCAGACCTAGAAATAAAATTTAAACAATTTGGATTTTTTTTACAAAGTCGAAGCGTTGTTATTTGATAACGCAGCGACAAACGAGTTTGCCTCATGTTTTTTTTTGTTCACATAAATTTAAACTAGGTATCGTTATGAAACATGAACATACTATTATATTATCATAAATGAAAAATCTCATGAGCTCTCAAACTGTTATTGCAATGTAAAAATTATAATTTTCATTTTTCAAATATACTATATACATAATCGTCTGAGCGTTTGACCACAATTTTTTTGTTACATTTCGAGGAGTTTTTATAGGCCAAAATGATTGAATATCCAAAAATAACTTGTTGATATCCATTCTTATTATGGAAAGGTTAACGAAAATATACTATTAATAGTTAGAGAGACGGCGACAATAAATGCCTGAGTTCGCTGGAGGGGAATCCATGGTTCCTGCATGGAACTCGAGCATCCTCACTACAAAATTGTCTTGCGGAGTAGCACTCTGCAGTGGTTGGCAGAAGAGCTACAGGGACCGGCCCGCTAGCGCGACCGCGCATTTTACACGAAAATGTCTCTTTTTTAGGCTACTGATTTTGGCTGAAAATATTTCTAGGGGATCCTCTAGAGCAATACAAATCATTTAAATTTGGTTTTATGCATCTAGCTTACTCGAATTGAATTTTCGCCCGAGCGGTCATCTTCAAGTTCAGAACAAGATTCTGGACCGGCGGACCTAACAGAAAAAGGGTTGTCGGTACTCGGAAATTCATCCGGATATAATAAAACCATTTTCGGCCAACTGGTGATATATTTTTGAAAAAATGATCAATAAAATCTGACACCCCTGCCAACCACTGCAGAGCGTTATTCCACAAGACAATTTTGTAGTGGGGGGCTCGAGCTCCATGTAAAAACACTTTATTCCCCTCCAGCGAACTCAGGCATTTATTGTCGCCGTCTCTCTAACTATAAGTGATAGATTGTGTACTGAAGATTAACCACACTGGTAACTTCCCTGCGACCAAACTTTTTCAAACATCGATCGCAGATTGAGAGAAATCGGTATTTTAAAGGCAAGAATACAGAACTCTGAAGTACAAAGGAGTAGTAAACTGACAACAACAGGTTTTGCTGTTTACATGATGAGGTCTTACTTCCATCGTCAGAATATGTGGTGATACTTTTACATGATGTAGTCGAGGATGTCGTCTCCTCCAAATATAACTAAGGTCGTCGTAACAACTGATAGAAATCACAGAACAAAAATTTGTTTATCAAATGCTACAAATTATACCGGGTGTTAGAAAAGTATGGAAACGGTGGAAAATCTCGAACAGTCTGGATCAAATTGAAAAATAAAAAAATACGTTTCAAAAATTTTTCAAAAAACTGTCTACTGATACCAAAATGACCTCTCCCCCCCACCAGCGGATTATAGCGGATTCGGATTCTACGGCCAAAAATACGTGAATTTTATATCGGAAATTTTTTCAATTCTCGCAAGGTGTCGCTGCAATCGCAAAAAATTGAATGGAAACATGAAAGTTTTGAACGCATACTTAAAAAAATACGAAAAGTAAAACTACTGATCTGAGAGTGAATGATTTCCCGAGCTGTTGTTGCGGACCTCTAGTGTATGCGACCCACCATATGCCTTGGAGTTTTGTGGGCCGCATAATAACAACTGCTACGTCCGTAACACATTCGCTATTCTCCACGGGAGGGCGACACATGGTGGCACGTGATCAGCAAAGAGAAACGGAAGCAACCATTTTTGTTGGTGGCAGGAGTTGATAATTCTACCAACCTCGGTTTTATCCAAGGCATCCTGGTGGATTTTAGAATTATCAACACAAGAAAATTTCCTCAATCTGTTGTTGTTCCGTTTAGCGGAATATTTTGTGGTTGTGAGTAAATTTTATCTGCGGAAGCAGGATATTAAATTACACAAGGTAAGCTAACCTCTTCACGCCATCTTGCCCGTTCTCTACCCACGTGTTTCGCAAATTTGCAGGCTTTCCTTTAGAAATACAGTGTCAACTTAAAAGGCGGACTCGACCCCATTCATCCGACTGTGGCTTCCTGGAGTATTGGTGGATTATTCCCTCATCAGTGAGGTAAATTATGTTTCATTTGTAGGTTATGTCAGAATTACTCACATTAGGCACGCTTCACGTGCATTTCTGACTGTAAATTAAATCGTGGTATCTTTAGGGTTCTACGGACGGGGCTTCTGCACACGTCAGTGAGAGTTCCACGGACGGGGCATCCACACACAGTGGAAGGTGCCAGGGCTGGTGAGGCTACCATCAACCCCATCCTTGGGTCCATTTCTTGTGTCCCGAAGCCATCTCCGTAGGGCTACAGTTCTTCCACGTCCGGACTCGGTATCGTACCACCCTAAACAAGTGTGTTGTGTTGTTTATTTTTTTTACTTACCGGGGACCACCTTCAGTGGTTCAGCTGGATACTTGCATTATTAACTTGTACATATTTAAAGATTTTATGCATATATGTTATATTAGAAATATACTATGATATATAATATCACTGAGACAGGCTTAACCTTCTCAAACATATCATGTTACAGATTGCGTAACAGCTCTTCTCTAATAACCGCTCACGCTAGCTGAGCTTAACATTTCTTTCTCAGTAATCTGTTATCATGCTGAATTGCAAATCCAATGTTCTTTGTTCTCCAGATATTATAAATATTACCCACTGCCATTGTAAACCTCAGTCTTATACTCATTTTCGATTAAACACATTCAAAATCATTATTGTTATTTTTACAAGAGTCAAACTCGACTCCATTATAAGTGAATAAATCTTTTTAAAAAGTTATTCAAACAATCCACTATCTAACATTGGCGCAGTCGTGGCGGATCTGAAGAACACGCACAGTTCGGGAGCCTAACCAGTGGAAAACATATCGGAAGGAACAAGGAGTTCATCTGGAAAAGGTGCCTAACCTGAAGAAAAGAGCCCCTGGAAAAAGGAGAAATTCCTTAGCTGTCGTGGTGGATCCCAATCCTTTACTCAGAAGAATCTACGTTCACAAAGAAACAATAATAATAATTCAACAAGCAACAAAGCAACATATCAATCAATCAACAAATTAGCAAGTAAGAATTCATCCCAGTCGAGAAGTTGGTGTCTTCGGCAGTGTAGGAGACCTCTGTGGAAGGAATACCTGGTAACGCCCCTGGCAGAGTAGACCGCATTGTAACAAAGTTCACGGAGCAGCATTCAACTTCAATCCAGACGTGTGGAATGGAAATTTTAATGTAAGTAGATTTTAAGAATCATCTCGATTATTTTGCATATTTTTCTTATAAAAAAACAATTCAATTTAACGAACAGCAGTTCTAATATTCAAATAATAATTTCATTCAGAAGTAATATAATATTTTATTTAAAATTTATGTGACCTACATAAATAACTATACCGTTCCTATCTTAACATTATTTTTATCATAATATCATATACTCTTTAAGTACGAACTTATCTACATTTCCTACATAAATAATTATAATCACATACCATTTTTATCTTAACATTATTTTTATCATAATATCATATATCATATAAAGGTTAAGTTTACGCCTTACTTGACTGTGAAATAAAATAAAACCCACATGTTCTATACTGTTTAAATGCACATTAGTATATAAAATTTCAGTGACATTATTCCCAACTAAAAACACTTTTTAAATTAATCCAATTATCCTTGTAATTAAATTTTGAAATATTATAAAATAAACAACACATTCTTTTACATATAATATAAAATTACCAATTGTCAGTAGCGTACTAGCTCAAATTGAAAAAAGTGTTTTAAGTTATTTAATTATCTAAATAATATAAACAAAATGGCTACCACCACAAACGTAAGCAATTCCAATGCAAACAATTCAATCACGGCGAACGAAACTATAAATATTGAACCTTACAGGTTAAGTGAGATTTTTTCGATAGTCCCGGAATTCGATGGAAATCCGATATTTTTACAAACCTTTATTAGTGCGTGTATTTACGCGAACGGAATGTCTATAGAAGACCAACGTGTTCTACTTGCTCTGCACATTAAAAATAAACTTCGGGGGAAAGCCGCCGAGTTAGTAAACTCCAGGAACCCTGCCACCTGGGCAGAAATTAAAAGCCTACTCGAGGCCCACTTCGGTGACTCCCGCGACTTGACAGCCCTTATACAGGACTTACAACGCATTCACCAACTACCCAACGAAACCGCACTAATATTCGTATCAAGACTACAAACGCACAACGCGAAAATGCACGCAGCAGTGCAAAAGCAGACTCTAACTTTAGAGGAAAAAACCGCTCAATGTAACCTCATCGAAAACATGACTTTGACCACCTTACTGACTGGATTAGAACCCAAGTTAGGGCAAATTATCAGGGCTGGCAACCCTAGTGATATGTTAGATGCAATAAATCGCATCAAACGTGAGTTGCAATTGTCGTACTTCGAATCGCAAAAATTCTCCAATAAAATTCAAAATAGAAGTCCCGTTCAAAATCAACAAAGACGCCCAAATCTCCCACCATTTTGCACATTCTGTAAAAGGAATGGGCACAGCTTTAACGAATGCCGCACGAGGCAAAACCACCAATTTTCACAACCCGATTTCACACCAAACGCCTATTCCAATCAGGCACAAGCTCCTAGACAGCACTTCCAGAGTGTACCTAATCAAGCAAACTTTAGACCACAGAATTCCCAAAATTTTTCTAATCAACAACGCAATTATCCACAACAAAACAGGCCCTCAGCTATCAGGCCAAATCCTAACTTCCACCAGCAGAGACCTTCTGCCATACAACCGAACCCGAATTTCAATAGATTTAACCAACAAAAAACCCATCACCTAAACCAAGAAACTTATGATAATTATTCAGATTACCCAAACCAATACGAAGATTACTCTGCAAATCAATCCGTAAATTATTCTACCAATTATTCTCCTGATTATCAATCTCAAAATAATGATGACTACGATTTTCCAAACGGACAATGTGGGCATTATACTGCTAATTCCCAATCCCAGGAACATGAGAATTATACTGTTAATTCTCAGCAATACGAGGATTATACTGCTAATCCTCCGGATTTTTGCACAGGCCCGGAGTATTCCACGAATACTCCAACACAACAAACGGACGAACTAGACCAAATTTCTGGCCAAGTCCAAGCGATAAACCTCCAGGACAGTTTCGACCCAAACCTGAACTTCCCGGAAAACCAATTCATGTAAAAACACCCCGCTACAAACTAAATGTCGTAAATTCCAAAAATCTATTTTACATAAAAGACTTCACAAATCGTTTCAAAATTCTTGTCGACTCAGGTGCAGGTATTTCTGTATTTAAAACCAAAACAGCGGAAAGGTACAAACAAAGATATCCTGAAAACGTAATTATACAGGGTATAACAGATGAAAAAATTAATATCACCGAATCTGTACTAATACCATTCAACATAAATGACCCATACAAGGTTTATGTTCACGACCTAGATATAGAATTCGATGGACTATTAGGTGCAGACTTTTTAAAATATTATAAGTGTCATGTGGACTTTGAAAATAATCAACTTATTACCAATTTTAAAACCGTACCACTATTTGAGGTGACTGAGGTAACATCAATCAGGAACCACAATAATTCTAACGAAAACAATAATCCAGGTATTAGAATTTCAAACCCAAATTTAAATGTTAAAAACCAAAATGTAATTTCTATCGAACCACGCACAGAAAAGATTTTTAAACTTAAATGCAATTTACAAAATACCGAAGCTATACTAATAGCCCAGGAAAATGAAAAGGTACGTTTACCGAATGCCATTGTCAAAATAGACAACAATGGTGAATTTTTGACAACGATAATAAACGCAAACGCGATTCCAAAAACAATACATTTCTCGGATCTTAAACTTGAACCCGTTCAAAAATTTAGATCAATATTTAACGTAAATCTTCAAAATCCGGATTCCCAATACATAGACCGAAACTACGAAATAAAAAATCAATTACGCTTAGACCACTTGAACGACGAGGAGAGTGAATTAATTACTCAACTCTGTTTAGACTTTTCAGACATATTTTATCTAGAAGGTGACAACTTGACATTTACCAACGAAATCAAGCATTCAATAGACACTAACGATTCTAAACCAATTTTCACTAAATCTTATCGTTACCCCCAAATTCACAAACAAGAAGTAAAATCACAAGTTTCCAAAATGCTCGACCAAGGCATTATCCAGCCTTCAATTTCTCCCTGGTCCTCCCCAGTTTGGGTAGTCCCCAAAAAACTAGACGCTTCTGGTAAACAGAAATGGCGCGTCGTAGTTGACTACCGAAAATTAAACGAAGTAACGATAGGTGATAAATATCCTCTACCCAACATTTCCGACCTTTTAGATCAATTAGGCAAATGCCAATATTTCACGACTTTAGACCTGGCCTCTGGCTTCCACCAAATTGAAATCGATCCTAAGGACATCCAAAAAACAGCTTTCACGGTAGAGAATGGCCACTACGAATTTGTACGTATGCCATTCGGTCTAAAAAATGCTCCATCCACTTTCCAGAGGGTCATGGACAATATTCTATTAGGCATCCAAAATGAACGCTGTCTCGTCTACATGGACGATATTATTATTTATTCCCCTACTATCCATGAACATATTTCTCGACTAACAGAAGTCTTCAAACGTCTACAAAAAGCCAACCTCAAAATTCAGCCAGACAAATGCGAATTCCTTCGCAAGGAAGTCGCCTATTTAGGGCATCTTATTACAAAGGATGGTGTAAAACCAAACCCTGCCAAAGTCGAGGCAATTCTAAACTTTCCTCAACCCAAAAATCAGAAAGAAATTAAATCTTTTCTAGGTCTAGCAGGCTACTATAGACGCTTCATTCCTAATTTCTCCAAAATTTCAAAACCCTTAACTAAATTGCTACAAAAAGATATACCTTTCAATTTCGACAATGACTGTACAAATTCATTTGAAACCCTAAAACAAACCTTGACAACTACTCCGATATTGATCTACCCCAATTTCGATGAACCTTTTGTCCTAACTACAGACGCTAGTGCATTTGCAATAGGTTCTGTACTTTCACAAGGAAGTATAGGAAAAGATTTGCCAATCGCATACGCATCTCGAACTTTATGCGGCGCGGAAACAAAGTATTCAACCATTGAGCGTGAACTTTTATCTTTGGTCTGGAGTGTAAAGCATTTTAGGCCATATCTATTCGGAAGGAAGTTCAAACTCGTCACCGACCACCGACCACTCACTTGGTTATTTTCTATAAAAGACCCAGGTAGTAGACTAGCGCGTTGGCGCTTAAAACTAGAAGAATACGACTACGAGATAATATACAAACCCGGAAAGATCAATAAAAACGCGGACGCGTTGTCCAGAATAAAAATTAATCACTTTTCAGAATGTTCCAAATTTTATTCAAAAATTCTAGCCGCAAACGAAGACTCAGACGAAGACGAAATTTCAGACAACGATGACGAAATTACCGACGAACAAATCGCCCGAGAATTTGACACATTTTCCCGACTTTACAAAACCAAATCTCTAATAGACTATTCCAAAATTCAAATCACAAATAAACAACTATTAGATCGAGAAAATAAAAATATCATAACGTTTTTCCAACAAAACAACTTGACAGACCTTCACCATCAAATTATCGAGGATATTTTCGAAGAAAATCCTGAATTCTATAACAATACAATTAATATCGTTTCCAGCAAATCGACCCAACGTATCATTACATGAACGTCTTTTTAGGAGACGTAAAAACTCACCTCAGTTTATTGACACAAATTTCTCAATCAATACAATCAAAATTTGACGAAATTTACCTTGACACGAAACGGTACAAGCGAGGAATACTAAACGGTATTGGAACAATTTTCAAATCAATAACTGGAAATTTAGATGCAGAAGATGGTCAGTATTATTCTGATTGCATCAACAAATTAAATAATGACGAGCACCAACTCGAAAATTTAATCAAAAATCAAATATCTGTCACAACTTCGGTAATCAAAAATTTCAACGCAACAATTCAAAAACTGCAGGTTGATGAAGAAACTTTCAATAAAGATATTAAAGAAATCGAAACTTCAATTCTAGACATGACTAAAGACATAGAAAATATTCACGCAAAATTAAAATTTATAGAAATCTGCGAACAGCTTATGGCAAGCTATCTATTTATCGAAGATAACTTAAACGATATCCTGAATTCTATCACTTTCGCGAGGCTCAAAATAATTCACACATCGATTATAAACCCAAAAGACTTGGTAAATTCCTTACAGGAAATCTCACAGAACCTACAAAGGAACAATTTGCCACTTCCAATCAAATTATCAAAAGTTGCACAGTATTTAGACATTATAGAACTAAAAGCTTTTCAAACAAATTCAGATTTAATATTCGTATTAGACATACCTTTGGTAGACCCTCAAACCTATTCAGTATTTCAATTATATCCTATCCCTATTTTGGATAATAGAACTAGCTTATATCATATCTTGTCAACCTCTCAGAAATATATCGCGAGAGATGATGATTCTTTAATGTACTTAACCATCCCGGACCTCAGAGAATGCAAACCACTCTACTTCAACACTAAATTATGTCTAAATCTATTTTCATACCCCATTGATGATAATGCCATTTGCGAAGCCCGTCTCTTCAAGAACCTCAAAACTCTGCCAGGAAGCTGCCAGACATCATTCATCATCGGCCAAGGATACAACGTCCAAAAGATAGACGAAAATACGTGGCTGGTTATCAACGCAGAACCATTACAGGCAACCATCAATTGTCCAGAAAGAAGTTCGAAAACTGAAGTCATCTACAAAAACTCAATAGTGAAATTACAACCTAATTGTTACGCCTTTATAGGCATCACAAAAATCCAAGCCAGTACCAACGAAGTAACCGACGTAAACGACGACACTCATCCCATCCAAATTCCATTCGAATGCTGCAACAAAATTCCAAACAACATTAGAGCACCAAACCTTAAACCATTAAAATTAAACAACCTTAACACAGAAGATCTCGAAATTGCCAAACACAAATTGGACCAATATTCCAGAGATCTAGACGATTTAATCAACGAACCATTCGTAACAAAACACATATCCTGGTTCACCTACTTCATCATTGTGCTAATATTTGGACTGTTATTTCTGTACCTATTTTGTAAGTGCAGAACAAAAAGACGAAGACTAGCCATCGATGTTTCTGCATCACCCCCATCTCCACCTAGGCCTAGCAAACCCCACAGGACATTTGCTAACCTATTCCCTTCACGAAGACGACCTACCTTAAGGAGAGAAGACAACGAAGCCGAAGACATAGAACTTACATAAAGATGAACTGTTTTGTGCCTTTTACTGACTTTTAGTGCTGGACTCTTCAGTGAACCATATTTTATTCATTTAATCATTACATTTCATTATTTTACTTATCCCTTGTTAATTTCAATTGCATTAACATTTTTATACCATTTTCATTTAAACCTATCATGCTTATATTTTGGGCTTTTAAGGTAAAGCCATATTTTAACCCTGGGAATATTTTTATGTTATCCCATTTTACAACAAACTTATTATGTTTGTATTTTACGCTTTCTTGCTAAAGCTATATTTTAACTCTAACATTTTTATGTTATATTATTTTATGAATCAAGCTTATTGTGCTTGCATTTCATATTTTAGACGCTAAGGCTATATTCTGTATTTTAAACCTTACGATTTAACATTTTTGTACTCTTTATATTTTTCCAAATTGTACCATTATCTTTTATATACATTTTATATTCATTTCAAAAGTTGCTGCATAAAACACCAACTTTTTTTATAAGGGGGAAGCTGTTATATTAGAAATATACTATGATATATAATATCACTGAGACAGGCTTAACCTTCTC